>HG995386.1:20000000-21250000 GCA_905333075.3 Atethmia centrago
CCTCCAGATCCCATGGCGGCAATCCGGCAAGGAGGCTCGCTGCCTCACAGGAGACCGTGCGGTATCCTCGGACCATCCGGATGGCCATGACCCTTTGGGCCGCGCTCAACCGGCGGGCTGGCCGCAGCGCCAGGGAGCGCGCCCATACAGGAGCCCCGTAGAGGGCCATGGACCGCACGACCCCCGCGTAGAGCCTCCGGCAGGAGGCGTTTGGACCCCCTAGATTGGGCAGGAGCCGCTTCAATGCAGCGCCCGCCCGCTCCAGTTTGGGAGCCAAACGTCGGAAATGCTCCACGAAGTTCCACCGGCTGTCGAGGACGAGTCCCAGGTACTTCATCGTCGACTCGACGCCGATAGAAACCCCTCCTACCGTTATTTGGGACCCCAACGGTGGCGCGTTCCGAGGACCATGAAAACACATGGCCTCGGACTTGTGCAGGGCCACCTCGAGTCCCAACTGCCGGATCCTATCGACGATTGTCGCAACCCCGCGTGCCGCTAATTCGGCCGCCGCCTGGTGCGACCTCCCTTGCGCCAGGACCAACGTGTCGTCAGCGTAGCACACTACGCTGACGCCGCTAGGGAGGTCGGCGCGCAGCACCCAGTCGTATCCGATGTCCCACAGATGCGGCCCCAGGACCGATCCCTGTGGGACACCGCACGACATCTCTTGCCGGTTCCACACTCCCTGGTGACCGGGGTAGATGACGGCCCTGTCCGTCAAATAGGCCTCGACCACACGACAGAGGTAGGTCGGCATCCGGTGATACCGGAGTGCCTCCCTGATGCAACTCCAGGGCAGGGTATTGAAGGCATTGGCAATGTCTAGAGACACCGCCAAGACGACCCCACCCTGGGCAACAGCATTCCCCGTCGTCAGGGCTCGCACACGCATGATGGCGTCCACCGTAGAGCGCCCTCTGCGGAAACCAAACTGGCTCTCCGCCAAATCCGGCCCCACCTGCACCAGCTGGCCGACGAGGCGGTCTGCAATGACTCTTTCAAAGAGCTTGCCCACCTCGTCGAGCAGCACGATGGGCCGATAATTTGTTACAATGAGGTTTGTTGTACTCTATACAACAAACGTTAGATTGGATTACGATTCGTTTTAACAAGGTAAAAAAAACTTGTTCATTATCCTCAACATTAGTATTATATTACTTTAATTATTGTGAATGTGAGCACTATGTGGGTCATTTTTATTTATTTCTTGTTGTTTTTTTTTCTCTTAGTTTTAATGATGGTCTGGCATTTTGAGTTCTTTATGCGGCCAACCCAATTGTCCTTTCCTTGGTATTGTTCGTCGAGTCGTTGAGCTCCTTAAGTTTTGAGTTGAGCTACACGATTACTGACAAATGCTTGCACTGACTGGACAGGTCCACTCAAATTTGTGTGGTTCTTTCCTCAAAAGACCATTTCAGACATAGATCTACATGGTCCTCACATGATCTGACCAAGATTATGTCTGGACTTTAAAAGAGACTTTGACCCTTGAGTTTGTTTCGCCATTTCTTCTCAGGGGTAGTCAGATAGGAAATGTCGACTCCATCTAGCTTATTTTTTAATATGACGTGTAAAAGTGATTCTCATATCCTATTTACAGAATAAACAATTTCATTTCATTTCATTTCCTTTCATTTCATTTCATTTTCATTTCATTTCATTTCATTACGTAGATGCTCAACTGCTTACCTTGATAAGCATAGGATACGTTATGTAAAGGTTATGGGTTGAAAAAATCGTTAAATAGAGGTCAATAAATTGTTATCTATATTCTGCAATGATAAAAAATTCGTCATAAAAAGGTTGTTGCTAAATATGTATTCGTAATGTAAAGGTATATGTTGCATTAGCTCTTATGGACGCTTCTAGGGGATTTTGAAAAATTCGTTAAATCGAGAAATGCCTTATATTGAGGCTCGTATTATTAAGGTTTTATTAATATACACATTTATATTTGTGAGTGTTTAGGTTACAATATATAATAATACACCCATTTATATGGGTGACTGTTATGCGGTTTTCACCATAATTTCGGTATCGGTTAACTTACATAGAATAAAGAAATCTTGATGTTTTGTCAAGTCGTAAAAACCGTGCAAATCAGGGGCGGCACGCTTGTTTCTTATAAATACTTTCATACGTTTTCATTCCAATAGTGTGCAAACGAAAGCGCATACGAGTGCGCTCGAGCTGTCTACGGGTACGCTCTATCCGTATTCCCATCAAAGAAATCAATATGGCTGCGTGCGGCTTATCTAGAGAAGCAACACGGAACTCGCCCCAGTCTGGAAGCGTTGCTGCAGAGAGCTGTGGCGCATTGTCCCAAGTCTGAGGTCCTGTGGTTGATGGGGGCCAAGTCTAAGTGGTTGGCAGGTATGAGACAATTTTTTTTTTATTTTCTTCACTCATGTGATGATTTGGACAATACTGACATCGGTGAAGGAAAACATCATGGGGAAACCAGGACTTATAATAAATATAAGTCAATAATAAATATAAGTCAGAAATTGCCAATCCGTCTCGAGCAAGCGTGGTGTTCAATGCTCATGCTTTCTCTGTATGAGGCCTTTGCCCAGCAGTGGGACACCATACAGGAATTGACAGGCAAAATAATGATTACAATCAGTAATTAATTTAATTACTCTTCTCTTATTTAGGTGACGTACCAGCTGCTCGAGGTATCCTATCACTGGCCTTCCAAGCTAACCCGAACTCCGAAGAGATTTGGTTGGCGGCCGTCAAGCTTGAGAGTGAGAACAAAGAGTATGATAGAGCGAGAAGACTTCTATCAAAGGCGAGAGCGTCCGCTCCTACGCCACGGGTAAGTAAATTTTTCTTAAAAGTGCTAACGTGGCCCGCGAAATACATACCCTACGCGATATACAAACTAACTCATACCAGCAAATTAAAAAAATAACCTACTCTAGGTCTGAAAAGACCTAGAGTGAGTAGGTAGTCCATAAAGTTATTTTTTTTTAGTCAGTGTTAGTTTTTTATTTTTTTCATAAGTTGTCAGTAGTTCGTAACAGATTGTGTTTTTATGCTATGTTAGTGTATAACACTAATACTTAATTAGTAATTAATTTCATTTCATAACTTTAGCGTGATCCTATAACTACCTTTACCTTTGCCTTTGGATGGGGCTCCGCTCTGCCAACAGTTATTTCAGGATGCCGTTACGAGTGTTACGCAAGTGTTGCAGTAATGAAGCCGCTTTTTTACGCATGATGGCAAAAGGAAGATAATTTGAATTAGCCAGCTACCCTGGCGCTTTCGCCTTATGCCAATCATTCGATTATTACGAGTTTTACTTTCATATATTCCTTTTTGTCATTTAGATGATTAAATCCCATATTTGTCTCCAAAGTGTCCAATTGACACATGTTTGGTGAGTACCAAACATGTGTCAATTGGACACTTTTTGGAACGCAATATTGGTCTCTTGTGAGAGTTCACAAGAGACCAATATTGCGTTCAGAAGGAAAATTATATAATATCCTAAACTAGGTGCCGCCTGCGACTATGCCCGCGTGGCTTTTTCTAAAATAAAAGTATCAGCTATCTGCCAGTGAAAGTCCCGTCAAAATCGCTCCAGCTGTTTCGGAGATTAGCCGGATCAAACAGACTGCAATTTTTGTTTTTATTGTTTTTTTTATAAGTACCGTATACTTATATCATATGCATTTAGTGAAAAACTGTTATTTTGACATTACTAACAGACAGTTCGTTTTTATTTATATGTTTATATGATTTTACAAGAGACATCTTACTAGCTAATTAATATTTATTCTCACATTTTTCTTAACCCTGTTTAATAATTGGACATATATGACTAAATTTTGTGTAAGAAAATCCCTAGTGTAATCGTTAATAAATTATTTATTGTTTTTTTTACGGCTTATAATATGGCTTTAAAGGTATAACTGATCCAAGTTTCCATATACGGACAATAATAATACAACTCACATTTCTTATCATTTCAATACAGGTGATGATAAAATCCGCCAAACTAGAATGGGCTCTAAACAACCTGGATGTAGCATTAAAATTGCTTGAGGAAGCTATCAAGGTGTTCGCAGACTACGCCAAAGTACACATGATGAAGGGACAGATTGAAGAACAGATGGGCAAAGATGAGGAGGCTCGGAATACGTACTCGCAGGGGGTAAGGAACTACAATTGATATATATATTTATTTTAACTTATCAAGCGTCAAAATTTATTTCATATATTGTTTCATGACTCCCGGGAGTCTTGCGCCGCTTTCTGAATTAACTGATTTCTTTGTTTGATCACACTTAATTGTTAGCTTAGCTTGCTCAGTGTGGTTGCCCTTATAAATCATAATGTGAGTTCAACCAAAAATTTATGAACCTTTCTTATGCAAAACGAATGATATGATTTTGACTCTTACTCCGTTGACATAAAGTTCGAGTTAGAATGAGTCGTTGTTGATAAAAGGGAAAAATTGGTTGTTTGTAGAGTCGGTTTACGTACGATAATTTTACGTGATAACGAGAGAGAGACGCGTCACAAGCCGAACGTTAGGCCGATCGTGCCTCTCTATCGCTAGTTCCGCGCTCTCGCTTGCACGCTTGGCTCAGGCGGAACGTGACAATAAGTCATGCTTTTTCGTGCCTGCAGCCAGCGTTCATCGATTTACAAGACGTTATCACGTCAAAAATTTATAAGATACCTTTTATCTATATTCTTATGAGTTCAATCGTTTTAGCTCAAGAAATGTGCAACAAGTGTACCAATGTGGATATTACTGGCGAGATTAGAAGAAAAACTGAAGAACGTTACCAAAGCTAGATCAGTCTTGGAAAAGGCCAGGCTACGGAATCCTAAGAATGCAGAATTGTGGTAAGAATTTATATCAATTTTATACTTTACCCAAACGGTGAGTTCAAATATAGAAAGAAGTTTTGATCCTCCTTCCTTTAGAAATATCTTAATTTCTGAATAGCAAGACAGATTTTGAGAACCTAACATTTGAGAGTATTGTTGACTTGACAGTCAAAATATTATCCTGACTTATTTGCAACTTCTTTTTGTCCGTCGGTTCGTTACTGCGCTTATACCTTTCGAATAAGTTATCCATTTTACGTGTCCTACATTATCCGGTTATCTCATTTTTCCTCTCAAACAGAGCACCTGCTAAAAAATCTCTTCACCACTCTTGGTTGACTGGTAGAAAATGCCTAAGGCATTTTACCGCCTTTTTACCTTTTTTGTGTGTAAAAAGTTTAAATAAATAAATTTTTGGAACACATTTGTTCCTATATGTACCGTAAAACAGGAACCACGGACCGTGAATAGAGACGAAACTTTAAAATAGATTTTAACCTTGAAATAATACAGTTTGCTGCCAACAAGGTTTCGTCCCGATTCACCCCTGCATCTCTATGCACCCCGTTTTATGGTAACACAGGTTATTTATCACTTGAACTTCACACACAGGTTGGAAAGCGTAAGACTAGAGAGGCGAAACGGCAGTGTTGAAATAGCTAACGCAGTGATGGCGAAAGCGCTGCAGGAATGCCCCAGCGCTGGACGCTTGTGGGCAGAAGCGATTTTCATGGAGTCACGACCACAAAGGAAGACTAAGAGCGTAAGTTTCTTTTAAGCAGGGACTTTTTCATCTGAATACCATCGCTGCGGTATTTATTTTTTAAGTATCGCAGCATTATGTTGTGATAGGAGCCTTTCTGACGTCGCACAAGTCGTTTTTTTTTTGTGTTGTATTTTGTTAGTGTTAAATGCTCTTTTTTACTTTTTATATTTCTTGTGCGTGTCCCAATTAAAATATTTTTCTTTTCTTTCTTCCTTCATTTTATTATACATAGAATCAAGTTTTTGTAACTGAACAGACAGCTGTGCTGCTGGGGAGTTTGTTGTTGGGGAACTTGTTCCCAGCTAAAGCACTAGGAAGTGGTGAATCGTGGGCGTTTTGGGAGACTGTCATATGACATCATTTTGACGTTCTAAAAGTGCTGAATCTTAACCTAGTAGTGATTTTTGATTTATTAAATTAATTGGCGAAACTTCACAGACCAGATGAATAGTTTCGCGTTTCACCTTTATTATTTTATTGCGTGATTATTTCTTGATGCATTTTGAGTTGGAACAGAAGTTAATAATTATGTTCAGAAAACTCGCCAAATTTTTCTTTTCATTTCGTCAGTATATCTGTATCATACTCGTATTAGCCGTTGAGATTAATTGATCTCAATAGAAACAACAAATCATTAAGTTGGTAGGTTTGATATCTTGGATTGGATCCAATTGAGTTAACTATCCGAAACGTGAGAATGTGTAGGTTCATCTAAAAAAAAACTTTTTTTTTTTAATTTTCATTTTCATTACTTGAAACGTACCAACGTTTTCTACTTTCGTAGAAATACTACAGGCTTAGCACGAGAACCAAGTGTTTTGTCGACGGAAGAGTAGACAAAAATTACTTTTCCGTGTAGACAGTTGACAGTTTTCTATCGAGAAGTCATCATATGCTTAGCCTTTTCCCAACCATGTTGAGGTCGGCTTCCTGTCTTACTGGATACAGCTGTATACCAGTATTTTACATGCTGCGACTGCCTATCTGACCTCCACAACCCAGTTACTGGGTAACACGATACCCCTTGATAAGACTGGTTGTCAGACTTTCGAGCTTCTGACGACCCGTAACGACTGTCAATGATCTACAAATGACAGCCGGGACCAACGGCTTAACGTGCTTTCCTAGGCACGGAGGGGTCTTGGTATGTAAAGATGGTCACCCATCCACGGACCAACCGCGGCAAGCGTAGCTTAACCTGATCGATCGACCCGTGCGGCTTTTATTACTTAGCCACAAGCCCCTCGAGACAAGCTATTTCTATTTTACAGTAGAGTAGAATGACATCGCCATGACAAAACAACAATAATATTTCTGTACAGGTTGATGCGTTGAAAAAATGTGAGCACGACGCGCACGTCTTGCTGGCAGTATCACAACTGTTCTGGACCGAGAGGAAAGTCAACAAGTGTCGGGAGTGGTTCAACAGAACGGTAATTAACATTTATTCTTGAAGCCTTCTCTGGGGCGAAATACTACAGCAGCAAATTATTTAAGAGGTCAGCAAAAGGTTTGATAAATAAGATGCAATTTTCCTCCGGAATTAATCTCGCGGTCGTCGTAAAAACAATACTCGACGTGTAGTATGCGTTCACTCTCAATTTACTTATGAACGTCTAATGTTACTCCAAACTTTAAAATACACTCCCGGAAATCTAAATCGAAAACAAATTTTGCAAAACAGATTAAAAACTTACTTGCAGCGTATAAGGATGTATGGGAGAACATGTCTTTCAACCACAATGAGCGCACTCATTCGTTTTATGTATAAATTTAATACCAATCAATATGAAGCCTATAGAATATACAAACATTGGGTTGTCTATTTTTTTCCTGGCATAACGAATGGGTTGGCTGGTATAAACAGGTAAGTCAATACTAGTCATTTACTAGTTATTTACTAGTCATTTTTGTATGTAATAAAGAAGTCTTTGCTTTTTATTTATTTTTATTATTTAGTAGAACATTTATATATGATTAATAGAACTTTTTTTTTTTTTTAAATTTCGCTTTTCAAAGCTCGCCAACCGTCATTCAAACCAGATTTTTAAACCAGTTGTAAACAGTGGCACGAGATGGGGCTTCATCGTGAAAGGACAATCGAAGTCTATCATAACTTTCTTGTTGACTTAAATGACATCGAAAGTCATAAACAATCATTGTACGAAAATTTTCTTGCGTTAAATTCATGCTGACGTGACACAGACAATTTTCAATTTGCCGCCAAATCGTAAACAAATGACAAATAAATAAAATACATACACAATAATATTGGCAAAGATTGCTTGCTCAAGCTGCTGATTGGTAGGCTCTAATAATCCTTCCTATCCTAAGGGCACGTCTTCCTGGCCATTACCGCGCCCCCCGGTCTACTCTTTGATATGCAATGGTCTCTGTAGTCCCATGAAACATGAGGCTCCAGGTACTAGTGCGAATCCTTGGGTTCATTCGAGCAATCGAGTCTGGTTTAACCACGCTGGGGTCGGTGCATTTCATTCATTCATTCATACACAATAATATTGGCAAAGAGTTCCGTTTTCAAAATTTGAACTGGTTTTTTATTATATCGTTTACAAGTGGCCAGTTCTAAAAACTTTCAGTGTCGCCCTCGTATTAAATAAATACTGATCTTCGTTACGATGAAAAGTATTAAGGAAATGAGAATTAATTATGTTAACCATCTGTCTGTGTTTAAATTTAAAAGTTGCTAAAAATAACTACTAATTTTAAGTGTTATTTATTAATAGCATTGTTATTATTTTTAACTTTTAAGTCCATCTCTACAGACAACTAATAAATATTCTATAGGCTTCATAATTTCGGTAGGAGGGGTTTCTATCGGCGTCGAGTCGACGATGAAGTACCTGGGACTCGTCCTCGACAGCCGGTGGAACTTCGCGGAGCATTTCCGACGTTTGGCTCCCAAACTGGAGCGGGCGGGCGCTGCATTGAAGCGGCTCCTGCCCAATCTAGGGGGTCCAAACGCCTCCTGCCGGAGGCTCTACGCGGGGGTCGTGCGGTCCATGGCCCTCTACGGGGCACCTGTATGGGCGCGCTCTCTGGCGCTGCGGCCAGCCCGCCGGTTGAGCGCGGCCCAAAGGGTCATGGCCATCCGGATGGTCCGAGGATACCGCACGGTCTCCTGTGAGGCAGCGAGCCTCCTTGCCGGATTGCCGCCATGGGATCTGGAGGCAAAAGTCCTCGCGCACGTATGGGAGTGGCGCGAGGAGGCGAAATGCCGGGGCGTAAGTCCGCTGCCGCGAGAAATCGCGGCACAGCGGACGGAGCTCCGGCGGGATCTCATGGCGTCATGGAAAGTACGGTTGTTGCAACCCAGTGCTGGGCACGCCACGATTGCGGCGATAAGTCCCCTCTTTGAGGAGTGGCTGGAGAGGCGCCACGGCGTCCTCACCTTCCGCGTGACGCAGGTCCTCACCGGACACGGCAGCTTCGGGAGGTTCCTGTGTCGGATAAGGCGGGAGGAAACGTCCGGGTGTCACCACTGTGTGGATCGCCTGGAGGACACGGTGGAGCATACGGTGGAGGTCTGCCCGGCTTGGGCAGAGCACCGCCGTGTCCTCGTGGAGGCGATCGGCGGCAGAGACCTCTCGCGTCCGGCCCTGGTTCAGGCCATGGTACGGAGCGAGAGGGCATGGGCAGCCGTCACCTCCTTCTGCGAAGCAGTAATGCTCGCAAAGGAGGAGGCGGGACGGTTGAGGGAAAGGCAAGTTTCGCGCCCTCTCGCCCCTAGCCGCCGCAGGAGACGCCCAGGGCGTCGGGAATCCCGGGCGGATTTCCGGCCACCGTAGGCGCGGGCTTGCGGACGGTGAGCAATGGGTAGCTCACCGTCCGGTAAGGACCAGGCCCGGGTCGACGGCGCGTCGTATTCCACGCGCGCCTCAAAGAGATGTCGTCGAAGGAATACGGGTGGGTTTTAGTCAGTAAGAGTCTGACACACCCTCCCGCTCCGCCCAGAGCGAGAGAAGTTATTTGATGATTTTCCACCCTAAAAAAAAAAAAAAAAAAAGGCTTCATAATTTCGATTGGTATTAAATTTATTCGTTAAACGAATGAGTGCAATGTTTAAAAAAAGTAATTTGTGAATTTTTAATTAATCACTGTCTGGCCAGGATTTTTTTAGCCAACCCACTCGCGATAAGTATATTTTTTAACATACTGATATAAAATACTTTTCATCCATTAACCTTTTGACCGCCACAGGCATGTATAGATGACAGAGCAAAATGTGCCCAGCACGCCACGGTCACGACTAAATGACGGATTTTAAGGAATAATTCGTAGCTTGGCGCCGAGGGCACGTCTTTGCTTTTTTGACGTGGCGGTCAATAGGTTAAATGAGTGGGGTGGGTGAAGCTCGTTTCTAGATCGGATCCCCTACTATACAGACACGTCATCTACACAGGGTGAAATAGAACTCATGGGCGGACGCCCATGCAACCCTTTAAGAGGATTCTTAAAGGGTCATTGTACTCATTGTACACTCAAATGTAGGGAACAGCTCATTTTTTTTCGCGACTTCAGGTATGGTCCCATAATAAAAGTTGTTCATAATGATGAGTACAATGACCCCTTAAGAGGATGCCCATGAATTCAACTTCACACTGTAGTCACGAGCATAAATACCTTACAATTACTCACAATTCAAAAGCGTTTTTTTTATGATTTAAAATATCTTTAAATACTTTAGGAGAAAATCGCTTTTGAATCTTGTGACTGCAATTTTAATGTATGAGGACCAATTTAATTAATATTTTTATGTATCAAATTGTATGTGATTTTAATGTGACTACGTGTGTATTGTTATTTATTAGTCAATCATATTTTAAATAAATGATTATTTATACAGGTCAAAATCGACCCAGACCTAGGCGACGCCTGGGCCTACTTCTACAAATTCGAGCTACTCCACGGCAACGAGCAACAGCAAGAAGACGTAAAAACTCGTTGCAAAGCCGCGGAACCACACCACGGGGAGTATTGGTGTAAGGTGTCCAAGGAAATTGCCAACTGGTGCTTTAGTACTGAACAGATACTACTGCTTGTCGCTAAGAACTTACCTGTACCTACGTAAGGTATGTCTTGTTTAAGTTAAGTTTAAGGAATAGTCGACCTAGTAATTATTATTGCTTAACCACCTTAAGGCGAAATCTCCAGAGTATCCCGCGAAATTCAAATCAGGTTTTGTTTTGATCAAAGTATGATTCGTGACCGTAACATGTATTTAGATAATTTTGATATTTACGTGTATGTTTCGCTAGCATTATCCAACCATAAACACCTATTAATAAAGTGTCTTAATTAAATTCTATAGTGCTAATATGCCCCAAAAAAAAAATCACGAAATTTTTATTCAATCTATAAGTGCCATAAAAATGCATTTAAATTTTACATTTTCACGTTTCGCGCGTAGTTTGACGAAAACGCTGGACGCAGTGGACGCCATGTTGCTCTGTGGTCATGACGTCACTTGGCTATGTAAACAAATGCGCTGATCTATTATTATCTAACTATCAGTTGACAGTTGACACGTTTTAGTTTACACAGCGGTGTGACGTAATAACATGGCGGCTACAATTTCATGGTATTTTTTAACAGATTAGAAAAACTGAAAACATTGAATTGAATTTTAACATTTATTTTGTTATTTTATGAACTAAAAGTAATATTTTCCGACTCCTTTTTGCCTAAACTATCTCAATAATCTATTTATAGATTTTTTTCTCGTATATAGTAAAATACCCTATTGAACATTATTTTATTAAGTAGAATCAAGTATGAAGCAAAATTGAAAAATCGCAAAATACTTCCAAGGAAATATCTCTTTGGAGGAAATTCAAATTCCAACATGGTTTACCTGTAGTTTTATTTTTGTTCCTTAAATAAAGATTTGTATGAATGAATGAAATGCACCGACCCCAGCGTGGTTAAACCACTCGATTGTTCAAATTAACCCAGGGATTTCCACTAGTCCCTGGAGCCTCGTGTTTCATGGGACTACAGAGACCATTAAAAATGAAGATATGTGTACACTTTACCCACATCTGCTTCAAATCTGGAGATATGAAGACACTGCAATCTATGTCGATAATCGACGTTGAGGGAGCTAGTAAGCACAGCACTATTTGTCTCGTACACATGCACATCACACGCACACTGGTGTAATTTCTTCTTGGTCTCGCCCTAATCACCACATTGATCATCTAATGCTAATATATACTAAATCTATGGTAAATAACTATTTGTTGTTGTAGCGAATCATATTTTGGAACAACTTACAACCTGACACTGACTTATGAAAATTTTAATCTCGTGGCCGACCTTACCGCTCCTCGCTTAAGGCGCTGACAAGAGGCAAATGACCAAAATAGACTGGTCTTAAGAAAAAAACTTGCCAAATCTGTATAGTTTGTGGTAGCGGAAAAAATATATGTTAGTTTTGAACATATTTCTCAGAACTTGGTTGTTACCAAAACACGTTTTGAAAAAAAGAATCTCTATACAAACTAACTTTAAACTAACATCTTACCTTGAGTTCCAATCCAAAATATCTATATTAAATATCAACATACGTTACGTATTTAATTAATAACAAGAACGTCCTATTTGAATGCAGAACTTGGTCGTTTTTTATTTCCGTTTACTCAACTCAATTTTGAGTAAATAGATAATTGCTTCATATTTTGCAACAAATTACAAGCGTTGTGTCATCGCGCTTCTCTTTCTTTTCTATGCAGTCTGACAGTGACCGCGGTTTAGGTGATGTCAGCGTCTTAAGGCTGAATGTCACTTGCACGTTATTAAACGACAATGTGTATTTGTCTATAGGTGTTCGAGTTAGATAGTTTCATCCTTAGTGAAATTTATATTTACTGGGAATCGTTGTCGAAAGTGGTAAAGCAATTACAAGGTCGAGTATACTTTAGAGTTGAGTCATATTCGTAGATTGATATGGTCGGGGAAACAAATTAATTTTGAACTTATTGTCTTAAAAAAATAGGTACATATTTCTGAAAGTGCGGTTGAGGTGGTTTCTTTTCAGCTCATGTACTTACCAGTATGACTTAACCCTTTAAGTAGTATATACGTAATTCTTTCAAGTCATCAATGCTATAGTTTTACTAGTTTTAACGAACTATGATACGTTTTCTACTAATAGTCAGGGCATTCGGCATTCAACATCTGGTTCCGAATCACCTGATGTAACAATTAAGGTGAATCCGCAGCTAGCGAAATTAAAATTTTCTTACGTTTTTTGCAATTTGCACATAAGCAAAAGTTCTTATGGAACAAATGTAACTTAGAGAAATGTAGTAATGATTTTAATGATTATAATTATGTAAGTACATAATTGTTATGGTCGTCGAAGTTTTATCAAGATACAACCTGGCACCGACCTGCTAATTTTCTTATATTTTTTTTGTTGTAAATATGTTGATAAAACTATGATTCGCGACTGTACCAAATATGTATTCACAGAACTATAATTAGAATCGTCACTACAACTGTTTAAGTTAGAATTGGCCACAAATGTCATGATTTCATGAAATAGTCATTCAACAGTACTGATTTTAATGATTGTAATTATGTAAATACATCTTCTATTTTACGGTCACAAATCATATTTTGACCAACATACAACCTGACTTGGAAAGTCTTGTGCTAGTCTTGTGGCAGCCGGCCAGTCTAATTCATTCAATTTAATTAATCAAAAATCAATATGACGTGTTTACAAAATTCAAGCATTCGTAACTTGTTAGGATGAAATATAATAAGAATAAGTAAGACATAATTTACTCTCAGATTCATTATCACGCTGTTGTAAGTTGTAATTCTGATATGAAATAAATTTATTTAATAAGGACAATGTTTATTATTTAGACCGCTAACTTTCTGTCAGATAAATATACTGATTTATGTGTTGCCTTTTTAAAATAAATAGTTCCAGCTGTTCCGCTGTGCAAAATATTTCAGATGCAATTCTAATAAAACGTAACGTGTCTCACACACAGAGTAACAAAAGTAGAAACTTAAATTTATGACACTGCCGTTTAAAATTAAAACACAATATGTTTGAACGTCTCACATGCCAAAGAGTTGCCATAACAGCAGTAAAATATGTTTTAAACTACTTCCGCTTCTTATTTACACCAATAAATACATGAACGATAAACACAAGACGATTAAAATTACAGTAAAAGACAAACATAAAAATCTATCATTAATTACTCTCGCGCGCAGTATCGTAATATCGTTTCGTTCGGTAGATCTCAATTTTGATGTACGAAACGAGTTTATTATAACAATTGCATACGCCACTAGCCGTAAACACCTTTTATAAAAGTTCTAAAAATACGGCGCTAGTTGTGTGAGTTTGAATTATAAACGTGCGCTGGCGTCGTGCCAGGCGCGCGGTGCGCATGCGTGAGCTAAATAGCACAACCATTTTTTACTTCTTTCTCTTCCCAAAACTGAAAGCCGCAGCACTGACACTGCGATGCTCAATTAGTGCGACTTAGTGCCGTTATTATAGTGAAAGTGATATTTTATAGTAGCTGAACGTTTATAGTTTTGTGCAAACATGTCGCCCAAGATACCCGTGCCGCCTCTACAAGAGATTACACTATCGTTAGTGGCGAGACAGTTGATCCACGCCCTTACTCGCGTTTCATCCGAAGAAGATGCCGCGCTGGAGTTCGCGATGGTCTCCTCCTACTACGAGAGCATGGGCGCAACCAACGACATATTCCAAGATCTCGTTAACTTAATACTTAGTTCGGAATACCTGGAGCCTTCCGTTAGATACTACACAATGAAACTGCTGCTCAAAGAAAACGTCAAGAGTTTGGCGACGGGGATCTTCCCGCTCCCCTATTATAGGAAAGTCCTTGAGCTCATAATGGAGCAAGGCCACCACTTGACTGCTCTTAATTTGAAAGGCGTTTGGGTTAAGGACGATCATCTTACAATAATGTACCAGCTGCTTAAAAACCTGCCTAATTTAACGTGCTTGAATATTCCCTACATTGCTAACGATGAAGTGCTCAAATATATCGGTAAATATAATAAGGTGTTGAAATTGTTGGATATTTCTGGTGAAACGGACATTACAGAGATTGGTATAGATGCGATGTTGTCTGGGAATCCGCAGTTAACCCAAAGTCTGACCGTGGTGAACATAGGAATGTACGGCGAGGAGAGCATTGATCACACAGACGTCGCTTTATTAATACGGCGGCTGCCAAACCTCAGTAATCTTGGCAGTTACTCGTTTGTTGGTAAAGCTGTTTACTCGATATACAGGACGGATCCGGATTTCAAAACAAAACTCCAGTACATGCATGATGTGCAAACAAATCTACGGACGATGAAAGCGATCGTTGCTCTGTGTCCGATGATAGAGACAATTTACCTAGAGGAACCTGATCAAGGAGTTATGCACCAAATCAAAGAGTTGAACTACGTTAACAAAATAAAGTTGAATAAATTCCAATGTCACGAACTTCACCAGTTGTTAGATAAGATTGGAAACAGAGTAGGAACGTTGATGCTCTCGGGGGCGACTGGGTCATTCAACTTTACTAGGGTAGCAGAAACTTGCAGGAATTTGGAAAGTATAGAATTCTACCAGATTCAGACAGCGACGCATGAAGAGGAGATACCGTTCAATAATTTGGAACACATTGAAATAATTCACGGCAACTTGTCGACGACGTGTCTTAAGTACCTGATGACAGGTAGCCCTAAGCTAAAGAAGTTGGTTATTGGCGATGAAATTAAGCTGGATGACAATGATATATCGCGGTAAGTTCCTTATGTTTTTTATTATTTTAATTTAACGATTATTATAGGATGAATCACCATATCGTAATCACGTGCGGGTCATATACCTCTCCAAGGTAAACCCAAACTTCATTTAGGTACATAATCAGCAACTCTGCATATAGGGATTGAGGTCATTGCTAAACTTGAGCCCTTTTTATGGTGTGCAACACTACCTAATTAAGATCGCCGATTGTTTGTACGAAAGCAAGACCGCGTAGCATCAATATGAAAAGGGCTAGATTGCAATGCTGTTAATCTACATTTTATTGCTGTTTTTATAACAATATTCCAAGATTAAATATTATACTCCTAAATCGTTTCCAACTTCGTCATTGTCTTTTAACAAATCACTTTCCCCATTCCAGAATTCTTCGCCGACACAAGTTCGAAAACCTAGAAGGCATTTGGTTCCCCAACGCCCCTCGCCTAACCAGTGCTACAGTGGACTTGCTCATCGAGTGCTGCCCCAAACTCCAGAGCCTTGGTCAGCTGAGTGGATGGCAATTCACCCCTGATGATATGATGCTGATGAGGGCTATCTTAGCAAGTACTAACACAGATGTCGTGTTATCACCTCTTGGTATATTCCAACAAGGGCATTAAGTGATGGTGCTGTTGGTATGGTTTTGTGCGTTTGTTTTGTGTACCCTGATAGAAAAATGGAGAGATGTGGCATTTTTCAGACTTAGTAAGAGTGGTGCAATTGATGTATGAAATTATACCTTACCTCCAACAGCTAATGTATAAACTACTGATGCTTTTAATTTTTTAAGAAAGCTATTTATAATACTCTAGTCAAAGGGAGAAACTTTAATTTATTTTACAATTAATATTCAACAACCACATGTGGAATTAACGCAAATAAATATTTTATTACGTTTTAATCTATTTATTATTAAAATTATTTTACAGTAATAATCCTAGTTACATAATGAGCCTATAATTTACCCACTGCTGGGACACAAGCCTCCTCTCAGAGAGGCAGTGGGCCGTAATTTACCACGCGGGCCCAGTGCGGGTTGGTAGATGTTACATGTCTTCGAACTTTTTGGTTCTAGGACATGCCTGTTTCTTCACGATGTTTTCCTTCATCGTTTTGAGAGCAGTGGTGATGAAATAATTTACACAAAGTAAATCACAATGTAATAATCCTAGTCATCGTATACTAAAATATGTATACTAAAATATTAAAAGCAATCGCTTAGTAGCTATAACGTCTTGGGTCAGAGTTCATAAAAATACAGGAAAATCACAGCCAAATAATTCATTAGTCACTTTCATTTAGTAGTTTTAGAACATTATGATTTTACTACATAACTTTTTGTTCTTCTAAGTTATTGTTCGATGTAGGCGGCATGTTCTCATTATTCTTAGTTTTCTTTTTATTGGCTCGAGTTTTCCACATTTTGCATTCGTCCGCACACTTGGTTGTAATTATGCTCCTGTAAAAATGATTAATAAACTTCTGAATACTCCGGAAACATTTCTAGCAGATTAGACAATCTGGGAACTCATTTAAGGAGCATGCAGGTTTGAGCTTCAACCTTGGCTATTGTTGTCCACTCCACTGAATATAAACCTCTCCCAAGTTTATAACAACATCCGTCAACTTTTTTGTCTCCTAATTACCTAAGCTGTAAGCCCATAACTCCTTTTCATAGGACATTCCAATACTAATTCATAAACTGGCAATCTTCCAGTAACCCAAAAAAATATTTGTGAAAGTTTTACTTTTTCCACAAAATGGTTCTTTCTCAATAAAAATGTATGTCTGTCACCGTTTTAAAGCTCGAATGCAAATACAACTACATTTAATTTGTGCCAAATACATCAAAGTGAAACTACAATTTTGTCAACCAAGTACTTCATTCCTGACTAGTAGTGACTAGCATTTGCAAAACATCTTCGACAAAGCACTGAAACATCAAACTACCCTTTGCTTTATTCTTCTCTCCTGTTTGTTGTTCTTGTGTCATCATGGAATGTGTTGTAACATGAAAATAACTCTGTTCAGAGCATTAAACTAATGCTCTGAACCAACTTACCTAACAAGATTTTCTCTAACATTGAATCTGTCCATAATTTCCATTATGACATCAGATATAATCTTCGGGTCCAAGCACATTTTAGCTGGCTTATCTTGAAAGGCAGGCGATCTCTTCCCAGTCAAAGAATGGGTAGCTAGTATCCTGTGGAATTAATATGTCGTTAACATTTCTTAGTTACTATGACGGCGACGGCACATATTTGGTTCAACAGGTGCACGCATTTTATGTGGGATGCGAAGTCAACAATGTTTTAAAAATAAATCTGAGTTAATACACTGCTTTTTTTTAATTCGGTCAATGGGTTTGTAAATACATATTCCGTTTCCAAATTTTTGTATTCAGTTTCCAATTCAAATTTTTTTTTAACTTATCCTATGGGTTATTTTTGTGGGTCTCTAAAAATAAAATAAAGAAATATTACCTTCTTGGAAACACAGTAAGGAGTAGCGTTCTTGTAGCAATGGTGTACGATTTCCAATTCACTCTCTTGAATTGGTCTCTATGTATTAAAGTTTTTCCACTTCCAATGGGCACCTGAAATCATCATTGTTACCTTCATTTCTAACACGATTTGTACAAATGCATAAAAAAAACCATCCTATCTGTCGATAAAGATACATTTTCACCGAAAGTTAAAAGAAAAAGAACAAGTCGAAAATACTACAATACTCCCAATAAAATAATTTATTTGTTTCTTCAAAACATGGTTCTCAGTTGTCATTCAACTTCAAAAATTTGTAACATCTTTTGTTACAATCTAACGGCATATCTAATAAACGTCCCAAGTTTTTAAACACCCAAATCCTTACAAAAAATAAGTTACATACCCATTCGTCTTTTTCCGTCCCTTTAATGTGGGCGGTCTCCACACCAACATTGTCGTACTTGTTAGTTATTAAAACATTATCATCTGAACGATTGAATTCCTCATTCTCACTGTTTTCGTCTTCTTCCCTAACATCTTCTTCAATAGATTGGTTGTAAGGATTATGGCTCATATCTGCCTTTAACGGTATCTGAAAATGTTCTTTCGAGCTTTGGTTGAACGTCGAGGTTCCTGGCCGTTTCAGATCATCGAGCATTTTGAATAATATTTTGAAACTGTTCTTTATATTCATGAGTTCACGCACGTCGATTGATACATTTTGATTGCCTTTAGCATTTCGTAAATTATTCCTCCTTGTCGAATCTGGTACAGATTTGTTAATAGATATATTCCTGGATAGATCTAGGCTGTCATTATGTGTTCTTTTGCGGTTCATCATTGCTTTAATGTTCGATTGCTGCATACATTTTGGTATAACTGGAGTGGCTCTGTGCGATGGAGTGATGATCTTTTTACTTGACCTTCTATTGGAATATTGACGTTTGCACCGTTCCAATTTGACTTTTTTGTTCTTTACCTGTAATATAAAGATGTTGTTTTTTTTATATTAGGTAAGTACATTAATTTCATTCACCCTAAGAATCGTAACAGCAAAATGTACTCGAAAATAAGCACTAAGTTGTAAACAGATGGCGTAGGCGCGCACTTACAAATCACCTATGTATAGTTGCCGGCATTTAACTTGAGCCCTCGGCGGAGTGGTGGGGGTTAGTGTGCGCGTCGTATTATCTCAGGAGTAAGGTCCTAAATCGCTTAAAGTAATTAAGGATCAGAGCTCAAGATAAATGCCGGCAACTGTAAGAAAATGGATAATAAACAGAGTAACCGAAAAGACATAAGAACGAAGCAATTTAATAAAAACCGGCCAAGTGCGTGTCGGACCACGCACAATGAAGGGTGCCGTAGTTGGGAAGTTTGGATGAGTTTATCCCAAAAACAAACTTAAATTTTGGAATAAAAAAAAGGTTTATTTTAGCACTTTGTCGGCGTGCTTAATATGTATACCTATGCCAAATTACAGCTTTCTAGTACTAAGCGTCTCTGAGCTATAGCGGGGACAGACAGACAGACGGACATGGCGAAACTATAAGGGTTCCTTGTTTACCACGGAACCCTAAAAAGCTTGTAAAAATAGTCAATGGGTAAAGTTACCCCATTAGCCGTAAGAATAAAGAAAATAAAGTGATAAAATGCAAACTCAAGTACCTAGGTAAGTTAGTTTTCTCTCGTAGTAGTTTCTAGCTTATGCTGATACGCCAGAACTAGACGACCCACATCGCTGCAAAGTGTAGCGATTTGGGTCGTCTAGTTCGGACTGCAATACGCGATTTCGTGCTAGGCCCACTGTTCCTATTGGCTACGTTATTCATGTTCAAAACCAACCTTAGCAGAATCTCCAGATTGTGCGCCGTCATCGCTAGGCACCCAAGAGGACGCACTCGAGGAGAAGTCCTCAGCCTCCTCTTCATGCTTCATGCTGGGACCCGCTTCCTCCTTCCTCTCTGATTCCTTAACCATCGAATCCAGCATGTCACGTTCTCCTGTGCCATGAAAAAAAATAAATTAATGCTACCCTTATTTTTGATCAATCAGAATATGATTGATTCGGTATACTTATTTTACAAATTTCTCTCTTTGAGTCTTCGGCCCATTTGTCCAATTAAATGAAGGTACACAGCAGGCCGCACGCTGGCCTCCCATCCTATCCCTCAGTACTCCGTACCACGCCAGGCCAGCTCAAGGTCAAATTGTAAACACTGACTGGGTCTACTGTACTCTTCTACAAATACTCCTTAAACTTTGCAATATCCAGATCCAGAGGCCAATTAGTCTATTTTGCCGTTTAGCCGTTTTTTCGGAATCGAATCTGTGCCCTCGCGGAACGCTACGTTTAATACGTTGCAATTAAAAATTTCTAATTTTGTTTCATTGCAAAGTTGTTTGTCGTCAAAATAAGGTTCAGTTTTGTATGCCAGTCATGGACATCTTTGAAAGTTCAACAGAATTTAATAACACGTGGTTGGTATTTCTAAATTCCTCTGGTTTAATAAATATCAAATCTTTTCACTACTAAAGTTTTGACTGTTTCTTCTTAACTGTATTTATTTATTCAACTTTAATAAAAGAAATGTATTCTCAATTCTATCAAACTCTTGTTGGTATCTTATGATTATGACTCTAGAAAATTCTACTTACATTTTTCTTAAATAAATAAATCACAACATTCTTATTTACATAGATATCGATATAACTAAATACAAAAATATATTAGGTATTACTAACACAGCCTAGTTATGTACCTATTTCACATCGGCTTCTTACAAACCGTTACGGATTACCTGCGCAAGGGCAGCAAAAATACAAAATTCAATTACTCACGCGCGCGCGCAACCAGCGTCGCCGTTTCCTGCTCTCCGCGCCGATTCACCGTCATCACATCACCTGCCCTCAGCTCCTTATTCAGCGGGCTCACCACTGACCTTATGTACACCACATCACGACCACCACTCTTCCATTCCACTAGCAACCAGTTACAACTGTCCGTCTGCCTTGAAGAAGACATCACTGGGTGACTGATCACTCAAACATGCGAATACCTCGAGCTGTGGTATATGACTAGATTGTTCATCGTAGATCGCATTGCATCGGTCCCTCAGGTAAAAGTTTCATTACAACGCACCCTTACTGCAATTATTACTTCCCCCGCCCTAAGAAATGAACAATGGTTTTCGCCAACGGCCCGGGGCGAACAAAAAACGCATCCTTTTTTGCAACGTACTTCCTAGTAAGTTTCTAAGCGGAGATTTATATTCTTTTGTGTTCTAACCCCCAGTTGTCTTGCCGAAAGCCATAAAAGTTTGTAAAACAATTGACTTGTCCATTCCTTGTTTGGATGAAGAAATAAAATAAAAGAAACGAAAAAGTAAAGGACTTTGAATGTTGATAAATTAAGATTTATTTTAATTACTTTCTAATTAGAGTAGCCGTTATTGGTGCCGATTCCCTTGTTCACAAACTAAACTAAATTTAAGTTCAGTGCATCTTTTTCTTTCTATTTCATTAGGAAAAGGACAGAAGATAAATTTTAGTTTAGTCCTGTCAAATTAATCAGCGCCTGTCACTACTCCATACAAGTTTAGACGTGATTAAAAACTTGCCTACTAAAATTACGTCAATTTACGTCAAGCGCTGATTAATTTGACAGGACTAAACTAAAATGTATCTTCTGTCCTTTTCTTAATGTAATAGAAAGATAAAGATGCACTGAACTTAAATTTAGTTTAGTTTGTGAACAAAGGAATCGGCACCATTGTTCTGTGTTTTACCTATTCAGTAAGCAAGTAACTACAAAAGTTTAAAAATTTAAAATAATGTAGCGGGCCGTTTCTAATCACAAGGGATGTGAGTCAGCAGCAAAAGATGGTTAAAATTATAGTAGGCACCTAGATCTCTGCCCTACCCTTCTATGATTAGAAGCGCGCGTGTGACGTTTGCACTTACAAGGGCTTATACAGAAAGGTCATTAGAGCAGGTATTTCTATCCAGATATTTACGAAAAAAAAAAACAGCCAAGTGTGTGTCGGACCACGCACAATAAAGAGTTCCTTCGTTGGGATGAATTTATCCCAAAAACTCAAACTCTACTACAATTCGTTGAAAAACATGTTCTCCCATGCATCGATACGTCTTGGTCAATTCTCCAACTGCAAATGTAAGTTGGTCGACGATTAATAACTTGTAAAGGGTTCTCTATTGTGTTCCCTACCTTTTTTATCCATAATCTAAAGTGCCATATTTTTTTTTCTCCTAATCATCATTTGTCCGAATGATTACTTGCCCGAACTTAATGTTACATAATCACATTCCATTAAATTGAAATCCCTAAATACAATATGCCCTTTTGTTTGTTATAAATATTACAATCAATAATACACAGAAGACATGAAACCGTTTTTTTTATTTCCCTGTAAGCATGCAAACAAGCCTACACCATGCATGCAATGATCAAGCAAGCAAGCATGCAAGCGAGCATGCAAGCAAGCATGCAGCATGCATGGTTTCTGTCACGGCTCCGGGCGCTGCGGGGCTCCGGCGCACTATGGGAGAGCCCCATACAAAGCTGTCTCAAACCGTTTCACGTGAAAGTCGTTATAGTCTAATAAATAAGCATTCTATTCGCATTTTTTTTTTATTGTTAATCATAATGTATTATAAATAGGCATCGAAGCTAACTCTTGTTCAATAACGTAATTTTGACGCAATACGTTACTGCAATTCAACGCCACATTACTCGAAAGTTTTTTATATAAATGTACAAGTATTACCTATACATTTTTGGAATGCTTATAATCTCCTTATAATGTTTCATAATTAATATTATATATATTGCATTGATAAAATAAAATTAACCAATATAGTTTAAGATGATATGTTTTTAGGGTATTTTTTTTAACGAGACATTTACCCTTTACCGCTGCTTGCTGCTGTCGAGATATTTATTGCATTAAGATCTTTGGATCTTGAAGGAAGAAGCACTACGGACATTTATTGACTTAGACCTTAACAAAGAACACTATCGGAAACTTCGACTTTGTTTGGCGGACAAAAACTGCTCAGTGTTTCCTTCTTATCCAACCTAGTCGAAGCGAAGAAGATGTTTTACCCACCAGGTTCGAGCATAACCATTACTAACATAAGTGCAAAAGTCAATCTGCAGGACTTGTTGGATCATACTGTGGCACTTATATTACTAATTGGTTCAGTTTACAAAAACGGTTTAAGAAAGTTGAAACTATTCTGTAAATGGGGTTGTGACGGGTTATCAGGGCAGAGTGAGTACAAGGAAGTTTTGCTCGAAGAAAGCGATTTTATATCAGATGCAAACCTTTTTATTGCTTCACTTGTACCCATTAGACTCCTAGTTGAGACAACTAATACTGTTGTTTGGAAGAATGAAACTTGCTCGTCTGTAAGATATTGCAGACCTATATTGTTAGAATTTGCCAAAGAAACTCCTGAAAAAACCGCGTCTGTTGTGGCTGATATCAACAATCAAATACAAAATCTGTCTCCTTCCCTGATAAATAAGAATAGCGAGGTAATCGAAATTACTCATGACCTATTTTTAACCATGATTGATGGTAAAGTGGCACAAGTTTTAACTGAAACTCGTCCGAGCGCTTCTTGTACAGTTTGTGGTGCTACTCCTCGGCAAATGAATAACTTAGAAGCAGTTAGGACACGAGATGTGAACGAAAGTTTAATTCAATACGGACTGTCAACACTACATGCTTGGATTAGGAGTATGGAGATGATCTTACATATTTCTTATAACTTTACACCGGAAAATAAAAAAAACAAAGACGAAAAGAAAAAATTGGTACAAAAGCGGTTTAGGGAGGAAATGGGACTGCATGTCGATAAACCTCGACAAGGCACTGGAAATAGTAATGACGGAAACACAGCTCGGGGATTTTTTCAGAATAACTCTTGCTCTGCAGACATTACAGGTGTAGACGTAGAACTTATAAAACGAATATACATAATACTACAAACTATGTCATTTGGAATGGCTATTAATTCAAAAAAGTTTGGTGAATACGCATATAGTACAGCCCAACTGTACGTAAATATTTATAATTTGTATTATATGCCTTCCTCCGTGCATAAGATACTTATTCACGGAGGAAAAATCATTGAGTAATATGCTATTTTACCTATCGGACAATTGTCCGAAGACGCGCAAGAATCCCAAAATAAGGATTACAAAAAGTTTCTTCATCATTCTAGAAAGTGTTCAAGAGCGGCTACCAATGAAGACGTGTTTCATACCTTATTGTACACTTCTGATCCATATATATCAAGTTTGAGAAATACCTCAGAAAAAATATCGAAAGAACTTTTAAATGAAGCCAAGGCCCTGCTTGATATCAACGAAAATCTGTAGGAACTTCCTGAATTTTGTATTTTATTGTTCTCGTTTGTTTTAATTATTCCATTTTAAGTAAATTTAAAATTAAGACCATTTTTGTTTTTTTTTCTCATAAAATGCATGTTTTTTTTTTAAGTTTTATTTTTTAAATTAATTAATAAACAGAATTTTTAAAATTAAAATTATTCACACTAAACTTTATACATCCAAGAATATGTGTGCAAAATTACAGCTCAATTAGTTTTGAAACAACTGAGATACGGAGTTTTGAGACGAAACGTACGCGATTTTCCCATAGTGCGGCGGTCCCACCCACGCGAGCTTATCGTCGCAGATGGTTTAACGCTCACCACCGCAGCTTCGTCTTGCTGGCCGGCTACGCGATTCTAAATTACACTCTAGGGGTAGGGCATACAAGACTGCGTGGTGTCGGATTTACAGCGATTCGTTTCTGTTACTAAAAATTAGTTAGCAAATCCAGCAAACAATTTTATTATAAATTAACATTCGGAATAATATACATTATATCATATAATACTTAGGACATATGTCTTTATTTCATGCAAAATTAGGAGATTCCAATATTATAGTACTCGATACTAAGACAGAATAGTCTTAGAAGTAAAGATAATAATTATGAGTAATGATTTTCGGACAAACAATTTTAGGAGAAGAGAGGGAGTACCCTTTTTTTTTTTTTTTGAGGGTGGGAAATCATCAAATAACTTCTCCCGCTCTGGGTGGAGCGGGAGGGTGTGCCAGTCTCTTACTGACTAAAACCCACCCGTATTCCTTCCTGTTGTCTGTGTTGCGGGGGCCTCGGTGACCCATAAGTACCTTCCCGCGAAAGGGAGTACCCTTGTAAAGCGTACTTAGCTGTGATAGTTTTCCTTTTAATTTCGTTATATATGTACTATTGCCATGATTTTTTTCACTTATCCAAAAACAATCATTTAGCTGGCTTTGTTAGAGTCAAGTGAACACAGGACACTTGACTCCAACAAAAATTAGCACTTTAAAGCGTAATATTACGCAGACGGATCCCTAAATCGAAAATGATGTTCACAGACCCGCAATATTTTTGAACGACCTATCCAACGATATGCCACACCGTGGGATAGACGAGAAAAAAAAAATAACCCCACATTACGTGCAGGGAGGTTTTAGATTAGGTTGGAGGAGATAGATTTTATATTTCTATGGGAGGTACCCTAAAAAAAACTAATTTCAAGGTTTTATTTTACCACTTTGTCGGCATGACTACCCATGGGTATACATGCCAAATTACAGGTTTCTATTACTATGCGTCTCTGAGCTAAAGCGGGGACAGACAGACAGACAGACGAACATGGCAAAACTATAAGGGTTCCTTATTGACTACAGAACCCGAAAAAGGAGATCAAACGAACCTCCTTCATAAGATACCTACTTACCTACCTATCACATAACATAACGCCTGTTTTCCCCGAGGGTGCAGAGGTGTATCTATTACAGTTTACACCCACATTTCGCCAGTGGTCCCAAATAGAGGGCGAGCCTATTGCCATCATAAATCCAAAATCCGGGCTGCTACTGAGTAATACCTGACTGAAAAACTAATAACATTACCCGACCTGGGAAGCGAACCCAGAACGTCATGCTCAGTAGTAGAGCTTGCGACCACTAGATTAACGAGGCTATGTGCGGATAGAAATTGATAAGGTAAGGGAGTTCGTTAATGTGTGGACTGTGGAGCATACCGAGAAGGAAGAAATCCGTATTGGTGCCGATTCCCTTGTTCACAAACTAAACTAAATTAAAGTTCAGTGCATCTTTTTCTTTCTATTTCATTAAGAAAAGGACAGAAGATAAATTTTAGTTTAGTCCTGTCAAATTAATCAGCGCCTGTCACTACTCCATACAAGGATGGACGTGATTTTAAACTTGCCTACTAAAATTACGTCAAGCGCTGTTTAATTTGACAGGACTAAAATTTATCTTCTGTCCTTTTCTCAATGAAATAGAAAGAAAAAGATGCATTGAACTTAAATTTAGTTTAGTTCAACCATATTATTATGTCAGATAGGTTAACCAAGACTTATCCAGAGGTGGTGTCAGTCTCTTATAAATGCTACAGAATAAACAGTATATTTGTATGGTGGCAATATAGACTCCTCAACATCTGGCAGGCGGGCCAGTGCCTACTAGGGAAGAAGTTGAATTATGCGAAGCTCGCTAGCGTATGTGTGGTGGTAGTAAAATGGGAAACTGAAATTACCGTTTGCAATGGCAGGATATTGAACCTAAATAACTGTGACATTTACTGTACAATAATCTTGCAAAATTTATAAAACATAGTCTAGATTTGAAAAAAAAAAGAGATTAATTCAATCGGTCACTCTGGCTGAATTCCGAATTGCGCTGTAATCGAATTGAGCGTGCTTACACCCGTTCCGAATTAGCCTGAGCGCGATATCGGTGTCCCGTTTGTCGTCCTACAATCGCCATCTAACCAAAGAAGTTTGTGGTTTATACACAAAGTAATACTGTAATCCAACCATGATTATTCAAGTGAATATAGCCGACGAGCACTGTGAGCGCGTTAATGAGCGTTCCGAATTGTTGACAGCCATTGTTGACAGCCATTGTTGATCTGTCATAATCTTGATATCTAAATCGGAAGGCAAATTATTGATGTGAGCGCTGTGATTGATTATGGCATAATTCGGAATGTACCCTCTGTAGTTTGGCACTGACAAGACTATGTCCTAAACGTGACATTGGCTAAATGCACAAACCGTGCGAAGCAAAAGAAAAAACAAAATAAGACTATGTCAAGCAAATGTTACTGTCAGATTCACATTGACATTGACAGCCACGTTTTAGGTTATGATTGTAAACAATATTGTGCTCCTTTTTCCATCAATTTATTTATGAAATATCAAGTATGAGTGAAGCCAAGGTAGCTACTACTCTGCAAAAGAAGAAAAATACTATCAGTAAGGGTAAACTGAAGAGAACTATAAAAAACGTTTTATGTCGGCCTGATCCAGTGTTTTGGTAAGTTTGTGCCTTAGAATATAGAAAGAACCAGAAGCCGCGAACACGCCTAATACTGAAGCGTCAAAAACTACTCCTAAATAGAGTAGTTTGACGCGTTGACGCGCAGCCGATCAGTTACTCTGTGAACGTCGTATCGCGTAACGTGTTTTACCGGTGTGCAATTTTATTTAATTATGCCGTCTTGTGTCGTTCATACCTGTAAAAATGCAGCGGGGCTAAAAAAATAAACAGGATGGGATCACATTTCAAGTGTAAATAGCGCATTCAAATATCGTCTTATTTAAATAACTTATACAAAAAAAACCCGACTTGAAAAAGAAACGTTATCAATGCAACCCGTATGTATATATGATTTTGTTAGAATTTCATAACATTAATAATAGGTACTATGTTAGACTCTTAGGATTTCTAGGGGGGCGGGTGTATGAAATTATGTATCTATGAAAACACCAATTGTGATTTTATTATTTATATTATCTTACCAATACTCTCAACGTTTACCCCAAAACGGGTTCATAATGTCCGAGCTAGCAACATTACGCGGGTGTGAAGTGAGGCGGGCGCGGGACGCTTGTCTTGATTTTGGACACAGCGTGCGGCTTGCAATAACAGTTGAACGTGGATTCTGGTTCTTTCTATATTCTAAGGTTTGTGCCATTAAACCATTATTTCATTTAGATTATAAGTTTATAACACCAATGTGCTGTTATTAATAAACAAGGCATTTATTACAGGCCGGAGATAACCGATGACGAAGGAAAGAGGTTAGAATACGCATTGAAAAAACATAAAATCGCAATACCTGAGTTCAAGAAGCCCCATTGGAAAGATCTGAAAGATATTCCTAAGGAACAACGTCCGAAACCACCGAAGTTAAAGTAAGACCCCATGTCTAGTATTCTAATGCAGTAATACTTAAAAATAACATTGACAACAATAGCAGTAGGTATGACATTCTACACCAATGTTTGTTAATCCCATTCATTCAATGTTTGATATTATTCTAATTTCAGAAAAGTGGATGGTCTTCTACTTGGTATAAGAGAATGTAGTGAAGCCATACAAAATGGAGAATGTTCTGCTATCATCATTGAAGCTAGAGTAAACCCAAGAATGATAGTGCAACCTATTTTAGAATTGTGCATAGCTAAAGATATATCTCTACTATGTTTGAGTGACCTAAGAAAAGTAACTGCGGTAAATTTTGGCTTACCAACTAGTTGTTTAGGCATAAAATGTAACAGCCTAGTAGACATCAGGAAAGAAATAGTTGATATAGCTAAGAATCATCCTAAACCGAAACAAACCAATCAACAGAAAAAAGCAAATGACACCTTAGTAGAAAAAATGGATGTAGAAGAGAATTTGGACACAGAAGTAGCAACAGTTAGTAATGTAACTACGTTTCAATTCTTGTATAGAACTAATAAGAAAAGTAGAATATTTGTGCCAACTACTCCAGAAAATGTATTAAAACCAACAAGAAAATTCACAGGCCAAGACTTCATAGAATTTTCAGACAAACCTGATCTTAAGAACAGCAAAACTTTCATGAGAATGTTAGTGAAGAGGTTTTCCAACAATATGGACAGGGTCAAAAAGAAATAAACAATGTTTCTAATGAGAGATGCTTTATTTTAAAAATATTACTATAATGTCACAATAGACATAATATTATGTTAAACATTCCACAAGGAATGTGAATAGCAATGAGAAATGTTTGGGATGTCTATATAAGCAAATAAATTGGAAACTATCCCATAACACTTCTCATTACTTATTATCAAATTTTACCTTTCAACCTTTCCACTGCCAAGTATTATTTGGAAATTCGTCAATATATCATTTCTAAATTCATCATAATAAAAAAAAAAAACTACTTTTCGAATTGTTTTACGTACATAAAAAGTAGCCATGATCAACCATGGCAGTCAAAAGGTTCTGTTTTGTTTCTAAAATTAATTTAGGTAAAACTTGATAAACTAATTATACTAATAATATCATGTCATAATTCATAAAATGTATCTATACAAATATAACAACTACCATTTTATGAAGTATTGCATGAGAGTAGATATATGTATCTTACATTTTCAATTTATGCATTGCATTTAAGTTTTTTAACAGTTCAATTTAATAAAAATCAAACAACATGTTGGTCAATGTTACATCTACAATAATGACTAAATTAGTCAATTAGAGCTGGCCATTGCTTACATCTAAACATACTTAGTTAACCAAGACGGTAAATAATAACATGAAGAGTTTTTTGATGTTCCCTCGAATAGTAATAAATGAACGTAGCCATAACCATGGTGCAATATAATGTACAAAACATTCATACAAAAAACAAATCATGATAAACGCTTTTACTTAAATATTAAAAAGTCAACTTGAACGAATTTAATTTTGTAAACAATAATATACTAATGTTCAACATTTTAACTATATTAGTATAAAAATAAAATTGGTACATGGTACCAATAATGATTTATATGATCACATAATTAGCTATTTAAATCAATAATTGTCTTAATTTCATGTCACTACATGTAACAATTTTATAATCATGCAAAGTAAATATTGTGAAATAATTCACTGGAAGATACAGGAATGAAAACAGAAAGCAAAAATTGCCATAATTATGTCAAGCAACAAGTCACAGTTAACTGTACACATGAAAATATGTATTTGTACATTCTAGAAACTATTTAATGTTTATTAAATATTAGCATACGCTTCTCAGAAGCATATGACAGAAATCATAGAATATGTACAAAATATAAATGCCTATTAATCAGTGATACTGCGAGCGTCGCGCTCGACTCGTCCGGAGCGCGGCCCTGCTACAGGGTGTTTCATAAACATTTCCCGACCATCGCCTAAGCTGCATCTGTACCGGGTCGGTCAATCATCATCTGAGCTAGCGGAGATCTACTGGTCCGGTTTTTTGTCAAAAACCGGCAGTGAGACGCAGAGAGCGCGGGGCCCGCTCAGTGCGGCACGCGCGCCTCGCTGGGCCGGTAGCGCGCCAGGATGATGGCGCACATGGTCTGCGCATCCGTCTCCTCCGGATACGCCGCCATGGCCTGCGCCACCTGCGGCTCGGGGAAGATGCCGGCCAGGTGGTAGTGCATGCGGCGCCGCGCGTCCCAGTGCTGCAGCGCGCCGTCCGACGCGCACGGCGACAGCAGCGGGGCCAGCAGCGCCGCCGCGCCCGCCGCGCCCCCCGCGCCCCCCGCGCCCCCCGCGCCGCCCGCGCCCGGCGCGCTACCCACGCGCGCCGCCAGCGCGTGCGGCTGTAGGCGCGGGTCACACGCTGGGTTCAGCGTCAATTGGCGAGCCAGCTTGCGGTGTGTGTTCACGTCGGGCGGTGGACAGGCAGGCACCAGCGGCGGCGGCGGCTGCGACGGGCCGGCGACCTGCGCGCGGTCGAAGTGCGTGGCGAGCGCGGCGTCGGCGAGGCGCGGCGCCGCGGACTGCGCGCGCGCCAGCTGGCGCTTCGCGTCGGCGGGGCGGCCGCCGGGCGGCAGGCTCACGGTGTGCAGGTCGCGGCGCAGCGTGTTGGCGGCCGCGCGCTCCGATAGCTTCTCCGCGACGGACTTGTGCGGCCGGCCCGCGCGCTCCGGGTGGTGGAACTTGCACTTGTTGCCGTACGTACACTTGCGGCCGTACGGACACGCGGGCGGCGGGTCGGCGCGGGTCGGCGGCGCGCGCAAGAAGGCGTCCAGCGTGGGCCCGGAGCGGCCGAGCGGGTCGTCCGGCGGCATGAACCGGTCGTTCACGAACGAGTACATGAGCAGGCGCTCCTCGACCACTTTCCGGAAGTCGGGGTTCTCAACGGCGAGATCGCGGTAGTTGTCGTTGGACACGACGATGCCGTCGGTTTCGGCGGCGAGGCGCAGGATGTACCGGTCGTCGTAGCACACGAGGCGCTTGCCGCCCAGCAGCCGGCTGGGCGTGTACACGAGCACGCGGTCGCGCTCGAGCCGCTCCAGCGCGTCGCGCTCGGCGATAGGGTTGTTGGGTCGCGAGGACTCCTTGCGCCACTTGGGCACGAAGGCGGTGATCTCGCGGTGTCCGCGCGCGCGGAACCATTCCACGCAAATTTCGATGCCGCGACACGAGAACACTTCCTTGTTGCCATGACTGGGGACAAAAGAACGAGCATTAGGTATAACATGCGCCACAACTTGAACTTATATAATTAGGTTAGAATATTACACTATTATTAATAATACAGTATCGTTATGATAAGATTGTGTGACAATACGAGTTATCAGCCGGAACTCTCGGGGTGATTGATATCTACGAACTCGTACGAAATTGAATGTGAATTGTTTATCTCTGACTTATTAAGATTATTTACAATACACAATTATATTTATTTCATTGCTGAAATAATATTTCATTCAGTTCCGAACAGTTTCTAAACTCTTTAGAACTCAAACAAAGATCGAATCATTGCCAAAAATTTTTGATTAGGTGGACTAACGATTTGCTGGTAATTTTGAGTGGTCTTTTCAAGACTACATAAATAAGCCAGTGTCCTACAAAAACTAAACCTGTCTTTTTAAAACTACATACGATAAAAAATCTTATAAGTACATACCTCATAGCTACATTACTGCCATCTATAACGATGTGTCTTAGCGGGGCTCGGTCAGGCGGTGGGTCTGGTTCCGCCGGTGGAGCGGGCGACAACGCTCTCGGCGGTTGTTTAGCAGCCAACTTGATCAGCTCCGCCAATAACTCGTTACAAGGCGGGTCGGGACCCAACCGCTGGATAGCCGTCCGAGCCAACCGCTCCGAGTAACCCAACTTCATGGCAAACTCGATCTTTGCCTAGAATGAATACAGAAATTGGGAGTAAATAACTAATTTCATCAAGTCGTCACGGGAAAATCCGAGAGGACGTCAAGCAGAATTCAAAGCAAGGCGAGTCAATAAACTAAGTGATGTGCTTCAAACTTCCTTCCCGTTCAGTCAAAAAACAATGATAAATTGAGTTCCTTTTAACTTTTTGACTAACAAATGTTTATGTAGATTGGCAATCGCAGAATCATCACTGTTGATGAAGCTCCCTGAACATCTATATAGAATTTTAGTGTGCGTGTCCTTGTAACCATTAGTACACCGCAATCATAGACACGATATAATTTCCATTGTGTCTCGAGATCTACAACGGGGTATACACAGGAAACAGTTGTTAGCTGTTACGTACTCTGTATTGTCAAATACCCACTGCAACTGCGCAGGCATGCAGTGCATTTAAATGAATTGCTCAGTAGAACGGTGAACATCGTAAGGAAACCGGCATGCCCTAGAATTAATACATCTACAATATCGCACCGGGCCCGTGCGGTTGATTACGGCCCACTCACAGAGAGGAGTCCTGGGGGTCTAAAAAGGCCGCTTATTGTATTACGTGTCATATCACGCAAATCATCTGTTTTCGAATTGCTAATGATCTGCTGGGAGTTCGGGAAATGATTCGCTTTCAGATGTGGCCGTGTGTCTGGAGCACTGTGTCCCATTAGTGGGAACTATTGATAAATGATTTTATTTCTGTAAGTAGGTTTTTACAAACACTTTTATTTTTACGTCAAAACATATTTTTTTTAAACTAGATGAGGCCGGCGTTTCCTATCTGACTACTCTGAGAAGAAAGACCGAAACAAACTCAGAGGTCACAGTCTCTTTTAAAGTCCAGACATAATCTTGGTCAGATCATGTGAAGACCATGTCGATTGGTGTCTGAAATGGTCTTTTGATGAAAGAACCACACAGATTGAGTGGACCTATCCAGTCAGTGCACGCATTTGTCAGTCGTTGTGCAGCTCAACACATAACTAAAGGAGCTTAACGATTCAACGAACAATACCAAAGAAAGGACATTTGGCTAGGCCGCAAAAAATACTCAAAACTGCCAGACCATGTTAAAAACTAACTGAGATTAAAACAAAATTAAACAATGATCCACATAGTCTTCACATTTACAATAATTAAAACAATATAATACTACACAGAGTAAATATTCATGTCATTGCATAAATAAAATTCATCAATGTCAATGTGTATATTCGGACATAATCTTGGTCAGATCATTTGAGGACCATGTAGGTTGGTGTCCGAAATGGTCTTTTGAGGAAAGACCACACAGATTTGAGTGGACCTGTCCAGTCAGTGCACGCATTTGTCAGTTATCATGCAGTTCAACTCAAAACTTAAGGAGCTCAATGATTTGACGAACAATACCAAAGAAAAGACATTTGGGTAGGCCGCACAAAGTACTCAAACTGCCAGACCATCATTAAAACTAAGAGACAAAAAAAAAACAAACAATGACCCACATAATCCTCACATTCCTAATAATTAAAATAATATAATATAATACTATTATTATTAATATTTCGATGCTCAGTAGAGATCCTACCTGGTTGGGTTGTGGTGGTGTAAGAGTGACATATTCAGCGAACTCTGCGGCGAGAGTGTCGGAAGGTGTCCTCGAAGCCGCACGATGCGCACTCTCGTCCTCACACTCCGAGTCATAGCTGGAATCCTCTCCTCTTTCGCCAGCCCATCCCACTGATGACTCCACATATTTCTGAAACAATAACGACATTTTTAACACTGATACTGCTGGTGCTGATTATTTGCTCAACAAAAAACGAGGAATGCTGAACAGAGTAAGCTGTGCCTAGTGTGCCTAATTATGTAAACAGGTTGTTCGTTGTTCAATGAATTGACCGTGCTACCTTCAAAATACTTAACTTAAAATCTATTGTAATTTTTAGCATAATTATTATGTAAATATTGTATTTTTAATTAAAGTTATGAGTTCACTTGATTTGAACGTTTGACGTCGCTTAAAGTTTAATATAATGCCTACATCATAATTTGCATTAAGACTTTAAACTGTCAGCATGGAACCTTTAAAATAACAAGTGATTGTAATACTCTATCCTTTCACATATGACTATGACTTGCATTTATGTGTGATGTGACGAGAATGCAGTTAGAATTTTCTAAGATTACGTTGCAAGGTGAGGCAGTTCGCGGATCTAATCTAATAGTCCCCGCAGTTATAATGTATGACCTTTATATTAAACCAACTTAAAAATTGCTCTAGTTAGGCATTGAGTATTAGCAATTTCAATAAGCCTGCGTGACATCGACGTCTAAGATAATTCAAAAATTCGTGTGAGTGATGATTATCGATCAATAAGCCAATTTGATATTCCCGCGACCGACACCGACTCAGCACAGGGTCACGAGGGCGCCGAAGCGGATCTACAGATGATCATTGACCTTTAGCGTGTGCGCAACTGACGGCCCGTACCGGTTGGAATACATTATTCTGAATTGACAAAAATATTTCTGAAGTAAAAATTCAAAAATAACCCACCGATATCTACAATCGCGCACTGGACACGCTTACAGTTAGAAAATTTACTTAATGTACAAAATAGCGGTTAGTCATACCCGCAAGATCCGCGTCGAGACCTAGTTGGCTGAGAAACTAAAATACAAATCTAGATTTTGGTTTAATGTAGGTGGATAAAATAACAAACAGGGTATTAAGGTAATTGCACCATTCTTATCTCTGATCATTACTCTTACTAAGGACGATAACTGTTAATTCATCGCACAAGCCTTGCTGAAAAGACATAAAATCAATCAACGATTGTAAGTAGAGGTAAATATGGGTATTAGAAAAAGGAGAATTTCCAAAATTTAATCCATAATCAGTCACATATTATTTAAACAAAAACTAAAAAGTCGAAACGCAACGCAAACCGAAAATTACAGAAACAGGTACGGGCCGCAAAATTTTGTAGTGCACGGCAACGGCAAGTTCCTGTTAGAAAATCGGTGGTTAAACGTATAGTCGTGTAAGACCAAGACGATAAAGTTTAGTAGGTCTCGGGAGCCTACATCCGGGCTGGGCACAGTACGGAAGCGCCCCGCCTACAGAGCACAACCGGATGCGACTTTCTAAAAAAATCGAGCCAAGTTACAGTTGGCGGTTAGAGAACGATATTGAACTATGTTGATTATGATGAGGCGAATGTTTAGCAAAATTGGCGGTGTATCTTCATTTCTTTTTCAATTATTTTTTATGAGCATCCTGTTTTAATTGCATCTGTAGCGTCGGCTTCTTGTGTATCAGAACACAAGGTCTTGGTGTTACAAAATTATCTTTACCAAAAAATCTCTTTTGACTTTTTTCGGTTTCCTAGGATATTTGGGCCATGACAATAGTAGATAGTTTGGCTGACGCTATGAAGTTAAAATTGGACAAAATGAAGAAGGTCGACAGTTTTATCAATGCACCGTCCTTCATCAATGAATTATTTTATTGTGTCTGTGATATAATAAATGTCCTAAATGCTTTCTGCGATAGTGCGTCTTACGTCAATGGATCGTACGATGTACGTGTTTGGGGTCATAATGATTATTATGTATCGCATTTCATAAACAAGTTATTAATAAGGCGTTATCTACTTCAATCTTTTCACGCACTATGCTATCTTGGACTCAGTAGGTACAGTTGGATGACTACGAGAAATGATCACAAGAGAAGCTCGCATCGGTTCAAATAGTGGTTGAAACTCAAAGGAATTAAAGATAAAGTGAACTAAAATTAATAAACCAAAAAGTTTATAATGCTAATAGCAAAAAGGTAGAACTCATTTCCTCGTAACAGTACCAGCAATTTTAGACAAAACAAAACACCCATCGGATTATCCCGCCGTTCGCCACGCTCGTTTACGTTGTACGAACTATTTGTTTACGTTTTTTAGATTCAAGTAAGAATCTGGAAGGAATCCCGCTAGACTTCTAGTAAACCACCAACAAGGCCATAATGTATTAAACAAATAACAACTGCGCTAAAAGAAAAAATAAAACAATATTCGCGACTCACTTAAGCCATGGAGGTCGTGCAAATCCACCGAATCATTCAATTCATTATCATTAGTATTCTTAGATTTGTAGATAACTAGATCATTTGAAGGTCTTATTGCATCAGATCACTGAAAACATTGAAAGAATTTCCGCTTTTGGTCCATTTACACCAATAGCTACATCAAGACTGTAAGCTTATCAGAAAAATAACGCTATGCTAATATTTTGAATTCTTGATTCAAGACAAGACCAAATTGAAACGTGAAGTAATAGACACCAACCAAAGTAATGACGTAATCAGTTTACTCGTGATTGTGACTTTTTCCAATAATAATTAGCATTCGTATACCTACCTAGCTGTTAAATTTTTGCACAAGTTTAGTATTAGTTTGTTGTGTTCACTTGTGATCTGATTTTGTCCTCGCTCATACTCCTGTTATTTCGCTCATTACCGCTCTGCATTGGCGTTTTATGATTGTTTATTTTTCAGACCTTGTCACGTCACATTTCGAACTTTTCTCGCAAAACTTAACTCTGCCTATACCAAGAGTGACTCCGTTGATAGTATTGACGTCAGTAGAGACCGTTTATCTCGGTTAGACGCAAATCAAGGAACTACTAATTACGTAGGAAGGTCTTTATATCGTATATTTGCAAAGGTTAATCGTTTCGCGCAATCTTAGAAATTCAGATGCTATTAAAAATTGTTTACGATACTTGTACGGCAGCTGCTCTATCTTTCTATTGATTAACTTTCGGTAACACTAATAGATTTCCGAAATCATGGCACTCATTATCAGAAAACTGTAATTAGATAGCCAGCTCACTGCACGAAGAAATGCTTACTACGAATGCTATGTTTTGGTTTCCCGAACACAATCTTCTGACAACGACCAAACTACTGATTCGTATTCCCAAGAAATGGTAGCTCATTGCTACCAGTCAAGTCAAGAAGCGGTACCCATGTTATTTTACGTAAAGTCTGGGTAAGTGAGTACAATTAGTTCCGTTTGTAGAGGAGAAATTCTATCGTCGGTTTGTTAAAGAGATAACAACGGCCAATAGGGTGGCAGCATTCGGGCGACGTCGGCGCACGCCACCTCGTGCGATGTGGCGTCAGCGACGAACAGGATGCGGGCACGCGACATACTTTACACAACACATACACACACACGCGTACCGTACAAACTGCACTCAACGCAAACATTCGGTTGCCATAACAAAAGTATTGTCTATTTCTCTATAAAGCAGTTATAGTGGCCCAGTGGTAACGCCGGCGACTTACAAGTTGCTTGTAGATCATAGGTTCGAACCCACACAGGCGCTTTACTTTGTGTACCACGGCTCTCAAAACGGGGAAGGGAAACATCGTGAGAAAACCGGCATGTCCTAGAACCAAAAATTCGAACACATGTGACATCTACCAACTCGCACTGGGCCCGCGTGGTGTATTATGGCCCACTCCCTCTTCACCGTGAGGTGGCCCGTGTCCCAGCAGTGGGAACATTATGGCTGATTATGCTATAGAGTAGCATCAAGTCCACAATCATACGTACGTGAGGTACAAAAGTCAATAGGTATTCAGTCAGTCATGATTAATACTTTTCAGATGAACTATTTAAATACGTAGACAACGTTGTCTTTAAAACAAACTGTCATAACTAGCCAGTTGTTTTGTACCTAGGGTTCTTAATTGATATTCACGAGCTTGCAATTAATTCGTGACGTAGTTAGATGTTGTGACTTGTGCTCACAACAATAATGACAAGATTAGATGAAAACGAAATATGACGTCAGTAGATCTTATCAGGTCTAAAGACCGAGTAACTATGAATTAATTAAAGATTTTAACAAAAACATTTGGACGAGGACATTTGTGTGAAATCAAACATGGTGATTTCAGATCTCAATTTAAGAACATGGCACAAATGTCTTATGCCCTCGGCAAAATATAGACGAGACAGTTTTTTTGAGAAAGGCATTTGACAGTTTTGCGAAGGCTGTTGATGAATCTGACATTCATTATAATGAAAACCTCCTCCGCGATTCTGATCAGTTAGGATTTCAAGTTATCGGTGGAGCAAGTCAAGTTCTCGATATAATTTTAAAGCTTTAAAATTCAGATCATAACAACATTCTAGAGGTCCACTAATCTAAATAAAATGTAGTCAGCCTGTCTACACATAGAATAGATTCTTAGAAGGGGCGTGATGCGGTGACTGCAGTCGATTTGACGACTGTACGCCGCAGCTAGCGACATTCTTCCACAAACGTCATCAAGTATTAATAGAAAATGCGCACGTAAAAGCCGTAATCTAGTTAATAGCTTCCTTGAGAAAGAGGATGCTAATAATTATCCAACTAGACGACTTGATAATATGTCAAAAGGCAAATTAGCAGATTAGCAGATAGTAGATTACCTATAGTGAATTTCATAATAAATGGTAAGTAATACATTAATCAGAAATTATAACATTTATAAAACACATATGTACTGGTCAATATTTCACAGGATATATTTTAAGCGTTCTAATGTCGTGGTTAAAAAGCAATCTAACAACAAATTAGCATTATCATACGTCACATAAATTCATTGGACATCGACCGAATCCGTTTTTACACGTATTCGGGCACTCTGTCATCAGAAACCGCAAGTGGGCCCCTTTCGTTTCACTCGCTCGCTCAGTCTGCCTACCTATTGACATTCATTACATCAGAGCATAATCATACCGGATACTAATACGTTTCAAGTAATATTAGAAGGTTGCATGTGGCACGCCACTCTTTTCTCGTTTGTTTGACTTTGGCAAAGGACCTCAGGTGATAAATACTTTGGAAAATAATTGAAAAATATTTTTATGGTCTTTGGGGTCCTTTTTTCTCACTCACTATCATCAATAAATGCTGACTGTATATCTATTAAGTTTATAACTATGTTTCGGTTTTTTAATTCCCAAGAAACACCGCTAACATTATATTGAAATAAAATGAAAGTGACGTCTTTTGTATTCAGTTTATTTACTTGCGAAACATCCGTGAGCGTTTAACATAACCTTTGCGTGCAGTAGATATCTATGGAAAGCTAACAAAAAGGAAAACAGATCAAAGATATCCTTAAAGTGTCGATGCTCTAGCCAGTGACGATAACTGATATTCAACAGACAAACACTTAGAACATCCGATTAGAACAAAAAAAGGAACAAAAAACATCAATGGAGTTGGGTCAAGCACAGCCAAAATTCTCAGAAACACTTATTTAATTCAAATCCGTGATCAGATGTCGTAGATAACGAAAGAATATAAATCACCAGTGCTCTCGGAGGCGAAGTGAAAGTTTGCCATGATATCCGAGCAGTGCCGGATCTACGACACTTCGTACAGACGACAGATGAAGACATGCACATTAATTAATCATTGCTTTCACAAATTGCAAAAAAAAAACAACAAAATTGCATCGTGATGCTGCACAGCATCTGATGACGGACGGCCATTATCACATCCATAATATCTACGTGATGCTACCCGCACTAATTATGTTCACTGCAATAGATCCATTTGGTAATGTGTATCATCAACAAAACATTTTTATTTTCTCGAAACAAACACTGACGTACAATTCACAAAAAGTCAATTGTAATTCTCAATCACAAGCACAACAAATCATCTCAAAAAGTAATCCTAGGCATTTCGGCTGTGTTTGAGCACTGTATACAATAATTAGCATACCTACATGACGTTAACGAACCGGCTCTACTTCCGGGATCGTTATATCGGCCGATCGTGAATGAACATCATTACAATGCGATGTACGCAAAGTCGCGGCTCACTGTGAATCTCACGAGGAAACAAGATCCGTAAACGCAGGACAGGCCTGATGTGTTAGCCATGTGCAACAGGTGTCCTAACGGAGGATATGAGAGTCGCGCTCACCTGGGAGTTGTCGATCGCGTACATAATATTGTATTAATGCGTGCGCGCGTCGCATGGCATCACGCGCGTGTGCGAGCGCGTCGTGCTTCGCGGCAAGACTATTGACTAGCGTATCATGTGGCGCAAGCGCATGCACACCTCCACGCACGAGCCCGCTGAGTGAAGGGGAAGCGGGGCACCGCGAGATCCGGGTTGTGCGCCCACTGCACCCGGCGGGTGGCCCCCAAACAAACCGCGCACCGCTGACCTCTGCTTCAACCAACTAATATCGTTTTGGACTTGTCGCATCCATACATGACAACGCCACGAATTGTACCCGGAAATAATATGACCTGAACTTTCTAACACCATTTTTGTTAACCAAATATATACAATCTACAATTGTATTCTTAACTGTTGCTTTAGGAGTAAATTTGAGAATCAATCAAAGTTTACTGTCAGGTTCGGTCTATGAGCTCTAAATAAAAATAAGGGGCAATGTGCATTATTTTGTTCTAAGTAGAGCCAAAACCTTTCGAGTGTTTCATGAAAGGATTTTTTACAAATAAATTGAGAATACCGGTGATGCGTCATATATTTGTGTACACACGGCTACATATCAAGCTACACATTTCCAGTATAAGCTGATCTCGCATTGTATAGGATTACCGTACAATGAGGGATCTGCTTATACTGCAAATGTATAGCTTGATATGTAGCCGTGTGTACTCTGCCCAAATTGATAGCTGCGACACAGTTTTTAACTTTTGTAGATACCTATCATAGGTTCTATTGCAATTGTGTCAATTTGTTGTTGTTCCAAAATAAAACTTTTACTATTTTTTTATACAGATTTTGAGCAACGTGGTATTGCAAGAAATTACTAAGCCTATTCTACTGTTTTAATGTAACTCATTTTTGGGGGAATCATTCGGTCAGCTGTGTTTGTAAATATGTAAAGCTCAGAAGGCTCACAGTGTCAAAGGCCTTACTAAGGTCCACACATATATCAATGCAAGGCTGCATTTTGATTCTACGTCAAATTAAAGAGTCTTACTTCTGTATGCAAGGAAGAGCTGAACCCTTACGTGCATTAATTTGTGGACCTGAGTAAGGCATTTGACCTTGTGAGCCTTTTCAACTTAAGGCTATTTGCGTAGTTACGGTGCTCAGTCAGAATCTCTCTCGATATTGTGGAGGGCCTTGTATGGGAATATACGGATAGACTCGGATCTTTTTCCTGACGAAATTCTTTGGTACCAGCATTAATAACGCCGGTATATTTGGGAAACGAAAAAGCAAGATTAGAACAGCAAACTCTTGGCCACGAAAACGACAATACATATTTTATTTTATTTATTTATTGGATCTCCCAAAGGGAGGGTGCACAATTACATGTAAATATACACAGATCAGGGACAAATACAAGTATGCGCATTTGGGAAAGATGAATTAGACAGCATTGGAGATTCATCGACACTCTTGAGTAGGCTACTGTCACCCATAACTGATTGGAGCCTAGAAACTAGGTCACAATGGTGGGTCTCTTTGTGAATTATAAAACACTCAAATAGCAGATAAATTAACGATTAAGGGAACTTAATTAACTAACTGCCCAACCCTTCGGGAATACAAGTGTGATGTTTTGTTACTAATAATGGGGCCTGTATATCACAAATTTTAAAGTTATTGGGCAAAAGAAATTGTTTCACGTATGAAAACTCAAGCCAACGTGATTTTTGCACTGATGGATACGTGACATATTTCGCCGTAAAAATCTGTTAAAGGTCCAAAAACGACGGGATTGATTTAGACGAGGAGCGGTAACGCAGATATTTAGATGTCCCTTTTTCCTTAAGGCGCTGACAAGACGTAATTGACCAAAATAGGCTTCTCTTAAGAAAAAAAATTGCCAAATCTGTACAGTTTGTGGTAGCGGAAAAAATCTAACATATTTCCCAGAACTTGGTTGTTACCAAAACACGTTTTGAAAAAACATCTCGATACAAACTAACGTTAAACTAACCTCTTCCCTTGAGTTCTAATCCAAAATATCCGTATTAAATATCAACATACGTTACGTATTTAATTAATAACAAGAACGTCTTATTTGAATGCAGAACTTGGTTGTTTTTTATTTTCGATTACTCAACTCAATTTTGAGTAAATAGATAATTGCTTCATATTTTACAATAATGTACAAGCGTTTTGTCATCGCACTTCTCTTTCTTTTCTATGCAATCTGACAGTGACCGCGGTTTAGGTGTTGTCAGCGTCTTAACATTACGCCATCGTTTGCTAATTTCACTTTTCACACATGCGTCGCAAACTGACGAATACAAGAAGAGAATTGCTTTAAGCTGGGTTTGAAATTCTTTTACTATCTAAAAATTTTGTCAACTATTTTGTCGATGTAACTCCTGCCCAAACTAGGAGCTTTGCAAAATAACCGACTATGCAGTCTTAGTATTCTCCAAAATCGACATACGCCTAAAATTAATAATGTATCTCAATCCTAATCTTGATCCGCAGTCTTTGAAGGCTACGTGTGACTCGTCCTCTCAAAACTCAGATAGGCAAAACTCGGCTATTGTTTGATTACAAACCTAATTGGGATTGAGATACATTATTAATTTTGATTCTAGAACATTTCTCCGACATTCGTTTCGCCGTTGAACGGTTCTCCTACAGAACGATTCACTTTTCATTTTTTCACCGATAGAACGTTTTAACGGCGAACGATTCGCCGACAGAACCTTTTAAAGCTCAGAAAAAATAAAAAAATTGTACAATACGTCTTTTAAACCTTATTAAAAAAAAAACGGAGGGTGCTTTTTTTGTTCAAACCTTTTTGAAGACATGCTTGATAATCGCTCTTTCTTTTGAGGTATCATTTATGCGGATATCTTACAAATTATTGAAATTAGGGCCTACAAACCAATTTGAGGGAGAAATTTTTTATTTTAGGCAGACTAATTAAAACAACATTTGAATTAAAATTATTTATTTTTCATGTTCAAAATGACGGCCGTGATTCCTAATACAAGCACGGCCCCGTCTTCTAACTTCTGTAGTCGTTATTTTCAACATCATCTCCTGCTTCATTGTCTCAAACGCTGAATTTATTCTTTGTATCAATTCTTCTCTAGTGTTTATTTCTATGTTGTTATACACCAGTTCCTTGGCCCGGCCCCACACGAAAAAGTCCAACGGGGTCAGATCTGGGGAGCGAGCGGGCCAAGGGATGGGTCCATCCCTGCCGATCCAGCTATCAGGAAAGCAATTGTTGAGGTGTTCCCTTACATTTAAAGTCCAATGCGCTGGACAGCCGTCTTGCTGAAAGATGACTGTTCGGTCTCTTTCGAAGATCGGGACACCTGATTCCTCTACCAGCAGTGGTAAATCAATTTGCAGAAATTGCAAATAATTTTCGCCATTCAATGGATCAGGCAAAAAGTGGGGCCCAATCAATGTTCTGCCAATTATTTCAGCCCATACATTCACAGAGAATTTCATCTGAAATGACACCTGCTTCTTAAAATGTGGATTGTTGTCTGCGTCGGCCCATTCATGGATGTTGTGAAAGTTTGTAATACCTTCCCTTGAAAATTTACTTTCATCCGTCCACAAAATTGATTTCAGAAACCACGCATCTCCGATGTCTCTGTTGAGGAGGAAACGGCAGAACTGAATTCTTCTTTGAGGATCTTGCTCTACTAGACCTTGCACAATCCTGCCATGGAACGGATACTTATCATTATGGTGCATTGTATGCCACACCTTCCATTGAGAAATGTTTAAATTTCGAGCTACTGATCTAGTACTGGTAGTAGGATCCGCTTGAAATGCTGCTAAAATGTCTTCGTCGACGGCAGTTTCGTGTCTGCCCGGGTTGACTCCAGGTTCCACGCGGTGTAACCCATCTTTGGCAAGACGACGAAACGTGTTGTAAAACACTCGGACATTCGGTATCCTGCGATTCGGATAGCGCTGAAATGAAATGAAATTGAAATGAAATGAAATTGTTTATTCTGTAAATAGGATATGAGAATCACTTTTACACGTCATATTAAAAAATAAGCTAGATGGAGTCGACATTTCCTATCTGACTACCCCTGAGAAGAAATGGCGAAACAAACTCAAGGGTCAAAGTCTCTTTTAAAGTCCAGACATAATCTTGGTCAGATCATGTGAGGACCATGTAGATCTATGTCTGAAATGGTCTTTTGAGGAAAGAACCACACAAATTTGAGTGGACCTGTCCAGTCAGTGCAAGCATTTGTCAGTAATCGTGTAGCTCAACTCAAAACTTAAGGAGCTCAACGACTCGACGAACAATACCAAGGAAAGGACAATTGGGTTGGCCGCATAAAGAACTCAAAATGCCAGACCATCATTAAAACTAAGAGAAAAAAAAAAACAAGAAGAAATAAATAAAAATGACCCACAATAATTAAAGTAATATAATACTTTTCAAGGTACATAAATATTCACTTAATTTTGCTTATAATATTCATCAATGTCAATATGTACATATAGTTGTATATAATGATGATTTTGCTCTTGATACATCCGTCGCGCCAAAGATCCATTGCCGTCTGCTCTACCGTACATAAATACGATATCCGCATATTCTTGATTGGAAAAAGTAGCCATAGTCACTTAACAATTAAGAAAAACGGCGTAGGAGCGCACTAAATGTCAACTCAATCAACACGACAACGTCCACTCACAAGGGCAGTAGTTTGACTAATAAGTAAAAGATGTAACGGCTTCATCACAGACCGACTGACCCTGACTAAAGTAAAACGACTTTGTTGCCTCAGTAACTAAGACCATTTTGCTGTAAAAACCAACTCTTATCGCTTTTTGCTATTCATTGGGCGTTCTACCTGGAAATGCCGTCGCACCGCGCTCGGTGGCCATTGTTTAGAGAATCCCCTCAATGGGTTCCCCTCAATTGGTTCCTGCATGTGCCAAAAATTCTTAGAATTGAACAATGTTATCATTTCGAGCACATAAAGTATTCTTTTAAGCAAAAATTTTGTGTTTTGTTAGACTGCCTAAAATTTAAAATTTCTCCCTCGAATTGGTTTGTAGGTCCTAATTTCAATAATTTGTAAGATATCCGCATAAATGATACCTCAAAAGAAAGAGCGATTATCAAGCATGTCTTCAAAAAGGTTTGAACAAAAAAAGCACCCTCCGTTTTTTTTTTAAATAAGGTTTAAAAGACGTATTGTACAATTTTTTTATTTTTTCTGAGCTTTAAATATCTGTAAAAAAAATGTCTAATGACACAGAAGCCTAAAACATGTTTTGCTTGGTTGCTTACACATTACTTTAATTAAATAAATAAAAAAATAATTCATTTATCATTCAATTTGGCCATAATTATGCAGTTTACATTAAATTTTGAGAATTTCCGAAAAAAAAACTTAAAAATTTGGTTAAAAAAAATTTGGTAAGACTTCGTCTAAGACAACCATGGCTTAAATGGTTCTAAATTGTCTATACTATCTTCACCTTAAAGCTTTGCACCCATCTTCCAATCACCCTGTATTACTATATTCCCCTGTTTTATATTTTAATATTTTTCCCCTTGTACACAATTATTGAATTGGTACGTAACATTTTGATGTCCTAATAAACGTAAGTCTGAATCTTATCTCAACAGTCAAATGATAAATATTATTTTTTGCTGCTACCTTGTTATGTTCAAGGTATGCAAGTCAAGCAATTTGCAAATCAAAAGATTAATTAATTGTTTATCCCATTACTGATTCTGAATATATTAACAAATCTACTGTGCTGTCACATTTGTATTTTAAGACCCACAGTATTGATCAAATACAATTAAGTTATGTAGCAACACACTCACTTATACTTTCAGTAAGTATGTTGCTGCACGTTCCAAAAAAAAAAATAGGTATTCCTGCAAGGTAGCAACAACCTCAAATCAGCAGAAAATAAAATGAAAACAGTTTGGAAAGATACAATTATGAAACTAATAGGAAAAAAAATAAGAATCACATTCACGCGTCGTCTTCACGTGTTGCCATAAGCTACGAGCCCTGATGCAAAATAGTTCGTCTAGTATGGAAAGTAGTGCAAAGCGTAAAATATAGAAAGTAAATATTGGTAAAATAATTAAGAACGTTTAATAAAAAGTAAACCACAATTTGAGGAACATTTTAAAGTTTGTTTTAACATAACTGAAATTCTTTCATGACTTTACATAATTTTTTTTTTTTTTTAATATTCTAAAAAACATAACGCAAAAGTATTCGTCTATCCTTGTCACTCACGCAAAATAGTTCGTCTACCACTTAGTTGCGTCGCCTTTGCTCTCAATGACAGCTTTAATGCGAAGAGGCATGGTTGCAACCAACGCTGCACACTCCTCAGGCGTAATTGACTCCCAGACAGCCAAGAGTTTAGCCTTTAAGTCGCTCTTCGATCTTGATGGATTTTTACGGAGAACTTTTTTCATTTTCCACCATAGGGTTTCGATCGGCGACAAGTCCAGGTTGTTAGATGGCCATTCGATTGTAGGGATGCTTTTCGCCAGTAGCCACGTCTTTGTTTTGTCCTTGCAGTATGGCAGGAAGCACCATCTTGTAGAAAAATGTAGGAATCTTGATGCTTAAGTGACGGAATAGAGGGCAGTAAATTCTCTGGCTAGGCTCCAAAAAATTAGTAATTCATTTAAGTGCCAAAGTATACGTTTTTACAACAAACTCCCAAGCCATGTCAAAGAACTGAGCCTCAATAAATTTAAATCATTTATTAAACAGAAACTCTGTCAAAAAGGTTTCTATAAAGTTAAAGATTACTTGGACGACAAAAAGGCTTGGGATTAATTAAGCTACTCCAATGTACCCCCAGGCAACAAACTAATTTTATTTTTATACTAAGTGTGACATTGATGATTTTGTTATACTTATACACTATGACATTAATATTTACTTTTTGAAGTATTATATTCTTTTTTTAAATTATTGTGAATGTGAAGACTATGTGGATTATTGTTTTTATTATTTCTCTCATTTAGTTTTCATCTTAGTCTGGCAGTTTGAGTCATTTATGCGGCCTACTCAAATGTCCTTTCTTTGGTATTGTTCGTCGAATCGTTGAGCTCCTTAAGTTCTGAGTTGAGCTGCACGATTACTGACAAATGCGTGCACTGACTGGATAGGTCCACTCAATCAGTGTGGTTTTTTCCTCAAAAGACCATTTCAGACTCCAATCTACATGGCATTCACATGATCTGACCAAGATTATGTCTGGACTTTAAAAGAGACTGTGACCTCTGAGTTTGTTTCGGCCTTTCTTCTCAGAGTAGTCAGATAGGAAACGCCGAGCTCATCTAGTTTTTTTCTAAGTATGATTGACGTGTAAAAGTGTTTGTATAAACCTACTTACAGAAAATAAAATCAATCATCATTTCATTTCATTTCTCTTCCAAAAGGTTTTGATATCTTGCAGCATTGATAGAACCATCCACAAACTGCATACCACCAACACCTTGTGCAGACATGCAACTATCATAAAAGAATTGGAATCTTCACTTTGCGTTTGAGACAATCTGTGTGAAATGCCTCATTTTTGTTCCAAATCACTTTTTTCCTTTCATCGCCGACTGTCACTTCAAATTTGGACTCGTCGCTCCAAATGATACTACGCCACTGATCGGAAGTCCAATTTAAATTATCACGAGTAAACTTCAACCTCTTTTTCTTTTGTACAGCAGTCAACAGTGGTTTCTCCTTAGCGGTGTAAAATCCGTAACCCATTCTTTTTAGGACTCTTTTGCAAGTATCAACTGAGACGTCTTTGTGAATCATGTCCTTCCATTGCACCGTGAGTTCTCCAGCTCGAGCACGACGATTATTTTTGATAATTTTATTCAAGATTCTGTTTTCTACTGAAACTTGTGATACGTGGTCGACCAGTTTTCTTCAAACAAGAAGTCGTTCTATTCTTTTTATAGTGCTGAATGATAGATTGGACTGTAGACCTGGGAAGTATCAAGTCTTTAGATATTTGGTAACTTGATTTGCCAGCATCGACCCCACAAACTATTCGCTTTCGAAGCTCTTCACACACGGGTTTGCCACGACCCATTGTTATTTGAAAACTAATGAAAATAAACTAAAATTTTCAGAATTTATACTGTCTCACTTGACAAATGACACAGAATTACTTTTACAAATTTAAATTATGCAACATAATTAAAGAAGGAATAATCTTATTTAACTCACCGATAGACGAACTCTTTTGCATCGATTAACAATTAGACGAACAATTTTGCTTATAACTTCTTCGAATTTAAAACAGGATAATTATGTATAAATTTAAAAAGCTAAAATAGTTTATTGGTTCATAATTAAAAAATGGCATAAGTAACGCGACATGTGATAGTAGAACAGCTTAATATTTTATATAGATATACAAAAATAATGAAGTTAGAAAAAATCTCACAGAGAAAATTTCACACTAGACGAACTATTTTGCATCGGGGCTCGTATAACTTAAAAGCAGCTCAAGAATTTGTATATTCATTTACTAATATACGACGGAAGCTTTAAATTCCTCACCCAATGTCGCAATTGCTTTATTAAGAGCGAACGTCCCAAGCTTGCCGGTTGAATTTCAATTTAAACATATAAACCCTATGATAGTAATTAAAGCTTTTCGGCAAATTAACATCAAACTGACCAAAGATCTATAGGGAATGTCTATCAAAGTTTGTACTTCCATAATCGAGACGTATAGCACTTAGATTTAACATTTAATTTGTGTGTGGATTAAGAAGTCTTCCCAGATTTAATGAAATACAGTAAGGTTATACCTACCACTTTTTAAATCTGAAGACAGTAAAGACACCAACAATTATAGACCGAAACTGTATTGCTCCATCAAATGTTTAATCATTTTAACATCAACCAAATCTGACATGATCAGCAATATGGTTTCACCGTTGTACGACTGACGCCGGTGTCACCTTATTAACACATATTACAGCGTGGGAGGAGGCCAAGATGCCATACGAATATCTTGTGACATCTACAAGGCATTTGACTGCGTAAATCACGAAACCTTACTCTTGAAACTTGACCATTACGGACTAGGTAAACTTGCGCTCAGTTTAGTAAAATCTTATTTAAATGATAGACAACAGCAAGTTCAAATAAATATAGTCAATTCACTCGGTCGAAAAGTAAAAAAGAGTGTTCCACAAGGCTCGATATTCGGACCTTCCCTTTTTTTGTATATATTAATGACCTGGTACCCCATTTACTAAAAAACCAGCAGGTTTGTTTGCTGACGACATTTCCTTAATATTTAAGATAAATAGACGTCAATCAAATCTTCACAACGTAAATAACGGCTTACTGCAGATCCAAAATGGTTTCAATGCTAATAATTTAGTATTCAATGGGAAAAAACTAAATTACAGTATTGAATAGGGAGAAACTTGAATTCGCTGATAAAACTGTTTTCTGGGGATCACGCTCGACTCAAGGCTGCAATGGGGTTCTCATTTAACATCTCTTGCAGGGCGGCTAAATTCAGCAGCATAGAGCTGTGAGAAAAATCCGTCAATTTCCTATGTCTTACGGTATGTGTCTTACGGTATTTTACTATGGAGACGGGCTGCAGATATCGAGTCTATTTTTATTCTGGAGAAAAGTGCCATCAGTGCAATATATAGCCTCCGCAGGCGGGATTCTCTAAATATAAATTATAATTATTATAGCTTTGTAACATTATTTTGAAATGTAAAAAATAAATATTTTATGATGAAAACAACATGAATATACTTACTATAACTTTATGCTTTCCTTTACGGAGTAGGTAGAAAGGATTGAGTGGCACATGAGCGTGTGGGGTATTGTTGGATCCAATAATTAAAAAGATTATGATGTTTCTAAGTGACTTTGCTCTTTAAGTTGTTAATAGTTTTCGAGATATATTTTAGTAACTGCTACAAAAATATCTTTATTTTACATGGTTTTCTAGGGTTCCGATGCTCAAAAGAAAAAACGGAACCCTTATAGAATCACTCGACTCGTGTGTCCAATTGATTGTGTCCAGTCGACAGTCTTTTTTTTTTTTTGGATGGGAAATCATCAAATAGGTCTTATATAATAACTTCTCCCGCTCTGGGCGGAGCGGGAGGGTGTGTCAGACTCTTACTGACTAAAACCCACCCGTGTCCCTTGCTGTTGCCTGCTGTCTGTCACAGCCAATTTTCTCCTAGTCTACTGGACCGATTATGTTAAAATGTTCGTGTTTGGGTCACAGAAATTCATGTGTGTACCACACATGAATTTCTGTGTGTAACGTAAATAAATAAATTTTAAATAGGGGGTTCAAATTAGAAAATTTTCATTTGGGGAAAATTAGAAAATTAAAAAAAAAGTTTTGTCGCTGTGCCTTGAAATGAAATGAAATGATGATGAATTGATTTTATTTTCTGTAAGTAGATTTGTACAAACACTTTTACACGTCAATCATATTTAGAAAAAAAAACTAGATGAGCTCGGCATTTCCTATCTGACTACTGTGAGAAGAAAGGCCGAAACAAACTCAGAGGTCACAGTCTCTTTTAAAGTCCAGACATAATCTTGGTCAGATCATGTGAAGACCATGTAGATTGGTGTCTGAAATGGTCTTTTGAGGAAAGAACCACACAGAATGAGTGGACCTATCCAGTCAATGCACGCATTTGTCAGTAATCGTGCAGCTCAACTCGTTCTGAGTTGAGCTGCACGATTAAATAAATTAACTCAACGATTCGACGAACAATACCAAAGAAAGGACATTTGGGTAGGCCGCTTAAATGACTCAAACTGCCAGACCAAGATTAAAACTAAATGAGAAAAAAAAACAATGACCTAAGTACATAGTCTTCACATTCACAATAATTGAAAACAATATAATACTTTACAAGTAAATATTAAGTTCCACACAATATATTAAGCTTCACAAAGTAAATATGTCATTGTGTTTTGAATAATCATTAAATGTCAAAAGTGTATATAAATAAAATAAAAGTTTCAGTATGCAATAATTGGAGCAGCTCAATCCCAAGCCTTTTTGTCCTCAATATAATCTTTAACGGTATAAAAGGCTTTCTGGCACAACTTACTTTTAATAAATGATTTCAATTTATTAAGGCTTAGATCTTGAACGTAGCTTGGAAGTTTATTATAAAAACGTATACATTGACATCTGAATGAGCCACCTATTTTCTTGAGCCTTGTTGTAGGTACAACAAATTCGTGTTTGTTCCTAGTATTTATATTATGGATATCATTGTATTTTTTAAACAATTTTATATTTTTATGGGCATATAAAAGATTTTCAAAAATATACTGAGAGGGCACAGTCATTACATTAACTCCTTAAATTTCTCTCTGAGAGAGTGTCTTGGACTGAATTTATAAATTGATGGAACAGCTCTTTTCTGCAAAACAAAGATAGTCTGAATGTCCGCGGCATTTCCCCACAACAGAATACCGTACGACATTACACTATGAAAATAGCTAAAGTACACTAAACGGGCTGTCTCTATATCAGTTAAATTACGAATTTTTCTAACAGCGTATGCTGCGGAGCTTAGCTTTTTCGACAATTTATCTATATGTGGACCCCACTGAAGCTTAGCATCCAAAGTTAAGCCCAAAAATACTGTGCTATCTTCAGGATTCAATTCTTTGCCCTATATCAACACATTAGTTGTCACATGCCTAACATGAGGAAGCGTAAACTTAATCGGCGTTATTACAAAACAAGAATCACTTTTGGACATGGTTTAATCCATTGAGCCAGCTTTTGTAATAAGTACGTTACTATGGTTGAAATACAGTTCTTTATACAAAACTGACTACTTAGTCCGGTACTAATTTGACAGTTTTGCATTAAGAACTTTAACGTAGACGGAATAAAGTTCGAAATTCAAAAATGGCTCAATAGTTTAAACCTGGGTCTAAAGATAATCCTTGTTTTGTAATAAGACGGAATGCATTTGGTTTTTTTTTCACTTGAACCAGTGAACCACTTTTGAGATCGCACTATTTACATCGTCAGTAACCAGCTGCTGATGTTTAAGTTTAAACAAAAGTGGAGTGTCATCCGCAAACAACACTATATCATGATTATCCTTTATGAGGTACGGCAAATCATTAATATAAATAAGAAACAAGGACCAAGAATTGAGCCCTTGTGAATGTGACATATCAAATGAAAGGGCTTATTATGAGAATTCCAAATATATTTTAGTTTTAAAATAACTAGTTATCTAGTTATTAAAGAAAATTTATGAAACCTTATCTCCAAAACTACTGAGTCTAAAATTTTGAAAAAAGTACTGATAATAATTATACTATACTTATAGATTACAGGAAAACCTATAAGAAGTCTATGACCTTAAAATAACATGGTAAATCACTCAATATTGTGTGAACAAACTTACATTTGCAGTTAGAATGTATGGGGGAACATGTTTTTCAAACTTAACATTTAAGTTTGTTCTTGAGATAAAGGCATCCCAAGTACCAAACCCTTCATTGTGCGTGGTCTGACACGCACCTGGCCAGTTTTTTAAAAAATACTACGATATACAAACTTGTATTTGCGGTCTATAGTAACAATAATGTGCATGCATAAATATTCATACTGTGCGTGGTTCAACATACACATGGCTGGCTTTTTATAAAACACATTGTATTTCAATAGTGAAAACAGAAAACACAAACCAAATAATGAAAGAAAAAAAAAATAAAGCCTTTGTTTTAAACTAATTGCTTGCTAGACAGAGACAGTACTATTACGTCACTAGTAATGATGTAGTAACTTCACACAAGTTCGAGAATCCGGGGGCATTATGCCTCCCAAAATGTTAACAAGCACCATTTTTTTTTTTTTTTACATTTAAGTTTTCTTTTTACTTACTGTTTATTTACTTTGTTTTCCAATTTTAAATGATATTAATTATTTATTAATGTTTTCATAGAGGTGGACTGGTGCAGGTGATAGTATTATTAAAAAAAAAATACTAGATTTGGATATACAGAGTGTGAAACAAATTTAGTAAAATAAAATGATTAGAGTTGATATTAAAAGTAGTAGCAGTTGTTTTAAAGTAATCAATTTCCTATGTTTTTATTTATTGCCATGATATGAAATTAAAATTAAAGGCTTGTACAATAGTTGGGACACTGGGTACTTGATTGCAGCTGGTTTCTTGATAATGCGTGGCAGTACAAATTCATATATTTGTCTAAAATACTCAATGAAAGTCCTTATAATGAAGAACTAAATTATTAAATTGTTTTTGTCATTAAGTTTTTCAAAATACACATTTACCAAAACATTTCTAATTTTAAAAACAAATTCAAAAACAGAAGGACTTTCAAGTAAGACTATCATATTTCTGATAAGCCTTTATCGAAGTGTGAATTTAAAAAGAGAAGACTTCTCAGAGTTAAGAATTATGTAGAATGAAATGAATAGATAAGATTTCCAGTATTCCAGTTTATAGACTTTATATGTAATCAAACTTCTGCATATGAATATCAGATAATGACATTACTAATTAGCAACATTGATTCATCCATTAACACTTCATAATATCAACAAAATATGACTAATACATGCAGTGCAGGTGCTATTTAATAATAATTCGAAATTAATTAATTCAATATTAATAATATTTCCATAAACTAAATTAATCTAATTCACAAATTCACACATGTACCTAAATGTGTAGTACAAATTGGTAAGTTTTTAGGAAATGAGGTCATTCATTGAATTTGGAGGTAGCATACGTAAATGTTAAATCTAAATATTTAAATAAATATTAATGACATGACGTTTACTACACACTCACACAAAATTATTTTTACCATTCTATCACAAGTCAGTCTGTTATTAGGTAATAATAAAATCTTGCTATCAACTAGATCCTAATAGGATGTATTATGTACTAAAAACGATGATGACTGTACGTCTTAATTATTCAATAAATCCTTTGTTACACTCACATTTCTTTCAAGAACAATAATAGTTGACATTTGTGAAACTACTTGGTGATATTTACCTGTATTCTTCCTGCTAATTCCTTTGGATTAAAACTCCCATCTGCTGGATTCAAGTTGAACGTGACGTTGAAATACACATAATCAGGTTTTTCATTCGCGAGGCACAATTTACTCTCCGATAGAGTTACACAGTAAAATGTTTCAACTAAATTATAATATTTGCAATAGAATTCGTTGATACGAGAACGCGGCACCGATATTATAAGATCCGTATCGTGAGACATTGTTTGCTATGTGTCGCAATAATAATCACAGACGACTATCGCAATTTTATTGCATAATTCGTATCAAAACAACTGCGACAGCCTTCCATTCCAACACTGAACACAGTTTTACAGTTTTAGTTTGACAGGTCGGATTTAGTTGTACAAGTGTACAACAGATAATACATTTTAATCATCATCAAATAGTCGATTAAAATGAATGTAATTTCATAAAAATAGGCGAGTTCAATGGCACAATTCCTACATGGTGATTCGAATAATTTAAAAGTTAATCTATTAATCCGTGAATTAATAAAATATGTACAAATACATAAATGGTTTAGCCAATCCTGCAGGTTTTAACAGCACAGGAATTAAAGGGTGCGGCAGCTCGCACAAAAAGCACCGGAGATCAACCCATATATCGCTAAAATAAGTAGGTCAAAGTATAAAATGTTTTCTATTAAATACGTTTTGGAAAATGAAAAACAACGTGTACTGAACTAGGTAAAGTAGGTATCATTATTTGTTTATTGTTTACGTACAAAAGGGGTTCACAATATAAATAAAAATCCAATACCCTCTCCTCCTTCTTCCAGGCTTGAGACTGGCACCGGTGATGGTGATGTTCCGATGGCGGAGTTAGTGGCATGTACATTGTATAGGAACATTTAAAAAAATATTTTCATTATACGATAAAGCTCATCAAATAAAAAGTTTATGAAGTTAAGTAGATTGCTTAATTTTAATTTGAACGATTCAGATTATTTTTATACAACTTTATGTATCTTTTTGAAAATTGATACATTCGAATAAAATTCTTACTTTATTTGTATAGGATATCCAATTTATGTAGCATTTTATTAATAAATATATAGATTAAAATTCATCGGAGTCCGTTTCTGGCGGGATGTTCTCCCTATTAACTTCATGCTTGCGCTTCTTTTTATTGTTTTCCCGAGTGCGGAACATCTTACTCTCATCGGCACATTTTGTTGTAATACTGGTTCTGTAAAAAAGGTAGGTAAATAATTATAAAATCTTCCTAAACTATTAATTAATTCTAAACTTTAAGAAAGGAAGATGAAGACAGTAATTAGGTACCTGACTACGTTTTCCGGTACGCAACATCGCTCAACCACCGTCTGCACAATGTCATTCACCAAAGCTGAATCTAACTTCTTCTTTGCAGGCTTATTTGGAAACGCTGGAGATGGCTTGCCGGTAAGGGAATGCGTCGCTAGAATCCTGAAAAATATAATCAGGCATTAGGGAAGGTTCTTGTTTCGGTTAATAGTACTTAGCTAGGTAAGTAATACGAAATCGTTTAATACCTGCGTGTAAAAACTGCCGTTAACAATTTTCGTGTAGCACTTGTGTAAGAATTCCAATTGACATGCCTGAATATTCTTGATGGTATCAGAGCATTCCCGTCTCCTATGGGCACCTGTTAAAATGACGAATGATAATAATTAGAAGGTAGGTATAATTAGATACAAACGATTGTTCGGATCCGACGTCGCATATTCTCGATATATAGGTGGTAGGTACATACCAAGTCATCAGCATTTGCATTCACATTTCTGTTACTTAGTACTTTTGCAGTGTTATTATATTCATTATATTGGTCAGCTTTATGTTTTCTTTTTACTTTTTCGGGAGTCTCACGGTCGGTAAGTGTTTCATCCATTTCTGAATCGAAAGATTCACTGTCGCCCATTGTCTGAAAATAAAAGAATACATTGTCATGATCTATATTATCATTTAAAATTTGAAGATCAATAGTAGAAACTTTGCTTACCATTTCGTGAGAGTTTACTTTATAAGACTCATCATGATCGTCATCGAAATCGTTATCATTGTCAGAAACATCATGGTCAATCGTTTCCATGAGCTGCGAATTTGATTTCAGTTGTTCTTCCAACGATTTAATCTTCTCACAAAGTTTAGATATAGTGAACTCCATTGTCTCTATTATTGGAAGCTGATACTTATCCTCGGTTTGTGTTCCTACATTTCGAGTTTTTACTTTAGTGTCACAAATTTTGCTCATGTTATCCTTTTTGGCTGAGTTAGAGACTTTGCTTGCTACAAAACTCTGAACAGATGAACCTGATGTAACAGTGAAATGTTTAATTGGTTTTCTTTTGAATATTTTAGAACGTTTGTTACTGGATTCTTCACTGTGGTTGTGGCGATCACGTGTCAGTTCATGATCAGGAGTCTTCCTTTTCGGTAAGTACTGAAAAAAAAAAGTTAATTATAGGTTTCCTTCTGATAGCAGATATTTCGTGATATCGTCGGTGATATTCTGAAACCGCGGAACTAACAGTGTTTAAAACCGCGTATTTACAAAAGTAGCAAAATCGAGATTTAATATTTTTTCATTAATATATATTATAACTAATGCCTACAATATTAAGAGGAATTTATCAATTTAAAAGTTTAAACAATAGAAAGTCAAGTGGTTTAGTAAATATTACGTTTTTCCTCGTTTCTGTAAAATTCACTGCACCTACCTTACGCGGTTTTAAACACTGTTAGTTCCGCGGTTTCAGAATATCACCGACGATATAATTCTATGGGAAAACTTAAATTATAACGTTTGCCTATTGGAGGCTTGAATGTTTAGTCTTACCGTAGTAGCAACATCAGACTTCCTCGTTGTACTTTTTGCAACTGCATACATGGGACTAACAGTTCCAAGTTTAGGTGAAGTTATAGGTTTAATTGGCTGTTTCTAAAATAAAGAAAGTTTAATTAGGAATTTCATTAAGACCCGACTAAATTCACTATGAATTACATAGAATTTTAACAACTTACAGCTACGTTGGATGCTATAAAACAGCTCAAGAATAGCTGCGCAGCTTCTACAGATTCTTTACGGTCATCTGCAAATAAGAAATGAAGGTTTACACATGCAAATGTGTTTTTGCTGATCAGAATCTGATAGAAAATGTTCATTAAAAACTTACATTGATCATGCTTCGATTCTCGAATATTACTTTGCAGATCCAAAAGTGCCTGCGCAGCATCATATTCTATGTTGGCGACACTCATGCCAACCGTCGACATTTTACGAAATTTTTACTGTAAATAATACGACATATTTTTATTACTACACTGTACGTACTAGGAAACTGGAACTATTCAAATCATCTTTACTCTATATCTTTTCAAAAGGAATAAGAAAGGCAGAGTACGGTGAAAACATAGAATTTTAGTAGGTATAATCAAACTCACGCGCTATTTGATTTAGTTCACAGCAATTCACTCACACAGTGTTTACCTAGCCCAAAACAACTGATTGACTAGCAATGAGAGCAAACAACCCCACACAACATGGAACCAAAGAGTACTGACGAAAATTTGGCAATTATCCTATTTATGTAGCTTCTTTTTTCAATAGGTCATAAAATAAAAGACCACGCTGGCTAAGCTCCACCCAGTTAACCAGTAAAAGTAAATCTCTTTAAATTTTTCCCGAACTTGTTACTTATTGTCTACAACTATATTTAAGGCTTGGTACCTGTGAAAGCATTAGCTTTTGTTAAGCACATCGGGTCCTTAGTTGTAAAATCGAAATAACAATGACAGTAATTTTAAAAAATATTAGTGTTGTCTTTACTGCCTACCTCCAGATGCAATAAAATTAATCGGATTATCTATGCCAACAGGTATTCAAATGTCCTGTTTGTAACTTATTGGAAACATGAATCTTGGTATTTAAAAAAACACCAACATAAAATACCATGTAGTTATACATGGAGCATGGGGGATTTAATTTACAGGTGACTGGTGGTTTGGTTTACGAATGTAAATAAAACCTTCTGGCGAAAACTTCAGTAAAATACAACTCGATTTTGATACTGTCACATTACAAAGATCACAGGTATGAACTTGGGATTTTCTAGGCTCGTATTTATTCACTTTCAGTAACATTAATCAACTTTACAGGTAAATAGATAAATCGAAGCACTTTTAGCCTTCAAAATAGGTAAATCAAAGCTCTTTTAGCCCATAGCATGGCCCATTCTAATGGATTAGAGTGAGAATCATAGATAGCTACTTTATCATTATTGACAGGTATGTATAATAATGCACTGCCATTTCCACCAATTTATCTACTTACTCATTTCTCGGAACAGTTATCTGTATCCTTTTGTTCTTCATTCCAATAAGTTAGCTCATGGTTATAGCTCACTATAAATCGATTTATCTACTCTTTGTACTTACAAGCTTTTTTTTTGGTCTCCCTGAATCGTTTGTACCGACACAAGATAGTTACGCTTTAAATTCCTCTAAGCTAAGAACTAACTCTAATAAAAAGTCCTATAAATTCCATTTCCATGTAGATGATAGGAGACGAGGTGCCCGACAGGGGTGCCGACTCCGTGGGTCGGGGTCTCCGGCACCCATTAGAGGAAAATAGTGGATACGGAGCACCCATGAGCATAGAATTTAATCGCCTTTGACCGATCACTCGCCGTGCGAGACTACTTACGTTATTACGTTGGTTGCGTTATATAACCTTATAAAGCTATGCTGGCTTTGCATTGCATGCAAAATAAGGTCATGAGTATGAGCATCCACGAGGTTTTCTAAAAGTTGGCGCCCCTGGCTTCCAAAGTCCCGATTACATAATCAACCTATAATGTTCCCACTGCTGGGACACAGGCCTTCTCTCTGTGAGAGGGAGTGGGCCACAATCCACCGCGCGGGCGGGCCCAGTGCGGATTGGTAGATGTCAAATGTCTTCGAATGTTTGGTTCTAGGACATGCCGGTTTCCTCACGATAATTTCCCGAGTCCAGAAGTCCTGTTTAGTAGCAGAATAATATTCACCTTCTGTTAGTTGATTTTCTAAATTGTACTGTTCCCGGGGTATGATAATATGAACCAGTATACCTAGCTACGTAGTCATTACGGAAATACAGTCACTGATAAAATACATCACCTATTAGTTACAACATTTTGAGGGTAGCTAGGTAGTAAAATCTGGGTGAAAATTTCTAAGATTTTAATTTCACCTACTTTTTCGGTACATTTTTAGGGTTTCGTAGTCAACAAAGAACCCTTAAGGCGCTGACAAGACCCAATTGACCAAAATAGGCTTCTCTTAAGAAAAAAAATTGCCATATCTGTATAGTTTGTGGTAGCGGAAAAAATATATGTTAATTTTGAACATATTTCCCAGAACTTGGTTGTTATCAAAACACGTTATGAAAAAAAAATCTCGATACAAACTAACGTTAAACTAACTTCTTACCTTGAGTTCTAATCCAAAATATCTGTATTAAATATCAACATACGTTACGTATTTAATTAATAACTAGAACGTCTTATTTTAATGCAGAACTTGGTTGTTTTTTATTTTCGATTACTAAACTCAATTTTGAATAAATAGATAATTGCTTCATATTTTGTAATAAATTACAAGCGTTGTGTCATCGCGCTTCTCTTTCTTATCTACGAAATCTGACAGTGACCGCGGTTTAGGTGTTGTCAGCGTCTTAAGCCTGGAATACACATGCTACTAATAAGCATGCTTGTTTGCTACTAGGTAGCATGCTCTGTGTGCCTGTAAAGTACTCATGCTCTTTTCATACACACATGCTAGTTGAATGCTACTAAGTAGCATTTGCTCGAAAATAACATGCTTTTGTACCTATTACTAGGTAGCATGTGTATTCTACTCTTTATAGTAGGTATACGTAGTATCTCTAGTCTGCGCTTATAATTTCGCCATGTCCGTCTGTCTGTCTGTCAGTCCCCGGCTTAGCTCAGAGACTCTTAGTACTAGAAAGCTGTAATTTGGCATATTAATCACGCCGCCAAAATTAGATAAAAAAATACGGTATTTCCCTTACACGTAAAGTGGGTATGATATTTTTTTTCTCGTCTGTCCCATGGTGTGTGGTTATGGGGTATCGTTGGATAAGCCGTTCAAAAATATTACGGATCTGTAAAAAACTATTTTTCGATTCAGGGATCCGTTTGCGTAATATTAAGTACTAATTTTTGTCAGATGCCCACCCCCCCCCCTGCCAGCTACATGGTTGTTTTTGGATATGTGAAAAAAATCATGACAGTAGTACCCACATATAACGAATTTAAAAGGAAAACTAGCACAGCTAAGTAGGCTTTACAAAGTAACGAGTATTTGTCGACCAACTGATATTTGCATTTGGAGAATTGACTGTGACGTATGTATATCGATGTAAGAGAGAATATGTTTTACAACTACAATGTTTTTGGGATAAATTCAACCCAACTACGGAACCCTTCATCGGGCGTGGTCCGACATGCACTTGGCCGGTTTCTGGGTTCCGTACTAAACAAGGAACCCTTATAAGGGGAGGGGTCCCCCTGTATAGGATTTCCGTACAATGAAAGATCAGCTTATACTGGAAATGTAGGTATAGCCAATGACGTATTATACATATATAGACACGTCATGAACCAACATCGCGGCGCTTAAAAACGTCGAAAATACTAGATAGCTACTTATACGCGTGAAGAAAGGGAAACGACACGTTTTTGTCCTTAACTTTTGGAGTATAATTTGTACATCGTCTGAAAACACACGAACACACATGTTTTTTTTTTATGTTTTGCACAGGTTTACACACACAAAATAAATTAAAAACAAACGTAGTGTCGCGCGACAGGTTGGTGCGTAACTAAGCGCGATGTGGCCAATTGGCTTCATTTCATGTTGTCATTTTAGAGTGCGGACAACGTATCTATAGTTTTAACCTTTTGACCGCCACAGTCTTGTATACATGACAAACCAAAATGTGCCCAGCACGCCACGGTCACGACTACATGACGACAAATTTTAAGGAATAATTCGTAGCTTGGCGCCGTGGGCACGTTTTTGCTTTTTTGACGTGGCGGTCAAAGGGTTTAATATCATTGGGTATAGCTTAATATCCCAATTACGGAACCCTTCATTGTGCGTGGTCCGACAGGCACTTGGCCGGTTTTGTCAATCATTTAGATTTGTTTATTTATTGTCGAGTTTTGTAAGCATTTAATTAATAACCAGAATTACTATCATGTCTTTCATTATAATACATAATAGGTGAGTCCTTACAAACCAAATATCACAGACTGAAAATTAATTTCGTATTCGAACTAACGGTGACACTGGAGAATAAACACTATTGACGATGTCCCTTGTCTAATGAAAGTTTCTATTCATTCTATTAGCATTTTTTTTTGCTTGTACATTGAGTAGGGTCTATGAACGTTAGGGCAAATCTACGCTTTGTATTGTCATGATTTTTTACCTGAGTGGTGTGCTGTAGACCCAGGAAGGTTCAGTTGCATTTTGAACATCGTGAAGTACGGTAAATCTGTGTGCTATGGCTTCAAGGGTTTGGCTTCTCGTTGAGTGGGTGGATGAGAGTAATGTGTTCCCTTCGTATGGTGTGGTAAACGTGGATACCTTGGCTTACGATGAAACAGATCTGCATCCTGGGAATTTAATTTTCATGCGTGTGAAACATGAAAATCCTCGGCGAGCAAAGATTTTGCGCATATCAGGTACCTATACGTTTTAGTTACTGTTCCTTTTATTTATTTATGTACATACCTACCTACTTCGTTTCTAACAGTGTCTTCAACGTTTTGACCGGGAATATTTTCATTCATGAATATCGTATCTAACGGTAATATTTATGAACCCATCCAATTTGGTATTTATGCGTATAACCATAAAGCCTTGATTCAGTTGTTCCAAATTGTCTACTCTGCCAGTTGCACAATTCAAAGTCAAATCCACCTCTATGCCAATAGGCATAAGCTTGAAATTGTCCAATTATTATGTGGACTTAACGTGTGATTCCCGTCCATCCCTACAATGATTATGATTCGTTACCGAACCAACGTAAAATGTCGACTTTTTTATTACAGAGAGCAAAAGATATGTCAAGGAACAGAGAGAGATCCTCGAGCGTCAGGATCAGCAGGTTAAGAATGTACTGCAACTTTGTATGCGGACTATAAAGGAAATGAAATCGGAGAATTCGGTAAGTAGGTAGTTACTCTGTTTACCTAGTTATGATGATCCTCACATAGCGACACATAAACTGTGTAATAGTATTCTGATCATGGCGCTTGCAGTTATTTATTACCATTCCACTTTTCATGAGAGAATTCGTGATCATTAAATTAGGTAGACTAAAGACCAGGGCCTGATTTACCCACAGGCTAGTAAGGCTAGAGCCTAGGGCGCAAGGATCAAGGGGGCGCTGAGAATTAACGTTGATTTTTACTTTATTTTCGCATTCTACATTCTTGACTTTTTAAAATTCTTTTACATTAATTTCAAATTCAAAATAATTCCAAAATAATATTCCAGCGATACCTACCGACCACTTTAAATATTAAAACGACATTTTTAGGGTTCCGTAGTAAACAAGGGTTGGGCAGGCGCAGGCAGGACAGGTCGGGGGAGGGGGGGGGGGGGGGGGGGGGTTCATATTCATATTTAGCCTAGGGCTGTCAGAAGTCTAAATCAGGCACTGCTAAAGACCGACCTAAAATATGTATTAGTCACCAACAACAAAAACTACAAGATAAGGCAACGTGTGGGATTTCTAAATCTGCGGTTAAGTGACAATGTAGGTACCTATTTCCCAATATTTCGCGTAAAATTTTAAAACAAACACTAGATAGTAAAGTGATTGTCCGCTTGACGTAATATCCCCAAAGCCTTTTGGATCATTCGTATTTTTATGTTTTTTAACGTGGTGTTTTCCGGTGATGATGACGCAAAGCCGTAGGTAGAAAACAATACTATTATTGTAAAACCCATTTCTGTACCTCATTTCTCCGCTGAGGTTTAAAATTTGGTGGATAAATGTCCAGTCACGTAACCTTCTTTGCCTTTTCTTAAAGACGACAATGTTATACATTTTCAGTTTAACGCCCAACAACAATCGAGCAGTCATAGCACTTTGCCTCATGTGGTGGTTGCACAAAATGACAACAGCGACAGCGATTCAGAGGTAGGTTTTGATTCTTGTTCTTACCAACCATTGCCCCGTTTTCTATTACATCTTTTACTTTTCAATTTATAAATTTTAATATGTTTTCAGCCTAATATTAAAGCTGAACTTAGTAAGACTCGCAACTTCAGCTACTCTACACCGAAATTTACTCCTCAGTATAATCGTAATAAATCAACCAATAAACAAGTACGTGGTTCGTTGAAAGCAAATAATTCAAGACGGCGATCTATAATCAGTAGCACACCAGTCCCTAGCAGCAGCGCTCAGGAAAACATAAGTCTATGTTTCGACCAAGCAACACAGACAGAGGAAAAGTTTTTACCTCCACCTGCATCTAAAATCGAAGAGATGGAAGCTGTCCTCAAAAATCTTTACAGAAGATTCCAATCTTTGATATCCCAAGCAAATGTAAACTCGAATGGTTCAACCTCGATGTCAGAATCAGAGCATAATGACGAAGCATCTTATATCGAACAGAATGTAGTGGACTCATGGATAGAACCAAATAATACCGAGTACGTGCAACAAGTCAATCTATTACCAGCGGAATTTGCTGAGGAAGTTGGTGCAGAAGAAATAATAGAAGATAATGGCGGGGAGCAACAAGTGAATAGTTCAATTGTAAAAATTGAAGATAAATGCAATCCTAACGCGCCACGGGTTCGCAGGATGTCAGCACAAACTACGAATAATATCGAGACTGTGAATGATGTTGATCTGGTAATCATTTTATTTATTTTGCATTTCACATTCAAGTATTCTTGGACAGTGAGGTCTATAGATTCACAACGATGAATTTATTGTGCAGACTGACCTTTAAGACTCGTTACTTTAACTTGCTTTTGTTGGTTAATAATCATTCAATATTAGTATTCCCAGTCACAATGATGGAGAGGAATCTTGCACTTGGTCGGATTATCACGTTGTTATTTTGTCACGAAATGAACTACCTAACTAAAATAATCACCATATCCTATCAGGTACTGATTGGGAATGGCAACGCCAAAGTGCCTGCGAGACTACTAAATGACATTGACTGGAACTCGCATACTTCCGCTACAAGGCAATTACTGCAAGCGATCTTCCCCCGAAGGTAATTTAATATCCAAATCCATACCAATTGTTAATTATAGGTACGTTATTGTAAAAGATTATAACAATTTATTGTATTTTAGGGTATTGGCGACGCACTCTCTAACAGGCAAGCAGTCTCCAGCGTTTTTGAACAGACCCCCAAAGAAAATTTTAGACCCCCAACTCGTTGATGATATTGTGAAGACAGTTTCAACAAAATGTGGCGTGCCAAAGAATTTGGTGAGGTAATTATTCGGTTCGAAACTTATTGTGCGCGACTATTGATACGTAGATTTGTTTATTATTAATGTTAGTAAAATAGCGCTAGCGAAAAACCCGCCTGTAGTTCCCACACCCTTATTTTACGAGCGAAAAAAAAGAAAAGAGAAAGCGCTCGATGTTTGTGTAATTCGATTGTTTGCGAACCATTTTAAAAATAGGTTTGCCAAATGTTAGCGACTCTGTGGCGCTCCGGAAGTTTGCTCATGTATTGTATGTGCTTATAGTCGAGAAATATAGTTAAAATTCATCGTTTTATTCGTTTCTAAATGTTTTGTTATTGGTAGTGTAAACGAAGATGATACAGAGGTCTGCTTCACAAAAATGTGCATTTAATGTTCTGTTGTAACAGTTTTGCGCGAGCATTGTTATCCGCACCAAAAGTATTTTCAATCGTTTTAAATAAACAACAGAGTAGCGAATAGGTACTGTAAAGGCTCCTACATACTGGCGCGACTTGTCGCGCGACGCGACGCGACACAAAGACACCGCGTGTAGCGCTACAAGCGGTGCCTTTGTGTCGCGACGCGTCGCGCGACAAGTCGCGCCAGTATGCAGGAGCCTTTAGAAACGAATAAAACGATGAATTTTAAGTAAACACTTAGTGTTTTGTTATTGGTAGTGTAAACGAAGATGATAGAGAGGTCTGGGGGGTAACCATCACCTCTTATAGCAGTATTATTATAATATTACTTTACAGTGGGAAAGTGATGGAGCTATACAGTACTTATAGCTCCATCTCTTTCTCACGCTAAAGTAATATTGAAATAATACTGCTATAAGAGGTGGTGGTTACCCCCCTGCTTCACAAAAATGTGCATTTAATGTTCTGTTGTAACAGTTTTGCGCGGGCATTATTATCCGCACCAAATGTATTTTCAATCATTTTAAATAAACAACAGAGTAGCGAATAGGTACTGTTACTAGACCCAAAATGTGGGAAATGGTAGGGTGAAAAAACGCCACTGACGCGTAGAAAAGGCTTTGCTTGTCAAAATAAAGTCAGCACACGCTAAGCCACACCATCTCCATAGGATGCAGACTCTCCAGAACCGTTTCCTTAGAAAGGTCACGGGAGCCCCTTTCCTGCCTGAAGGTCTTAATTTATACAGTCCGGATAGGCAGACGACAACCTCCTAGAGATGACATTTAGAAAAAAAAACCGTCCAGGTGCGTGTCGGACCACGCACAATGAAGGTTAGTTTCCGTAGTGGGAAAGTTGGGATGAATTCATCTCAAAAAGAAACTTAACATTGTAGTTGAAAAATATGTTCTCCCATACAACGATATATGCCACGGTCAATTCTCCAAGTGCAAATTTAAGTTGGTCGACTATAAAGGCTCCTACATACTGGCGCGACTTGTCGCGCGACGCGTCGCGACGCAAAGGCACCGCTTGTAGCGCTACACGCGGTGTCTTTGTGTCGCGTCGCGTCGCGCGATAAGTCGCGCCAGTATGTAGGAGCCTTAAGGCGCTGACAAGACCCAATTGACCAAAATAGGCTTCTGTATAGTAAAATCAGTTTTGTGGTAGCGGAAAAAAATATATGTTAATTTTGAACATATTTCCCAGAACTTGGTTGTTACCAAAACACGTTTTGAAAAAAAAAACCTCGATACAAACTAACGTTAAACTAACCTCTTACCTTGAGTTCTAATCCAAAATATTTGCATTAAATATCAACATACGTTAGGTACGTATTGAATTAATAACAAGAACGTCTTATTTGAATGCAGAACTTGGTTGTTTTTTATTTTCGATTACTCAACTCAATTTTGAGTAAATAGAGACTTGCTTCATATTTTGCAATAAATTACAAGCGTTTTGTCATCGCGCGTCTCTTTCTTTTCTATGCAATCTGAGAGTGACCGCGGTTTTGGTGTTGTCAGCGTCATAACTCGTTAACTTGTAAAGCTTAAGTACTTAGCCGTGATAGTTTTCCTTTTAATTTCATTATATGTGCTACTGCCATGATTTTTTTTCACATCTAAATAACAATTTAGCTGGCAGGGGAGGGGGGCACTTGACTCTAACAAAAATTAGCACTTAATGCTTCTAAATCTTACGCAAGCGGGTCCTTGAATCGAAAAGTGATGTTCACAGACCCGGCAATATTTTTTAACGGCCTATCTAACGACATCACATACCATGGGGTAGACGAGATAAAAATATATCATCCCCATGTTACGTGCAAGAGAGTTACCCAAAAAAATGTTATTTCAAGATTTTCTTTTAGCACTTTGTCGGCGGGATTAATTAATATGAATACCTATAACAAATTACAGCTTTCTAGTACTAAGCGTCTCTGAGCTACAGTAGGGACAGACAGACAGACGGACATGGTGAAACTATAAAGGTTGTTTAGTACGGAACGCTAAAAATAAAAAAATAAGTCAATTCACATTAAGTTCAGCTCTAGCTCCGCTAAAGTAAATAGCAAAGTAAGGAAGCACTCTCTTGGAACAACATATTCTTCTGTTTCATTCATCAACCAGCATCCGCCCAGTTTAGTTGTAGGTCAGCGAAGGGAAGCAATCATGCAAGTACTTTTCTCTTTGCAGTCACTTCTCCGCCAGCGACGTCTACCTACCGGAAGTGAAAACAATATAATACACATTTGCCGTTGTAGGGTTAACACTTAACAATTGCCCAATAATTTCAAATTGTTTTTTTTTTTTTGACTTGTCAAGTGGTCGCCAGCGCTAGTGCTGAGCATGAGGTCTTGGGTTCGATTCCCGGGTCGGGCAAAGTGTTAATGGGTTTTTCTATCTGGAATTTCTCAGTAGCAGCTCAGACTCTGGATTTGTGCCCAGTTGATGGCTATAGGCTCGCCCCCTATTACATGGCAAAATGTGGGTGTACTACAGGTACACCTCTGCCCAACCCTTCGGGGAAACAATGTGTAATGTGATGTTTTTTTTTTTGCAGAAACAGTATAACAATAAAGTGCACAGACGAAGCAAAGTTATATCGTAATCGGCAACAATACAAGCTAGCGCGCAAGCCTCTTCACCAAAACAACGAAAACGTTCCACCATCAACGCCCTCATCGGATGAATCTCATGCTGTTATTAATTAATATGTTAAGATACTATTTTAATTTAGTGTTCATGTAATAGTACATTATGATATAAGTGCGGTAAGTTGAAAATTACAAACGAGGCGATATTGCTAGCCCAGTGCTAGCCCAAGCCGTAGGCGAGGGCTACAAGAAAGCAGAGGCTGTAATTATCAAAGCGCACGTATGTCTTATGACGTTTTATAACATATTTGCGAGGAAGTCAATAGAATTCGGACTTTCTTTAATCACTTGTTAAAGCAGTTATAAAAATTTGAACAATTTTATCTCCCAAAGTTAATTTTATTCATAAAGTGTTGACTCTTTTCTGACATAAAACTCTTTTCTAAGATTTAAAAAGTACCGTTCGTTTTAGACGGAGCGTCTTGATAAACCGTGCGTTTTACATTACAATAACGCACAAGTACGTAATGAGATACAACACGATATTGAAATTGGTGAAATAAGAGACCCTTCACGAGCAAATGTGTTATAAAATGTATTTTACATTCCTAGTAAGTAAATCATAGCCGATAACTCTTACAGTTACCGTTGTCTACATTTGTGTACCTACCTACCTACAAACTTATGTTAATAATTCGAAATAATATCTTTTTCTTAGGTTATTACCCATAAGGTTGCTTTTTGTGTATTTTATTATTTGTTATTAAGTTACCTTTATAATTTAACTGATTCAATGAAAATAAAATTACCGTGTTCGATTATTATTTATGCATTGTTGCTTTCATCCGACTTTTGATATTGAGTAGCCCGATTCTACTAAAGGGCCTGTTTCATTCCCTTCAGGCACGTAATTTCACACAAGTGCCTCATTTTGATGGTTCCGTAGTCAACAAGGGCCCTTAGGCTCAGCGCAGCCTGAACGGTGTGCGTTACCCCAGCAAAATAATGTCGAAAATAGTCATTTAAATCTTACATATATTTAGTTGCCCAGCTTCTGTAATTGTTGCACACATTTTTGTTGCACTTAGCTTTTTAGTTATTTCTTAAAAACATTTCCCGCAGACATTTTTTTTTAATGGGAATATTGAAACAAATATTAGCTATATAATTAGTTGTCTAGACGAGGTAAATGTTGCACCTTATTTTGTGTTTGTTCTTTCTTTGGCTGCGAAGTTATTCGAGATCCTGCTGGAGTAACGTTTGTGGTTTTGCTGGATCTCTGAAACGGTTTAGCGGATTCTTATCATATTTTTTATACAACTTCTTAGGAATAGGTTGTAATTAGTTGTGCAATAAAAAAAGCAAAATAATGCACCGTTTAAAGGTTATTTAATTAAATATAAAAACACTTCAATAGGTCCTAACACTCTAAATAAGAGCTCTAAAGACTTACTTTAAACATTGTTTTGTAGCTTGTAACTGCCTTCATTTGTATGTGAAGTTTCATTAGTATCCTGTAAGTAACTAACAAATTATGATGATATTCAGTTCTACACGTTCACTGTCAAAATGCGCGCGGAGTTATTTGGCCAGCGATAAACTTGTATGTGGATAATATAAACTGAATTTTATATCAATAATTATTTGCTTAGTTCAGTTTTATACCTGTAAAATTTCAGCGTAGTACATACAATAATTAACGAGATAATAAAATAAAAGTGCAAGACCGTGATAACCCGACCAAGTTTAGGTGGTTACAAAAAAGCGACCGCGTAGTACATTATGCTATCTTTTAAAATATGTAGGATAGTGTTACAAGTTTAGTACAGATGTGTACACAAGTGTTAAAAAAAACTACATGTTTCTTAAATAGGTAATATTTATTTACAGGTAAAATAATCATTTCAAATGAACTTTAACTGTAACTGGGTTGTGGAGGTCAGATAGGCAGTCGCTATATGTAAAATACTGGTATTCAGTTGTATCCGGTAAGACTGGAAACCGACCCCAACATAGTTGGGAAAAGGCTAGGCAGATGATGATATCGCTTAAAAATCACAGATCAATGGTAATATTAAATAATATGACAATGTAGTAAAATGCTTATAGTAAGTCCTACTGTTTAGTAGTCTAATTTCAAATACTAATCACATTTTTTCTTCTAGGTATTTACAGATAGTTGTATTCTAAAGTTAATTTAAATTAATTAAAAGTCACAGATCTAAAATAATAAAACTAAGTATATTAAACTGCAGTCAAATAATTATGTCAGTTTTACTTTTAAACCTTAAATGGTAATATCTAAGCGAGTGTCACTACAAGATAATTATGAATTTCTTATAGACAGAGTTACTTAATCCCAGGAATTTGTGGTAATAAATACCTAGTAATAACTAGGTACGCAAGTTGAGGTAAAATCATGGTAAAATGTTTGCTTTTAAATACTAAGTAAGTATACTTATACGTGAATTCATCAAGCCACGCACACAATAAGTATGGTCCTCAAGAGGGGCAGTCCACATTAATTATAAAAGTAATTAGGTACACACTTATTGATTAACTCGCACGCACTCGTTAAATATTTGCAAAAATAGAAAGCGAAATTGCGGAAGCGCACACGCACTCTACAAGACGAATTATGCGACTAATGGTCAAGTTTAGTGCGCTATGCAAACAATGAAGTACCTCTTCCGCGTCCCACCTGGACGTGTTATCGTCGATTCTTGATAAGTATGTGCAATTGTGCACATAATAGTAGATAAGTATCCTATCTAATAAGTAGTCGAAAGATAATAATAATAATGTTTTCATAGCACCTACAGATATCACAATATTGTTATGTATTTAACAGTGTACGCGTCTGTACCGAACTTGTAAGGTGTATTATACTAAACATTTTAGAAGATAGCATAATGTACTACGCGGTCGCTTTTTTGTAACCACCTAAACTTGGTCGGGCTACCACGGTATTGCGCTTCCTAATAACTTTTATTTTATTATCTCGTTAATTATTGTATGTACCTACTAGGCTGAACACAGGTATAAAACTGAATTAAGCAACTAATTATTGATATAAAATTCAGTTTATATATTATCAACATGCTGGTTTATCGGTGGCCATTAACATGGTCGGTAATAACTCCGCGCGCATTGTGACCGTGAACATGGAGAACTGAATATCATCATAATTTGTTAGTTACTTAGAGGATACTAATAAAATCTTTAGAGCTCTTATTTAGAGTGTTAGGACCTATTGAAGTGTTTTTATATTTAATTAAATAACCTTTAAACGGTGCATTATTTTGGTTTTTTTAATGCACAACTAATTACAACTAATTCCTAAGAAGTTATGTAAAAAAGATGATAAGAATCCGCTAAGCCGTTTCAGAGATCCAGCAAAACCACAAAAGTTACTCCAGCGGGATCTCGAATAACTTCGCAGCCGAAAAAAGAACAAATACAAAATAAGGTGCAACATTTATCTCGTCTAGACAACTAATTATATAGCTAATATTTGTTTCAATATTACCATTAAAAAAAAATGTCTGGCTGCGGTAACGTTATAAACGTTACCCCAGCAGGAAATGTTTTTGTGAAATAACTAAAAAACTATATAGCAACAAATTTAAAAATGTGCGCAACAATTACAGAAGCTGGGCAACTAAATATCTGTAAGATTTAAATGACTATTTTCGACATTATTTTGCTGGGGTAACGCACACGACAGAACGGAGCGCAGCGGAGAGGATTTTATTAACGCACTTGAAAATAAACTTTAAAATTATTACAATAAAGTGCATAAATGCTGTCTGCGCTGACCCTTAGGGACAGCGCAGACAGAGAGGAATAATCCCCACGCGGTCTCGGGCATTTTCTTTACGGATCGCGTATGCTTGAGATTGCGCGCGAGGACGCGCGAGGATTTTTTGTCAGGTTCAAGCATTTATGCACTGTCGAAGTGTCGACGGCTGCAGTTACCTCTGCCATTGGGAACATGCCGCTCGTGTGTAAGAGCTCTTACACCGTTACCGAGATATTGACTAAGCGATCGCCTGGGAGGCGATCATTAGTATTTTATGGTGTATTTTTGTCTAAACATTTATAAATAAGTTCATAGACTATAATATAGTCTGCTTCTATAAAAATCAGCATTTGCAGACGTACGGATATTTTTTTATAAAAGATTTCCGTAAGACTGTGACAGAAGGAGTACTTTATAATATATTTAAAGTTAGTTTATGGAGGGACTAATTAGATTTTCTTTCAAAATATATTTTGATTTTTCTTTTAAGATTAGTATGGATTAAAAGTAATCTGAAATTAATTTCGAGTTCTTTTAGTCGATTTCTAAAGTATTAAAAAAAAATATGCTGTACAGAAAACGAAAATTATGCGAACTGACATAATTATAATAATTTATTTCTGACTGACACTAAACCTTGCTACAAATTAGTAATCTGTGCACTAAACTCCAACATTTGACGTTTGTACAGGTGTTTTGTAGGTTATGTCACGTTAGATTTTTTAGTATTAATGCTAAAATAATTAATTTACTGTTTACTTACTATACCAGTGCTCTTCAGCAATGGAGGATATAGAAGATACAGAATTAGTTGCCACAGAACACGACCGTTTAGTGAGTGCTGTAACGAAGTTAGATAAAACTCAACACATAACAGAGCCTACACGAAATGAGCCAACAAATCTTAGCTCAGAGTTCAACCTTACAAAGAGAACAAACAGACTAAACCTCAACAACGTCGCCAAGATATTAGAAGACACCGCACACCACGTACAGATAAGCAAGAAATTAAAAAAGACCCAGAGGGAGTCGAAAGTTTTGAGTAAGCCGTTAGAGAAGCCACAGGCTGAGAGAATCAAGAGAGCAACAGGGTACGAAGAAACAAAAAAGAAAGTAGGAAGATGGGACCCAGTAGTAGCAAGGAGTCGGACTGTAGATTATGTGGCTTTCCCAATAAAACATGTCTCTTCTAAACTTGAACCTACAGGTGATTTCTTGACTAAGCTCAAGTTAAAGTCAGACTTAGAGAAAGAACTAGATGAATTAGATCCCACACCAATGGTGGAAAATGAGGAGGAAGAAGAACCAGTGTTCCCAATGACTTATGAGGAAATGGTTGAGCATAGACAACATCTTGCCAAAATGAGGGCACAACAGTCATATAAGGCTGCTAAAGCTAAGAGGCAAAGCAAGATAAAGAGCAAAAAATATCATCGGTAAGTGTAATACTATTTATATTAATTTTGAACCAAAAAATTCCATAAATAATGAAATGTTCAGTGTTTTTCAAGATAGTTAGTGGGTATGTTATTTTATGGTTTTGTTCTGTTCTAGTGTTCTGAAGAAAGAAAAACTAAAACAGGAACTGAAAGAATTTGAAGAATTGCAAAAGAAAGATCCAGAGGAAGCTTTGAAGAAATTAGAATCAATAGAAAAAGCTCGAGCTCTAGAGAGGCACACTTTGAGGCACAAGAGCACAGGGAAATGGGCTAAGAACAAGTTGATAAGGGCAAAGTATGATAAGGAGGTAAGAAAAAGCACCACTTTTACGTTTCAGATCCTTTTTTTTAAGACTGATTTACCTATTCACCAAGAAGTTATGTTAAAGCCTCAAAAAAAAACATGTGTTGTCCAAGTATTACAATTAATTTGAATAATATGGGAATGTGTTGACTAAGATAATTTATTCAATGGTAGTTTATTAATGTTCTTCATTACGTTTCAGGTGAGGCAGCAGTTAGCTGATCAACTGGCTGTTGGCAGAGGTCTAACAAAAAAGATCCAAGATAATCAGAGCACAGATGATGAGGCAGATGACGAAGCAACTCCTAACTTCGCTTTATCACAAGATCCCTTGAACCCTTGGATGATGCAAAGATCAGACAAATCTAATGTTAATGCTGAATTTGACTTTGGTTACAAGAAATTCATACAAAATAAAATGAACAAACAGAAAGATGACAGTGATAGTGACTCAAATGACGAAAACATGGATAGTGAATATAAGACTAAAAATAATGAACTCAATGTTTTAAAAGCAAGTATCAGCAAATTATCCCAAGCAGTAAAGCAAGATGAAGATGCTGAAGTGGTACAAACAGTAATTAATACTGATGTAGGCAAAGCTATAAATAAACAGAAAACTTGTCAAACAGAAACTCAACAAATTGAAAAAGAAGTGAACAAAGTCCTAAATAATCTATTATTCAAAAAGTCTAAGAAAGTAGTTGCTATATCAAAAGTTAGTAAACCAGTTGCCACTTCAAATTGGGAGGTAGAAACTGTTAATGTTACTGAAATAAAACCTTCAGCAGATGTATTATCAGCTTTTGAAAATCATGAGACCAGTGTAGCACAGAAAGTAGAAAAGAAGTTGGGAGAAATAAGGCGGAACATTGAAAGATTGGAAAAGGCTGGCCGGGCTAATAAAAGAGAAACCCAAAAAATTAAAGATACACAAGATAGGGATAATTTAGAATACCTAAAGCTCAAAACCAAGAAAGTCAAGGCTGTGATTGATGAAGAACTCATTGAAACATCATCAAAAACAACAGGTGTGGCAAATGAAGAAAAAGATCAGCCTTTATCTAATATACTGAATGCAGCCCAAACTCCTGTGCAAGAATCTGGAGACTCCAATATTGATCCTAACAGATTTATTGCTGTTAAGCCAAAATACTTGAACAGTGCTATTTCACAAGGTCAAAATGAGTATGATCAGTTGGATGATGATCAAGTGGTACCTAGAGTAAACATAGAAGAAGTCTTTGAAGAAGATGATGTTGTTGCAAGTTTCAGACAAGAGAAAGAAGATGAGATGAATAAAGATAAACCTGACGACATTATTCTTACTTTACCAGGTTGGGGAACATGGGGTGGTAAAGGTGTAAAGCCTCAGAAACGTAAACGAAACAGGTTTATTCTGAAAGCTCCACCTAAAATAGCGCGTCGCGATGAAAACAAAGGCGATATAATAATCAAGGAGTTCAAGGACCCGAAACTTGCAGTTCATAAAGTGAAAGATGTCCCATTCCCCTTTGAAAGTATCAAAGATTATGAAGCATCTATCAGAGCACCTTTAGGTAATACTTTTATACCTGAGAAGGCACATAAGAAGCTGATTCGTCCTAGTGTGATAACTACAGCTGGTAAGATCATTGAACCAATGGATGAAGAAGAATTGTTGGTGCCGAAGAATCGGAATTTTAGGAATGAAGGTGTTATTAAACTTTTAGGGCAAAAGAAATAAACAGATTTATGTAAAAGTGCTTTTATTTAAACCTAAATTAATCTTATATTAGACACCTACTCTTACAGGAGGAGAAATGAGTATAACACCATCACCCCTCACAAATAACATGGGAATGTTCCTTTTGGTTGTTCTGTATACTTCTTCGTATGTCTCTTCATCAATTTCAACTGTTGTTATAGTTTCTTCTGCATCACCAAGAACCATGTTCAAATGTTGATCATAGGCCTAAAATGAAAAAGAAATAATTTTTAAAGTCCAGGTACTATTTGCAGAAGGGAGTTATAAAGAAAAGGAAAAAATTTGATTGTGCCCAGCTAGATTTTGATGTTGACAGTGGAACGTTGTCTCCCTACACAATGATAAATATATAAAGCACTAAAAAAGAAGAATAGAACAATAAACTGGCATAATAGTGTGGATTCATTTGATGTCATATTGGAATGCTTACATTTTAACATTATCTTATCCCATTACTTACATGTAGCTTTCCTCTAAGTTCACGCTCATTGCGCATCTTCACGTATATCCTCTCATCCAAGCTGAGTCTTATGAGATCCAGAGGCTCCTTCACTGTCATCACAGATACCTGAAAATTTTGATGTTCTACTTAATAAAAATCTTAAATTCTTTCATTAATTTACTGACAGCAGTAAACAGCCTAAACAACTGGGCATAGAAGAAAGAAATTTCACACAAGAGTGCAATAATATAGAAAACAGAAATCGTAAGGATTTTAGAAAACCCACCCCCTAGAAGGTTTAGTTGGATCCATAGTGGTAGCCTGCAAAAATTTAATTTATGGGCTACCACTGTTTTTTGCAATTTGCAATCAGAGTCAGGTTGCATCTTGATCAAAATATGATTCGCGACCATAATAAATATTTAGTTACAGAATTATAATTATTCAAATCATTCTAATACATCTCTCTAATATTTATCTCTTAATTCATAGTTGCAATAAATAGTTACAGAGAACACTTACATTTTCACCATCATCTGCCATGATTACCGGTTAGGTTTAAAAAGGGTAGATATTTAGGATATTTAAAAATTTGGATCAGAGCAGCGATTTTGTCTTGTAAATTGTTAATGGTAGTAAACAATCATATAAGAGGCGGCTATTTTCAATATTCGAGGTTAGGTTGCATTGACATTGACATTACATTTACATTGTGATGCCTTTTTTGACGTTTCTAGTGCTACCATTTAACAAATACTTATGTGACTCATCAAAACTCCACAAAATTATTTTTAAAATCTCGCGATCAGTTTTTTCCAGTAATGTGAAAAAAACGCAAGCATCTGGATCCGCAGTGGTAGCCCGCGAAATTAAAAATTCAGATTATCTTGTTTTTTTGCAATTTTCAGGTCAGTGTCAGGTTGTACATAATTATCTAGATTAAAATATGATTCGCGACCATAACAAATGTGTATTTTCAGAATTATAATCATTAAAATTATTAACCCTTAATAGGGCACGAGCAAATTATGGGTGTTTTAAACTAAAACGCAGTCAATTTGGCATTATGGGTGTATAGTGTTGTAGGATTGTAAATCAGTACATTCCGAACTGTTCTCAGTTTTTCAGGAAAATGTATGGGAAAATAATCCCTTCGTTCGTTTCGAAAACGAGTCTTAGCCCATGCCGTAGGTCAAATCATAAAGAAAAAACTGACAATGACATTTTGTGGTAACAGTAAACAGTTACATATTTGATCGTTTACAAAAAGGAACTGATGTAGGAATAATGTTCATCTTGCCCTATTAAGGGTTAGATCTCTATAAGTAAGATTTATTTCATAACAACTCTTCCATAATAAATTTGTGCCATAAGAAAATTGCAAAAAACAAGAATATTTAAATTCACGGGAAGAAAATTTAAATTCACGGGCTACCACTCCAACATAACTTAATTTCTACTGTCAAATATTAACTAGCTGCGTCCCGTGGTTTCACCCGCATAAGTCTCGATTCCATGGGAATATTATTATTGGGGTAAAAAGTATCCTATGTCCTAAAGCAGGTCATGGTCTACCCATGTGCCTTTCATACATATCCGTTTAGCTGTTTTAGCGTGAAAGCGTAATAGACAAATTAACTTTCACATTTATGATATTAATACTAGCTGCGCCCCGCGGTTTCACCAACATAAGTCTCGAACCTGTGGGAATATCGGGATAAAAATTATACTATGTCCTAATCCAGGTTAAGGTCTACCCATGTGCCAAATTTAATTCAAATACGTTTAGCTGTTTTAGCGTAGCAAACAAACAAACTCACTTGCGCATTTATACACACATCAAAAAAGTCTAAGCAAGACGCATTACGTTTGGTGTCAACAGGAGCGTGATTTGTCGTATTAGGCAGCGTTACGTTAATGCAAGGGATCCTGCTGAGCAGCGCCTAGGACGTGGAAGGAGTACAACTGCTCGACAGGACCGATACATACAACTGACTGCAAGACGTCAGCCGATGTTAACCGCTCGGGAGATAGGTTTAAAGCTACAATTCTCCAGCGGTGTTGTTGTTAGCCACCAAACCATGAGAAATAGGCTGCATGAATACGGCCTACGAGCACGACGCCCAATTAGGTGCCCACCTATACGCCGTGGGAATCGCGCCCGTCGAAACGAATGGTCTAGGGAACATTTGACATGGACCTAGGAGCAATAGGATAAAATTTTGTTTTGCGATGAGTTCCGGTTTGGATGTAGGCCTGATACGAGAAGGGTAAGGTGTATCGTCGTCCCGGAAATTCTGAACGGCTAAAATGCGTCCAGGAAGGGCACTCTTACAGTGACTCCACAATGATGGTATGGGTGGGTATTATGAAGAACAGGAGCTCGTTTTTGTAGATGGCAATATGAACGCTGAAAGTTACGTTGAAAATGTCCTCGGGCCTTATGTTCACCCATTTGCACAAAGTCTTGGCTCAGATTTCACGCTGATGCATGACAATGCGCGTTCGCACACAGCTCGGAGGACCAGAGAGTACTTGGCAATGGAAAACATCCGGGTATTGCCGTGGCATGCACAATCGCCAGACCTCAATCCCATCGAGCACGCATGGGACATGCTCCAGAGACATGTTCTAGAGAACCTGGATGGAGTGTCAACAACCCAACAACTGAAAGACTTGTTAAGGTCCGCTGGTGTACACCTGCCCAGGTCACTAACCGTGTTACTTAATCTTTGTGTGGGTCACTCTTATTTACCTGAAGATCTTGTTGAAACTGTCGTAGTTCCCATAGCAAAGAATAAAAGAGGTGACTCATCCGACAAAACTAATTATAGACCTATATCGCTAGCCACGGTCATTGGCAAGGTGTTGGACAGTCTGCTTAAAATGCAGTTGAATGCGCACATTAATTTACACGACGCGTGGTTTGGTTTTAGATCTGGTCTGTCTACTGAAAGTGCAATTCTGTGTCTCAAGCAGACTGTGCGGTACTACACAGACAGGAAGACACCAGTATAATGATTGTTTTCTTGACCTGTCAAAAGCTTTTGACCTGGTAAATTATGACATTCTGAGGCAAAAATTGTCGAATGATACTGACCTACCCACTGAGAGCATTCATATTTTTAAATATTGGTATGAGGGACAGAAGAATTACGGGCAGATGCGCATTCAGTTTCATACGGACTGGGTTGAAGAGTGACGCAGGGGGGAGGGGTTAACTTCACCCAGTTTGTTTAACCAGCTGTACTATTCTGTAACCTTCTCACCGTGAAAACTTAAATGAAGTGAACGTGGAGTGAATTGTCAGTGTCATTCCACCGGATACTAGGGATGGACCAAGAATTACAGTTACAATCATAATAGAGATTTTAATAATATTTTTATGCTAATTCTATTGATCATAATCAGTTAACTGATTAAATAAACGCAATCCCATGACCCAACTGCGATGTGTTTTGAAGAAGCGATAGTGGATTGAGTCGACTAAAGCCTGTGCGACGTTATTCAGCGTTGTTATTAACCCAAATCTTTTCAATAAGAAGAGATAACCGAGTGTGTCAAGTGATCGAGTGCTAAAAGTGTGCCTGGCTGACGGACCATAGAATTTATCCCCTCACAAACTATGTGGAAACCTAACTACACGATGTGTGTGTCTGTATACATAAGCCATTTGAATAAAAAACGTGCGGGTTATTTAATAAGTACCTTTCTAATATTTTATTTTAAGTAGGTACATTTATACCGACCTACGCGTTGCCAATAATAAAATAATTTTCATAAAATCCCCGTCATCAATACTGTAACAAAATTCAACAGTTCAACTGACACTCGCGCAGCGCGCGCATCGGCCGGCGGCGGGTGGCTAGGCTCACTTCACCCAGCCCAAGTGAAGTGATGTTGCTATGGCAACCAGAATCGAGTGAAGTGATAAGATCACGACACTCGCGCGTCGCGCTTACCGACTCACTTCACCTAGCCGGCGCGAGTGGTTATTATGATTACGAGAATCGGGTGAAGTGATAAGATCACGCCGCGCTTGCGTCTGAGGAGCTGTTAATAATGTCAAGCAGTTTTTTTTTAAATTTGCCATTTTTTTTTTAATGCGCGACAAACAAAAATTTGGTTTTACCAAAATCCAAAATGGCGGCTACAAACATTCTTCATCGTTTTCATGGTTTTTGGGGGTGTTACAGCCGATACTGAGGTCAAATCTAAAAAGCAAGATGGCGGTTGCGAAAATGTTCAGATTTTTCATCATGGGTGTCGTTTTCGGGGGTGTTAAAGCTGGTAGTGAGGTCAAATTTAAAAACCAAGATGGCGGCTGCGAAAATATTCAGATTTTTCATCATGGGTATTGTTTTCATGGTTTTCAGGGGTGTTAAATCCGATACATAACATACACAATCAGCCTATAATGTTCCCACTGCTGGGAGACAGGCCTCCTCTCTGTGAGAGGGAGTGGGCCGTAATCCACCACGCGGGCCCAGTGCGGGTTGGTGGATGTCACATATCTTCGAATTTTTGGTTCTAAGACATGCCGGTTTCCTTACGATGTTATTCCTTCACCGTTTTTGAGACAGTGGTGATGAAATAATTTACACAAAGTAAAGCGCCTGTCCGGGTTCGAACCTACGACCTACAACTCGTAAGTCGCGGCCGTTACCACTGGGCCACCACTGCCTCTAATCCGATAGTGAGGTCAAAATTAAAAAGCAAGATGGCGGTTGCGAAAATGTTCAGATTTTTCATCATGGGTGTCGTTTTCATTGTTTTCGGGGGTGTTAAATCCGATAGTGAAGTCAAAATTAAAAAGCAAGATGGCAGCTGCGAAAATGTTCAGATTTTTCATCATGGGTGTCGTTTTCATGGTTTTCGGGGGTGCTAAAACCGATAGTGAGGTCTAATCTAAAAAGCAAGATGGCGGCTGCGAAAATCACCAATCCTTTTGGAATAAAAAAACCAAATAAAGTTTCTGACTGAATTTCTGTTATGCTATTTTATTTAAAAAAAAACCCCTAAATAGTAAGGTTTCAGCGCTTAAATACTAATTTTGAAATAATATAAAATTATCAATAGAATTAGCATAAAAATATTATTAAAATCTCGATTATGATTATAAATGTAATGCTTGGTCACTCCCTAGCATCAGTGGGATGACACTGACAGCTCACTCCACGCGAGTTTTCACGGTGAGATTTTTACAGAATCGACATGCTGTATATAGACCGGTTGGTGCGTGAGCTGAGCGGCACCATGGTTGGATGTTCTGTTGATGGAAGGATGTTCAATAACATAAGTTATGCTGATGACATGGTGCTGCTCAGCCCATCAATCTGCGGTCTAAGAAAACTGTTGGCCGTCTGTGAGATTTATGCGGAGGCCACTAACAGTGAAGTTATGGTGTTCAAAGTACCTAAAAATACACCTGTATATATTCCACCTGTAACGTTGCGTGGAATTCCGTTGCAGGTGGACACTCGGTTTAAATATCTCGGTCATGTGGTCACGGATGGTCTTACTAACGACCAGGATATTGATAGGGAACGTAGGGCGTTGGCAGCCCGATGCAATATGCTGGCTCGCAGGTTTGCTCGGTGCACAAAGGAGTATATATAAGTAGAGTATATATAAGTTTTCCAAAATCGCGTCTCCAAGAGGTAAAAACAAAGTTATTAGTAGTAGGTGGATCCCAGAGTTTTTTGAAATTCAACCCCTAATAGAGTTATACGGGTTGGCAAAGTGTATAGAGTAGGTTTTACTACAAAGCCCGTTTATCCCAAAAAATGGCTTAAAATATTATTTCGTCAAATAATGGAACGCGTGATGAAGGATTTTCCAAAAATCACACCATATAATGAACGAAAAGAGGTAAAACAGTTTTGTGTAAGATCCGATTTCCTTGGTTGATTAACTTGAAACTTTGCACGATTACTACCGATTATCGATTATCACTAGGGTCATGAGTGCCTCTGTCAAGATTTGATTTTTTTCATTTAAACATTAATAACATAGTTCTTACTATTATGCAGGAAGGGAAACAATATCTACAACACGAGTTCATAAAAAGTAATAATGGTATGTAGCTTGTTTGTATCGATTACGGGTGTTTGGTCATAAAAGATCATTTCGATTTTTTTTTGTCAAAATCGACTAAAAACCTAATCATTACCACAGCCAAAACGTCGCTCTGTGGTACACGGATTAAAATTGTTACACATCACTACAATTGTCAAATATCGCGTCAGTCAAGTCAACCAACGCGTGTCACGGATTTTTTAATGCGAAAAGAAAGATTTAGTATTGGTCTCTGACAAAACAAACTAAGCTTAATTTGTAGTGTTTATTGATATTAGTGTAACAAAATGGTGAGAGGCGGGTAAGTGGTTTGTTTACAGACGTGGAGTATTCTCCGATGTTTGGGAGTGTGTTCATCATGCAAATGTTTACAGGCGTGATCGCGAAAGAGACCGTGAACGTAGGCGGTCCCATAGTCGGTCGGCAACGCCTGATCGCAAGAGAAGGAGGTCCAAGTCTAGGTCGAGGGACAGGGCCTCTAAATCGACGAAGAGGAAGCGCAGCCGTAGCAGGGAACGAGAGTCGAAGAGGGAACGTAGCAGGGATCGTAGCAGAGAACGCGAGCGGGATAGAGACCGTGAGCGTGACAGGGATCGGGACAGGGACCGAGACAGAAAAAAGTATGTAAACAAACCCATATTCTTAATTTCATTCAATTTGTTAAAGGTCAATGACACACATAACATTATTCTATTTAAAAAAAATGTAGGTCTGACTTCAAACCAAACTGTATTTTCAATTTTAAAAAAGGACTTTGTTGTTTGTTGTGGTTACTTTAATTTACCAAGATCACCCCAGTACTGCAATACTTAAAAAGCTGATACTAATCATAGCTGATACTAATCATAGCTGCTGGGGAGTTGGTTGACCACTTCTTCTTCCCAGCTAAAGCACTAGGAAGTGGTGAAGGGTGGGCGTTTTGGGGGACTGTCTTATGTAGTTTTGACATTCGAAAAGTGCTGATTCTCAGCCTAGTTTGAATAAATGACTTTTGATTTTGACATACTAAATTAATAAATTATTCAATGTTTGGTTCAGTGATAAAAGAGATGACAAAAGGAATGGCTCTGGCAAGTCCTCCAGGAAGAAATCACCTGACAAGGATAAAGAGGAGAGATCAAAGTCTAACGAGAAGGCTCTCAAATCTGATGCTGAATATGATCCAGGAACTGTGGATAAGGTTAGTTGGTGTTTTGATGTTTGGGTAGTTGTCAGGCAGACAGGTTAAATTTTTATGAGGGAAGGAAAATGCTTATTATCAGAAGCAAAACTTTGAAAAATCTTCTAATGTATAAAAATCTCGTGGCATGGTGTTTGTGGTCACACTCCTCCAAAACGCCTCAACCAATTCTTATGAATTTTTTAATGTATATTTGGTAGGTATGAGAATAGATCGTAAAGTATATTTCATCCCGATATTCCCACAGGATCGAGACTTACGTGGGTGAAACCGCGGGGCGCAGCTAGTTAAACAATAAAATTGTATATGCTTCTGGTGATCTGAATGAATGAAAATATAATGGTGAAAAAATTGTCAGATTTCAAATTTTAGAATAGAATAGAATAATATTTATTTGTAATTTTTTATTTATTTTTTAAATATTTATTTTGTATATATTTTTTATGTTTAATATTCTCTGTTTGTTAATTTAATCGGTCAAGGACAGCTAATGAGATACAATTGATTTTCCATTGTTTGGCACCACATGGGGTACGTCTTCATAAGTTAATATTCTCTAGTCTTCTATGATCTCTATAGTGAAGACAATAAAACAACTTTTGAATGGATAGGTTCTTGATTTAATCTGTAAGCTTTTAATACCTAATGACAAGAGTATATCCAGGCTATCAGTAAGATGAAGTATGCTTCTAACTATCTGCATTTTCCACCTCAACCACTTGGGCCATCTATTTGTTCAGAACCAACAGCCTCTCAAATTGATGAATGCCTTTAATGTTTTACCTCTATTTTCTGCACTCTAGGAAGAAGAACAAAGTCGTTTGGAAGCAGAAATGCAGAAGCGTCGTGATCGCATTGAGCGTTGGCGCGCTGAACGTAAACGTAAAGAGCTGGAGTCTGCCAAAAAAGAGGTGCAGAAAGGCAGCCTCATGAGCAATATCCAGTTGCCAGCCAAGAAATGGTCACTGGAAGATGACTCTGGTGATGAAGGTAGGATGACTATCGTTTGTGGTTGTTACATGAATGAGCTGAACTTTGTAGTTAAGTTTTTGAAAAAATATAGCTCTGTATTAAACTCATGTCTATTTTTCAACTGTCACTCTAGTCTCTTTGTAAAATTACTACATATTTACGTCTGTAATTTATATTATTTATATGGTATAATAAAGAGTATTCTGCAATCAGTGTGGTACACTAGTATCAGTTCCATTTTATGTAGATAATAAGACCAGAGTACTTTCACAGTTTCCGAATTTAAACTCTTCAAAGCCATACAGCCCTATGCAGCACAGGCACAGGTGTAACTTTGCAACTTATTTATAAATTTTTGTTATTGTTATCAAACAGCTGGTGAAGATCAGAATGCTGAACCCAAAGAGAAACCTGTAGTGGAAGCGAAGAAGATAGAGGAAGAAGATGAAATAGATCCTCTGGATGCTTACATGCAAGAAGTGCAACAGGTTGGTGCTGCTAGAGTTATAAAATTTAATTTTATACATTACATTAAAAGCAAGGATAATGCAAGATAAAATATGTAAACTATAAAAACACAATTTTTATAGTTTACATATTTTTATCTTGCATTTTCCTTTTATAGATATACCCATATTTTATGTGCCTGTTGGTATAAAATGATATTTATGATCAATAAAATCTAAAGTATACGAGCTATGCGATTGAAACTTTATATCCTACTAATATTATAAATGCGAAAGTTTGTAAGAATGGATGGATGGATGTTTGTTACTCTTTCACGCAAAGAGTACTGAACGGATTTGGATGAATTTTGGCACACAGATAGTTTATAACCAGGAATAACACATAGGATACTTTTTATCCCGATATACCCACGGGGTCAAAACTTATGCGGGTAAAACCGCGGGGCGCATCTAGTGTTTAATAAGTCCACTATTGACATCATATCCCGAGAATTTTGTTTATCTGGTATTATCCAAACCCAAGTTATGAGGGTTCAAAGAAACGACGAAACTCTTCGAGAAAAGGTAGTGCCCTTGCGCTTCGCTTGGCTCATCTTGGCGGGGGCACTACCCTGCCCCCAGATCCATTCAATGAGGTTTGCTTTGTTATGTTTTTACTTTTCATTGTTTTTATATCAATCTACCTAGCCTTATCGCAACTATGTTGGGGTCGGCTTCCAGTCGTAATCGGATGCAGCTGAATACCAGTATTTTACATGGAGAGACTGCCTATCTGAACTTCATAACCCAGTTACTGGATTATATGATATTATATGGGTACAAATTGAGTAACTTTTTGTCCCATTTACATTTAAATTTTATTAATTTGCAGGAAGTACGTAAAGTTAATCAAATGGACCAGGCACGCGGTGTAATAAATGTACCTACCACTGCTGGTGGCACTGTCGTCGTGCTGACAGGCACTGCCAAGAAGAAAGTCACTGAACAGAAGAATAAAGGTAAAATATTAGAAAGAGGTAAAATTTGTTTGTAAGTTTGTATGTAGGGTAATCTCTGGAAATAACAGTCGGATTTGAAAAAGTATTTTTGTATTTGATAGCCCAATTTTTGAGGAAGGTTATAGGCTATTTAACATCACGCTACGACCCTTGGAAGCCGAGCAAAAAGAAAAAAAGACAAATAATGCTTAGCGAAAACGTAATAATAGCGCGGGCGGACGATCTAATGCGACGCAGTCGGTCGGGTGAACAACAAATTTAACGCGGACGAAGTCGCGGGCAGAAGCTAGTGTTTTAATAATATGAGTTCATCATTATCTGCCTGCCTTTTCCCAACTATGTTGGGGTCGTCTTCCAGTCTAACCGGATGCAGCTGAATACCAGTATTTTACATGGAGCGACTGCCTATCTGACCTACACAACCCAGTTACTGGGTAACACGATAACCCTTGGGGTTGTTGTTGTAGTTGTTGCTGAAAGTCTGATAGTAACGGTTGACCCCTCAACCGTTACGCAAGCTGATATAACCGATAGTAAAATTATGATTCAACCCTTAAAAAAATGTATGCCATACAGCAATACTTCAAGATTTCCCAGTCTTTTTAAATACTTCCCTTTGCTTTACTCAAGTTACTTGATCACTAGCTGAGTTGTTGTTATTGTTATCCTTTTCTAACATGAAGCCTAAAAATATCTAGTCAGAACATGGCTAACAATTTTTTGCTTTAATCCAGGTGAACTGATAGAACAGAATCAGGATGGCTTAGAATATTCGTCGGAAGAAGAGACTGAAGATATCAAGGACCAGGCTGCAAACCTCGCTTCGAAGCAGAGGAAGGACTTGGCTAAAGTTGACCACGCTAGCTTGGACTACATGCCTTATAGAAAGGCTTTCTATACTGAGGTAAGGTTTGGGAATAATATGGTAATGTTATGGTGATTTTAACAGTAACTTTTGTCAAAAGGGTTTAATCACAGTCCATTGCTGTATATAGGCTTCTTCCAAGTTTCGCCAAAATACCTGCAGGCTTCGCTTAGTCGACAGCTTTCTACCGAGAATGTAGACAAGCGATTTCTATCATAACTGTCTACACGGAAACGTCATTTTTGTCTACTCTTCCATCGACAAAACGCTTCTCTACGGTTCTCCTGCAGGTCCGTCATCTTTCGCACCCAGTCTGCAGCATTTTTTAAGGTTGTAGGTCTATATAGCTGAGCATGTTATTTACAACTACCATTTCTGCGTGCACAAAGGCTCCGTTTATTTTTAGAAAATTGGGAATAAAGCTAATGAGCTCAGCAAAAAATTGTGATAAAAATATTTGTTTATTTATCAGTTAAAACTAAATCCATAGAATCAAATCAATCCAATCAACCATTTTTCTATGATTGATTTCCCTTTAGGTCAGTGAGTTAGCCAGAATGACGACAGAAGACGTAGAAGCATACAGGACAGAGCTAGAAGGTATTCGAGTGAAAGGGAAGGGATGCCCCAAGCCTATCAGGTCTTGGGCCCATTGCGGCATTAGTAAGAAAGAGATGGATATATTGAGGAAGCTCAACTTTGAGAAGCCGACGCCTATTCAAGCTCAGGCCATTCCTGCTATTATGTCCGGGAGGTAAGTGTCATATTTGATAATACAATGTACTGTTATAGTAAGATATTATACAGTTTGAATGGATTTTGGGAGTTAACATACAAGTCGTTAATTCAAGAAGAGACATGAATCGTAGATATCTGTAATCCGAAACGTCGTCTCCATAAAGAAATGCAGAAATATCAGTGATAAATGAGACTGTAAAAAATGTTTTGCATATGTAGGGTATTTCTATAAATATTACCCCGTAAACGTAATAATGTGTCATGCTCTTACGTCATCAATATACGCGACAATTTTTTAAAGAGAACATTCAATCATTGCAATAGAACATTTTTGTTGAGAAAATAATGGTTCAAATATTTTAGTAACAATACTAGAACTGAGTCATTATTTTTCGTTGAGTCCATTTTTACATGCATTCTAATTTTTATTTCCTTCAGGGACCTAATCGGCATAGCCAAAACCGGTTCAGGCAAGACCCTAGCATTTATCCTGCCGATGTTCCGCCATGTCCTGGACCAGCCATCTCTGGAAGATACAGATGGGCCCATAGCCCTCATCATGACCCCTACTAGGGAGCTCTGCATGCAGATAGGCAAGGATATCAAGAAGTTCGCTAAGTCTTTAGGATTGAGGGTCGTTTGTGTTTATGGTGGCACTGGGATCTCTGAACAGGTATGAGGATATAAGATTTTTATTTTTTTTTTACTTTTTTACCTCAAATCAGTTTGTCATTTATGCTCAAAAACAAATACACAGGAGCTGATAGTATTTTAAATAACTGTGTGTGAGTGCTTTTAACAGTGTTTGCAATATCAAATGCCAAGTTTATGCAGTGGTATAAAAAAATGTGTCTATTCTGCCAGTCTTCTCATGCGTACTCTATACAGGGTCAAATTATATTAGCTTGCGAAATTCTGCAGACGTGATGGGTATCGATATCTCAACATCTGCCTAGCATTTTCCCAAATATGTTGGGTTCGGCTTGAAATACCAGCATTTTACATGGATCGAATGAACTTCTTTTTACCAGACTGCAACGCAAAAGAGGGTAATGTGTTTATTAGCCCTTGTATGTATGTTTGTTACTTTGTGGCACTCGGAAGAATCATCAAAATCGACCCACGCGTTTGGTCTCTCCAAACGCGTGGGTCGATTTTGATGATTCTTACATCAATCGTGTGAGTCTCGTGTCACGATTGATGTAAGATCGCGACAGTAATCAAAATTCAATAGGGCGACAACCAGACGAAAAAAATGTAAGTTGAATAACTATGTCAATAACTAAGTAAGTAGGGTACCATTGAATAGGTATTGGAAAATTATCGTTAGGTTTCTCTAATATTTTTTCATTTTGAATGACCATTTAGGATCTGTAACGCTTTAAAGTTGGTTAGCAACCAGTCTCACAAACATTTTTAAAACTTATAATAAAGCTGTGATAAAGTTTGGTACCCATTGAATAGGTATTGGAAAATTATCGTTAGGTTTCTCTAATATTTTTTCATTTTGAATGACCATTTAGGATCTGTAACGCTTTAAAGTTGGTTAGCAACCAGTCTCACAAACATTTTTAAAACTTATAATAAAGCTGTGATAAAGTTCTTATATAAAAAGTGTATAATAAAAAAGTAATTTGAAAAAAAATCCCGACTGGTAAAAAATTACCTTTAAAAAAGATGGAAACAAGATGACCTATTTATATATCTATATAAACAATTTCATGCAGCCAGAGGCATCTTAAATTTAACAAGAAAGACCTATTGCCTCCGACTGCATGAGATTGTTTATATAGAAATAGGTCATCTTGTTTCCATCTTTTTAAAGTTCACTATTTACGTAGTCGGGTTTTTTTTTATTTTATCATGTTAAGACTCCCAACTAACTGAGGCTCGGGAAAAGGGAGGCTTTTGCGTTGCATTGTTATCCTCCTCTATCAAGCTCGGCGCAATCGAGCCACCGACCACAGACATCGGTGGCGGTCGCCTCTTGCTGCGGCGTTGAGTGCTGCTATAGCGGCTGGCCGCCACCGGCCACACGTGTGCAACGAATCCATATAAAACGTATGAAAAAGCATGTGATCTGCTTGTCTCTGGGCTACCGGTTGCTGTGGTTGGTGACTCGTTTGCGCCGAGCCTCAGATCCAATCTTGCTTGATGATCTTGCTTGAGTGACTCCTTTTATTTTATTAACTAGGAGTACGAAGGGCCAGTTTCTCGAACGAAAATGATCGCAAACTGGCCCTAAGAATTATAATATAAGGTTTATTTTTGGAGAGGGGCTTGTGGCTAAGTAATAACAGCCGCACGGGTCAATCGATCAAGATAAGCAGGTTAAGCCGTTGGTCCCGGCTGTCATTCGTGAATTTTTGACGGTAGTTACTGGTCGTCAGAAGCTCGAAAGTGTCACAACCAGTTTTACCAATGGGTATCGTATTACCCAGTAACTGGGTTGTGGAGGTCAGATAGGCAGTCGCTTTATGTAAAATACTGGTATTCAGCTGCAACGGCGGCGTAATTGCTTATGTTAAACAATTACCCCGCGGTTGCAGCTGAATGAAATGAAACACATCGCTACTGATAGTGTGTTTACTTAACATAGCGATGTGTTTCATTTTGACAGTTCAACAACATTCATTGCGTTATTAACGTTGCTGAGCAGACTAATTTTTCGAACATATGAAGCAATGGATTAGCAATATACTTTAAAATCATTCAGATTGTGATTGATAGTGTGTTACGCAGTTAGGGTGCCGGTAATACTGGAAGCCGACCCCAACATGTTGGGAAAAGGCTAGGTAGATGATGATATAAGGTTTATTTTTATTTTTTTCTCAGATAGCCGAATTAAAACGCGGTGCAGAAATGATAGTTTGTACGCCCGGTCGTATGATTGACATGTTAGCGGCTAACTCGGGGCGCGTCACCAACTTGCGACGAGTCACGTACATAGTGCTGGACGAAGCTGATAGAATGTTTGACATGGGCTTTGAGCCTCAGGTAATAACCAACTTAAATACTTGTAAAAAGTATTTGTCCCAAATATCAACATTAGATTGTTGAACTTCAATGGTGGCGTGGGGATTACTGTTCAGTTGGCGCAAGGCTCCGTATACAAAATGGTACACATATGAATTTCTGTGACCCAAACACAAACGTGTAACGTAAATAAATGAATATTGAAAATGGGGTTCTCTTTAGGGGAAAAATTAAAAATAAAGTTTTGCAAACTGTATCGTGTGACATTCACATGATTCATATCAAATGAAAGGACTCGATAAGAGGATTTCAAATATTCTTTTTATAAATTTAAAATAATTAGTTTTAAAGTTATTAAAGAAAATAGATGAAAATTGACCACTCTACCTTATTTCCGAAACTGCTGAGCCTAATGTTGAAAAAATACAGAGAAAAATCCTATAAGAGATTACAGGAAAACCTATAAGAAGTCTACTAAGTTCTTAAAATAACATGGTAAATCACTCAATATTGTGCATACACACTTATATTTGCAGTTGGAATGTATGGATGTTTTTCAACTAAAATGCTAAGTTTGTTCTTGGCATAAATTTATCTCAACTATGGAACCGTTCATTGTGTGTGGCTCGACAGGCACTTGGCCGGTTTGTTATTTTTTATCCACCCCACTGTGTATTGGCGATGCCTTAAACTAACTAGTCTAAGATGTATAAGTTATGTTTATCCAATTGTGTTTGTTTCTGTGCAGGTAATGAAAATTATAGACAACGTCAGACCAGATAGGCAGACTGTGATGTTCAGCGCCACTTTCCCTAGACAAATGGAAGCCCTCGCGAGAAGGATATTACAGAAACCGATAGAAGTCCAGGTAAGACAAGCGTTACAATTGCATTAAGGCGCTGACAAGACTCAATTGACCAAAAAGGCTTCTCTTAAGAAAAAAAATTGCCAAATCTGTATTGTTTGTGGTAGCGGAAAAAATATATGTTAATTTTGAACATATTTCCCAGAACTTGGTTGTTACCAAAACATATTTTGAAAAAAAAACTCGATACAAACTAACGTTAAACTAACCTCTTACCTTGAGTTCTAATCCAAAATATCTGTATTAAATATCAACATACGTTACGTATTTAATTAATAACAAGAACGTCTTATTTGAATGCAGAACTTGGTTGTTTTTTATTTTCGATTAAACAACTCAATTTTGAGTAAATAGGTAATTGCTTCATATTTTGCAATAAATTACAAGCGTTGAGTCACCGCGCTTCTCTTTCTTTTCTATGCAATCTGACAGAGACCGCGGTTTAGGTGTTGTCAGCGTCTTAATGCACACTCTTAATATCCCGAAGTGAGCACACATGTCTTGGCTCCGAGTATTCAGGGCGCCCAATGTTAATGTGAATGCTTTGAGTTACTTGAATACTGAGCCCATAAAGACCCAAGCTCACTTTGGTAGAGGTTTATTTAGTTTAATTAAAATTTTTTTTTACTCCTATCAATTTCTCCAGGTCGGCGGCCGAAGTGTAGTTTGCAAAGAAGTAGAACAACACGTGGCTATTCTCGAAGAAGACGCGAAGTTCTTCAAGCTGTTAGAACTACTGGGACTGTATAGTCAGCTGGGCAGCATCATAGTGTTCGTGGATAAACAGGAGAACGCCGACAGTCTGCTCAAAGACCTCATGAAAGCCTCCTACTCATGCATGAGTTTGCATGGAGGTGAGATTTCGACAAGACATTTTTTTGTTTTTTTTATTGGGTAAAAAAGTAAGCATTTACTTAGCAACATAATCAGCCTATAATATTGCCACTGCTGGAACACAGGCGTCCTCTCTGTGAGAGGGAGTGGGCCGTAATCCACCACGCGGGCCCAGTGCGGGTTGGTAGATGTCACATGTCTTCCAATTTTTGGTTTTATGACATGCCGGTTTCCTCACGATGTTTTCCTTCACCGTTTTGAGAGCAGTGGTGATGAAATAATTTACGGCCACTGGGCCACCACTGCCTCAAGCATTTATAAGTGTATTAATTTAACCGCAACACGTAAGCTTGCGCTGTAGTGTAGTGTTTCTAAGGCCCGTATTACAGAACCTCACCCAAACCGCAAGCATTACTTAAAACTCGTTTACAGCTATTTGATTGGTTGAAACTAGTTTTTAACTAATGCTTGAGTTCTAAGGTTCTGTAATACGGCCCTAAGTGCGCTGGGGGCTACTCGATCCGTTATTAGTCTGCACAACTTAATAATCAATCTGAAAAACTTGCAGATTAAGTTAATTAAAAAGACACGTTTCTATTACATTTAAAGAAAGAAAATCAATAGGTTTATTTCTCGCATTTACTTGTTTTGAGCAATCCATTAGTCAATTGCAAGAAGTTCATTGGAAAACATTGCGTGCTTACGAAAAATGGATCAAACAACACTACAGGCTATTATATTTTCTTTTGCAGGTTGCCTCTGGCTTCGTGATTGTTTTAGTATTATTTTTCTTCATGAGAAAAGGAACACTTCAATCTAATTAATTGTCCTGATTTCTCCTAGTTAAAATAACAGTTTTTACAGCAGATAAACAATTTGTTCTAGTTACAATTTCAGTTTAACAGCTTTAAATATGTATGAAGTTCAAACAAACACAGTCTTATGAAAGTCTAATGACGATTGAGTACTTACTTTTTTAATCAAAATCTACTAACGGACTATTTTTATTTCAGCGACCAAAGCGGATGTGGGGAGACCTCGATTATAAACATACATATACTGTTGTCAAGTAAAAGCTTACTGCCATTTTATGAATTTAAAAATGTAACTGTAGTAAAAAATACTCAATTTGCACAAATATTTGTAAATTAAATCGCTCATAATTTGCCATTTTAAATCTGTTTCCCGAATAAGTTCGTAACGGCTCATATAATTTTCAATTTGCAAGTCAAATAATATAAAAAAGATTGCGTATAAATTCCGTTTTCACGTAGTAGAGGGTTACATAAGTGAAATGCTCCTAAATCTAAACATTATGCAATAAAACTAGCTAGCAGTACGCTTATACTTGCGACACAAATCCATCTTGTCTAGTGACGAATATATTAATGGTGGCCTGTTACAGGGATTGATCAATTCGACAGGGACTCTACTATCGTGGACTTCAAATCGGGCAAGGTGAAACTACTGGTCGCAACCAGCGTTGCAGCGCGAGGGTTGGACGTGAAGCAACTGGTGCTGGTCGTCAACTACGACTGCCCCAACCATTACGAGGACTATGTTCATAGGTGAGTCTCACGATTGGTAGCACTGAATTTTGCAGTCATGTGATTGGTAGTTTTGTTCTGTCAGTCGCCATTTTGAACTCTATTAGTATTGAAACTAAGACTGCAAAATTCAGTGTAACCAATGGCGTCACGCGTCAAGTTATAATGAACGCACAGTAAACACTGTTCAGACCAGGGATTCCCAAACCATTTTGGGCAAGAGACCCCTTTTCCAAAATGAACTGATACCTCAGACCCCCATAGCCAAATGTTTTCATCTTGTACGCACTTGGGCACGCTTATCGACTTGTTGAATTTAATAGTAATGATACTTCCAACTAAAATATTAGTCATTCTTATAATAAGTTGGTACACGTAACACAACTTATACAGTATCTTGAAAGTTTCAAATAAGAGCTTGTGTTAAATAATAGGGGTCGATTTTTAGACCTCGTCGACGCCCAAGATCAGTTTTGCGTTTATGGCGACCCCAGCCGATTTCGACCCCAGGGGGTCGATATCGACCACTTTCGGAATCTCTGGTTCAGACGATGTCACTTTTATTGTTTCTTCAACTTATAGCATGCCATGGGCAATTCAATTGTACCGTGTTAATCAGGCTTGCCACATTTTTAGTTTCTGTATACACAATAGCTTTATAGAAAGATTCGTCCTAACGATTTTCCATTAAGCTTCACCTCCAGTAGGCATGCAACATTATAAAGTAAGATGTTTTTATCATATTTGGATTGGTCTGTATTTTTTACAAATATGATATTGTCCATATTACACTTGATCCCCCATTTTTTTCTTTTTTATTTAATTTCAAAGAGCTTCGCTCACTCTGGGCGGAGCGGGAGGGTGTGTCAGACTCTTACTGACTAAAACCTACCCGTGTTCCTTCCGTTGCCTTTGATCCCCCTTGGAGTGGGAGTTACTCTGCCATTCTGAGTATTGTTAATTTTTCTATAACTTGACTTTATTATCCAGATGCGGCCGCACCGGTCGCGCGGGCAACAAAGGCTACGCGTGGACATTCCTGACGCCGGAACAAGGGCGCTACGCCGGTGACGTCACGCGTGCCTTCGAGCTGGCCAGCGTGGCCCCGCCCCCGGAGTTACGAGCGCTCTGGGACAAGTACAAAGACGCGCAGGAGAAGGATGGCAAGAAAGTGCATACTGGTGGAGGGTTCAGTGGGAAAGGTTAGTAATATTTTTGAACATTTTTACCTTGTCAGATTTCTGAAAGAGATTTTAGATGGAGCTCGTGTGTATAGGTTCGTCTCTTTCCCACTCTGAAGTAAGATTAAGATAATACTGGAGGTGATCAAATAAGAATAAAGGCAATTTGAATGATGGAACTATTTAATATAATTAAGAGAAATTTATAACGTAACTGACAGTGTACAATCACATGGACAAGAGAGTGCCTATAGATAAAACAAAACAGACATGCGCATCACACATTGATAATAAACTTAGCGCAGGCGTCCATACTCTCAACATCCTCTCTTGGATGCAGACGCTTTAAAATTAAACCCATTGATCCTTCATTCATTGATCCTTTGATCATTCACCTCTATTTGTGTCCTGTATGTCCAAGCAAAACTCAGAATCTACGATATTCTCTTTTTTTTTGGGTGGGAAATTATCAAATAACTTCTCCCGCTCTGGGCGGAGCGGGAGGGTGTGTCAGACTCTTACTGACTAAAACCCACCCGTATCCCTTCCGTTGCCTGTGTTGCCAGGGGCCTCGGTAACCCTTTTGTACCTTCCCGCGACCGCGGCAGGCATCGGCCCTAGTGGACCCCTAAACATGTGCTGACATCTCTTTGAGGCGCGAGTGGAACACAACGCGCCGTCGACCCGGGCCTGGTCCTTACCGGACGGTGAGCTACCCATTGCTCACTGTCCGCAAGCCCGCGCCTATCGCGGCCGGAAATACGCCCGGGATTCCCGACGCTCGGGGGTCTCCTGTGGCGGCTAGGGGTGAGAGGCCGCGAAATTTGCCATTCCGTCAACCGTCCCGCCTCCTCCTTCGCGAGCATTACTGATTCGCAGTAGGTGACGGCCGCCCATGCCCCTTTCGCTGCGTACAATGGCCTGAACCACGGCCGGACGCGAGAGATCTTTGCCGCCGATAGCCTCCACGAGGGCACGGTGATGCTCTGCCCAAGCCGGGCAACTTCCACCGTCTGCTCCGCCGTGTCCTCCGGGCGGTCCACACAGTGGTGACACCCGGGCGTTTCCTCCCGCCTTATCCGACATAGGAACCTCCCGAAGCTGCCGTGTCCGGTGAGGACCTGCGTCAGGTGGAAGGTGAGGACGCCGTGGCGCCTCTCTAGCCACTTCTCAAAGAGGGGACTTATCGCTGCAATTATGGCGTGCCCAACGATGTTCCTCTGATACGTTTCGGAATTTTCGTCATCATCAACTGTTTTGCCTTTTCTCCACTACGAGGGGAGGTCAAAAAGTTTGCGGAACGGAGAGGAAGGGGCGCGAAATTATAACGAAATTTATTTTTCCTTTTCGATATATTCTCCCTTAAGCCTAATACACTTCTCAGATCTTTCATAAAGTTTATTAACCTTAAAAAAAAAAATGTTTTGTCTAGGCCTTCAAAATATTTTTTTTTTTCACATTTGGAAATAAATAATAATCTGATGGGGCTAAATCTGGACTATAGGGAGGGTGGTTCAGTGTTCCGAACCCGCATCTGTGTAGGGCAGCATCGCAACATGACTCTTGTGAACAGGTGCATTGTCGTGCATAAGGAGCACACCTCGAGTCCATTTTCCCCTTATTTTTCCTGAATAGCGTCTTTTAATTTTTCTAATAATGTAGCGTAATATTCTCCGGTAATATTGACATCTTTTTCTTTATAATCGGCCAATAAAATACCCTCTGCATCTCAAAAGACCGTAGCCATAATCTTGCCGGCCGATTGCGACACTTTAAACTTCTTCGGAGGTGCTGCACCTTTTTTGTGCCACTGCATAGACTCCGGCTTTGACTCAGGTTCATAGTGATGAACCCAAGTTTCGTCTCCAGTAACAATTTGGTTCATAAATTCATCCCTGTTCTCACTACACAGACTCAAAAACTCGCGCGAACTCTCGACGCGCAGTTGTTTCTGAAGCGGTGTGAGCATTTTCGGAACTCATCTTGCACTGATCTTAGACATGCCAAGATGATCATGGAGGATGTTCAAAATGGTTGTAGATGATACTCCAACCATTTCTGCGATTTGTTTCTTCTTTAAACGGGCATCTTCCAGAACAAGTTTTTCAACTTTTTCGACAATGTCTGAGGACGTCCCTTCAATCGGTCGGCCTGAGCGCTCATTGTCGTCAATCGACTCCCGAACATGCTTGAAAAGACTATGCCACTTATAAATCATTGTTTTTCCGGGGCAAGAGTCCCCGTAAACAGATGACTTTTCTTCCATGATCACTTGTGTTGGTTTTCCTTGCTTAGTGAGGAACTTAATCACGGCACGAAATTCAATTTTCTCCATAGTTGATGTTTTCTTCCCGATTGACTTGTGTATCCAGCTATTTCTCAAAGGTTAATGAACCGATTGGAATGAAACTTAGTATGTATAGTTGTATCGAGTTGACAAGTAGTGACAGATAAAAAAATACCCCCACAACTCTCCAACCCTGGAGAGGTTGGAGAGTTGTGGGGGTATTTCTTTCGCGAACTTTTTGACCCGCCCTCGTATGTTGGGGTCGGCTTCCAGTCTAGCCGGATGCAATTGAATATCAGAATATTACATGGAGCGACTGCCTATCTTACCTTGCCAGTTACTGGGTGACGCAATACCCCCTTATAACATAAAATAACTTAATTAAGAGACTGCTTTCTGAAACTGAAATACAAGTACATTTAAATTCGGTTATTAATGTAAAAAAAGTTGTTCTTTATTCATTTTATATTTAGCACCTATCTTCAGTACAATAATAGTTTAACAATATCTCAAGTCAGCTTAATCTGTTATTTTATCGAGAACAGTGTTTCGGACGCTCTCCACCTACAAGGTGTCGTTTTGCATCCTTGTCGAATTTCAGGAGGCTGCTATGAGAGACTTATATAATCAAATAAAATTACGATACCTGCTCAATAATTAATACATACTTGTTTTTTTAGTTTTTTAAGTTTGACGGAATTTTAGAATACACCACTTTCACAGAACAGAATCACCCGTTGCGTATGCGGTAGTGTGTGTGTAAAAGGGCAGTTACAGTGCGGTATCACACGTGCCGCGTTTTAACATGCGTGTCTTACACAGGCCGATTTCCGAAAATTAGAAAAAGAAAAATTAAGGCCTACTTACTTTATTATTGATTCGTGTCGAGAATCATAAGCATAGTTACCTCCTTCAATTTGACGAGGATGCAAAACGACACCTTGTATATCTATTATTTCAGCATGGATGATGAGTAACCAATAGTTTTGGTTATAAAGAGTGTCCATGGAGTTTCTGACCTCTCTTATCCATAGGGAATGAGCATCTAGCTTCATTTTACTGACTTTTTACCCGTTGATAATTCAAAAGTGCATGAAGATAGATTATTTTAAATGAATGGTTTGAGTTTATCATCACTCGTGGTGAAACCTTTTTTCTCATACCAAATTAATGCAACGTGTGCTGAAATAAAAACGACAATGTTACGACTCCCAGGTTTCAAATTTGACGAATCGGAAGCTCAAGCGGCTACTGAAAAGAAGAAATACCAGAAGGCGGCGCTCGGTCTTCAGGATTCAGATGATGAAGATGTGGAGGGTGACCTTGACCAACAGATAGAGGTCATGCTCGCTGCCAAGAAGATTGTTAAGGAGATCAAGGTGAGATGGTGTATACATATAAATATTACTTTTGACGTGATAACGTCTTATAAATCGATGAACGCCGGCTGTACGCACGAAAAAGCATGACTCAATGTCACGTTCCGCCTGAGCCGAGCGTGGAACTAGCGATAGAGAGGCACGATCGGCCTAAGCGTTCGGCTTGTGACTCATCTCTCTCTCGTTATCACGTAAAATTATCGTCCGTAAACCGACTTTACGGACAACTAATTTTTTTATATCGGCTTTTGATTTCGAAAAGTCTCAATAACTTGACGGTTCAACGACGCAGGTCTTTGTTTAGATCCTGACGCGGAACGAATGTTTGCTTGGCAGTTAGTTGTTGTTTTGGGTTTGGGTGTTGTAGTTTGGGGTATTGTAAAGGTATTCCCGAAATGGGCCATCAAAGTGTGGAAAAGACTTTGATCTTAGTGTTTTCATAAAAACTCAGATTTAAGGCGCAGATATATGATTTTATTAACTTTTAAATCTGTTATTACGCCTTCATATAATGCAAGTAAGTTATGCAGGCGGCGCGGCATGAGCGGGACGCGCATTAGTATGGCCAAGCTCAACGGCGATTACCCGACCCTTAAATCATATAAAGCAATGCCGCCTTATCGATTACAACATAAAAGTAGCTATTACCATTCTGCACTGGATTGCACTTTATATACAGCTGACTTAATAAAGGTTTTTAAACTTTTAGATCATCGCAGAAAATATTTTATCATTCAATCCTTTAGTTTATAAACAAGGTTCTTGCTAGTATCAATAGTTATCCATTATAGTCTCGTTCTCACGGTTCATTCTCAGTAATATTGTATGCGCGCGAATGTTTATACTTACCTATAGTTGCGCTTGCGCATGTACGGTCGAACGCACGTCATTATCAACACTTGAACTACGACATGAAGGTGTTATCAACAGAGATCGGATATTTGGTAGCAAATTTACGTAAAGTTAAATTTTAGCTGTGAAAGTATGGAAGCGGCTTCTTAAAATATTTTTATTTGTAAAAAAAAAACACGGGATGCCAGGTACACCGGGAATGCATAGCTAGTCGGGTGTATAATAAAGAAGCGACTTCTAAAATATGTATATGTAGGGTGTAAGGAGGGGTGGTGTGTGTTAGTTAAAACAAAAAAAAACACCCGAACGCATGGCAAGCACAGCGACGAATGCAATTATTGTAATTAAATAAACTAAGAGAACTATATTATTGCGCCTAAGCAGGTATAATTTGCCGTCCCACTCACAAACTCGCAAAATGCCTATCGTCGTTTTCTATTAATATAATGGTGCTAACATATACTGTTTTTTTCGCTAAGTTTGTGGAGAGGAAAGGAATTTAACAGAATTTCACTAAGCACAATAATTTTTAACTATTTGTTTCAATAGGTAGCTACATCAATTATTCTAAATCCTATATGTAGTGCGTTATCTTATATTAACGTTATTTGCTATGGCAGTTTTGTATTTACCTACCTACTTTACAATATCAGGTAGGTAGCTATGCATCCGCTTACATAGTCAGAAAAAACACAAAATTTGTCGATTCCGGAATCGCGGGTTTTTTTTTTTACTATAGTGCATTCCATATAAGCCAACATTTGAAAGTAAGTTATATGTAGTACTGATTATAATACTAATCTGATTCAATAATCAGAAACCTTGTTGATCCCGGAACCGCGGAATTTTTTCGATACAAAAGCGCATTCCACATTCGCCAACATCTCAACTTTAGGTGAATATGCATCCGAATATCCGATCTCTAGTTGTCAATGTAGTCATTTGAATGTTTTTATAATATTGAAAGCTTAGTGGCTTATGTATTTGATATGCTAAATATGCTAAGGATTATGAAGTTTGTCTGATCATAAGATTGATATCGTGCTTGGCTAATAGGGTTTCCCTCTAGATTAGAACTATTTTTAAACATTTAGATAAAACATATTGAATTTTTTAAAGGCGTGTACGCACGAACGAACAACGAACACTTTGTTGGCATATACGTACCACTAACTAATATCAATCACTATGTTCGTGGCGATCCAATTTCGTTGTTCTGTCTTCTGTGTGGACGGTGTATTGTGTTTGTGTTCGTTTTCCTAATTTACAGTATAAGAACTAACGAGTACACGGGTACGAACCAAATGTTCGATTTTCGTGTTCACCATGTGTTGTTCGCTCGTGCGTACGCGGCTTACGATAGTGTGTTTCTAGCCGAATTACACGTCTTCAATTGCCAGACGTCAATATTGTACAGCCGACTGTATGTCGGTGGTAATACTTTGATCTTGAGCTGGCCTAGCGTAGTACGGAGATTCAATGGAATAAGGGACCAGCCTGTACTGGAGTTGTTACCAAAACGTGCGTTCGCCTGTACACCGAGTTTTTGACAGCGATATCTGTGATACAAATAACAAGTATTATTTACACAGATGACGCTCGACAAAGCCGAATGTTTCTAACGCTCGATTTGCCATATTAGCGACTGCGCACTGTACTTAACTTTTCATTAGGATATTAAGGCGCTGACAAGACTCAATTGACCAAAATAGGCTTCACTTAAGAAAAAAAAATGCCATATCTGTATAGTTTGTGGTAGCGAAAAAAATATATGTTAATTTTGAACATATTTCCCAGAACTTGGTAGTCACCAAAACACGTTATGAAAAAAAATCTCGATACAAACTAACGTTAAACTAACCTCTTACCTTGAGTTCTAATCCAAAATATCTGTATTAAATATCAACATACATTACGTATTTACTTAATAACAAGAACGTTTTATTTGAATGCAGAACTTGGTTGTTTTTTATTTTCGATTACTCAACTTAATTTTGAGTAAATAGATAATTGCTTCATATTTTGCAATAAATTATAAGCGTTGTGTCATCGCGCTTCTCTTTCTTTTCTATATAATCCGACAGTGACCGCGGTTAAGGTGTTGTCAGCGTCTTAAGTTATTCTTGTAAAGATGTCGTCACATTGTAAAATATGAACAGTATATTTCCTTTTCAACTTATGTACTACACATAAGTCAATTGTATACAGTTTTTCGAGTCACATTAAAACAATCAGTTGTTATTCCAGCCGGGCGTGACGGGCGCCGGCGCGCCGGGCGCGGGAGGCGCGGCGGGCGCGGGCGCCGACGGCAAGCTGGAGCTGGCGCGGCGCCTGGCCTCGCGCATCAACCTGGCCAAGGGGCTGGGCGCCGAGCACAAGGGCGCCACGCAGCAGGCTGCGGAGGCCATACTGAAGGGCGCCCCGTCTGCGCATACGCTTATTACGGTGAGTTGATGGCTATAAAATAAAGTGTTGGTAAGTACATAATGTGCTATGTATTTTAGATTTATGAGTACACTGTTTAACATACCATACTTTGTTAATAAGAAAATGGACATTAAATACATCCTGTGGCCCAACGCATATGCCTTGGCTGTCATTCTACTAAAATTGTGGCAATTCTTTTACAATCTTGGAATTTCTGCATATTGCTTGGTGTTGCCAAGACGTCATAATTAACCATAAAGGCCCGAAAACACGTACCACCATCACAACACATCGATAACACGTGGTCGGACGCTACGTTGTATGAAAATGAATAGTTTATTCACACGAAGCACATTTTGCCGCCATAATCAACCGTCGCAGCCACAACGCACCCACTAGCGCGACCACGTACTAGCGGCCGACCACATTGCAAACAACGTTCGTTGCGTCAACCATTTGATTTGATTTTGAAGTTACCACAACACAACTGCAAGAAACTGCAGCGACACCACTGCTTACCCACTTTGTCGCTGCAATGTGGTGTGGTTGTGGTACGTGTGAACGGGCCCTAATTGCCAAAAATTGTGCAATTGAGTTTCCCGTGTAAGCGCACCAAAAGGGACATTTTTTTCGGTTTACGCTCTCAGTCTATCAGTCACAGAAGCAGTTTTTGTTGTCTACATTTTTCTTTCAATAACCTTGCAATAACACTTCCTTTCTCACATCACCAGGCTAAGACAGTGGCAGAACAGTTGGCAGCGAAGCTGAACACCCGTCTGAACTACCAGCCGCGCGACGAGAGCGCCTCCGAACCTGCTGAAGAGGTGTTCCGCAAATACGAGACTGAACTGGAGATCAATGACTTCCCACAACAAGCTCGCTGGAGGGTTACTAGCAAGGTACAGTTGGCCCTTTGTACAGTCAGTGCTCTGCATAACCCGACCCCTCTTCTTCTTCTTTGTAAGAGGGGTCAGGTAATGCAGAACACTAACCGTACACACACGTTTTTCTTGCCGTGAAAAACTACAGTTTCAATACTCAATAGGTACTTTATTTGCATTCCACAAAGTCGAATTATTATATCACTGAAGTAATCTGACGTGTGCTAGCGGTCACTTTGTGTAATGTAATGGTTACTAGCCGTACTTTTGTAGGTCTTTACCGATCGAAGTGACGAACAAAATTGTGCTTTATGAGAACAAATTCTTTTGTGAATGATTTTCATCATGAAACAAAAAATTGTTTGTAGAACTTATTTGTGACTACACACATAACATAACATCACGCCTTGTTTCCCCGAAGGGTTGGGCAGAGGTGTACCTATAGTACACCCACATTTCGCCAGTTATATTTAAGTCCCATGTAATAGGGGGCGAGCCTATCGCCATCAACCGGGCACAAATCCAGACTCCGGACTGCTACTGAGAAATTCCAGATGGAAAATTCCATAACACTTTTGCCCGACCCGGGAATTGAACCCAGGACCTCATGCTCAGCAGTAGCGCTTGCGACCACTAGACCAACGAAGCAGTCCTTGATTTGTGACAAAGCTCCATATATTATACTAGATGCGCCCCGCGGTTTCACCCGCATAAGTTTTGACCCCGTGGGTATGTCAGCATAGTAAGATAGTATCCTATGTGTTATTCCTGGTTATAAACTATCTGTGAGCGAAATTTCATCCAAATCCGTTCAGTACTTTTTGCGTGAAAGAGTAACAAACATCCATCCATCCATCCATCCTTACAAACTTTCGCATTTATAATATTAGTAGGATTTCGTGCGCAACGAATTGATGTCGTTGTGAGTATTACTGATGATCAATCATGTTTGAAAAGTATAGAAGAATAGTATAGTGGTTTGTGTCATTTCGATTGCCAAAATAAATTTGTCATAAATGCAATTAAATTTTATCGGTTGTATTATTATTATTGAGATAATTAAACATGTCATGTGTTAGCTTATCTCGTCATTAATCTCGTTAAATTAGATGGAATATTTTCATTAATTGAGACACCTAATATAATGAACTAATGATGCAACATTTGGCATCATGATAACGTCAATAGCCTACAGAACTATTGTGATAATTAACTGTTAAAATTTTAATTAGTCGCGTACGTCATTGATGCGTTGTACAACTCTATTTTACATTTCTTGATGCGTATAAAAATCTATCCAAGTAAGGCCACAGGTCGCCTTTAGATTTATCTAGAAGAAAAAAATAACTAGTTAAAAGTTATATTTTTAACCCAATTTGCAAGAACAGCTTCTTGCAAATTCAAGGGTTAAATATTATGTAAATAAAAGTATATCAAAAAAATATTTATAATAGTTACTTTTTAATCTGCCCTCGTGCATCCGTAAGAAATCACCGCGCGTTTATTGATTGCGTCATCTACACGTTTACTTTGTCAAAACAAAAGATAAGGACATTTAACTAGTTATTTTTTTCTTCTAGATAAATCTAAAGGCGACCTATGGCCCTACTGGGATAGATTTTTTATTAACAGTAAACAACCTCGTTACTTTGTTTACTTACTTAGGGGTCGGTTTGACATTTGTGTCGATAAACCTTGTAATGTATTTACAAGTACAATTATTGCACATTGTATGTACTCAGCTCAGTGCAAATTCTCTTCCCGCTGCGATTAGTTGTCAAGATGTTGCTCAAATTAGCTATTATTGGTGCTTTTATATTTATGTGTGTCAAGCTGCTTAGACGACCAAGGACTGGGAAATGTTTTTACTGTCATTAATTAGTTTAAGTTAAGGTAATAAGTCCTTTCATACTTATTCGATACAAGATGCGCCCCGCGGTTTCACCCGCATAAGTTTTGGCCCCGTGGGTATATCGGGATAAAAAGTATCCTATGTGTTATTCCTGGTTATAAACTATCTGTGTGCCAAATTTCATCCAAATCCGTTCAATACTTTTTGCGTGAAAGAGTAACAAACATCCATCCATCCATTCTTACAAACTTTCGCATTTATAATATTAGTAGGATTGTTGTCTGTCGACTGCCTCGTTGGTCAAGTCGCAAGCGCTACTGCTGAGCGTGAGGTCCTGGGTTTGAATCCCGGGTCGGCCAAAGTGTTATTGAGTTTTTCTATCTGGAATTTCTCAGTAGCAGCCCGGAGTCTAGATTTGTGCCCGGTTGATGGCAATAGGCTCGCCCTATACATGGGACTTAAACATAACTGGCGAAATGTGGGTGTACTACAGGTACACCTCTGCCCAACCATTCGGGGAAACAAGGCGTGATGGTTTGTGTGTTATGTTTTGTTACTCCCAGACGGTATAGTGTCCGGTCGGTAGTGTTGCCCTACCTTTTCAACTGCGTAGATTTTTTCAACGGATTTCACTTGATTTGTTTTTTGTTACATCCAGATAAACTATTTCATCATTCTACGGTTTATCTGATATTTCGGCGAGTTCACTCTACTCTTACTAGTGTGTAATGTTCTTTGTTTGATTTACAGGAGGCGTTGGCCTTGATCAGCGAGTATTCGGAGGCTGGCATCACAGTCCGTGGCACATACGTACCGCCCGGCAAGACGCCTCCCGAAGGCGAGCGTAAGCTATACCTCGCTATAGAAAGTTCTCAGGAACTCGCCGTCGCCAAAGCCAAGTCGGAAATAACGCGCCTCATCAAAGAAGAGCTCCTCAAACTGCAGACCTCTGCTCACCACATGATCAACAAAGCTAGATACAAAGTGTTATAAATGAGCGGAATATAACTGGCGTAATTATGTTAACAATGTTTTATTTCCTCGGTGACCCCTGACTGCTATAAGTGTCGTAATATAATATTCATGAGATAGTTTTATTACGATTAACAGACAACCGTAAATCTGAAACTATCTGTGTAATTAAACATTGGCCTATAAAAGTTACGAATTTTGCTTTTAAGTTCTTGATAAGGCTATGTTTTGATTTTGCTTTCGCGTTATTTACGATAATGGCGTATTAGCATTTGCTTATTATCCTTATCATTAATGCTAAATAGTATAACATAAATGATTACTATAACTTTTGAACTATTTCAATGCCGGGGTCTGGGCAAGCGCGATAAGGCTACAATTGGATAATTATTACCCGCTAGAAACAACGGCTTACTGCAATCGGATAAGACACTTGGGTGATTGTACACGAATGCACCAGAATAAGGTATTCTTAAAATAGCATTTAGATTGTGGGCTGTATTAAAACCATATCTTTATGGATAACTAAACTGATCATTTATTTATTAACTCAAAACGGGACATGGGTTTATGTTAGGGTTACCAACCGTCCTGTTTTCCCAGGACATGTCCTAGTTTTTGTAGTGTCCTGGGATGCCCTGGATAGTTTTTAAGCAGCGTCCTGGGTTTTTAAAGCGCCCTGATAAGGTCATGTAATTTAAAATTCACTCGCCACTTTAAAAATTACGTTACAGGCGGCCGGCCTCACGGAAAGTGGTGGCGTTGAAAAGTACTGTAATTATAAATAAGTTTTTAATATTAGAATTTATTACATACTACAACTAACCTAAGTTTAAAGATTTTTTACAAACTAAAGTGTTTTTTTTTATACATATTTTAATAACTCGTTTTCAACTCGTATAATTTTATTCAAAAACTATTTTATTATATATTTTATTAACTATTAATGTAACTATTGCAACTCTACATTGTCCTGGTATATCCAACTTAAAATCCTAGTTTTTTAAATTTGGGGTTGGCAACCCGACTTTATATACGTCAGTTAGCCGGTTAACATTAAAAATAAACACAACTTTTTAAAGTTCTTTATTTATAAAAGTGTAACTTAATACAATTAATGTTCACTATAATTATATTTCAAAATTATTTTTATAATAACAAATTGTGAAAAAACAAATCAATCACCGGTTCACCAGCTTAATAAAAATAATAAATCAAAGTTCCTCTGACAGTAATTATTAAATAATATGCATCATACTTTTTAAAATTATATTTATATTTGTCACTGGAATTTTCGCGCGGTTTCAGAAAACGGGACTATTTTGCGTCCTGGAGTTTTGTTCGGGGACAACGGGACAGGTGACCGAGAAAGGGGCAGTCCCGTTCAATACGGGACGTATGGTCACTTTATAGGATAACTAGCTTTTGTCGCGGCTTCGCCCGCTTGGAGGTCGGAAATTATCCCACGGGAACTTACTAACGGGATTAAAAGTATCCTATCATCATCATAATCAGCCAATAATGTTCCCACTGCTGGGACATAGGCCCCTTCTCTGTATAAAGTATCCTATGTTCTAATCTAAGTCATGGTCTACTCATCTGCCAAATTTCATCTAAATCCGTTCAGTCGTTTTAGCGTGAAAGCGTAACAAACAAACAAACTCACTTTCGCATTTATAATACTTATTAGGATAATATTATGCTGAAATATAACCATTATACCTCAGCCAGCAGTTACTGTTTGAGCTTACTAATGGAAAATTTGTCATAACAGTTTTGTAGATATGGGAGATTTGTTCTTCAATGAAAAACCAATTTAAAGGGAGAAGCAGTAAAAGATGTTACACGTGTATTCGTCTCCTGTTATGCAAAATGCTACAGAACTTTGTCCCCGTCGGTAGTCTCGACATCAGTTTTACGAGAACTAACTGCGCCCCGCGTGAAAATTTACTTAGAAATATTTGCTAAATCAATTTTCCTGTCGTCTCGGCGTCAGTTTTACGAAAAGAGCTGATTCATTGATGTTGATGTCAGGAAGGTTCGAAGTGAGGTCTAACTACGTCGGCTGCGCTTCTGTCTCGAGAAGTTTTTGCACAATGCACTCTAAAACATTTAGGTACAGTCAACGTCCAGAAGTCCACTTACACCGCAATGACCATTATCGCCTGCGCTATACGGGCAACAAGATGCCAATGTGTAGTGTTGTCAAAAGTTCTTATAGAAGAAGGTCATAAGTACAACTAATATTGCTATTCCATAGTTTTGTGAGATTGCTAGTCGACTTCTGACTGTTACTGTACCTACCTGTACGTAAGCTTCACGTAGGTAGGTACTTGTGTGTAGTGTGGTCTGTCCTGATGTTCTTGATCGAATTGCTTCTTAACCCTAGCTCACAAACCTTAATTTCGAGTAACGTTATCACTAACCATTCTTAAATTTTACGATGAATTAAAAGATCAATGTTTATTTAATCAACTTCATTTATGACACAAAACGTAACGTAACGTTAATTAGCAGTTTTCTCTTTATCCAATAGCATATCTGTTTTAGAAATAACCTACATTGAAAAATAACTGCACATACAAACAATATGCTCCCTGCAAATCGCTTTTTTGCAGCCCTTGCGTAGTCATACGACTTTTTTTTGCAGCTGCAAGTTTTGCGACTTTTGAGAACGTTTCGGCTAAATCCTTTATTGATCTAGTTTACAATTATGAAAACCACCGCAATGATTTGTCTCAAATTTCGTTGCAAAGTTAGTCTGAAAATTGACGACGTTCATACAATATATCCCGATCTAATAAGCGTGCATCCGCAATGAGTGACTGAAGATCACTAATGAGGTGAATCAGGAAGGTATTAGAAACGGGTGGGGTGACGGAGGTCGGGATCTTACCAAAACACGAAATGCGCAAGGTATGCGTCGTAACTTTTACGAATGGTTAGTGACCCAGGGTTAAAAGAGTTCCTGCCGGGGTCGCGGGAAGGTACGTACTAAAGGGTCACCGAGGCCCCCGCAACACAGGCAACGGAAGGAATATGAGTGGGTTTTAGTCAGTAAGAGTCTGACACACCCTCCCGCTCCGCCCAGAGCGGGAGAAGTTATTTGATGATTTCCCATCCAAAAAAGAAGGGTTAAAAGCGTTAAAAAAAATGTTTTGTCCTGCAGTAAATTGCAGCAGGCTTAGCATGACGTTTTCTATTTCTACTCTAATGTAGAATATAACAATAATTTATTTCAGACTTCAGTCCATAGAATAGAAATTGCTTCTCTACATTTCTCGGCATAAAACTATCAACTACGGAAAAGTCATTTTTGTCTACTCTTCCGTCGACAAAACGCTTCTCTACGTTCTCGTGCTAAGCCTGCAGGATGAAAACTTTTCTACATGGAATTTGACAGCATGACGCCATGACGTCAAATCGTAAAGACGGTTTTGAGGCAAGTTTGATGAACAGGATCTGTGAACAACGATTATTATCGATCAGCATTGTAATCATCATCTGCCTAGGCTTTTCCCAACTATGTTGGGATTGGTTTCCAGACTCACCAGATGCAGCTGAATACCAGTATTTTACATGAAGCGAGTGTCTATCTTACCCCCTTTTTTGTGGGTGGGAAATTATCAAATAACTTCTCCTGCACTGGGAGGAGCAAGAGGGTGTGTCAGACTCTTACTGACTAAAACCCACCCGTGTTCCTTTCGTTGCCTGTGTTGCCAGAGGCCACGGTATCCCTTTCGGACTTTTCCGCGACACCGGCAGGTCTATCTGACCCCTACAATCCAGAATATCGATCGACATTGTATATAGCGTAAAAGCGATAACTTTAAGATGTTACAAATACCGGCCTAAAAATGACTCGTCCCACCATTCGCAGGTATGTCGCAAATCACGTAGACATGGCACGCTGACAGATGAACCACCTAACACGTCGCCTACCAATGGACCAGTGTTTGCCACAATTGTGTCATCCTCTCGATGATAATTATAAATAACAGCAAGAACAGGCGCGGTCTCGTGCGCGGGCGCCGCCTATGCGATAACGCGGGTTATCGACAGCGCGGGAAGATTCCACGGCAAACAACTGACGACAACACCACTTAGAATCTCACTCCACATCTGCAAGCGATTTACGACCTTATTGATAACCAGAAATGGATATGGAAAGTTTAAGCTCCAACTTTTTACGACATTACGTCCCTTATCCCTATCTGTGATGATAAGAAGGATAACTTAGAATTTAGGGTTTGTTTAGGTACCAAGGTCGGTCGCGATTTAAATTTAAATTCACGAAGATAAGTTAAAAAATGTTTTGTTATCTTCGTCGCTAGGCCACCTCTTGCTCTCCGATTAACAATAGGTACCACGAGTTCATCAGATTTTACTGGTTTTCGCGTGCCGTTTGTTGCTAGCTGGTTATATAATGGTAAATAACTTGATTTAAGATCTGCGGCGTAAAAGAAACTTGTAATCAAGACGCAAGTTGAAATCAATGTGCGTCAACTTTTTGTTGTCTTTTGTTATAATAGATAATCATTTTAGCGTGTGTGAAAATCGGTGGTCATGGTATGGGCATGAGATGTGGAGGAATGAGGCAAATATCGTTAAGACAGTTTTGAGTATGATTGAATGCGGATGGTAAATGATAAATAATTTATTTTCTGTAAGTAGGTTTGTACAAACACTTTTACACGTCAATCATATTTTTAAAATAAAGCTAGATGAGGTCGGCGTTTCCTATCTGACTACTCTGAGAAGAAAGGCCGAAATAAACTCAGAAGTCACAGTCTCCTTTAAAGTCCAGACATAATCTTGGTCAGATCATGTGAAGGCCATGTAGATTGGTGTCTGAAATGGTCCTTTTGAGGAAAGAACCACACAAATTGAGTGGACCTGTCCAGTCAGTGCACGCATTTGTCAGTAATCGTACAGCTCAACTCAGAACTTAAGGAGCTCAACGATGCGACGAACAATACCAAAGAAAGAACATTTGGGTAGGCCGCATAAATTGCTCAAACTGCCAGACAATGATTAATACTAAATGAGAAAAAAAAAACAATGACCTACATAGTCTGATGACTACTGAGTAGGGGAAGACCAAAGAAACGATGAGTGGACTGTGTGAAAGATGATATGGTTTGACAGGGAGTGACCGGGCCGGAAGGTAGCGAGATAATAGAAAGTATGAAAGAAAAAGACGTAGCGCTGACCCCAAATAAATTGGGATAAGGACAGGAGAATGATATTTTAGTGATATTAAAGAAACTTTAACTTATTAGGTAGGTAATATTATTAATCTTGTTCATAGGTAGGTACTATCGGCCAATCTTCCGCATTCTCACCTCTAAGGCGATAATCGTATAGCACGGCTCACGACTCGATCGCCCGATGCAAGCGTTTTGGCCAATGGGATGCATGAAGCGTATTTTAGCCGTGTTTGTATTAATGTAATTATGTATAGTGTGTGTGACAGTCACACTAGGCGCGTGCTATGCTCACTTGTTTGTAAGACATTTTTTTAATGGGCACGGCCAGCGAGAGCGCTTTATGAATTGTTATTGTTGACAAGAAGTAATTTCGTACTAATATCTTCCGTTTGTTTTAGAAAATGTATTATTGGTATTGCTATACGCGTACCCTAAAAAAACTTTATTTAGCATTTTTGTTTACCACTTTGCCAAATTACAGCTTTCTAGTAAGAGTCTGTGAGCTAAGCCGGGGACAGACAGACAGACAGACGGTCATGGCGAAACTATAAGAGTTCCTTGTTGACTACGGAACCCTAAAACGAAGCAAGTTACGTAGTTTTGTTAGAAATTGTCATTTGCTACCTCTTTCTTTTATTGCTGTTTTGATTAAAATAGCAAAATTACTTACAGTAGTATTTGAACCATTACTTGGCGCAGTTTATACAATGTTATCAGATTTTTTTATTATTGCTGTCGCAACTTTTGCAACTGCAATAAAAATAAGTTCATTATCTAAGCACCATTGTTATTCAGTGGGAACGTCAGAACATCTGGTTAAACAATAGATCGGCTTTATAGAACGGCCATAAAATACGGTCGCAAAAAATTACGAAATATTTCTTCAACACACTTGCTTGTAAAGTGACTCAGAAATTCAGCTTATTATATAGAAGTATTTTTACTTTACATTTCTTTTTTCAATATACGCAGTTTTTGTCCAAAAACAATGAATATTTTTGAGAAAAAAAAATTCGTTACATCAGATAAATCAATCATCAAAATTATCATCATTTCATAAAATTATATATTTTTCACTACATATTAACCTTAATTTGCTTATTCAAAACATTATTTTGTTTATTATATTTTTTATATAGGCTGTTTAGCGGTTTTTCTAGCGCCTTTATTTACACCTGCGGCGCGTGGGATAAACAAAACAAGCGCGGTATTTTCCAGAAATACTTGTTAACGTTTTCATTGTGTGGTTAATTATTATCAAAAATGTTGACTTCAATTAGGAAAGAAGAGCGAAGAGCAACGCGTAGATTTAACCCCCCGGAAATACTAATCTAGGTACGTAACGCTAGTGACAGCCTGTTGCCTGCAAAATCTAGAGAGAAATACCTAGCGGCGTACGAAACTAATAACAATACCAGTCTCTTTTTTTCCTCTCAAGTTGAAAACCGTCGTATGAAACGCGCACACACTCGACTCCCTTATCGCGCTCGCTCGCCCTCGGCTCGCGCGAATAATACCGGCTCGTGCAGTGAGTAACCAACATACCACACATATTTATATTTTTTGTTACACGCCCTATACTCACACAAATTCATATTGTCTCTAATTGGACGAAACCAGGAAGGGGTGTGGTTTGTCACTAGCTGCGCTTGCCGCAGAAATATTTTCTAAAGTGAGCATGCTTAAGTTTTGCCAATAGTACCTACGTCGGAACCTTACGAACAGTATGCTCGAGTAGGAAGGTGCCTAGGTATATCTCTTGCGAAACATTAATTAGGTATTATTTCCCGCTGTCATTCTATTATTTATTGCGTGGCAATAACCCGTTTATGTAATTGCACAATTTATTATAAGAAATATAATTTTTATTTGTTCTTTATAATTAATTAATTGATAACCATTCATGTTTATTCAGGACAAAGTAAATACCTAAGTATTACTTTAATCAATGCGCAGACAAGTTCACTAAACGCGGAACTAATCAAGTAAGTATTTAAAGGTGCATCCACACCAAAGTTATTTTTTGTAGGGCAACATTTTGTAACATGATAACCATTGATAGCATTAGGTAACTTTCTTAAACTTAACTTTTTGTTGTCCGTTGTTGCCAGTGGCGGGGCAAGATTTAAATTTGATGTGGGCCAGGTACATTTCGTGAGGCCCTCTGGTGGCGCGAGGAGACGGATTTTATAAAATAAAAAACATTTTCTTTGTCTAACATAGAAGAAAAAAAAAAGAACAGAATTTTCCTGTTTTTTGCCTTAGGTACTGAACTCTTTAATAATTGTATCGTAATTCAACTTAGATGCTATATCTGCTCCAATAGATAAAACTGCCAAAAGCTGAAAGTCTTTCTTGTCTCATTGAATTTCATAAATATTTTTTTAATAGTTTTAATTTAGAAAAGCTCCTTTCAGCGAAGGCTGTACTTACCGGTCATAGTCATCTGCCTAGCCTTTTCCCAACTACGTTGGGGTCGGCTTCCAGTCTAACCGGATGCAGCTGAACACCAGTATTTTACATGGAGCGACTGCCTATCTGACCTCCACAACCCAGTTACTGGGTAACACGATACCCCTTGTTAAGACTGGTTGTCAGACTTTCGGGCTTCTGACTACCCGTAACGACTGTAAAGATCTACAAATAACAGCCGGGACCAAAGGCTTAACGTGCTTTCCGAGGCACCGAGGGGTCTTAGTATGTAAAGATGGTCACCCATCCACGGACCAACCGCGGCAAGCGTAGCTTAACCTGATCGATCGATCCGTGCGGCTGTTATTACTTAGCCACAAGCCCCACTTAGAAGGCTGTACTTACTGGTATTGTTAACAAAATTCAAACGACAATGTAAATATTTGGGTAAATTTCTTTCAAGTTATTTTCTGTTATGTATTGGAGCAGTTGTTTCACATCTTTAATGAAGTTGGGTAAAATTGGGATCATTGTTTGTAATTCTTTATATATTTTGTAAGGTTAAAAGTCGCTGCTCTCACCCACTCGCAGGACTATATACACTTCTTTTTTAAGATTTGCTCTTTTGGAATATTTTTATTTAACTGCAAACTTTGAGGGTTTTAAGTAATGCATAAGATTTCGGGGCGCGAGGCCCCTCAGACCGCGAGGCCGTAGGTGGTGGCCCACGTCGCCCACGCCTTATGCCGCCTCTGATTGTTGCCCACCAATTGCGAACAATGCTCCACAAAAAATAACTTCGGTGTGGATGTGTTGTTTTTGTTATTATTCAAGTAGGTATTTATTGACATAAGGGCACAACAAAAAATTATCTGTTGTGGTATGTTTACATAAACAAGCTAAAATTTTTCAACACGTTTATCATTTTAATGTTATTTTGTAATAGATAAGATGGCATAACAAATTACTTAGCTTTTGAACTTGTACCTAGAACTAAACCCCTCAAATTAGCTACTTACTGAAAAAAACCCAAGTTCTCCCACAAATGTTACCTAAGGTATTTTCATCAAGATATAACCCGACACTGACCTGCAAATTGAAAAAAAAAGTAATAAAATTTGAATTTCGCTACGAATTGGCGTAGCTTAGAAGCGCTACGAAACTAACCCGTAGCAGTGCTACGATACGCAATAAAAATAAACTTCTGCTTTCTACCTTACTTTGTAGTTGCTTCTACGCGGCTGCGCAGTGGAAATTTACCACGAAACGAAAATTAACGTGTTACAAGTTAACAAAATGACTCAGTGGTCTAATTAAATACAATTGTTGCTACTATGGAAATCGCTGCACTTTGCATTCGATTACAATAATTATTATCTACTAGCAACCCGGCTTCGCACGGGTAGCAAAAAAAAAAAAGTAGGCATATATGCTCATATATGCCTACTTTTTTTCTGTCCTGTCGTATCAACCTGGGGGCCTACCATGAACTCTTATAGCAGGTCAATTTTCGACGTAAAGTGAACTGTCGGGCTATTTTGTACTATGACCACGTCAAATAACAGGCGAGCCAGCGATCACGTGACCAAAGCCAGTCAGTAGTCACGTGACACCATTTCATTGGTCTGACCTGCCTTATGCTGTAACATCAAGTCATTTTTGACATGTAAACACTTGAAAACTGAACTGCCCTGCAGTCATATTAAGCAGCCGTGTAAAAGTAACTTTTATTGAACTGTTTTCCTTAATTTAAAATAAACAACGGAAGGACGTGTTAATTTGTGAATACAATACTATTGCGGCGTTATTTAACATTATAGACAACACACAAAACAATCTCTTCGTCGTTTATTTTAGATGTGTGACCAAAATGTTTTTTTTTAGTTTCTTGAAGAAGTTGATGATACAAACAGTGTAAAACATATGGCTAAAATCCAAAGGCAAGTTATGAGACGCATGATAAAACCCTTTGACTTGCAGGATGGCATGTTTGTCAAACGGTATAGGCTCACCAAAAAACTATTACTTGAGCATTGCAATTAGCTACGAGCTTTCATGCCACGCACCACTAAATCAATAGATTTGTCGATAGAGGTTAAGGTTTGTACTAAAATAATAAATCTATTTATCGCACTAATTATCATAAGAACAATTAAATACAGTATGATCACAAATGACCTCGTACAGTTTTGTGGTGTTGACAATATAATTTGACACTTAACAAATTGTTTTCGTTCGAAAATAGCAATAACTTTGGTAAGATTTTCAAGTAGGTACGTTACCGTTCCTTAAGTATCTAAAAGGATCTCGAACGTCCTAATCGTGTTAAATAAGATTTTTTCCTACGAAACATAGTTTTTTAGAATTCTTCTGATCATTATAAACTGTTATTAAATTAATTTGATCTACTTCATTAAAACCGTAAAACCGGTAATATTGCGAAAAAGTATTTCCGAACGTTTGTTTATAATATGGCGTACCGGCCAGCCATAACGTAGCAGGTCTGAAGTTGATACATTGCAGGTCAGACGGAAATGCTTATGGTACAACTAGAAAACCTGTCAGGTTAACCTGCTAAGTTGACCTGTCATGTACTTGGCAAGTTTTTTTAATGTTGATGGTAGGGCCCCTGTTGCGTCGAGCATGTGGATCAGATTAAAATGTAACTGATGTTCATCCTACTTGGAGTATTTTACATGGCCATATTTCAGCTAATTTACACAAAACTTTAATGAATTATACACTTAAACCTTCCTCACGAATCACTGCGTCCATTGGTGAAAACCGTATAAAAATCCATTCGGTAGTTTTTGAGTTTATCGTGTTCAGACAGACAGACGCGGTGGGGACTTTGTTTTATGATAATGTAGTGATGGTCTACAGCAAAGAAGTCGTGGCTGACATTTGACGCACGGCTTCGCGGAATTATGAAATAAAAGAAAAATAATTATATTTCGTGTGAACTTATCAAGAATGTTGATAATTAATGTTTTGACCTAACACGTTGCCGTCTCACGTGGTTTTTAATAAATAATAATTAAAACGCTGCTCCACAGCGGCCTACTGCTAAGCTAAGCACGTGTAGGTACATAGGAGACAGGTAATCGTCGTTGACCCTGGCTTGACAAATGCACGTCGCGTTCACGCCATTTGGCCGATCGGTTTCATAGGGAATATTTATTTTTAGTAACGAAAATATGAATATTTGTAAAAAATCATAGATATAAATTGTCTGTTTATATAAAAATAAATCATGAAAATATCGTAGGCAGTTTGAAAGTAATATCGTTTGTTATGCTCTGGGTAGACATTACTTCCTGAATTTATTTCATAAATGAATTTATGTGTATGCGTTCTAGTTTAACATGAATATTTTGCATAATTTATTTGCTTTACCTATTTGAAGGCGTAATAACAGATTTAAATGTCACACAAAAATATCACATATCGATACAAGTATCACCAGTCTCTAACATTGTATATTTAACTTCATAAATAGAAAATATTAGAGTGTGCACATTAAAAAAAAAGAAAGGAAAATTAAAGTTAAATATACAATGTTAGAGACTGGTGATACTTACGACATAGAACTCTCCAAAGAATTACCTCCAAAGAGGAAAGGGTAAAAGGATTGGGAAAAGAAGTACTGTTAGAGGTAAAAAGACGAAAAATATACCTAGACAACACAAATCAATCTGCAGCTGAAGAAAGTACTAGCAATGAAATAAGTCAAGGGAACACAGAAAACTTGCCATTTCTATATAAAGAGAGGCTGCCAATTTCCATTCCAAAATACGATGACCTCAAAAAATTGTGCGACACCGGTATAATACCAAAAAGATATCATGGTAAATATTTGAAACTTTCAAATAAAGTGCCCGTTAAAGATACCCTCAACGAAACAGACGACGATGAAGATGACGTGATAACTGAAAATGAGTATGATTAGATAAAATACCAAATAGAAAATTGCGTCGTCGCATTGCAATGACGCTTGCTCGATTCTAAAATACATTAAATCCTCAAGTCTTTTAGAACCGAGCAAGCGTCATTGAAATGCGACGACGCAACGCAACGGAGCAGTGTGGCATCGCTCTAATTAGTATTGTAATCGGCGCAACAATAATAATTATTTTTCTTAATTAATATTCATAATAATCATTTATTATTCATTCATCTTTCACACAATTAATTCACCTCTTATTCGATCTTCTTCCCTTACATCCATTCTTACCTTCTATTCGTCATTTCAACTTTCACTGTTACCATCTTTCACACAATTCATATTCCATTTATTCATCCAGTCTTTCATTTCCTACATTGATTCAATTAGGTACTTAATAAATAAGACTGTTGAAATAATAACAATTGTTTTATTTTTGTATCTATCCCTAAATTTCATTTAAATCTGTGATAGCTAAGCTGTAAAACCTGAAAGTAACGCATAGATTTGCTTTGAATGATTAATGTTGGTTCACACCATAATGATTAATGTTCATACCAACATTAATCCAACATTAATCACGCAAAGAACTTCCATGGTGTTAAAATACCATCAATTTTACTAGATAATCTATAATTACATCAAATTGCAACACTATAAAAGTCCTTTACATTAGAAATATTTTTATTTCTCTTGCTGCTTACACTATCTTTGACGGTTTACACATAAAATATCAGTAACGTAAGAGACAACTAAACATATTTTTTTAATGTGACATGCTATATTCTAAACCACTAGGCATTCGTAAATCTTTCGTTTATAGCTTAAAAGAATACGAAATTCTAAGAAACTTTGCACTAGACACAAAAGAAATAGACAGATCAAAAAAAAAAAGTTTTTTGGCTCTTCTGAAAAACCGTGTTTTGTCCCTTACGTTAATTGATACTTCTGGTATCGTATACACACAATTGCACGCAAGCGGCCGTCGCTACTATGTCTTACCCCTTCCCCGCAGACACCCGCAACACCTTACGTTCGTCGCGCGCGCCCGAGAGATAAATATTGAGAGAATCAAATTAAATAAGACTCGGTATTTTAGGAACAATCTTTTAAACAGATAAAGTAAAGCAAATACGAATTTGATTTCTACTTGTTAAGTAATAGGCATATTACAGTAAGGAGTAGTAATGGCAATTAATGCGATTTCGAATAAATTTCATTAACATGTTAATTCGTGAGTCTTAGCATGATAATTGCTATTGCTATGCTATTTGCTAATATGACGATAATTGATAATAATAATAATAATAATAATCATTTATTTCATCATAAGATTGCATCCATATTTGTTAGTAAAATTGCGAGCTTACAAAATAATGTTAGTAATAATATAACAAAAACAAACACGGGATCGGTCCGGGTGGACTTCCCGATGATGGTGCCAAATCACTAAATGACTGCGTGCAACCGTATCCAGCGAGCCAGCATCGGAGAATCCCACCGGTCCGCTAGCGCGCGCAGGATGGTGTTGGGGCTGTCGCGCGTGCGGCGCATGATAGATGCGCACCGCTTGCGCATGATGGCCGCAAAACCGTCCGTGTCAGCCGCCGCGAACATCGCGGAGGCGCTGCAGTAGCGCGGCAGCCCCACCAGCACCCGGAACGCGTTATTGTATTGGACGCGCAGATCGCCATATGTCCGCTGTGTATAGTCAACCCACAGGCTGCAGGTGTAAAAGGACTGACAGTACGCTTTAAAAAGCGCAACTTTGACAGTCCTTCATTCAGTCATTTTCGCCAAAATGTCCCTTGCGTTTATTGATACTTGAGCAGGCTTAGCATGACACTCTCTATTTCTTCGAAGAATAGACACGGCTCTTTCCATACAAAGTGACATTTCGTTTCTCCTTTTTTGACATCCCACCGTAGAAATCCTTCTACATAAAAAAGGACCTAGACAAAGATCGTTACAAACGAAAGACAAGATGACAGATTGTAGAAGGATTTCTACGGTGTGACATTTCGTTTCTCAGTTTTTGACATCTCAAAAACTGAGAAACGAAATGTCACTTTGTATAGAAAGAGCCGTGTCTATTCTTCGAAGAAATAGAGAGTGTCATGCTAAGCCTGCTGGTATCGATATCTGCGCGCCTGATTTACACGGCGTGATTTAATTGCCTGTAGCATACTTAAATTAAACAATGCAAGTAATAAGTGCTAAGTTTATAGTTACTCAGCAGTTTAACTTATTATTAACACATTTTTTTGTGGATTTACACATAGGATTTACTACTTTCAATCCCGGTAGTACGTCCCCGTGGGATATTTTCCGACATCCACACGGGCGAAAGCTAGTTCTTTGATCTAACTATGATTTGTGTTCCAATTTTATTATCTTCATTTATTTAATTAATGAATTAAAGTAATCAATTATTTTGCATGTTAGTTTTAGCGAATGTTTTAGAAACTGGAAAAACTCATTGGTAAAACTGCACTAAACCCTATATTACCTAGTAGCTTATTTCATATAACAACTTCAATGAAAAGGGGTTTGTAGAGCCTTTTTTTTTTTTTTGAGGTTGGGAAATCATCAAATAACTTCTCCCGCTCTGGGCGGAGCGGGAGGGTGTGTCAGACTCTTACTGACTAAAACCCACCCGTATTCCTTCCTGTTGCCTGTGTTGCGGGGGCCTCGGTGACCCATAAGTACCTTCCCGCGACCCCAGCAGGCATCGGCCCTAGTGGACCCCTACTATATGTGCTGACGACATCTCTTTGAGGCGCGCGTGGAATACGACGCGCCGTCGACCCGGGCCTGGTCCTTACCGGACGGTGAGCTACCCATTGCTCACCGTCCGCAAGCCCGCGCCTACGGTGGCCGGAAATCTGCCCGGGATTCCCGACGCCCTGGGCATCTCCTGCGGGGGCTAGGGGCGAGAGGGCGCGAAACTTGCCTTTCCCTCAACCGTCCCGCCTCCTCCTTCGCGAGCATTACTGCTTCGCAGAAGGAGGTGACGGCTGCCCATGCCCTCTCGCTCCGTACCATGGCCTGAACCAGGGCCGGACGCGAGAGGTCTCTGCCGCCGATCGCCTCCACGAGGACACGGTGGTGCTCTGCCCAAGCCGGGCAGACCTCCACCGTATGCTCCACCGTGTCCTCTGGGCGATCCACACAGTGGTGACACCCGGACGTTTCCTCCCGCCTTATCCGACACAGGAACCTCCCGAAGCTGCCGTGTCCGGTGAGGACCTGTGTCAGGCGGAAGGTGAGGACGCCGTGGCGCCTCTCCAGCCACTCCTCAAAGAGGGGACTTATCGCCGCAATCGTGGCGTGCCCAGGTTTGTAGAGCTACGATGCGTATTTTCTGAGTTATCGTAGTTTTAGTGAACGCTCGCGTGCTTCCGGCTGTCACTCTACGACTTATGCGCGTAATGGCGGCGTGTCAGGCGTAACAGCTGAAGGGCTAAATTACAAGGTGATTATTAACATTAACTAAATTAAATTAAACCTAAAAAAGGCCCTCGAGGCATTTGTACCGAGGATGCTGGCGGCATTTCCTCCTTGAATTACAATGCTGATGTGTTGCGCGAGAAAGCCGCCAGCTTTTCGGTCACCAGTTACATCAACTAGACGTTTCGCGATTTCCGAAACTGTTAAAAAACCCGAGCATCTGTAATGTATTACAATTTTTGCAAATAAATTTCATTTTCTGAAACGTGACAAACCTCTCCGATCACATCCCTCGTAACAGTGCTGCAGTGGTCGCCTTTACTTATAGGTTTTGTTAAGGCTTAGTTTTATTTTTTTTATCATTTGTTAAAAATAACCAGGTTCTTGAATGAATGAATGAAATGCACCGACCCCAGCGTGGTTAAACCAGACTCGATTGCTCGAATGAACCCAAGGATTCGCACTAGTCCCTGGAGCCTCATGGTTCTTGGGACTACAGAGACCATTGCATATCAAAGAGTAGACCGGGGGGCGCGGTAATGGTCAGAAAGACGTGCCCTTAGGATAGGAAGGATTATTAGAGCCTACCGGATATGCATCCTTGAGCAAGCAATGGAATAGTGGAGAGACGGGTAATTTAAAAATAACCAGGTTCTTAATAATTAATTACAATCTAGCTTATAATACTAATGAGTAATTTTAATCTAACTTATTTTTTTATGTGAATTATTTTAAAACTTAGAATAGTGTTGTTTGTACTTTACACAAGTACGTTCCACTTTCTTAGAGTCTGATATAATAATATAAACACTTTGTTCATGTGTTATATGTGTGTCATTGTCACTAATACTACACTTTTTACACTACACTAACTCAAAAGACTTTGTTCGTTTTAGTCTTCACACTATATTTGGCTTAGTTGCTTACCTAAAAATATGTAGGCAAATGCGTAACGCGCAATTGAAGTGGGGTAATAAGACCAATCGTTATCAAAATATGCTTATCGTACTATCAATTGCTAAAAACAGTTATTGTGCCAATATAGGATTATGGTGGCGTGGTATCGTATAGACAACAACATAGGCAAGCCTTCAGACTCATGTTGTGATAAAAATGGCGTGGCGTGAGAGGAGTCATCAGATAGTCATCTCGCAGACTAGAATAACTTGGAACTTTGCCCCCAAAAAACAAGCGTGTAAGAAATATTTTCACCTATCAATGATGTGATTATATTATAAAGGCTTGTACATACTGGCGCGACTTGTCGCGCGACGCGTCGCGACACAAAGGCACCGCTTGTACCGCTACACGCGGTGTCTTTGAGTCGCGTCGCGTCGCGCGACAAGTCGCGCCAGTATGTAGAAGCCTTAACACTGCACCGAGCTCCGTTGCATAGCGTGGGGTGGACATAACAAAAAGTCTGCGCGTGGTAACGCGTCCCGAGCGCAGATTGTGTTTTCTATACAAACTGATAAAATGTTAAATCTACGCAACGGAGCGCGTATGATCACGAGGTGCAATGTTATGATCGCCTAATATTTTACATGACATGCATAAGTGACGTCTGCACTTTGTACCTTCAGCAATGCTTAGGTAGAAAAATGTAGGTCCAATGTTTACGTGCAGATGTTTATCTACGAGTACTTTATCGATATTTTATATTTTTTAAGACAACAATCTTAGATTGCTTAGGATTTAGGAATCACGTGTCATCGCTATGACATACCTACCTATAGATAGGTAGACTGAAAAGTATCCTAATAGGGATTGCTTCAGAAATGTAGGTATTAAATTCTGAAACTGTAACTTCGTATTTGATCGCCGATCGGTTTTACCTACTGAGCACATAATTACGTATTATCATCAACTTCTGATAACGCGTATAGGAACAACAAATTATGGGCATTGTAAACTTAAATTATAAGATAATCTATTTTAGTACAATCTACTTATCGCTACGTTATGTAGGTACGTGTGAGATTAGTTTTTTTTCATTTAGAACGTCAGAGCATCAGGTTTCCCAAACCGCCTTTTGCCGCTGGATTTTGCGATATAATCATGTTGTTGTCCACTTTTAAATTTCAGGTAAAAAAACACTTCCTCTTTCCTTAAACATCATCATTAGTTCTTGCTCTTGTTTCATGTTTATTATTGTATATGTATATATATTTATGTAGATAAGTATATGCTTTATGTATGTATTTATTTATAGTATATATAAATGGTACACCACTGACTACCTGCAGTATTGTCTCCTCCCTTTAATCCATCAAAAGGCTGTCTGTAAAAGATCGCATTTATCGATTAGACCGCCAATTGTGTCACCCCTTGTAAAACTTCAACATTTATATCGGTAATTTTTATGGTGTCCATAATAAAGAGATTCTATTCTATTTTATAATGACAAGTATTTAAACCAGTAAGTTCCGTACGCAAAATACGTGCTCGGACGTCGAGTTGCGGATAACAGCCCGTTGTATTATAGGTACCTATTAAGTACAAGGTACTAACTAACCTCTAAGTTTTTCTTTTGTTTTCAAATGTTTTGTTTCTGTTATTTAGTTTTCGCCACATTTGAAACACACACAACAATGAGTAAACCACATATTTAAATAGTGCCCAGAAATAAATGACCTCGGCTTAGTAATAAAACTCAGTACAATCTTTTCTTTATCTGTTTGCAAATTGTGACGCAACATCCTTATGTATAACGTAATAAACGAGGGTTTTCAGTGTTAAGGCTCCTACATACTGGCGCGACTTGTCGCGCGACGCGTTGCGACACAAAGGCACCGCTTGTAGCGCTACACGCGGTGTCTTTGCGTCGCGTCGCGTCGCGCGACAAGTCGCGCCAGTTTGTAGGGGCCTTTAACCTATTATCCTGTAATGTGTAGGAGTTGATTGATGTAGGCGTCATATAGATATGCCCATTGTTTCGTCATCAATCCAATAAAATGAGGAAGTTATTGTAGATATTCCTGAAATTCCTTTTACTGTTGTCATGTGACGTATAAAGTACGTTATAAATAATAATAGTAAATGGATTGTCTGTGGTTTGCACTTTGCTAATAAGTATATTGCATATGGGATGAACAACACGTAGGCGTATAATTATTTTGATAATTGCTAATATTGACGAGGAGGACTTAGTAAATAGGAGTAGGTTTCGAAGCAGTTTCATTATCATTCATATAAAAACGTTTTCTGGTAAAATCTAGTATTTTCTGGGAGGCCTATGTTTGGGGGGTCTATGTTTGGGGGAGGTCTATGTTTGGGGGAGGACTATGTTTGGGGAGGTCTATGTTTGGGGGAGGTCTATGTTTGGGGAAGGCCTATGTTTGGAGGAGGCCTACGTTCGGCGGAGGCCTATGTCCAGCAGCGGACGTCTTTCCGCTGAAATGTTGATGGTGAGTTTTATCTTTATCCTTATCTATTTTTACGATCGGAAAGTCAAACAATATTTCTTTAATTATTTCGGGGTTAATTATTTTAGATATTTGTGGGTCTCACCTGCATGGTAAGTAACTATGCACCTAAAAACTAATTATTTTGATAGACCGCCATGCAAGCATGACTACAAGGTAAGAATGAGGGTATCTGGTTCTTTGAAACTAGCGTGGCATGATCATGCCATGCCATTTTCCTCATAATCAGCTTAAAATAAAGGCTACAAATTATTTTTCAATACGGAATATCGGCGCGGAAATCATTAAAAATCCACTACTAACTTAATTATCTTTGTTGTCTACCCAGCTATCACTAGTATCGATAAAATCATGTGTTGTTCGAATGAGACTTATACTGACTGCATGATTAATATCCTTATTTACGCGGCCTTATCTTAGGAATAAACTTTCCATTTGTTCATTACGTTGCTCTTGTTTTAATGACGTGCATCTAATTATAGACTGCTATCGTTATTTGGTCTTGTTCTTGTTTTTTCTCAGTAACAATAGACTTTGTATTGTTTTTTTTTATTCCCTATACCTATGGTTAAGCGAAATGGTTTCCGTTGATAACTGGTACTCTTTTTGACGCCACTGTCGGTGCAGAGGCGTACGAGTATGTCTATGTTTATATTTATGTCACCTGTTATCACTACAGTTTGAAAGGCAGTCAAGGAAGATAGTATTTCGTTTAAGGATTTGACAAAGACTACTCTCGTTAGAGGGGGTCTATAAAGGCAGAGGATAGCAACATTAGACGCGAGTTCAATTCTTAAACCAGAAGCAGAGTGATGAAATTCTGGTTTGTGTACTTTGAATTCAAAATTTGAATTGATGTACACGACTACTCCGTCACTCTGATTACGTTGTTTAGTAGTATGGATCGAAGAGTAACATTGGAGTTGGGGTAGTGTGGTATTACTTAGACAAGAAAGCCAACACTCTGTTAGAACAGCTACGTCACACTCAAGAGCAAGACGGGAAAGAAGTGTTTCAAAATCATGAATGTTTCGGTTAATTGATCTGGGGGGTAACCATCACCTCTTATAGCAGTATTATTTCAATATTACTTCAGCGTAAGAAAGATATGGAGCTATAAGTCATGTATAGCTCCATCACTTTCCCACTGTGAAGTAATATTATAATAATACTGCTATAAGAGGTGATGGTTACCCCCCTGATATTTTGGGAAAGAACTTTCAGGTAATTATCCGGGGACTTAATGGTAGATAAACAGTCTTCTGGGGTGCACTGATACACTTTATATACAGAGAATTCGTCTAGGTTATCATTTAACAAGTTTATGTGATCGAATGTTAAGGTATTGGTTGAAAAAGGTTTAGGGGACAGTTCGAAATGTGATAAAAGACGAGAAGTAGATTGCGCCACTGTAGGCGCAATCTATTTCTACGCTACTGGTTGCATGCAGTGTCACGGGTTCTATTTCGCCTCGGAGAAAATATTGTATGTATCTGGGTAGTCTGGATGCATGTGGAAATTTAAGTTTGCAAAAGCACCGGTTTGCGATATTGAAGAAAATCCTCGTTTCGCCGTAGAACTAGGAGTCTTGTTTTTAAGGAGTGATTATGGCCACAGTCGAAATGGTATAATTTCTTCACCAAAGTGTTTTTACAGCTTGTCAAGGTGTTAGTTCTAGGTTGAAGGAACCTTCATCTATGGGCACTTAACCGTGCACTCAATGATCTCACAAGCTCTCACAGCCTTCTAAGAAAAACACCATGCAAATATAGTAAGAAAAAATATGGTTTTGTCTATGCTGTGTTGGTTCGACGGGTTAGGTGGCGTGACGATCCTTACACCATGCAAGAATGGTCACGCCGTCTAACCCGATGAAATATACAGATGAGAGAGGCTAGAATTGAGCAGTGGTGGGCACTAAGAAAAGCTTATGTCTAGCAAATGGTGATGATATCATAGACGTGAAGTATGGAAAATTCAAAAACAATGAATGACTCATCATCATCATCATCATCATCATCATTTCAGCCGAAAGACGTCCACAGCTGTACATAGGCCTCCCGCAAGCACCGCCACTTAGACCGGTTTTGTGCTTCTCACATCCAGCGGATTCATGCGGCCTTCACAAGGTCTTCCTTGTGGGAGGCCTTCCAACGTCGCTACTCCAGAACCTTTCGGCCCCATCGGCCATCTGTTCTGCGAGCAATTTGCCCTGCCTACTACCACTTAAGTTTGGCAATTCTTCGGGCTATGTCGGTAACCTTGGTTCGCCTGCGGATGTCTTCATTTCTGATTCGATCACTTAAGGAAACTCCAAGCATAGCCCTCTCCATTGCCCTTTAAGTGACTTTTAATAAGGCCCATTGTGAGGTCATCACTGGCAACACTGGTATGTGGGACGAGAAGATATTGCGTAGCTTCCCGAACGCTGCCCAGCCGAGTCGGATTCGACGATTGACCTCTTTCTCGAAGTTGGACCTACCTAACTGGACAGTTTGTCCTAGGTAAACATACTCATCTATCAACAATCATGACTGGATGACCGAAAATTGTTCTCGTGCGCAATGTCAGTGCATTGTGTCAATATTACTGAAACCTTTGAGATATCTTTTTATGGATTGTTTTCGTAATTTTCGTTATTTATTAATTTGGTACATCAAGCAGTAGTAGCAAGTAGCTAATAATTCACAGAAAAAAAAAACATTTCAAAAGTGCTGGTATTTGTATCTATAATATGTTGGACGTATACGCAGCACCAGCTGACTATAATTTTATCTTTGGCATACACCGAATGCCAAATCCGATCCATCAGACTAAATTAGGAAGTAGCTACACATCAACAGTTATCGAGTAAATTATTGATAACGCTAATCAGTGCGTCTACCAATGGTATCATTACGATATCATTCTCACGTGGGGGATCAGCAGTGATGACTCACGAAGCTCGCTTGGAACAGTGTATTATTACATACATAATGACCAAGATGATAGATTTGATAAAAAAATATCGAAGGAGACGTTTTCATGTGTAGACTTGTTTTTCGGAGATCGCGATAGCTTAATTCATTTAAATCGTTTGTAAAATCTTTCTTGATAATGATGTAGGTACACCTACATTTTGGTTAGATAGTCTGGTTGCGGCCTGCAGCAGTGAATTGATTGAATTGATGCATAACGGTGTGACGAGGTCCATATATGCAGAAATGTCGAGTGTTTATCTGACGCATGATCAGATAGATGCGAGCACAAAACAGTAAATTCAGTATTAATTAAGGGTCTCGCAGACAGGCGCGACGCGACACTAATAGCACAATTTATATGAAAACTTCATGGTAAGTGTCGCGCTGCACGTCGCGCTGTCTGTCGAGTCCGCGATATCGCGCCAGTCTGTACGAGCCTTTAATGAACAAGTAGTGTTAAAACTGTTTTCCTGACCGAAAAACCCTAAAAAGTCTCAAGTCAGGCAAAGGACTGAAATGTTACTTCCTACTAACAAGGAGACGGCGAGGGTGTGGGGTACTCAAATCGAACTGTGGTTCCGCGTGTAATTACTACTCAGTAAGTGTATCCATATCGTCAAACCGTAAAGCGCACTACTTGGTGATTGCTGATAAAAATAATCCAAAAGTATCATCATCATCATCATTTCAGCCGAAAGACGTCCACTGCTGGACATAGGCCTCCCCCAAGCACCGCCACTTCAAGCGGTTTTGTGCTTACCGCATCCAGCGGATCCCAGCTTCACAAGGTCATCGGTCCACCTTGTAGGACGCAAAAGTATGATTTAAAAAAAAAAAGATCAAATTTGTTAGTCGTTATGAACATATCATTCACATCTTTTCAACTTTTATAGATTATTGAACCGCGAATTCGCGCGTAGTTTAGGATTTTTCTACACGCGGAACCACAGTTCGATTTGAGTACCCCACACCCTTACCTTCTCCTTGTATGTAGTTTCTGTTCGTGAAACCTATCATGTACTATAACGTGTTGACTATTTACGCATTCACGCGGTTTTACGATGATTGATTAGTTTGCTAAGTAAATTCCTACGACACTTGATAACCCATTTCTTAGGTCACTCTTTCAGAACAACTCAAGGCAGTTAATTGATAGCCTTTAGGACCTGGGACTTTCACATTCCCTTAGCTGTGAGTAATAATGCACGTAAATGTATATATGTGTTGCTTGTTTCTTTCCGACATTAATAGTGTTGTGTGTGGACTATTGATGTTCCCCTTTTGATTCTCGACGTCTTTCTGGTGTATGACGTATTCTGACGACTTCGTGTGTATGTTTGAGACTAAGCCCCGTAGTATAGAACCTCATTCGAAACTCATGATTTACGTTAAACTCGTATAAAGCTATTTGATTGGTTGAAATTAGTTTTAAGTTTAGTTTAGTCTTAAGTAAGTTGGTGTAATACGACCCTAAGTTAATGTCGTACAATCTGTTTTGCAATAAATGTATAATCTGTTACAATTTTTCATGAACAGCCGCATTGTTCGCCTGGTTTAAAGTCAAATTATTTATTTCAAATAGGCACATAAAAGGCACTTTTGAACGTCAAAACTTACAAAAAAAAATTCCCCCCCTTCCAAAAGGTAGGTTCGTATGGAGAAGAATGGGCAAGAAACTCCACCGTTCCTCTTTTAAAATGCTTTACAAAATTTTGTATAGGTATATTTTAAAAAACAAGACGATGCACCTAGAATAAAATGACTATACCAAAATAGGTAGAAAAAGTCGTTTCGACCTGACTCCTACTTTTCGGGGTACATCGGTTCCTGTAACTGATCGGCTCGAGCTCCTAGGCACGGAGTTGACATCTAACCTCAACTTCGGCGCCACCATCGAGTACAAAGCCCAAACTGCGGCCAAGAAACTGGGCATCCTAAATAAGGTGAAGCGATACTTTACGCCTGGACAGCTTTTGACCCTTTATAAAGCGCAGGTCCGATCCTGCATGGAGTATTGTAGCCACCTTTGGTATGGCTCGGCTAAATACCAACTTGCCGCGCTTGACTCGGTGGAACGCAGAGCTAAGAGGCTCATTGGCGACGTAAATCTGGTGGATGCCAAGCTTCACAGTTTGGCCCATCGTCGCAAGGTTGCCTGCTTGTCGGTCTTCTATAGATTGTACTTCGGAGAGTGTGCCCAAGAACTCCACGACCTCATTCCACCGGCCCCCTTCTATTATCGGTCATCTAGGCGCACTTCAGGTTACCATCCCTTCCTGGTGGCTATCCCACCAACTCGCACTAAGCGTTTCCAAACTTCTTTTATAATGCGCACAGCAAAGGAATGGAACTCTCTGCCTGCGTCTGTGTTTCCGAACGCATATAACCCTAATCTCTTCAAAGTGAGAGTGAACAGGCTTCTTCTGGGTAAGCTCGCTCCATCGTCGACTTTGTTTCTGTCGCCTCTGACATAGACTAAGGTCAAGAGCAAACCCATCACAAATAAAAAAAAAAAAAAGTGAAAAATAAAGCGTGAATAAAAATAAATGATGTTTTATAAATAATGTTTTAGGGATGATAACCGACAATGTTACCGTATAAACACCAGTCCAAGTGGATGACACTCCATTTAATAAGCCAAGGTCTATCTTTCTCACCAAAAACCAAGATTTCTTAAAGAAACAGAAGAAAGGAAGGACTTTATGCAATTACAATAGTAAACAAATTACACTTTTCAAAGTTGTCAAAATATTTCTGCTCAAAGCGAGAACGAGTGGCTATTATGTAAAGATAACATTAGTACCTATAGGTAAAAGATTACGCTGATACGTAACAATAAAAAAAGATCAAGTATCGCTTCATAATATTATCAAACTTGAAACATTAATTTAAAAGATATGTTAAGAACTTCCGGAGCAAATAAAATGCGTAATACAATTTGTAGACTTGATCTAATTCTTTAGGATTTTCATTAAGACGTTAATTCCGATATAATTAATCACTGGTTTGACGGTCTACCGTCAAACCAGACAGTTATGTAATAGGAAGACGTGGTGAACAAATAAGCTTATCTGTTATCAGTGCACCAAAACCGTCTGACGGGTAAAGTGGCCGAGTTGAGTAATTAGACGATTGGCATTCTGTAGCTAATGTCGTCGAATGCTGTGGTATAGAATTGACAAAGCAAAATTTAATAATTATGTGTATTTATAGGCCCCCCAAGATAAATAATTTAAATCTGTTTTATGAGAAACTAGAGACTAAACCAGACTATGTAGCAATTCTTGTATAGACAATTTTGCCCGCAGTTCTAAACTAAACTGTAAATCAGAAGTTTTAGACTTCTGCACCAAAACCGTATTTATAGGCCCCCCAAGATTTAAGTCTGTTTTATGAGAAACTAGAGACTATTGTAAAGACAGTATTTACGAAACCCGAAAAAAAAATAGTAATATGTGGGGACTTCAATATAGACACTTTAAAAAGAAATACCATAACTCTGGACTTTGAAACCTTTCTTTTAGGCTATAATCTTAGATTGGAATTGCGCCAACAAACCAGACTATGTAGCAATTCTTGTATAGACAATTTTGCCCGCAGTTCTAAACTAAACTGTAAATCAGAAGTTTTAGACTTAGCACTGTCTGACCACACAGCACAGTTTTTGCAAGTTAAAGTACTGAAATCGTGTAGAATAAATTATTGGCGAATCAAAAAGCGTGATCTTTCGAATGTAAACCCATCCCCAACTTGGTTGCGCCTTTAGTATATGATTTTGAATATTGTGCAATAGAAATTATCACTGTTAAGGTCTTTATCATCTGTATCTGCCGTACACCAAATTCAAATTTTAGTTTGTTCTTAAAAAACCTAGAGGCTATTTTAAAGAAATTAACAAAACGAAATAAAAATAATATAATACTGTGTGGAGACTGGAACATTGACGCATTAAAGCGTAATAATAATTTTAAAGAATTAGAATGTATTTTACAGAACTATAACATATCTAACCACATTATTAAACCCACTAGACAATCATCATGCATAGATCTTATCGCAAGCGACATATCAAACGTTCAGCCTCAAATACATACCCTTGGATTATCAGATCATGAGATTTGTTTCAATGCGTATGTAGAAACTGCAAGATGCAGGAAACAATTTTGGTTCCAAAAGAAAAGAGATTTAAGTCAAAACAACATAGCAAAGTTTATATCATGCATATCGTCTCTTTCGTTTTCAGAAACATACGACTCAGATGATACTGACATAGCATTCAATCACTTTCATGATACACTGTCCCTTTTTTATAATCTCTGTTTTCCCATACTAAAAGTAAAAATTACAAACAAGCCGCCGAAAAGTAAATGGGTAACAAAAGGAATAAAAAGATGTTGTGTCAAGAAACGAAGTATGTACCTAAAATACAAATTATTTATCTCCAATAAAAATCAAAACCTAAAAAACTACAAAAAGTACACAAGTATACTAAGACGGTGTATATTACATGCACAGAAAATTGATAATACGCGCTATATACTACAGTCGAACAACAAATGTAAAGCTGCCTGGGACATTATTAAAAAGAATAGTACAGATATGGATGATAACGCTGAAATAAACTGTATCAAAATTTATCAGTGCACTTACACTCACGCCGATATAATTGCCAATAAATTTAATGATTTTTTTATAAACATGACAAACAAACCTAAAACCCCTGATTCTGAAACCCCTATCAACTACAATCATACCATCACTGACATATCAGATAGCATTTACTTGACTCCAACTAATGAAGACTCGGTTCATAAAATAATAAATTCTTTAAATTCAACTAACTCAACCGGTTATGACGACATTAATACGAAAATAATTAAACGTTGCTCTAAATATCTATCACCTCCACTCACCCATATTATCAATCTATCGTTATTTCAAGGCTTATTCCCCACCAGACTAAAATTTTCTGTAGTCAAACCATTATACAAAAAAGGGGATAAAAATGACATGAATAATTATCGACCGATTACTCTAATACCTGTAATTTCCAAGATTTTTGAAAGAGTCATGTACGATAAACTACACTCCTTTATAATAAAACACTCCATTTTGAAAGAAGAACAGTTCGGTTTCAGAAAAAATAAATCTACAACTCTTGCATGTTTTTCTCTTATGAAACTGATTACCTCTAGTCTGAACGATAAAAAAACGAATAGCATCGATATTTGTCGATATGTCAAAAGCATTTGACTTCGTAAATCATAAACTTCTTTTGAAACTAAATCGTTATGGGATTAGAGGAAACGCACTACAATGGATAGAAACTTATTTAAATAATCGCCAACAATGCGTAGAAATATCTAGGCACACATTATCAGAGAAGAAAATATATAGATCCACTTATCGTCTAAACTCATGTGGTGTTCCCCAGGGCAGTATTTTAGGTCCCTTTTTGTTCTTATTGTATATCAATGATTTGCCCAACGTAACCCCACACTCTTGCATTCTGTACGCTGACGATACTACTCTTAGCATTAAACTCACCGATGGTAATATCATCAATTACGTAAAAGAAATTAGCGACACATTAAACAAAATAATTGAATGGCTTAAAGACAACAATTTACATGTAAATATAAGTAAAACGAAACTAATACAATTCCAAGCTTACAATAGCACACGTCACCAATTGGAAATAAAATATGCAGATAATGCTGTAGAAGAGGTTGAAAGTGCGACTTTCTTGGGTATAACATTGGATAAATATTGTAACTGGAAAGTGCATATAGAAAAACTATGCGCTAAGGTACAAAGATTTGTTTTTGCTTTAATTAGAATAACTCGCATGGCTGGTATCAGCGCAGCACTTAATGCGTATCATGGTTACGTAGCATCAATTCTTCGATACGGCATAATTATATGGGGAAATTCTGTTGATACTATTAAAGCGTTCCGAGCCCAAAAAAAATGTATTCGTTCAATGACTAAAGCACAACCATTACAAAGCTGTGTCCCAATCTTTAAAAAGCTCAAAATATTACCACTCCCATCTTTATATATATTTGAACTGTGTATCTTTGTACGTAAAAACATAGCTTTATTTCAAGTATATAATGATGTTTAAAAAGCAGAAATACTTATAAAATTTGTGCACCTCAACAAAGAATTCAACTATTTTCTAATAATGTTTACTGCATGGCAATTAAAATATATAATAAATTACCCAATGCATTTAAGATTCTTAACTTTATGACATTTAAAAAGAAATTATTTAAATTCCTATTACAAAAGTGTTACCACTCAACGACTGAGTTTTTAAATGAAAGATTTGATTCTAAATTTAAATTAGATGACTACTGACAATTGTGCGAATTGAATAGAATTTTATTATTTATTTGACATTGTATATCTTTTTATTATTTTTATTATTGTATTTCATTCTTGACATTATGATTACTAATAACTACTGAGCGTGCATGTAACGGTAATTATTTTTTCCCTTTTTCTTGACATTTGTTTATTTGTTAATGTTTAATTTTGACATTGTCTTCTAATCCTTATCATTTAAATTATTTTCAATATTTGTACGCTGGAAACAGCAGAATATTATGGACATCATATTATAATTTGTAACACCTTGTAAAACAATATTCTGACAAATAAATTATTATTATTATTAATGAAAATGTAACTAAATTCAAAAATTATCTACAATGTTTTTCATTTTCTGATATATACAAAACCGAAAATGTTAATGAAGCATTTGATTATTTCTTAGAGCACTTTCGTCTCTTGTACGATCTTTGTTTCCCTTACAAATTGATAACCGTAAACTCAAACAAAAATATTAAATGGGTTTCTCAAGGCATTCGAAAATGCAGCAGAAAACAAAGGCATTTGCTGTGGAAATATAGGCGAGAACCTTCAAGCATTAATAAAAGTAACTTTAAAAACTACTCGCAAAGGCTTCGGAAAATCATTAAATTAACGCAAAAAGCGCAAAATAACTATTTTATTAACACATCAAACAATAAATCAAAAGCATCTTGGCAAGTCATAAACAAAAATAAACCATTTACTGAACCTATTTCTCAAATAAAAATTCATGATACCACAGATCACTGATCCAACAGAGATTGCAAACGCTTTTAATAATTATTTTATTGACCAGACAAAAAATAATATGACCTCTAGACCCGACACAAGTAACTTGAAAAGTAACCCTCACTCGATGTTTATGCATCCAGTATTACCTCAAGATGTTATGAGAGCGATACATTCTCTAAAAAATAAACTTAGTACTGGCTACGATGGCATTTCAACTAAAGTCGTAAAAATTGTCTCGAGTGACATTGCTTTGCATATTAGTCACATAGCAAATTTGTGTATCAGTTCCGGAGTATTTCCAAATAAGTTAAAAACCGTGATTGTTAAGCCACTTTTAAAAAAAAACTCAAAAGAAGATTTGGCAAATTACAGGCCAATCGCTTTAATTACATTTTTTTCTAAAGAAATGGAAAAAATAATTTATGACGCAATAAATACATTCTTATCTAAATATAATATTTTGAGTATAGAACAAAAGGGATTTAGAAAAAAAAAGGTATAAATACGGCTATTTACGATTTATTGAATATGATAATGGGAAACGTCGATGAAAAAGTACCAGTTTGCGCAATTTTAACTGATATGACGAGGGCATTCGACTGTGTTGACCATGAAACTCTGTTATACAAGCTAAACATCATAGGTATCAGAGGAAATATGCATAATTTCTTAAGATCATATCTCAGCAACCGAAACCAGCACACAGAAATTTCAAAAATATGTTTAAAAACTAAGCGTGAGGAAAAATACTTGTCGGAACGTAGACTTATTAGGTATGGCGTACCACAGGGCACTGTGTTGGGCCCTTTATTATTTTTAATTTATATTAACGACTTGCCACGACGCATAAAACATCCTATAGTCTTATTCGCTGACGATAGTACTGCCTTGATTAAATGTACAGACCTAAAAACGTATGAACATGACATAATTAATACATTAGCGGACATTGTACACTGGCTTGATCAAAATAATTTATACCTAAGACTAATGTTATGAATTTTTATCAACGGATACCACCGCAAACTTTAAATTTAAATTATAATGGACAAAAAATAGACCAAGTGCAAGTTGCAAAATTTTTAGGTATAATGATAGATAGCCAACTAACCTGGAAGCCACACGCAGAAGAAGTATGCAAAAAATTAAGTACAGCATCGTACGTGCTTTTTAATCTATCCAGGAAAGTGAACATGCCTACCAGATTAGTTGCTTACCATGGTTTGGTGGCGTCAATTCTGAGATTTGGGATAATATTTTGGGGAAATTGTAGTCTGAGAGAACAGGTATTCAAGGCTCAAAAACGATGCATAAGGGCAATGTGTACCATGAAAATAACAGATAGTTGCGTACCTGTATTCAAGTCCCTAAATTTGCTAACATTCCCATCACTTTACATTTTCGAAATAGCTGTTTTTGTAAAATCAAATATGCATCTTTTTATTAAATCATCTGACAATAGAACACGACCAGTTAGAAAGCAGTATACAAATATGCAACGTGTTAGTGGTCATAACACTGCATTATTAAAGAAAAGTGTTATATGTATGTGCCCGGTTGTCTTTAACAAAATACCTGATGGAATAAAAAACGAGTCCATTCCACTGTTTAAAAAGAAATGGTCAGCCTTATTAATTGATAAATGTTATTACTCCGTTTGTGAATTTCTAAATGATGAAAATGTATAGTTACCTTAATGACATCTTTAATTATTTATATTTATTTGACCATATTTAAGAATTTTCATATTGACAGTATTTTAGACTTAAGGTAGATTGTATAAGGATCTCTAATTTATATAACATCTGCATTTTGTTGTACCTACTTTCTATGCAAATAAATAGTTATTCTATTCTATTCTACGATAAATTAAATCAGTTTATTAAAAAGAATTTTGGATCCCACTGAAAACATTTCATGTAAAGTAAGTTGCCAATACTTACATAACGCTTTCTCTGTTAAAAAGTTATCAGATGGTATGTAGAGCAAAGCTTCTAACTCTACAAACATTACATCTCAGTTAAAATGTAGGTAAGTATGGCTTTTGCTGCCGTTTCGCGGCCGTCGCACACACTCTCCTACGAGGTTCTGGTAAGAAAAGAAATCATTGGTCTTTAATGGTATGTCATGCAATAGTTCAATGGAACGGCCAAGCCATACATTTTGATTGAGATGTAAGGTTTGTAAAGTTACGCCTTGTAGAGTTAGGGGCTTGTAGAGTACATTTGATAACTTTTTAACAGTGGTAAGTCTTGGCAACCTACTTTACATGACATGTTTTTGGTGGGATCCAATATTATTTCTAATAAACTGATTTAATTTATACCTGCATACCAAATTTTAGCTTTCTAGGGATTCGGGAAGTGCCCTAGAGGTTTTGATGTGAGCGAGTCAGTCAGTGACGTATTTTAGGTATTATCAAAATCCAAAGACACAGGGACAGACTGGATGCGGAAGGCGGAGAACAGGGTGTTGTGGCGCAGCCTGGGAGAGGCCTATGCCCAGCAGTGGACTGTTATAGGCTGAGTTGATTGATTGAAAATCCAAAGTATAAAAGTAGACAAATTAAACTTAGTGTGTTTTATAAGTCTGCCAACTGCATTTTATCCTGAGAATTTAAGCTCTCCAGCCGAATCTATGAGGGTTTGAAAATACGACGACACGCTTCGAGAAAAGGTTAGGTAGTGTTCCTGCTTTTTTGTTTTTTGCTCGTCTAGGCGGAAGTACTGCCGAGCCTCCAGATGACTTTGGCCTCGTGCATAATAATATGTCCGGTTATTGGGTCGGAGAGAAATACTTTTTTGCTAATAATATCCTATTTCTAACATTCTTGTATTCCTGCTGATAGGTACTATTTTTATGAAATATTTTGAAACTTCAACTGCTTTAGTATACCTTCATTGCTTTGGCATTTTTCATTTGGAGATTCTCAGTACTTAGTACCTAGATCGGAGTTTTTATTTGTTCACGATTAATAGCCATAAGGTTTTGTGAGAATCTTATAAAAGTAACCCTTGAAAATACTACCGATAGCTACTATACCTCGGTCTACCCCTTAGTCATTCCAGGCATGATATTAGGTCATGATTTGCCAGCATGTGCAAGAATACCTACACGACTAATTGAATAAAAGAAAATTTGTTTATTCTGTACAAAGAAAACGCACATTACATTAAAAATACATAAAATACACACATTTATCGAGACTTCGTGTAGGTACGCTTCAGCATTGATGTTGGTACCGCTGCTACTGGTGTTTGAAACAGTTCAATACAAAGATAACTTAGCTACGCAGAAATGTCCAGGAGTACCTACCTAATACTAATAATAGTGGACTTTACTCCCAAAGTAATAAAATGATGCCAGCGATTAGGTACGATATGCTCAAATATTGCATTTACTCGAGTAGCCCTAATCACTAACTTTGAAGTTAACTAGCTTCCACTGGTTAACTTCTAAGTTAGGTTCAACTACAAGATTGAAGCTTCGTAACTTCGTTTGCATTCTGTGTTCAAAAGGTTTCCTAAGTTCTGAGACTCGTCGTCAGATGACGCCAGATGAGACTTAACCGAAACTTCCCGTAGATCATAAGAGATGGCGCTGCTTGTCTCATTCTGTGTAGTATTGCGACTACATACAATTTCGTTAGGAGATGTCTTTAGCGGGGCCAATCGATTTATCTAATGACAGTAATGTGGTGTTATTATAATGGGGTTTAATGCATTCAATAGCTATTTATTAGTTTCGTTTAGTTGTTTAATGATTATCAATTCTATTTTACCTTCGTATTTTTTACAATATTCATGATCTTTCCTCTAATTAACAACAATGTTGAGAACAGTACGCGTCAATGTAAATTGTTTTTATAAATTTTCTACCTCACCTTGATCGGCAACCGGGTTTAAATGTATTCATTGATATCTACATTCAATGAGGAATAAAAACACTGGATAATGAGGCTCGTACCTTGGACGTGTGATACCTGACGTAGTTTTCTCTGTATTGCGTATAAAAGGTTGCAGAATTATGTATCTGTATATTTTTTCCATCTCAATTACAGCTCTGGAACATCCATCTTAATTATGGTGGCGGACGTCTTAATAGACAGCTTGTTCACAAGGTTCATGTCCATGTGAAGTCGATAGCGACTAGCCTTTAGCGGCTAGTGGAAAGTACTACCTACTACGATACTAAGTCTCCACTGTGTATCAGTGATGCGATGTGTACGAATATTGTAAACAGGAAAGTTACTGAGCACGCGCTGCGGGTCAGCGTGTCAGAGGTCCGAGTCGTGCCCTTAACCTCTTTATATTTATCACTGTTATGTATAATGATGATTTGTTATGTATAATTTATACTTCGGCAGATTCCAGTGGAATCTATTTATAAACATTTCACTGTATATGTAATTACTTTAATTTATTACATTTGAGTTGATTCAGGGTTTCGTAGGCCAGTATAATAAAATGCAGAAATAGGGTAGATAATAGTTTTTTTTTTATTAACTTACTCTTTTCAAGTATTCTTCACAATTCTGTGAATTCTTTGCAACGATAAAAAATATAACAATACGAACTCGATCATGTTCGATACAACATTCTTATACAATAATATTTACTCTTTAATATCACAAGTACACTTACAATCTAATTTTTATTAAAGCTTTCAAGTTTGGACTTACGATCTATGATTTTAACTTATGCTAACTGATTGTGAGATCTAAAGTTATCTTGATATCCTCCACACGATTCACTAAACTTTATATGGATGTTAGCGGACACATAGTGCGCGAGCGACTCCGGCGGTGCTGGAACAGATATGACCGCGGAGCCGGGTCCGCCAGCTCCGGGGCACTGTTTACCAGGGTCGCCACACGGCGGGGGTCTTGCTGAACGAGTTGGTGGAGCAGTCCAGTGGGGTCGCCGTGTGCATGTGCACGGGCGAGGCAGGCGGTGAGGGGGTCACGTAGCCGGAGGTCGAGGAGGCAGAGGACAGCGCGGGGCTGGGCGGGCTCGCCGGTGGAGTGTCGGCGGAGGCCGCAGCGCGCTGCATGTCGTTGAGTCTGTGGCCCAGGTGGGTCATGAGCTGAGTTCCAAGCCTCACGTCCACACCAGGGATTGAAGCCAAGCAGCGGGACACTTCGTTGGCAGCGTGAGTGAATCCAGCACGGAAGCGGTCAGCATCCACGGTGGGGTTCAGTGACAGGCGGCGCTGGCGGCGGAGCTTGTGGAGGTGGCGAACGGTCAACTCCAAAATATCGGCTTTCTCCAATTTGGCAACATTTTCTCCTTCAGACTGAAGAGCGCTGACCATCAACTCCTTGAGTTCGTCGAGGCAGCGATTGATGCGAGCACGTCTTTTGCGCTCAAGCATCGGCTTCATCACTTTGCGATATTGATAAGTACGCGAGACTGGCTGCGGGCCGTCGTCTGCGAGCGAGTACGCGATCTCGTAAGACATGTTGAAAATTTGTGTGTAGCGAGTGGAGGTGTGCGTTTGCGCTGAGCGTTGAACGCGGAATGCGGTACGTCGGTCGGGTGGGGGCTTATATAGGGTCCGGAGGGCGCGCGATCGTGGGAACGCACGAAGCCGTCGAGTTCCCACACGCGCCACCTGTGCGGAGCAGCTGCCGCCGGGGCGCGGGCGCGGGGGGACACGCGCCGCGCCGCGCGTGCGCGCCGTAAACAATCGTCGGCGCGGGCGCACGCCGCGACGCCTGGCCCCAGTAATTGCCGGTGTTGCGGACGGATTATATGCTAGCAGCTACCGACTAAGCTAGGACACTGTTTAGATCTTGCCATATACAGATACTAACTGCTATGCTAGGTACGATGTTGATAAATATCCGTAGTAAGATTTATTCAATCGATACGTTCATCACAGTAGCAAAATGGTCTCGATAAGATTTTTCAATACAGACGTATTTAATACGGTTCGATTTTTGAAAAAGACTCAAATGTACAGTACAGTAATTTGTTCAAAGGTCTCGTAGCGCGTAGCTACGTCTACAAGCCCTGCGTAGCACAGTGTTACATCACCAATTAATCAAACTGATATTGCTGCATAAACAGAGCTTATATTTCATCAGCACACATTTAATTAAAGCTGCGTCTAATTAAGATCAGATTTGTGCACGTAATGTCGCAACGTAATGCCGGTGTAAAGCGATCAATCAGGCGGCGGCGCACAATGGCCACGTCAATTATATTCTGATCGGCTCTGGGCTACTGTTGGCGTTCATCAATCACGGATTACGCGCCGTAATAATTATTGACAGACAGAATTACAGTCGCGATACGTTACATCGCCCTAAAGGAGAGTATCTTGGGTAATGACTTGGAGGTAGAAGATTGAGAAGGTATCTCAACGGGTGTTGTGTATTGAAGTGTAATGTGTGTTGATATTGATGTGTGCTGTGGCGCCATGGCGCATGGCGCTCGGCGAGGTGGTCGGTAGCGCTCCGCGGGACGTAGGTGGGTATTAGTCAGAGCGGCGCGCGCGCAGGCGAGTGGGCGGCGGCCTACGCTTGACGCCGATGAGATATCGTCCGCCGTCCGGTATCGACACGCATTCATTATCGCCGATCGCACCGCGAGAGTGCCTGCTTTCTCCGAACTACACCCACAGCGACACTCCAAATGTTTATGTATTCCTCTATACGAACGTGTAGGTTATGACATTTGCATATTTTATAAACTACACCATGCTTCTGAAGATATCATTTACATAATAATTGATACGGTCTCATATCTTGCTTGCGTGGGTTTTGTTTTTATCAGTAATGGCCGCAAAATTATGTTTAAGATCATTATCATGTACCTAACGTTAACAAATGACTCACGCAATCTAATTCCACTTTTTACCCAGAATTATTTCTAAGTACCTACTTGAACTATTTATGTCCATTAGAGGCTAATATTGTATTACAAAACTTATTATGAAAGCATTGTATCTTGTTGTTGATGGACATTATCGAAATATTCCACTAGTTAGTGAGGCGGACGGAAAAATGTTAATTTGTACTAATCGCTGAAGAACTGTGCCGGGCACGCTCCATGACCGTATGATGTGATGAGCATGACCATTATTAAATATATTAATTACAAGTTACATTAAAGCATGGAAAGTTTGGTTGAATTAGTATAGGTCATACTTTACCAACCCGCACTGCACCCGCGTGGTGGATTACGGCCCACTCCCTCTCAGAGAGAGAAGCCCTGTGTCCCAGCAGTGGGAACATTAAAGGCTGATTATGCTATACTTTATTTACATAATTACCAGTGTTATTTATTCGAATAATAGATTCATTGGTTTGGAGATAAAAAACCTACCTACGTATAAAGAGTAAATAAAGAAACTGATTTGGGCGACACAAGTGCAATGTTTACAAGATCCAGAATATGCCTGTTATTATACTTTTATACTATTAAAAAACAAAAATCATTTATTTCAATCCATTTAAGATCATGCTTTATTATGTTGTACATTTAAATAAAATTAAAATTAAAATGATATTAAAATCAATCATAAAAGAAAAATGATTAATAATACGTACATTAATCATATAACAATGGTTAATGTACTGACAAACCTGTTCGCAAATACGCTCAGGGTGGTGTTGGAGGTGGTCCGGAGCCTGCGCCCCAGAGAAGTGCAACGGTTTCGCATGTCGCGTGGAATCAGTCGACACGGGCGTCGGCGAACATCTCCGACGCGCTGCAGTGCCGGGGCAGCCCCAACAACACTCTGAACTGAAAGCATTATTATACTGAACACGGAGAGCGTTGTACTGCTTCTGGGTATATGACCCCCACAGGCTGGTCGTGTACAGAGACGTACAAAACGCTTTGAAAAGAGTTATTTTGACGGTCCCCGAGCAACGAAACAAACCTATGGCCGGCTATAAGTAGTTACTTTCGTTACCCGTGAGTTTGACCCAGACACTGACTGATAAACGATACCTTTAATAGGTACTTAATACTAAAACACTTAGCAATGTTTGGCGAAAGTATTAACACTTTCATAATCTGCGGATTACGGCTTGATAAGGTGTTATAATGAAACAAATATTCTTACAATAAGCATTTCAACCTGTTTGGAGTTATGCACAATAGTGTTGCACCCGAGTCCTGTCTGCTACCTGTTCCTCGTAATAACGGTGGGTGCTATGAGCCCTTGGTGCATGCCGCCAGAGAAAAAACGTGCCGATAACAGCATTAGAAAAGGGGAGAGCCCAAAAAAATCTGCAAAGCCTCCCCGGCTTTGCAGATTTATTTTGGGCTTAAGTATGCATTTAATATGCTTTGTAATTAGGCGAAATATTTACTTTGAATCTATGTTTCTGTAATTTAATGATTTATTGGGTATTGTTTTGAGCAAATGTTTGGATAAAGGTAGCTTTTTTTTGAGTAAAACAAAAACTGCCCGTATGAAAATCGTAAAAATCGATCGACTTAGCCAGAAAGACCTACATATTTTTTTTTAAATTGCCTGTGGTAGGGAGAACCGTAATACGCTAACAAAAGTCCCAGCACACCACTCCCAGTTCCGTCTTCGTAGTATCCAAAATATTATCGTAATAAAATATATTAGTTGCTTAAAAAGGAAATCACCGAAATTAGGTAACATCCACATTGATTTCATCAAAGTCCGTTAGCACTTTCAATAATATAAGGCACAGGCGTAGGAGGCCGGATGCAGGTAATTGCATGTCATTTATTGCAACGACATTTTGATGCCATATTATGTATTAAATTGGGAAATAAAAAGGCTATATAAATATGAGGTACAGGACATTTGATTGCCTGTTATATTTAGTAAAGATATTCTCAGCATCCCTAAGAATTGATGATTTAAAAAAATATTTTTGTAACTTTATTACGCCGTAAATGGGCAGACCGTTTAAGGCGTAATAAAGTTACAAAAACGGTATGGTGGAGTATTCTGGTTTGCGCTTTTTGTACAAGAAATTTAACTAATGACAAATAAATAAAATAATTTAATAAAATAGTTTAGTTAATTATATTTTAATAAATACTAGTCTTTATCAAAACAATTTTAACTAAAACTGAAAGTAAAGCAATCTTCAAATGCATCATTTATCAGCATCGTGCGGTAAGTTGCAAGATGCTGGTAAATTATGCATTTGAACTGTAAAGTAATCAAAAAACAAAAAAAAAACATGATAAAGAGAGCGATATTCACCACCTCTCTAATAATTATGTATGTAAATACCAACTTCAATGATACATAAAATTCCTCACAAGGTCACATTAAGACGATCCTTGAATAAAAATCAACTGATCGATGGCTGACTCACCTCAGGGAAGGTTAGATAAATCTGAAGAGCTCCCCAACTAGTATTTCATCAGTATTTTATATAGAACACAAGCAGCACCTTCGATGTGTCATACATTCCAAACTACATCATCCAAATTCGTTCAGCCGTTTTTGCGCCAATCTGGAACATAAATCCAGACAAACAGACAAACTGACAAAACGGACGGAAAATTCTAAAAACTATATTTTCAGCATCAGACTGTAGTTACGTACTGTTATATTTATTTAGCGTTTATTTCGGCCAAAAAACCCTTGTGCTAGTAACAAAAAAAACTTAAAAGTTATGTTCTGATATGTACATTTTATTTTGCATACTTTGCTGGTTTTAGGCACCGGGTTGACATGTGTAAATCTACCCAGTCTCTAACAAATGTGTTTTCAAATTTATTAACTAATATTTTCAGGATGCCATTGGTGCGCCCACGCAACCTAAGTAACATTGACCCAACTCTTTTTCTGATCACGCCATAAATAACTAGCAACTCGCCCCTGCTTCGCACGGGTGCAATGGCGACATGTCAAATTATCGAGATTTATATATTATACTCATAAACCTTCCGGAATAACTGATTTAAATCTTGGTGAAATTCGTTCGCATCTAAATTCATTGTCGAGTTAGGAAGATCTAAGCGGTTACACAGAAAGACACAAAAACGACGTATGTTTTATACTATGTATCGATATAGATCAGTCTATAATGTTCCCACGGCCAAGATTCAGGCCTTTCTGTGAGCTGGACTGGCCGTACAATACAATAATGCTTTCAGGGTGTTGATGGGATTGCCGCGCTACTGCAGTGCTTCCTGCATGTTCGCAGACGCGAGAATGACTTTCACGCCATCACGCGCAAGCGTTGCGCTTCCATTATGCGCAGGGTTCGCGCCAGCCCCAACAGCATCCTGAAAACTGAAAACTATAGCTGATAGGTGGGACAGCCCCATACTGGGACATTGGATACACATGCCACTGTGGCATAGTAATTAATGGTTTGTGTTGTTTTTCTTGGTAGATGTAAGTATTAACAATAGTTTCTAAGTCGAGCGTATACTAATCAAATGGACTATACATGTGGGTCCGAAATAAAAGTTTTTTTTTTATAATCCTCAGTGCCGGTTGGTTGATGTCACATGTCTTCGTTTTTTAGTTTCCATAGGACATGTTTTCCTCTCGATGTTTTCCTAAGAGCAGCGGTGATGACTTAAATTGTAAGTGAGCTGTCTGCCTCAGTTCGAAACCACGACGTTACCTCGTAAGTCGGGGCCATTACCACTTGGCACAGTGGTAATGGCCCCGCCTTGTGCTGACCACTGCGTTTTTAGATTTCATCAGAATTTTACGAAATCACAAGAAACCGTACGTTTGATGTGTCATGTCTTACGAACTAGCTACTGCGTTAGTGTGCATATAATGTTATGTAATAGGATCATTATTTACATGCATCACATAGTGACGCACGTAGTATGTCATATAGAAACAATAGAATAAATACATAACATAACTGCGTTAGTAGTTATGAAATTATTTTGCTTGAAGGTAGGTTATAGGTATTTTTGCTCGTACGTGTAGTCTTAATAAATCTGCCGCGCTAACGAAGAATACAATAACTCGATTTTGGACAATTTTAAGTTATATATATATTCGGAATTCGCTAAATTCGCTGATTCCGAATAATTATATAACTCAAAATTGTCCAAAATCGAGTTATTGTATTCTTCATTAGCGCGGCAGAAATGCGCACTGTACTTTTCCCAGTTTTTTCAGTTCACAAAGAAAATCAGGTACACGTGTCAAAATAAATGACGAAAACAATGTCTAGTTCTTATAATATTTGCTGCCTTTGTATGTCTTTCACTGATAAAAAGATTAATTTAATGATGATAGTGCGACTTCATTTATAACTCATTCATTGCGCCGGAAATACACACATACTTTGCCTGATAAATAAATAATTGAATGAGAGTTTAAGGTATAAAACATTTGTGGCACATTGTAAGTTTGTACTTGAACTTCACTATTTATAGATAGACTTTTTATTTGATCGTTCACTCGCAGGCTTTTCTCATAAGTACTGAGTCAGCTTTATCCAGCAATTGATCAACTCAACAAAGCCTAGCGCTGGACTCTCACTGGAGCTCACTGTCCTCTCACAAGTGCCGTCACAACACCCGCTGACAACCAAGAATCAGGGAAGCATTATTCTTGGATATTGACCACATTTAATATACATAATCAGCCTATAATGTCCCCACTGCAGGGACACAGGCCTCCTCTAGGACATGCCGGTTTCCTCACGATGTTTTCTTTCACCGTTTTGAGAGCAGCGGTGATGAAATTATTTACACAAAGTAAAGCGCCTGTCTGGGTTTGAATCCACGACCTACAACTCGTAAGTCGCGACCGTTACCACTGGGCCACCACTGCTCTACATTGACCACGACGTCCACCAAATGTCCATAATACGTCTTGGGGTTTTTACTTCCAAATACTTGGTGTATTTGGAAGAAGAAACCCAAAATCGTATGGAAATTTTTTACACGTATTTTCCTAAAATTATGTTATATATAAATCTAATGGGTACCTATTACAGAGTATAAACACAATATCGTGTGATGATAACGCTGCGGTTTCGGCAGAGGTTTACATTACCTATCCCGTGCGGTTTCGTAAATATATCCAGCGTTGTTGCACGTCACTATTATAGTAAACTACGAATATACAACTTTAGTTGTTATATATTTTATTTGTATCCTACAGAAGAGTCCTACTGTCTTAAATGAACTTGTCTTTTCGTCATCCACAGTGTTATACACTGCAGGGAATTCCATATTATCTACGATTTTCTTCAACGTAATTAGTTGCTGCTTAGATCCACTGCAAGATATTCCATGATTTACACTAACTTTGTCCAGCAGGCTTAGCATGACGCTTTCTATTTCTTCGAAGAATAGACAGGGCTCTTTCTATACAAAGTGACATTTCGTTTCTCCATTTTTGACATCTCACAATCGAATCAAACCGTACAATCTGTCATTTTGTGTTTCGTTTCTAACGGTCCTTTTTTATGTAGAAGGATTTCTACGGTGCAATGTCAAAAAAGGAGAAACGAAATGTCACTTTGTATAGAATGAGCCGTGTCTATTCTTCGAAGAAATAGAAAGCGCCATGCTAAGCCGGCAGGTATTTCTAATAAAGTCATTCTTTATCATGGGCCCATCTTGTCGTAGGTCATCTTACTTTTCCAGCTAATTAAATCTTAGTTTACTTATTCATGGTGTGACTAAATTCCCGCCATTATGCAGAATAGCTTATTCTCAGTATTCTTTTTCTCTACACACTGCAAAGACTATTCCTCCTCAATTTGTCATACTTTGTGCATCAAATTAATTCACTTAAAACCAACTCACGTTTACACAGTCACGGATTAAGAATTTATTAGTTTCCTGTTTCTCCACGTAGGTCAAAGGAATATTTACAATTAACAACCATAAAGCGATTTTGCAAAATTTTCCTTTTTCTTAATTTCTGTTAATGGACGTAGACATTAAATATCTATTTGCAATGTTGTCATACAGATAATGTATTCAGGTTAATGGCTGGAGTCATGTTCGTATCACAATTATCTTGCACTTGATTATATTAATAGGAATTTTCCTATTTATACCACAAGTCTTTGTTTATTGTTTGTTAGGAAGCACGCGCATGTAATTACTGATAGATAATTATAATTATTTAAATATAACTATCTGATAAGATTGGCTCATAATGCTGTAGTTATTTTAGTGACACGCGCTTGTAGTGGTGACCCACTATTCTATTTTAGTTTCGAGTATTAGTGAGCAGCATATATCTATCACATTATATATATTATCAATATATTAATAATATATTAATAATATTATCTGTCATTGCTTCATTTTTAATTCTTTTTCCTATTGTGGTACTTCGTCATCTTCACATATAATTATATGTAGTATAATGAATTTACCTATGCAAAATACATAATTGTAAAACATTTTAAAAGACTATTCCTGCCTCGTTGGTCTAGTGGTCGCAAGCGCTACTGCTGAGCAGGAGGTCCTGGGTTCGAATCCCGAGTCGGGCAAAGTGTTATTGGATTTTTCCATCTGGAATTTCTCAGTAGCAGCCCGGAGTCTAGATTTGTGGCCGGTTGATGGGAATAGGCTCGCCCTATATTACATGGGACTTAAACATAACTGGCGAAATGTGGGTGTACGAGTACTATAGGTACACCTCTGCCCAACCCTTCGGGAAAACAAGGCGAGATGATATGTTATGTATGTATTTTAATGTGGTAATAACGGTGGAGTTTCTTGCTCATTGTTCTCCATACGAAACTACCTTTTGGAAGGGGCAACTAGAATCAATTTTATTTTTTTTTGTAAATTTTGATGTTCAAAAGTGCCTTTTGAAATAAATAATTTGACTTTGACTGTATTCTTCAAGTAAGCACCTACCAAGTTATTTCCAGAAAATTCTAGTTGATATTTTGTATCAAGTTTTAATATTTAATAACGGATCAAGGTAACACTCGTAACCATAACACAATCTACTGCATCAACGTATGTGACATAACCAATTGGTAGATCTTCTTCTCCGTAGCACTTTTGTCAAAGCGGTCGTGGTCTTCATATAGTGTCGTGTCCAGGGGTTGATATCCTGCCGGGGTCGCGGGAAGGTACTTATGGGTCACCGAGGCCCCCGCAACACAGGCAACAGGAAGGAATACGGGTGGGTTTTAGTCAGTAAGAGTCTGACACACCCTCCCGCTCCGCCCCGAGCAGGAGAAGTTATGTAATGATTTCTCACCCTCAAAAAAAAAAAAAAAGGGTTGATATGATCCACCTCACGATTTCTCGCCATCTACTGCGCATTTTGCCGTTTTTAGTGCACTCATACAAGGGATCGCCCACTGCAGTTTTAATTTGGCCAGTCCATCTCATGGGTGAGCGTCTGCGTGGTCTAGTACCCTCCACTTTGGTTGATAGATTGCATGAAATTGCATCATACCTACACGTGTGTACTGTAGGCATAATGCAATTTCATGCAAACCGCCACCGACCGTGACGTGTAGGCCTGAAACATATACGTATATGTTTCAGGCCTACACGTCACGGTCGGTGCCGGCGCCGGTTTTTCCACGGGGCGCTTACGCTTACTAATGTAGCTAATTCGAGCCTGCGTGACTTCTCTCACGAGCATTTTTACTTTATAGCCGAGATAAGGCTGATTCACTGGAAGGCTGTCGGGGTAGCCCGCAAGCACAGAACGATGACCTGATGGGGCAATGCTGCGAAGAGAAGGCCCGTATTAGTATTCAGCCTCTCACTTCATTCACATAATTATGACGAAATAAAACAAGAAATAAACTACAAAATCCAAGAAGAGCTCTCGAATCGGACGTCGTATGTTATTGGGGATAAATTAAGATCAAAAGTTGTGGTACCAAGAATTTTGTGGCTATAGATGGACTGTCCAGCTCAGAAAGGAAAGTAGAAGTAGAGATGAATCAATTAGTGTGTTGTCAAACCTCTATTGCCCCACTGTTGTTAGATCTTTATCATGGACCGTTTGAGGAGCTCGTGGCTAAGTAACAAGAGCCACACAGCTCTATCCATAAGGTTAAGCTACGCTTGCCGGGGTTAGTCCGTGGATGGGTGACCTTCTTTACATACCGAGACTACTCCATGCCTCGGAAAGCACATTAAGCCATTGGTCGCGGCTGTCATTCGTGGATATTTGATAGCCGTTAGGGGTTGTCAGAAGCCTGAAAGTCTGACAACCAGTCTTACCAAGGGGTATCTTATTACACAGTTACTGGGTTGCGGATGTGGAGGTCAGATAGGCAGTCGCTCCATGTAAAATACTGGTATACTTGGTAGACTGACGACGCCAACATAGTTGGGAAAAGGCTAGGCAGATTGATTGAATTTCCCGAACAATCTAATATCTATACATATAGTTTTCTATTCAACTAGCCGATGAGACAGCAATAAAAAAATGACTTACCTATAGCCAATCGTGTACCTAACTGATAACAATCGTATCTCAAGGTCATCCGATCGCGTGCTACTAACACGACGTTAAATTGAGAATATGAATGACCTCAGACGCAAAGCATTGTTAACAACGGAACTGATAAGGCTGCATTGTAACTTGTACAGTGTACTATATAGATATCTACCTACACATTGCCGGCGCACGCGCATGATTGATCGGAACCACACGCTGTGAAACATGTGCTTTTAAACGTATGCTTAGTGGAAAATGTTACAAGTCTAGTCTAGTCTAGTCTAGTAGTTTCGCCTATTTAGATCTGCGAGGTAATTGTGTAATACCCTTTCAGTAGCGATGAGTTTAATTTTGACAGTTCAACAACATTAATTGCGTTATTTACGTTGTTGAGCAGACAAATTTTGACGTTGTTGAACAGACAAATTTTTACGTTGTTGAGCAGACAAATTTTTACGTTGTTGAGCAGACAAATTTTTACGTTGTTGACCAGACAAATTTTTACGTTGTTGAGCAGACAAATTTTTACGTTGTTGAGCAGACAAATTTTTACGTTGTTGAGCAGACAAATTTTTAGATTGTGATTGATAGTGTGATACGCAATTATATAAGCGGCCTACCCAAATGTCCTTTCTTTGGTATTGTTCGTCGAATCGTTGAGCTCCTTAAGTTCTGAGTTGAGCTGCACGATTACTGACAAATGCGTGCACTGACTGGATATGTCCACTCAAAAAGACCATTTCAGACACCAATCTACATGGTCTTCACATGATCTGACCAAGATTATGTCTGGACTTTAAAAGAGACTGTGACCTCTGAGTTTGTTTCGACCTTTCTTCTCAGAGTAGTCAGATAGGAAACGCCGAGCTCATCTAGTATTTTTCTAAATATGATTGACGTGTAAAAGTGTTTGTACAAACCTACTTACAGAAAATAAAATCATCATCATTAAAAAAACTAAAGCTAATGAATAAGTTTAAAGTAGGTTTAGCCAGGAATTTAGCAGAGACACCGAGCGAAAGGAACACTGTAACGATATTGGTTTTCTCTCTAAGGTTTACTATATCCGATAGTTATTTAAATTTAATATTGCCTCAGAATTAAGGAGAACTATTAGCAAAAAAAAAAAAAGAAATAACCGACTTATTTTTGACTTTGTATTTAGTAGTGTATTTTTAGGGTTGCTTTTTTTGGAAAAAGTTTATATTTTTCACTTATTAGTTAAGGTACCTATTTAAATTCGAATAGGACTACTTGCTATGAATAACAGTGACAGGAAATTATTATAACATCATCAATATAGACTAGGTGGGAAACATATATAACGTACTATTGAAGATAACTCAAAAACTACACAAACAAAGTTAATAAAAGTTTTATGAAATCGCTGCACAAGAGTCCTCTATCAAATGAAAATGAATTTCCAAAATCGGTCTACAATTGACGAAAATATCGAACACACACAAAAAAAAAACAGACGAACATTGAGACCTCCTCCTTTTTTGAAGTCGGTTAAAATACAAGTTTAATTGCCTCGTTGGTCAGTGGTCGCAAGAGTTACTGCTGAGCATGAGGTCCTGGGTTCGATTCCCAGGTCGGGCAAAGTGTTCTTGGGTTTTTCAATTAATTTCTCAGTAGCAGCCCGGAGTCTGGATTTGTTGATAGCAATAGGCTCGTCCCCTTTTATATGAGACTTAAACATAACTGGCGAAATGTGGGCTCACCTACTATGGGTACACCTCTGCCTAACTCTTCGGGGAAACAAGGCGTGATGTTATATTGTAAATACAAGTTTAGTTTGCTTAGTGCGGTATAATTATGTAGGTTGTGGCCACGCGAAAATAGTCACGTAGTCATTGTGTACGTTTAGTAGAGGTTTATCCTGTAAACAGCAGAACTGCGGGGTCTGTGTGGTCGCTCAGCATAATGTTCGTGTGAAGGGAGACGTGTGTAGTTGCCACGCGCTCTACACTACTATGATAGTTGTAGGGTTGGCTCTGACTTGTATATTGCAATTGATACGATCGGGAACATAACGTAATTTTCTTTCCATACAAGCTACAGGCGATAAGGCCGCCCATTGTATATTTTGTAGTGTTTGATTTATTTTTTGTCATGTATTTTTTGTGGTGTACAATAAAGTATAGGTATATAAATAAATAAATTCACAAAACTACAGATAAAGAGTAATACCTATAGATAACTTTCCCTGACTTCATCCACATCTGTCATGATAATATAATGTACTGTAATTTGTTGACCTACCGACTTTCTAGAATACCTATAGATATGTATGAGATAATTAATAATAATATAATTATTATATATGTATATATTTTAAGATAATTTCATTACAACTTCAACATGCAGGTGAATTACCATTAATAAAATAATTACAAAACATGACTAGCCATAACAAGAGGCGCGCGCGCAAACCGCGTAATGAGTCAACAATAGTTGACAACCCTACCAATGACGCATGCGCATGACTTTATGGCACTATACATCGCACGTGCCGAACCGAACGTCGCCGCTGCGCTCGCGCATGAGGAAACACCTACTTTATACATTTTTACTTGATATGCGTTATTTTTATGGAATCTAGTACATCACATGTGCCGGGCAACCGAACGTTGCTGCGCTGCGCTCAAGCTTTATATATTTTAACTTGATGTGCGTTATTTTTATGGGATCTAAGTACGTTTAAGTGGTCAGCATGAATCATCATTTCATTCGGTTTTAAATGCGTGAGCAGTCTGAAGTGTAGGTCATGGTGAATCACTTAATTTATTAAAGAAATTAACTTTTATATATAAATAATATAATGTAATTTTATGAGCAATACGACATGATTGCCATTATTTATTACATTACATTATTTATCTTTTTTTTTTGTTAGCAACACTGTTGCGTGCTTTTCTATTAAAGTCGAATCATTAATTCACTGGAGCAATCTGACATGTGCTAGCTGTCACTTTGTGTAATAAAATGGTCATATTTATTGTATACTAGACCTTACACTTATTATTATAAATTTAATCGATTAAACTAAACGATCACCATTACCTACAATAAATATGCCCATTTCATTACACAAAGTGACAGCTAGCACATGTCAGATTCATCATCATCTGCCTAGCCTTTTCCCAACTATGTTGGGGTCGGCTTCCAGTCTTACCGGATACACCTGAATACCAGTATTTTACATGGAGCGACTGCCTATCTGACCTCCACAACCCAGTTACTGGGTAACACGATACCCCTTGGTAAGACTGGTTGTCAGACTTTCGAGCTTCTGACGACCCGTAACGACTGGCAAAGATCTACAAATGACAGCCGGGATCAACGGTTTAACGTGCTTTCCGAGGCACGGAGGGGTCTTGGTATGTAAAGATGGTCACCCATCCAAGGACCAACCGCGGCAACCGTAGCTTAACCTGATCGATCGACCATGTCAGATTATTCCAATGAAATAATAATTCGAGTTTACGCATTCATATATCTGCCAAATTCAGTCTAGTCATAGCTAGATACATATATTCAGTCTGAGTCAGTTATTGGTGCCGATTCTCTTCTACACACACCGAACTACACTAAACTATTTTTAGTTAAGAGAATCCTAAAAGCTATTCAGCAAACAAGATTCTCTAGACTTAAAATCCATTTTGACACAACTATAATCGAGTTTGACAATCGCTAAGTTGAGTAGACCATAAACCAACATTTTACGAAAGTTAAATTAAAGAGTGAATGAAAGTGAATGAAATGATTCGAAGTGCAAAGAATAACTTTTTATTTTACGACTTTGTCGGCGTGATTAACATGGTATATCCATGCCAAATTACAGCTTTCTAGTACTAAGATTCTCTAAGCCAAGCCGGGGACAGACAGACAGACAGACGGACATGGCGAAACTATAAGGGTTCCTTGTACGTATACTAAAGAACCCTACAAATGTGATCACGAGAAAAGAAAATTAGGTTTTTCGTTCACTAAGTTGAAAATCTCCGGGGTTCTCGTCGCTGCGCGCCGTAGGAAATATATCAAGGATTTCCTGAATTGGACTGTCCCAATCTAGGAAACCAAACATTTTTTTCAGCCGTTTGGAATGGATTGGAATGGTCTCGCAATGTTTCCAACTAAACTCTTTCTTAATAAACTATTTAGAAAGAGTTTAGTTGGAAACATTGATAAACATAAAAGAAAAAATATTATTTCTTATTTCACTGAATCTGGAAATGGATTTATCCACTTCTTTTCCAAATCATAACGAAGTCATTAAATGATTAGTATAAAAATTCCTCTAAGTTTTTACGAATGAATTTCGTATTGTATTCGGCAACAGTTGCAATCACATAACTAGTGGTATTCTGTAACAATCTCACTTAGTAGAGTACTGTTAGTGTCATCCCACCTGATGCTAGGGATAGACTTTAATTTACGAGATTTAATTAATATTTTGTATGCTAATTCTATTGAAAATGTTATATTATTTACTATTTAGGGCGTTTCTAAATAAAATAGCAAAACAGAGATTCAGTGAAACTCAATTTAGTTTTGTTTTTAAATTTTTCTTTTTATTTTTTTATTCTAGACTTTTCCTTATAGCCTGTCGGGTGAGCGCGTCACGCACGAACAATAAATAAAAAATAACAAACACTTTAAGCTAGCTACTTTTAAATAATATAAAATGATCAATTGAATTAGGATAAAAATATTATTAAAATCTCGATTATGATTATAAATGTAATGCTTGATCAATCCCTAGCATCAGTGAGATGACACTGACAGCTCACTCCACGCGAGTTATCGCGGTGACATTTTTACAGAATCGACATAAAGCTTCCATTGATTTAAGATTTTCCAAACTCACAAGCGTCCAAACGTTCAAGAAATATAAGAGAAATGTGATTTGTAAATTTTAGTTCTTTATAACAAAAATTTTCTTCCTTCCTTTTTTAATCGCGATTAAAAATAGTCTGATTTAGTTTGACAAGCAAAATTTTAGGTGAGAAACATCAAATTCAGAATAGCAAAATTGCGATTTCCACTAAATTGAAAAACTAAAATGATATTAGTACTGTCAAACTATAATATCGTTTACTTGTGTCACGTTAGTCAACTTTAGAATGGAAAATGTCGTTTGGCAGGAATAAACAAAATTTTGGTGAGTTTTAGTAGTTTAGAGAATTTTGTGTACAAGAGAATCGGCACCACTATCTGGCAACTTTTTATACTTACATTTTTGGCAGGCACGTGTAGGATTGGATAAAAAGCAAAAATAAAGTGTAATACAAATACAAATGCGTTGCAATGCAATTGTGTGTACAAATAGCGTAGAGTTATCTCATTTATGTAGGATCTCTTTTCCTTGAATTTTTATGTATATATATATGTATAATGTAGGTATATATTGTAGTAAATATGTATGTATTTGTATTATAAGTGTGTAACCTATTTATGTATTTCTGTAACCATTCTATTTATAATCAATTATGTTATCTTTTAATATTTTTCGTTATTTTTATTTCCTCTCAAAGCACCTGCCATCTTATCTCTTCACCACCCTTGGTTGACTGGTAGAGAATGCCTAAGGCGTTAAGTCCGCCTTTGTACTTAATTGTGTGCGAGAAGTGTAAATAAATAAAAAATACAAACAAAAATAATTAATTCGTATCAAGGTTTCTGAACGCAGAACCATGATACGAATTAATTGTGACCGAATTCATTGTGATGAACTGATGACTCATTACTCGTCAGTTCATCTCAAGAAATTCGGTGAACGGACTTTCCATTTACCGGGCGCCCCATAATCCTGCGTGGTGCACGGGTTTTTTTGACTAATTTAGTATATATAAACTAGCAAACCCATCCCGGCTTGGCACGGGTAGTAGTAGATGCCTATTTTTTTTCTGTCGTAGTGTCGTATCTGCCTGTTGCGTCGAGAATGTGGGTTAGATTAAAATAAAACTTATATTCATAATACTTGGAGTATTTAACATGGTCACATTTCAGCCAATTTACACAAAACCGCACACCTAAACCTTCCTCACGAATCACTCTATCCACTGATGAAAACCGTATGAAAATACGTTCGGTAGTTTTTGGGTTTATCGCGTTCAGACAGACAGACAGAGGCGGCGGGGGACTTTTTAATAATATTTAGTGATATTATTTTTAATTTTAATCATCGGGGTATACTTTTAAATCTGGTATAATCCCAGTTTATGGCGAAAGATTGTTTTTCATAAAGATTTTACGTAGGTATGTTAACGGTGAGTTACTTTTCACTTTATTTCGAGCATTAGAATCACAATATTTTTAAGAATATAAATTCACTGAAATATAAGTTCATAATAATATTTAACGAATTTTTTGTCAACTTTAATTATGTAATATACAGAGTTATGGAAAGTTACAAGGACGACAATCCAACGAGATAATAATCCTCAAAAGTTTCAATGTCGTGTCCCGGATTTTTACTGTGCTGTGTGTACATAAATAATAAAAAAAATACATCCAGACAATGTTGTGGTAGGTTTGTGAAAATTCGTCAAAGAACATGAGAACGTGAGAACTACGACTCTGACAACTACAGAGTTGCTACGAGGTTAGACTACCGCTACCAGAACTTTTCCTAATGAAGGGCGGACGTTTTTGGGGGACTATCTTAATCTAATTTTGACATTCGAAAAGTGCTGATTCGCAGCCTAGTTTTAATAAATGACTTTTGATTTTGTTTTTAATTTGAAAATTAATCTCTGAATATTTAAAACCTAAAAATAATTGATTGCAACATTCGCATTGTCTTGCATTTGATCTTTTAAATTACATCCAAAAACATACTAAAGGGGTATTAGTTTACGTATCGATAAAACTACTCATCAAATTCACTGAAGATAAAACTACTATTGGATATATTTGAATGGACTTTATTCAGTCATCTAAATTGCATTAATATCGTAAAGTTCTTGTTATTTGGTTATTCTAAGTTGCGATAGGTATCGAATCAGTATTCGTTTCGATATAATCGATATTCATGACCGCATCGCTCGAAAAACCATCGTTCTAGATCCTTATTCATCGAAATAAGATTAATAAGAAATATTTCCAAATTCGCGAAATTAATTACCAGGTCGGACATTCCCTTCCGGTTTTTTCGATTTGTCATCGGAATGAGATGTAACTATCACATCTTAGCGTCACTCCGCGAAATTCTAATCAGGTTTATACCATAGCCCGTGAACCGGCTTTATGTGTTTATATCACGGATCTGATGTTCGCGAGAATCGAGAAACCGGTTGCTGAGGTGACGAGATCGGCCGTGGTCGAATGACGCGACCTAATCGCTGCGACCTCACTGTTCCAGTAGTGACGTGACTCTGATTCACCCGAAATCTTTTCTCACTTGTTTCATAGTTCCTTTCATTTGTGACGTCTATGTATGTGTCATTACAAACGTCACTGACATTTTAATTGAAAGTTGAAGTTGTCATAATTGTGACGTTCATTTGTTTCGTTGATATCATTGTTCGAAGGTTGGCGTTATGTTTACCTGACTGAAGTGCTCTCGATTAGCGATTATCCTGTTTAACTATTTTCCTGTATAAGAGTCATGAAGTGTAGCACTCGTGTAAATTACACGTTATTTTATTCGATAGGCAATTTACATTTTTGAAGTACCGGAAGTTCTTTATGCATAACAATGGCGCCGACGATGTTGTTTACAAACTTTAGGAGCTGATAATATAAAATAATGCTTAACATTAGAGTAGGTACTAACACTTTAAGTCATTGTTCTCTGTAACGCTCCTCTTAAGATTTCTTGCCTCCTAGCTCCCAGCTCCTTTGCGTCGCACGTAACATAAATGTCAAGTATGTATTGTTAACGACGAGTGTTTTGTTATTGTTGTTCGTCTTGACATCTATAATTGCCAGGAAAATAAGGCTAACTTCTAGTAAAATCAAAGTCAAATCATTGATTTCACTTTTGAACATCAAATTGTACAAAAAAATAGAATTTATTCTAGGTCCAAAATGTAGTTTCGTATTCAGAAGAATGGGCAAGATTAGGCCATAGTGACTGTTTTGTAATGTTTTACAATAATGTTTGTATTATTAATTATAATTATATGTGAAGACGATGTACTTAGAACAAAATGACTATAGAAAGTGTTAAAAATAAGCAATTAAAGGCAAATTAATTAGGTATGTTAATAGATTGTGCTGACATACTTACAAATATTGCAACCGTAGACGATTTTTAGGGTTCTCAAAAGGAAAATTTTTGGTAAAAAAAAATTGGTACACGTATGAATTTCTGTGACCCAAACACGGACAACGATGTAGCGTAAATAAATTCATTTTGAATATAGGGGTCACTTTTGGGGGGCAAATTAGAAAAAAAAAAGTTTTGGAAACAGTACTGTGAGACATATTGAATGAATGTCTTATTGTAGAATTTCAGGTATATTTATTTATAATTTTAAAATAAACACTTAAAGTTAAGTAAATAGATGAAAATTGACTCCCTTATCTCCGAAACTACTGAGTCTAAAATTTTTAAAAATAATAAAGGAATTAGTTCTTTAATTATAGATTACAGGAAAACCTATAAGAAGCTTATGATCTTAAAATAACATGGTAAACCTTTCAATATTGTGCGTACAAACATACATTTGCAGTTGTAATATATCGGAGAACTTGTTTTTCAACAACAATGTTAGGTTTGTTCTTGGGATAAATTCATCCCAACTACGGAACCCTTCATTGTGTGTAGTCTGACATGCACTTGGCCGGTTATACCTACATCTAGTACGTATCTTATCGTGTTATCAACGTTGATAACACGATAAGATACGTACTAGATGAAAAACCGGCCAAGTGCATGTCAGACAGTAAGTGAAGCAAACAGTGGTTGGCAGTGAAGGAATCCAAGGAAATATATAATTATGAAAGAACCTGTCTTGACAACAGCACGTCATACGGCCTAATATCGGTAGACTGACGTAAAGACCCCATCTTGTAGGTACCTAGTATACCCAAACAGCACTGTTTGATTAACTGGCATCGATAAGTATGACTCATACAACGGTCCCGGATAAGAATATAGGTATCAATCAGAGATCGTTTCCCGATTGCTATCGAATTAGCAAAGATATCCAAAGTTGTGCGCAATAACATCGTTTATATAAATAAAGCCATTAGCTGCGTGTCACCAGCCAGAGGGTAGGTATCTGTTTTTGTTCTGCATATCTGATGTCATGTACTCGTCTCTATTTCCTTGATTGAAGAATATATTTTTTTGGATTTTAGTGCAAAATCTTTACCAACTTGCACATTATCACAAAAGCAACTTAAGTGCCTATTTGACGGTAACTGCATATACATTTAATGGCAGCAGTAAAAACGTTAAGAACCTTGTCATAAACCCATAAAATCGCTTCGAGAGTAAACATTCGAGTTTTGTTCGCATGAGCGCTTCTCGATACCTAATCCAACGGTCATTTGTGTTCATGCAGCGTCTCAGCAAATATTGTTTTAGCTGTCGTTCCTTGCAAACGGTGGCGGCTTTCGCAAAAGGCATTCTTGTGTCGGTGGCTTGTCGGTGGCGCCGGGATTTGCAACCATCGCCAAATATTTGAGCCGACATGTCGGCCCTAACTAATGAGTTACATGTGCACCGCATTTTTTGCATTTCAAGAGCGATAAGTTGTGATTTTTTTACTTGCAAAGTTGCCACTTGAGGCCATAAAGCTTAAGAGCTTAATGTTTGTAATGATTGTCACGCAGAACCATGCAGATGTATACTTTGAAGTGTGGTATTAATGGTAGGGAGATGTTAAGAGGCATCACTGCAAACGATGTTGCCAATGGAAGCAAAATTCTTGACAACATGTTTTCGGTAATTTTTGCCTTTTTGAATGCCCGATGTTGTTCTGCATTCAAACGTAACTGCACTTTAAGGGTGCCCCTATAAAATTGTTTTACAAGACCGAATCACAGGATTCCTTATAGGTACCTAACCGTACTCCTACCATAAAATCACAGTGGCCAATAAAAGCCAGTTTCTTTCCTTACAACCTTCCTCATCGCTTTATCCTTGTCGGCGCCTTTAAAACCTCTCGAACAAGACAATAGCCTAACTAATACGTGTTCGTGGCTAATTCTCCTCAGAAGTAAACAAAAACCCGACAATGGATGACAGAACAGGTACAGAGGCAAGTGCATTTTGGAAGTAAACAAAGGAACGGACACTTGAGACAGTTACTGCACACAGGGGGCCGAGATAACACAATGTGGCGCCAACTTTTTCTAACTACCCTCTAGATTAGTCGAGGAGGTGTCGGAACAAACGACGTGAAATGTCTGGCTTTTGTATTAAAACCGTCAAGTGTCAGAAGACAGGACTCTTGAATGCGACTGCTAATGACATGCCGAAAATAGAAACGCCTCTCGAGAGAGTCTCCTCTCGACGTGATACGAACAGTCTCGATAACCGGTGGGCGTATGATCTATGCATTTGCACGGACAGTTATTTATTATACAATGTAGTAAGATGTATTTTCCTCTTCGTAATTCCTTTGTATTTATTGTGTACAACACAATATAATAACATACAGATTTCCAGCGTAAAATAACCTTATCCTTTATTCTGTACAGTTTGAAAGGAAACAGGCTACCGGATTTATTGGAAACCAATAATTGCTTGCATTACAATTCAAGGGAGCGCATAATTTCCGACTTTACTCACAATTGCAGGTTTACACGATGTGGAAGGATTTGTTGTGTTCTGTAGAGCTTTGTTCAATAGAATACTTTGTAAGATTTGACCGTAAAATAATAGTTTCGCCCAAAGATACTTGAAATACGTGAATATATCAATGAAAAGACGCTTTTATGTTTTCGGTCTGACGAGACGTTACCGGGATTCCGGGAAAAATAAAACCCCTTTTCGTGTTAAGTGCGCGAAACCGTGCACGCGCTGGTTGCAGAGTTGCCGACAAACGTCTAGTTTAGGGTCTAATGCTCATAATAATGAAGGACGCGCTAGAAATAATAAAACCCTTGAAAAGGCTTTATGTGAGCCGCTCGAGAGCCTCTAGAGAGCCTCTTGGCAGACTGTACAATAGAAAACACTGTTTACGATTTTAAAAGTCATATTTTATTGTAGTGTCTAGTTTAAATTTTACGGCCGATTTTAGTTTTATACTCTTTCGGACTTTACATCGGGATCGGCCACTTTGTGGTGTCACCGCAATTTTATGGTTCCTCAGGGTTAATTATCATGGACAGATACGACGTTGATGTGCCTCTTATTAGATGCTTTTAGCGTGGATTTAAATAAAAGTTTACATATATTATTGTTAATTTATAGAGCCCAAGAATGTTGTCGTAAATATTTATAGGTTATTATTCGGGTGGAGTAAAAGAATTTTCGGGAATCTAGAACAAAATATCATGGTATTTGATGGTTTTGCCAATAAGTCTACATCATTAATTGGCACAAGTACTTCTATGATAAAGTTATAGTGGTAACGAACAAGATCTTATGAAAACAGAGGTCACAGAGTGTGAATAATTACAAAATATCTGAATATTCAAATCAAACACATCGCAAACTTGTGGAGATTTAATTTGCCGCGATGATACAGCGGCAAATTTTGAAGATTGACGGTTTGGAAAATGTTTTTTTTTTACAGCCACTCTTTTATTTGTAGGTGCAGTATTTATTTATTTTATGTTTATTTGATTACCAGACTTGCACAGGATGCGGGCTCATTGAAATCTGACCAGTTGGTGAATTTTTGGTATCGAAACCAAAATGAGTAGAAAAAAAAATCAAGCGGTTTAATAATCTTTTATACCGCTAAAGTATTTGTTACATAATAATGATTACCGACATTATGTCCCTGGTAGTAGCTTATCTAGATCCGTCTTTTTTTCGGTACTGCAGTAATACCCACGATTGTTAAGAGTTAATTATGTATTATCGCGTCCGTGTAATCTTGTACCTAACGTTGTTTTGTACTTATTACAATAACGTTATAATTATTGTCTGCAGGTACCTGTTGCTTGGTTTTCCTTAGACTTGTCTCAGAAATTAAGATGTGTTGAAGTTTCATTGTAGGTGTCTGTATAGCTGTAGATACTCGTATACAACGAGAATTAATTAAGGCGCTGACAAGACCCAATTGACAAAAATTGGCTTCTCTTAAGAAAAAAAAAATGCCAAATCTGTGTAGTTTGTGGTAGCGGAAAAAATATATGTTATATTTGAACATATTTCCCAGAACTTGGTTGTTACCAAAACACGTTATAAAAACAAAATCTTGATACAAACCAACGTTAAACTAACCTCTTACTTTGAGTTCTAATCCAAAATATCTGTATTAAATATCAACATACGTTACGTATTTAATTAATAACAAGAACGTCTTATTTGAATGCAGAACTTGGTTGTTTTTTATTTTCGATTACTCAACTCAATTTTGAGTAAATACATAATTACTTCATATTTTGCAATAAATTACAAGCGTTGTGTCATCGCTCTTCTCTTTCTTTTCTATGCAATCTGACAGGGACCGCGGTTTAGGTGTTGTCAGCGTCTTAATATTAAATACGTTTCAGATTTAAAGTGGACAACGTCGCGGTCGCTTCTTTTTTCCTTAAAAACTAAAGCATCACGTTAATTAATGCCGAACCACTTTATGGAGAGATTTGTAAAGTCGAATTTTTTAATTCAATGGAGTAGGTAATCTGACAAGTGCTAGCTGTCACTTTGTGTAATAAAATGGTCATATTTATTGTATTCTAGACTTTAACACTTATATAAATCGATTAAACTAAACGATCACCATTATAATAAATATGCCTATTTTATTACACAAAATGACAGCTAGCACGTGTCAGATTACTCCCGTGAATAAATAATTGAAGTTTAATTAGACTTCCAATTCATTTCTAAATCCTTTCCATTCTAGTCACATACTAGTTCATAGATAATTCAAAACAACATCAAATCCTTATATTTCTAGAACCTAATACAATTACTTACAAGCTTTACTCCCACTTCGATTACTTTGCAAAACAATAAGACGCTTCGACCGTATCTCCAATTAATATCAATACCGGTACCGGTACCGGTTATCGCCTGACGTATTTACGATGCGGTATTAATTCTCTACAATCACGGGCTCGTCCGCTACCGCTCGCGGGCTAACCAAACACCTATCTGTGTAATCTTTTTAATGACTACCGGTCATAGGTACTTAGGGTCCGGTTGTCATACGTATTGGAGTTTTTTAGGACCGTTTTTGTTGGGTAAGTTTTTATATTAGAACTGGTATGGAATTATTGGTAATTTGGGTCAGTAGAACTCTTTTTCTGTTTTTGTTTTAAGGGTTCTATAATTTTGGAGAGACGTTATCTTTACGTATTTTGTTTATAGATTTTATTATCTCAAGAAATTAATGTTGTTACTAACAAATATAAAGTGATTTTATCATGAAATGTAGAATAACAACTACCACGAAGACTTATATTACAGATTGATAGATTTAGATAAATATAATCATCTTCTATGCACATTGCACGGTCATCCAACTCCTATCCCCTCAAGCAGTTATGATCTCTATTAATTTATTCCAAGCCAAAGCTACAGAACCACTCCCCACGGCATTACCTCAGTATTTTTTCTCACCAAACTTCTTCTAAGATAAGCCGAAAGATAATCAAGAAGTTTGCGGTTTTTCAAACGAAAATCTTGACATTCTCGGGGATAACAGTTCGCATGTAACCTTTGCTGTAGGTATCTGTGTTTAAGCGCTGGTTTTCCGCCTCGTGCTGCGGTTTGTGTGAACAGTTTGACGTCACACTGTTAATATGATATTTTATGTACCTACGTACTTGGTGGACTTAGAGACGTGGTTTCTAGAATCTTCGATATTTATTTACGCTGTTCTTCAGGAACTACATTTGGTGCATTATCAGCAATTATGTTAAATATTGGTAACAAAAAACAAATAAAGTATTAGGGTAACGACTTATTTTCAATGCAGATGCTCCTGTAATAAACAGATGCTCCTGTTAAGCTACGCTTGCCGCGGATGGTCCGTGGACCATCTTTACATACCAAGACCCCTCCGCGCCTCGGAAAGCACGTTAAGCCGTTGGTCCCGGCTGTCATTTGTAGATCTTTGACAGTCGTTACGGGTCGTCAGAAGCTCGAAAGTCTGACAACCAGTCTTACCAAGGGCGTGTTACCCAGTAACCGCTCCATGTATAATACTGGTATTCAGCTGTTTCCGGTAAGACTAAACGCCGACCCCAACATAGTTGGGAAAAGGCTAGATTGATAGACAGATGATGATGATGCTCCTGTAATAAAACTATGAAATAACAGCCCGAGAATCCAAAATATTTCTTGTGACGTCAGAAGATCTTAAGACGCTGACAACACCTAAACCGCGGTCACTGTCAGATTGCATAGAAAAGAAAGAGAAGCGCGATGACACAACGCTTGTAATTTATTGAAAAATATGAAGCAATTATCTATTTACTCAAAATTGAATTGAGTAATCGAAAATAAAAAACAACCAAGTTCTGCATTCAAATAAGACGTTATTGTAATAACAAGAACGTCTTATTTTTTAATTAATCACGGAACGTATGTTGATATTTAATACAGATATTTTGGATTAGAACTCAAGGTAAGAGGTTAGTTTAACGTTAGTTTCTCTAGAGATTTTTTTTCAAAACGTGTTTTGGTAACAACCAAGTTCTGGGAAATATGTTCAAAATTAACATATATTTTTTCCGCTACGACAAACTATACAGATTTGGCAATTTTTTTTCTCAATAGAAGCCTATTTTGGTCAATTGGCTCTTGTCAGCGCCTTAACTCTCTCAATTATGGTAGCGTGTCTAGGGACTAGGAGACAATAGTAATTGCCACGTTGAACGTCAGTACTAACTAACTCAAACTAAGTAAAACTAAAGGACAACCTTCCTTCAGGTCACGCCAACAAGTATAACCGCCTTGCAATGAATCTTGAACATGACATTTTGGGTGAGAAATCATCAAATAACTTCTCCCGCTCTTGGCGGAGCTGAGGGTGTGTCAGACTCTTACTGACTAAAACCTACCCGTATTCCTTCCGTTGCCTGTGATGCCAGGGGCCTCGGTAACCCTTTTGTACCTTCCCGCGACAGAGTAGGTATGTATGGCTGAGAAATCGACAGATTAAAATAAAGATGATCATTTCAAGGCTGATAGAGTGTAAGAAAACTCCTTCTTGATACTTCGGATATCAGAAGAAGGACAATTATAACTGCAGTCAACGATAAGCATAGTCCCAGAGTTGCGCATAACTGTTAAGTACTTATCCAGTTCCGCACGAGCCGAGCTCTAGTTTTCAAATCAGCTCAGATATCTTGTGATGCATGTAATTGTAGGTATCAGATTAGCAACCTGTCGCCTTCAGATAGCAGTTGCTATAGTTGGCAGTGAGTGGCGCCTGAGCAACTTGCTGGTATCGGTATTGGTTCCGTTACGAGTTCTGATAAATGAGGAGTACATTATATGTTTATCTGGCAGTATAATCACAATGAGGAAAAAGCAGAACTATCCTTATCAAAATATGTAAAGTGGATTGCTTAAGATTCGAAGAAAAAGCACAAATAACATAAAACAATAAAAATTAATGAAATATTCTTAGATGCAGGTGAACGCTAATTCGGAGTCCGAATTAATTAGATTCGATGATGAGTTTATTCAGCACAATTAAATAGTATGAGCTAAATAAATACTTAGATGTAAACCAAAAAATAATAGATCTACATAAAAATATATATAAATAATACTTTCAGTTCTAAAAATTGAGACCATTTCATAAAACCATTTACGCGATGTTGTTTTGTTTTCTATAAGGTCAACTCATGGCCAACATTGTGTAAACACAGGTGGTATAAATAGTACAGTCTCATCTTTACAGTGGATTTTATTCTGAGCAAGATCTCAATTTGCGGCGAATATAATTATAACCTAGTGTAGTGCAGTCAGTGACCTGCATAATCTGACCCCTTTGCCCCTCTTCTTCTTTGTATGGGGGTCAGGTAATGTAGAGCACTGACCGTACGTATCCAGGCGCATACATGAAATTATGTCTTGTTATTAATAATTTTATCCGAATTAAATCTAATTTTGTCTGATTTTATCTTATTTTATCTAATTTTAACTTATTTTATCGAATTTTATCTTTGCTTCTCTAATTTTATCTAATTTTAACTTATTTTATCGAATTTTATCTTTCCTTCTCTAATTTTATCTAATTTTGTTTAATTTCATCGAATTTCATCACATATTGTCTATTTTTATGTAAACCTAATTTTATGATTGTATGTGTAATTACTAGTATTGACCGATAAGTTTTACGTGTGGTGTAAACTGTAAATATAAGTTGGATAAAATGATTAATAACATGATACAATTTCATGTACCTAAATCTATTTTGTCTAATTTTATCTAATTTTATCTTTCCTTATCTAATTTTAACATTTTTTTTTTAATTTCATTAAATTTCATCACATATTGGCGCCGATTCCCTTGTTCACAAACTAAACTAAATTTAAGTTCAGTGCATCTTTATCTTTCTATTTCATTAAGAAGAGGACAGAAGATAAATTTTAGTTTAGTCCTGTCAAATTAATCACCGCCTGTCACTACTCCATACAAGTTAAGACGTGATTAAAAACTTGCCTACTAAAATTACGTCAAGCGCTGATTAATTTGACAGGACTAAGCTAAAATTGATCTTTTGTCCTTTTCTTAATGAAATAGAAAGAAAAGGATGTACTGCACTTAAATTTAGTTTAGTTTGTGAACAAGGGAATCGGCACCATTGTCTATTTTTATGTAAACCTAATTTTTTGATTGTATGTGTAATTACTAGTATTGACCGATAAGTTTTATGACAACAAACAACAAATGATAAAGAACGGTTTAGGTACTTCTTTATTTTATCATACAGACATTTTAATAATTATGCAGGTATTTACTCAACTATTTTGATATGTATGCTTGATTGATATCATGAAAACGTCCGGTTTTGTTACCAAACCTAAGCAGTGCTAGATTATTGGGACTAAAACGTGAAATATTTGTGGAGAAATCACCGTTCCTACTAGAGGCGTGTCTGTCAACCCTGTCTCTAGTCTGCAGACAGTTGATACAAGTGGCAGGCACCAGATTAAGGCCCCCGTAGACGAGACACCCACGTCACGTCGCCAGCATTCGTCGTGACGAGCACCCCGTGTCGCCACGACAATTTCTCTCACGCATCGCGACTCAACGAGATCATATTAAAGTAATTTCCTTCACTTATCGTCGTAGTTACGGATTATATTTGTAATTTATCGCCGGAAGAAATTGCTGATTCAATTCCAAGGTGTTGGAGAACTGTATCTGATTGCATTTTCACCTACAGTGACAAAAAATCTATCAGTTAACAAGGTTTTTCTTAAGTATTATTTTAATGTCTTTTAAACATGCTGATAAAATTGATTGAGATTTAGATTGAGAACAAATACAAAAGAAAGAAAAATTGTAAGAGTTTGTTTACGAATAACAAACAAGGCCAAGGTCTAGTACCAATGCAATCAAGATCCTTTATAAATTAAACATTCTAACATTGAACCATACAAATAATAGACGCTTACAAAGACTCAATGGTGGAACCAATAACGACGTATTTGCGAAACGGTAATTATTACCGCCGCCAATCTATTTGCTTTGATTGCTCGCTCAGCTTCGCTCATTTCCGCTCGAGGATACAAAAATTAATAGTTACACGAAACAGGTAAGGTAATGTAATGAGATCTTTAATGACGTTATTTATTGTGTTCAAGTAATTTAAGGCCGCGCACCGAAGGTTTTTTGTAGCACTTTATTAATTTAATGGGATATCACCTTTAAACCATGTTCTATTAAATTATGGCCGCGTTTTTGTAACGGCGTATTAAATCTTAAGGTCAGTTTTATGACTTTTCGTTTGTTAATACCTTTTGATAGGTACCTAGAGTTACAAAACGTAATTTTTTTGTTAGTCTTTTTCTTGGAAAACGAGATGCGTCTTGCCTTTTTCCAACACTGTCATATATATTATTTTATATTTGGAAATATTACCTAACGAACCATAAAATCTGACAGAAAAAAACAAGTAGGACAATGAAAAAGAAAAATCAAATACCTGCAAGAAGAAATAAGATTCGTTTTACCAAGATTAAACAATTCTGAAAATTTATTATCCCAGCTAAATGTATGTGCAAATAAATGAATGCAATTACTAAGTTCTAAGCTAATAACAGGAGTATAAATTATTTCAGCATACGGTTAATAGCATTTTATAATTCCTTTGATAGCAGGTTGTAAGACAAGTTTCTAAGCGGGTAACGGTACATTTTATTAATATATGCAATGGTTTTATGCTATAATTTCCTTTGATATTTATTTAATTTGTTGATGACTTGTATATATCAGCATATTGGTATCTAACATAATAATGCTAAAATAGTGTTGTCGTTTTGCCAGTGGCATAACAACCAAGGTCTCTGACTCACCTCAACTAAAGGAGTGATTCGATTCCTGTCATCCATTTACATACACTAGACTCCCGTAATCCGCCATGGGATCTGGAGGCAAAAGTCCTCGCGCACGTATGGGAGTGCCGCGAGAAATCGCGTCACAGCGGCGGGCTCCGGCGGGATCTCATGGCGTCATGGAGAGTACGGTTGTCGCAACCCAGTGCTGGGCACGCCACAATTGCAGCGATAAGTCCCCTCTTTGAGGAGTGGCTAGAGGTGCCACGGCGTCCTCACCTTCCGCATGACGCAGGTCCTCACCGGATACGGCAGCTTCGGGAGGTTCCTGTGTCGGATAAGGCGGGAGGAAACGCCCGGGTGTCACCACTGTGTGGATCGCCCAGAGGACACGGTGGAGCATACGGTGGAGGTCTGGCCGGTTTGGGCAGAGCACCTCCGTGTCCTCGCGATCGGCGGCAGAGATCTCTCGCGTCCGGCCCTGGTTCAGGCCATGGTACGGAGCGAGAGGGCATGGGCAGCCGTCACCTCCTTCTGCGAAGCAGTAATGCTCGCGAAGGAGGAGGCGGGACGGTTGAGGGAAAGGCATGTTTCGCGCCCTCTCGCCCCTAGCCGCCGCAGGAGACGCCCTGGGCGTCGGGAATCCCAGGCGGATTTCCGGCCACCGTAGGCGCGGGCTTGCGGACGGTGAGCAATGGGTAGCTCACCGTCCGGTAAGGACCAGGCCCGGGTCGACGGCGCGTTGTATTCCACGCGCGCCTCAAAGAGATGTCGTCAGCACAAAAGTAGGGGTCCACTAGGGCCGATGCCTGCCGGGGTCGCGGGAAGGTACTAATGGGTCACCGAGGCCCTTGGCAACACAGGCAACAGGAAGGAATACGGGTGGGTTTTAGTCAGTAAGAGTCTGACACACCCTCCCGCTCCGCCCAGAGCGAGAGAAGTTATTTGATGATGAAAAAAAAGACTCCCGTAATCCAACTGTGAAAATCTTGGTACAGAAAGCAGAAAGTACCTACTCATTGAGTCCTAAACAGCGCGTATTTTAAGGAGTTTATCATTACCATCGCTTTAGGCGCAGATATATGATTTTAGTGACTTTTAAATCTATTATTATGCCTTTATATATCTAATGCAAGTAAGTTATGCAAAAAATGTATCTTAAACTAGAACGCATGCACATCAATTCTATAAATAAATATTCCCTTTTAAACCGAACGGCGCGGCGGCGGCGAGGCATGAGCGTGACGCACATTTGTATCGTCGAAGGTACTTATGGGTCACCGAGGCCCCCGCAACACAGGCAACAGGAAGGAATACGGGTGGGTTTTAGTCAGTAAGACTCTGACACACCCTCCCGCTCCGCCCAGAGCGGGAGAAGTTATTTGATGATTTCCCACCCTCAAAAAAAAAAAAAAAAGGTCAACGGCGGTTATCCAGCCCTTAAGGCGGAGATATATGGTTTTGGTGACTTTTAAATCTGTTATTACGCCTTCATTTAATGCAAGTAAGTTATGCAAAAAATGTAGGTATGTTAAACTAGAACATTTAAGTCTATAAGTGAATATTTAAGTATTGTAGTAAAATACTTTATTAAATAAATTCAGGAAATAATGTCTACCCAAAGCATAAACAACTATATCACTTTCAGACTACTTTTTTTTGTATGAACAGAATATTTTATTATCTATAATTCTATCTGCGCATTTTTATGGCCAAGGTCAACGGCGATTACCCAACTTTAGGTCAGGTATTTTTTAGCATTTCTAATTTATAGTACAATTCGTACTACAACAAGTTTTAAAAACTTCCCTCCCCTCCCCCTCGTACAACTACATAAATAAATTAGTTCCTACATCTTTACATAACAAACCAGCGTTTTTATCACACTCAACAAGATTTATGTGATCAAATCGTTAACGTAATGTTAAATCGAAACCTTATTTTAACCGTTTCTCGTTAATTACAACATAATCAACAGATGATATCGGGCGGCCGTTATTCGTCAACGCGTCGCCAAACTTATTGCGATCTTTTTTTTCAACGTGACTGGATAAGGGGTCGTTTCACTGCGCTGTCATATTTTTTTAATTGTTCCTAAAGTGGAATTATTAATTCACTGGAGTAATCTGACATGTGCACTTTTTGTAATAAAATGGTCATAGTTATTATCTATTTATTTTACACTTATATAAATCGATTAAATTAAACGATCACCATTACAATAAATTAAAACATTTTATTACACAAAGTGACGGCTAGCAGATGTCAGATTACCCCAGTTAACTAATCATTCGACTTTACTTTTGGATTTTTCGTGGTGTGATTACATGCAAATCTTACAGTCCACTGAAATTGATGAAACAGCCATGAGGCTCATGTCATGAAGAGCAACTCTCTTAACTAAGATACTCACTCTCTCTCTCTCGACTACTCTGACACTTAGTTTATATCAATACTATGTCTTCAACCATAATCGTGACATGATAGGTATTCAACCATAATCGTAATGGAATGGTAACATTTTGATGCCATGATGACGTATGAGAAAAAACTTAAGCATAGTATAATCAATTTGAGACCATTAGGACGGTACTCTGTATGAATCATGCAAACTTCCGGGTAAACAAATTGCGCAATTGTACTTTAACGCCCTTTTAAATGAGACCGGAAATCCTATATGGACATGGGAGCTAATTAAAGAGAGTCGGTTAATGTTGAGCTTTTAATTAAGATGGACTTCCACACACAAAAATATTCGTTTTTTTTTTGACATGGCTTTTTGCAAGGGTCCGCGTGGACCTTTCCCTGCTTCATCGGGCTTCGGCAAAAATATTCGTTGTGAGTAGGTCCTCACAACGAATATTTTTAATGAGAGAAGATTCTAACCGACACACAAGGAAGTCCTGGCAAGTGGAAGTAAGAGCAGGTTTACGATAAATATTAAATCAAATAACATTATTTTATTATGTCACAAATAAGATTATTCTAAGACGATAGGTACCTACTTTATGAAAATAAGGACATAATTATTAAAAAAAAATATTACAGTTAGTGGAACGAGCACTTAAATAAGTCCAGTCTCTTACACAGCGAATTAAATATTCAATTATGTGAAGCTGTCGACGCATGACTGATCGTGTGATCTTAGTCTTATTTCTTGTCACGACCCGCGCCTGGGCCGACGTCCAACGGAATTTATATTTTCGCATAATATTCTTAATTACTACCATTTTACCATAAACTAACCTTTCGAAAATCACCCTTATTTCTTGTGGAATAAGGAAGGTTGTAAGTCCAAAAGTGGTGCCAATAAATTGGTTGTGGTAGGTACCCAAAGATTGAAAGTCAATAACCAATTTGAAGTCGTTAATTGCTTATGAGAGCAGACGGCGCGAAAATTGAATATTTTATTAAATTAAATGTCACAGAACTGGTAAAAATTGAATTAAGTGTGACAGTGATTAATGTTTTAATTGAATGCGTGTTTAAAAAATGTGAAGTGTATCACGGGTATGATCTGTAATAATAATGGATGATGGCAATTAGCCCTTTATGGATTTTATGATTGCAAAAATCCATTATGGCTAATGGTCATAGGCTTTACGACTAAAAAGGAAGAAGTTTCAGTAGCATTCTCCATTTTTCTTCATCAATAATGTCATGGAAATTAAACTATAATTATTTCGCTCAAACTATCCGCAAGACATATTAATAAATATCTTGGAAACATTGAAATTCAACAAGCCTACCATTAAACGTCAACAACAAAAAGATAAAACAACAAATACGTCTCCAACACAAAATAACAAGTGACTGCGCAAGATTAAAAGGTTCGACTGCATTTTAATTCGTTCGAAACCTTATAAGTACATTAATTGAGCAATTTACCTATCAAGATCTTACCGAATAGGTAACGTGTGTGCCCAGGCGCATGAATGGACGGTGCTATTCAGACTGCGCTAGTAACCGTTGAGGCATTCACGCGGACAGGCGCAACGCAATTACGTAGAGCCGATACATGAATGAATTACAATTATGTATATTGTAATTCGTATTATTATTTGGAAATAATTGATACGGCTTCGATCGATTTTGTGGATTAGTAATTAAGTAAGTATGTAATTTTATTCTAGGTGCATCGTATTCACATAATTATAATTATATATTTAATTTACTATACAAAATACTGTAAAAACTTTAAAATGCGAACGATGGAGTTTCTTGCCCATTCTTCTCCATACGAAACTACCTTCTGGAAAGGGCGACTAGAATCAATTCTTTTTTTTGTAAATTTTGACGTTCAAAAGTGCCTTTTATGTGCCTATTTGAAATAAATAATTTGACTTTGACTTTGTTTAGTTGAACAGCTTGTTTCAGGCTTGTATATCGATCACCGAATAAGTGGTAATAAAATCAATGACGTATTTCTAACAGCGAAAATAAATACAAGGGGATTTTCATCTGCCGATGCCGGGGTCGCGGGAAAGTCCGAAAGGGATACTGAGGCCCCTGGTAACACAGGCAACGGAAGGGACACGGGTGGGTTTTAGTCAGTAAGAGCGACACGCCCTCCCGCTCCGCCCTGAGCGGGAGAAGTTATTTGATAATTTCCAACCCAAAAAATTAGCACCAAAAGATATTGTTTCGATTAGCACTATACTGCATATTTCGTCTCTACAAAATAGTGCATCTAAGTATAAAAAGATACATGACTGTCTACATAAAAATCAATTAGTCGGAATATAAAAACTTATCCCAAAACAATTAACGAAAGTTAATCCAAAGTTAAATCCGTGACGTGCGCCCGCCCACATGATGCGTCCGTAAAAAAAAACGTACGTCCACTACCAACTAACATCTCATAAGACACTCACACAACGTGAGGTGCCGCACACACACTCACGCGTCACCCATTAGTATGTGCGGCGCGGCGAGGACGTTGCGCGTGCTCGGCACTCGTTCCACGGCTTCTTATTATTATTATTTATTGTTGAATAATGTGAATGGTAATGCGTGGTTGTTCACGATCCCGCATAACACCTGCCGTCTTTTCCCACAGTCGAGCTCGGGTTGGAGGCGCGCGCAGGAAGTGTGCGGGAGTGAGCGAGAGCCATGACTCGCGTGCACTGCACGTGCGTCATTGCGCCTGCACTGGTGCGCTAGAGCGAGACGGCACGAGGGATAGATATCGTAGTAGCGTAGCGCGCGTAGCACCGTAGCAGTGAAAAAAAACGCAATATTGGGACGCAACTAATGTTCGTAGCCTCATTTTCGCGGTAATCGATTGTAGAGCTACGCGCTACGCTTTATTACTACGACGCAATTAAAAGAGATTTAGATACAGATATGCTATGCTATGAGTTGCAAATTAAAGTTAATTGACTGGTTATTATATTATGTTAATTTACTTATTTATATGTTGATTATTTTTTTAGTAATCACGGATGTAATAAGTATGGACAGCGGGACTTGTGAAAATTTCGTAATATTTTTGCTCTACGCACGTGTCATAAGAAGAACTTGCCCCTTTTAGCGTATTACTCGTATACAAAGTAAGGAAACAAAGTAACATCTTAAAATATAATATGATGGAAACTAATGACTTTTTAATAACATTAACCTTCCCCGCGGCAGTGAAAGCTCTTAATACCATAAAATATTATGATCGCTTAATTTGTACTCAATGGTAATGTACCAGAGGGTTGGAAGGTCCATTACGGCATAATGACGACCTGATTGGTCAAATTAAATTTTAAGCCGTACACTTTTGGATAAAGCGAACCAAATCTTTGGTACAATATTCGTATTTTATGGCATAATATGGAGCAGGTTAATGGTAAAGTGGGTTTCGTATTTAAATGAAGTCATATGCAGTACTGGGTTCCCGCTGAGTGGATATTATCGGTGCTGTGGGTGCCCTACATGTGTCCCATGAACGCCTGGTTAATGTAACTTATATATAACTTATAAGCTTTTATATGACAAGAAGGGCGATGTAAATTATGGGACCGAATCCAGATCGTTTTTCTTTTGTTATTAAGTTTGCGTAGGTAGAAATAATCAGATCCACAGTCTTGACTTCTGGGTATGTATTAAGCAAAGCCTCATAAGTTTGGCATCTCTGAAAGTATGAACCAATCGACCGAGGTGGTTAGTGGGGATGATAGGATAAACCTAGGATCATGGGTATCGTAAGAAATGATGGAGGGATTTCAAAGTAAATGGTGTAGCTAAACACATCAGTGTAGTGATTACATTTTTTTTTGTAATGGCTGGGATGTTATCAAATAACTTCTCCCGCTCTTGGCGGAGCGGGAGGTTGTGTGAGACTCTTGCTTACTAAAACCCATCCATGTTTCTTCCGTTGCCCGTGCGGTGCCTGAGGCCACGGTATCCCTTTCAGACTTTCCCGCGACCCCGGCAGGAGTGTAGTGATTACATAAAGTTTCAACCACCAAAAAGTTGGTATATAAAGTGTGGCCATTTCAATCCATTTATAATAGATACAGTCTACGGTGAACACTGCGATGTAAAGCCAATTCTTTGGATATAATTTATCAATTTAGATATTAACATTTCACAAAATAGTAGATTTCAAAACTTTATTTACTTCAACAGGCAAAACAGATTAATTTTCAATGACCTCAGTTCCATAAGTAGTTGCATTGTTATAACTGAATGGCATTAACCAGTTTAATTGACAGTTATTAACACAAGACAGCTAAGAATTTCAAGCAAAATAATGATGACAATACAGCAAAATATCATATATACCCGGATGTTCGCAATTTAGTTATGTTCAAGCCATTGAATGTTATAGTTGAATTAACAATAAAAACTCCTCATCCTTCGTCTTTGGCAATGCTCTCCTCTGAATCCTTCCATCATTCAAATTCCAACACTACCTTTGTTGTCCTAAGGTTTAAGTTTCCATGTGTGATGTGTGGTCAGTTTTTGTAAGGCAGAGATTGTCAACCGTGTAGGTCAGTGTATTAAATCGGGTTGGCAACCGGATGAGGAGCTCGTGTTTCAGTGATTTTAACAAAAACATCTTCTTATGTTACGTCACTTTATACATTGTTTGCTTCGAGGGTGGTTTTGTTCTTAGCACGCTTCGGTTTGCGTTAGAACTTAGAAGGTTTGTGTGTGTTTTTTTTTGCGGTGCTTATTTTCATGTTCAGCCCGAGCTGTATTTGCGTGTACTTGTGGCTCTAGCCGATAGGTATATGATTGGTTGTATCTTTAGTATCTTTAGTAATTTCTCTTTGTTCGACGTTTTAAAGCGAAAAATAGTGTTATCTACTAAGTTACGTCGTCGACGCGCGGCATTTAATCTTTATGTCATGCCAAATGTTTCCTTTAACTCCTCGTAAATCTGGTAAGGTCACGATTTCCAAGAGCGGCTTTACGGCTCAATGGGCGACCGACCTCAATGACTGAGTTTTTGCAGCATTTGGCCAACCCCAGAGCCAGTGTGGCCGCCAAATGTGGCCGTTTGGCCTGTAACCCGACCTCGGCTAGCCGATACCTTTCGCCGAGATTCACGCCACATGCTAAAACACATGGCGTGCCAAAGGTCGACCAAGGAGGTATTTTTTATAGCCTTCGTTTTCTACGTCATGTTAAATCAAGCAAAAAAGGCTGTTATTCAATAATTCTCTGTAATGACCGTTTTAAAATAGCCGCAAGTTATCACACTAACAGACAGCTAATAAACGACTCGCCACCAATTTATTTCATTGTAATCATGGCTCTCGAGTCGGCCGCAATTGCAAAATAACAAACGGCTCTTAAATACAGTAGCGACGAGTCTGGCCGGCAACACCTCGCAGATAAATCAACGTCTCCATTACAATTTTGTTCTTACTTTCGAATAAATAATACTCGCCTCTGTCCCTTTCACGCTTTGAATTTCGAACGCTCACAAATTATTGTTGGTTCTCGTTATTTTATTGTCGTATTATTTTTTTGCTTTCATTTGAATGTAGATTCTTGCAGCGTCCTTGTCTTGTTCGTAGGCGGTGCGCTGTGTGTCTCGTTTCTTCTCGCGGCTGCGGTAGTAGCGTCTCGAGCACGTGCGACACGTTAAAGGCAGATCGTTCCCACGGTCGGGCTCGAGCCAGACTCGCCCCCCGCGCACCTCCCCGCCCGCTGCGCGTGATTCGACTCCGGACACTCGTGCCAATGAAATAAAGTGCCCGCACAGCACGTTCCAATTGCAAAATGCTATTTGAAGACTTTAAAGTAATAAAAGTGGAGAAAATGCCAGTCTTTCACTAAAAGTTCACCGGTCTAGACTGACTTTTAAGGGAAAATGTAATGGCAAAGTATATTTAACTGTACAAAGAAAGCCAAGCATATTGATAAAGTGTGCTCACATTAAGCGATCAATACTTTAAACAGTCACTTGACTGGACAGCTTATCACAGAGACACGCTTGAAAGTGAAAGGACATGAGAACTCAAATGATATGCAATCTATTGATCAGAACGCACAGAAAGGTTGCGCAACAAGGAGCCGTGTTGTCCAGTCTAGATTATCAGGCTACCTGTCAGCATTTCAAAGAATAATTAATCGAGGTGATTGTGCAAATTTAGAGGCTTGTCAAGTGTGGGCGGAGGAGAAATCCCAGTAGCCAGTATAGTAGCAAGTAAAGTGGCAAGTATAGTAAAGCTATCGTTGTTGGTTTATGTAGTCCAGTGCTAGAATGTCCTTGTTCCCAACTTTCTCGTGTTTTGTTGCCAATGTGGCCATGCTTAACTGAGAGCACCAGTTTCTCCTTTTATGGGCACATTTCTTGTGCTGTTAGTTTCAACTGTCCACGGCTTCCTTAAACAAATTGGCAGGTTTAACAAGAGCCGCTTTTAAACACGGAAGGCCATTTCAGACACTGGTCGCTTAAACTGACGGTTTTGGTCGTGAATACCTTCTAAGGAAGGTTATTTTTTTAATTACAATGGTTCTCGGCGCTGCTGCGGAATCTGGTATTTCTGGAAAGTAACAATACACATCACTTGATGTAAATGCAAACGGAACGAGAGATTGTCACGAGATTATGTCTAATTTACTTATCTCTATTTGGTGATTTATGTAACGAGACTATACGGGTGATTTATCACTTCCTCCACAACTAATACAATTGTTTTGTTGTACGAAAACAAGTCTATTCGTAAAGGATAGGCTGTAACAACGCTTTGTTGAAAACTAGCTCGAAACAAATCCTAAGCATTTATTAATTATTATTAAGTTTGTGAGCAGTGGTGGCCCAGTGGTAACGGCCGCGACTTACGAATTGTAGGTCGTAGGTTCGAACCCAGACAAGCGCTTTACTTTGTGTAAATTATTTCATTACCACTGCTCTCAAAACGGTGAAGGAAAACATCGTGAGGAAACCGGCATGTCCTAGAACCAAAAATTCGAAGACATGTGACATCTACCAAGCCGCATTGGGCCCGCGTGGCGGATTATAGCCCACTCCCTCTCACAGAGAGGAGGCCTGTGTCCCAGCAGTGGGAACATTATAGGCTGATTATGTTATTAATTTTGTCAAAAAACAATAAACCAGCCCAGAAATAACATCATTGTTTAACCTGTTAAGCCCCGCGCGACACCGATTCGGAGTCAAACAATAGAAAATCAATTGTGTCTCATTAGCTGTCCTTGACCAATTAAATCTCGATACTGCGTACAAACGTGCAATAAGTAGGCCCTAAGTACGAATAAGGTACTACAAAACATAATCAATCCTAAACTCAACTTTTGCAGTACCGCACAACTGTGCACTATGCCACATAAGTACCGTAACAATGCTAAAAGTTAACCCGTGCAATGCGCGGGTCGCGTGTGTTCTCGTGACTTGTGACATTGTTCGCGTGCGACCCTACGAACGGGCGGCGTCGCGCGTGTGCGCAAGCGCCGTGCATGACACTCTGCTGCCATAAACAGAGAGGTCAGCCTTATTTCATGGATCTATCATAACTCATATAAGGAGAGTTATGGAGTGCAGAACTGTTAAGAAAAAGGTGCGATAGCTAGGCAGTGGATTAATGGCTGTGGCATTTTATAGAATTGCATCTTTATTCATGAAGGAGTCGAGAAAAGTTATGGACTAAAGGATTAGAAAGGTAACCGTTAAAACATTTTAGTACAAATCCTAGAAAGAGCATAGTGGAAAATGCGTATAGAAAACTCGAAAAAATACATTACAAATACACGTGCCTTTTGACGTTCGACACACAAAATATAAATAATTTTAGTATCCTTTCCCCGTTAGTGGTAATCAAATCAAATCAAGTAATACCAATGCTGTTATGTGGGTAACTGTAGTTTAAGAGTCATGAATAATCATGATTATGTTAATGGTCGGGTAATTGCCGTTGACCTTGGCCATACAATCGCGCGTCGCGCACAAGCCGCGCCGCGCGCCGCCGCGTTCGGTTTCATTCGGGAATATTTATTTTTAGTAACGAAAATACGAATATTTGAAAAAATCACAGTTAGAATTATAGATAATAAAATAGTTTGTTCATATAAAAGATCATGAAAATATCTTAAGAAGTTTGAAAGTAATATCATTTTTAATACTTTTACTTAAGAAATAAATTCAGGAAGTAATGTCTATCATTACTTCCAGAATTTATTTCTTAAAGTATTTTACTTCAATACTTAAATATTCACATACAGAATTGATGTGTATGCGTTCTAGTTTGACACATTTTTTGCATAACTTACTTGCATTATATGAAGGAGTAATAACAGATTTAAAAGTCACTAAAATCATATATCTGCGATAGCAATCACCTAAGCGCAAAGAAAAAGTGATGGCCAAAAGATCTAAGCGCAAAGAAAAAGTTATGGCTAACGAGCCAGTTGATTAATGTTTGTAGTATTTAATAGAATTGCATCTTTATTCATGAAGGAGTCAAGAAAAGTTATGGAGTTAAGGATTAGAAAGATAACCGGTGGTGAGCAATGTGATAAAATATCAAACATAAATTCTATGGTGAAAAAATCGCATAGAAAATTTGGTTAAACCATTTTGGGCACGTGTCTTTTGACGTTCGACACACGAATGTAAATAATTTTAGTATCCATTCCCCGTTAGTGGTAATATCCCTGAGTTTATGTCAGTAACTGTAGTTTAAGTGTCATGATTATATAAAGGAGATAGCAATCACCTAAGATCTGCGGAAAAACCATTTTGGGCACGTGTCTTTTGACATTCGACACACGAATGTAAATAATTTTAGTATCCCTTCCCCGTTAGTGGTGATATCCCTGAGTTTATGTCAGTAGCTGTAGTTTAAGTGTCATGATTATGTAAAGGAGATAGTAATCACCTAAGATCTACGTGCACACATACATAGTGCGCTCGTGCTGTGTGACCCCATCGTGCGCGTGCGACTCTGCGGTATGTCATGAATACTGCAACACAGGCCAGCTATTTCATGGAATATCATTAAGTTAATGCACACACGGATGTCTCAAACTGCATTGTAGACACTGTTATGTAAGTCGCTTGTGATGTAGTAATTTTCATCACTATTCTCCTTTTTCTTTTTAAGTCTATATTCTGTCTTTACTGAAAAGTTTAGAAGCAACGTGCCTTTCAAGATTTGTGATGATTGCTAAAATTATTTTGCCATACCGTTTGCCAATTTCATAGTTATTTTTAATAAGTTTGGATCAGTATCCTTTCCCATTATACGTTTCTCTTCACACAATACAAGTGTATGTTTGTCTTCTGCACGCAAGTCAACCATTTTCTTTTTTATGATTAACTGTTTTTTTATGATACAAATTAATTATATACATTTGAATTACAGTCACAATTATTTTATATTTCACTCGTACCTTGTTTATTACGACCTCGTTGTGCGTGTGTCGGCGCAGGCGCTGCTATCAGCGGAAGCAATGCAAAGTACCTACGTAAATTTTATGCTACATTGTTCTCTTGGAAGTTTTGTCTTTCAATTTCGTTTATCTTCAATTTATTATTTGACGACACGGTTGGCGTAATGGCTGAGCGATCGACTGCTGCGCAGCGTGTCGCGGGTTCGATCCCCGCACGGTACAAATATTTGTATGATCTGCAAGTTCCGGGTCTGGGTGTTTGTGTTTGTGAGTTTCTATGTTTGTAAACGCACCCACGATAGAGGAAGAAATTCCTAGGGTGGGGCAACGTTTTTCAAAAAAAAAAAAAATTATATTGTATGTTACGTGAATTATTTCTGGCTTTATGTATAGTGTTTATGTATAATATTTATTCTGACTTTTTTGGCGGGGAATGTTTTTCTACAAAGATAAAAATACACAACGAAATACTTGTTTGCAATGTAGGTACTAATTGGGGAAATACAATACTTATAAAGCTGCTTATTCCTGTTATAACGCTCTTGACAATATCGTATACCTACATTCTAGAACGTATAAGGAGACGTTAATTTGTTAACATTAACCAACGTTGTAGTTGGTAGTACCTATTCTCGTATACACCCCCCAACCCTTGCTCAATGGTCGTATCTTGCTGTCCTCCCCCCAGCGACGCCCTAAGCCGAGGTTCGTATTCCACAGGGGATGCCCTTAGCGAGCAGTCACTGTAGTCATTTAAGAAATCGCCCCTGGCTGGAGGCTTAAGGCAGCCACAGGATTGACCGGTTAAGTAGTCACGACCTCTCAAAGGTCAACCACGAGACTTCTTATCTAAAAGAAAAATACTATACAGTGCTCGTAGGATAGCGTCACCATTAGCCGCGTTCACAATACGGTTCCCTTATCTACGTGTACTTAAACGCTCTATCACCACCGCAATCTCACTTTAATTAACGCACGAACCTGCTCCGCCATGATTTTACATCGCTACTTTCTTCCTACTAGCCATAATTTTAAAACATAAAATAATTAAAAAAAAAACCAACGCACAGAAGCCGATGAGAAAATAACAACAATACGCTTCCTACGCGTGTGCGCGAGAATATCACAAAAGAATCGAATAACTAACGGAGCGAGATCGATTATCATTTTCATACAATCGACTATCTAAAGGTCACGCGTAATGCTATTCAGTGTACACACAGCTTACATTACTCCATACTGAAGAAACCATCCATAAATTATGGAAAAAACAACGTAAGAACGCATTTGGTACAGCGTAAATCGATCTGAATTCTTCATGAAATAAAGTAGATATTCGGTCAGAAATCGATTCCAAAGTAACTATTTAAGACTATTTGTAAATCAAAATGTGTACGTGTGTTATCGCAACTTAGCACGTTTGCGTTATGTATTAAGAACTAGAATCACATGTCCTTTTTATGTATCGTAAGCCAGGAAGCGCATTGTTAGGTCACGTTCTCACAACTCCCCTTTTCTTCGAGGGGGAATAAATAATTGCACTTTTTTCTGTCGCATATGGCCAAGGAAAGGGATTGTGCAAGATCGTTCCCACGGTTCGCCCCTTGGGCATAAAGGCCGATCGAGGTCAAGAAAAAATACGTGCCGGCATAATGTGGGGGTACGTTATTGTGCCGGCAGATGCGCGTCATTTCTAGGGTTAAGTGTAGACTCGCTTGAAAAGTGAATTGATTGACGTCATACTGCTTGGGAATCGTATTAGATACTTTTTGTTTGGCCATCTTGATAGTTTAATATGCATGACAACTGTATACAAAATAATGAGGTTTTCCAAGAGTGGTGGCCCAGTGGTAACGACCGCGACTTACGAGTTGTATGTAGGTCGTAGGTTCGAACCCTGACAAGCGCTTTACTTTGTGTAATTATTTCATCACCACTGCTCTCAAAACGGTGAAGGAAAATATCGTGAGGAAACCGGCATGTCCTAGAACCAAAAATTCGAAGACATGTGACATCTACCAACACGCACTGGGCCCGCGTGGTGGATTACGGCCCACTTCTTCTCACCGAGAACCGGGACACACGCCTCCTGTGTGTCCCAGCAGTGGGAACATTATAGGCTGATTATGTTGAGGAAAATGGAAAAAACATATTTTGCAAACCGGAAAATAAAACTGCGAACATAAAACCAAAACGAGACAAAACTAGTTTAGTAAAATTATCACCCAAAAACGTTCGTACGCAAATAATCTTGCGTATGAATGTTTTTTCGAAGTTTTTCCAGGGACGTTAATGAAAAAACATATTTTGCAAAACGTAAAGATGTAAAACATGAGAGAGACGGTATTTAGTTTTGGTAGAGTTAATAACTTTGCTGAAAATGTGCCGAAGTTATTTAACTGCTACAAATACATTTTATTTTCATGAAGTACCTAATGTGATTTTCATGTCATTACTGAAGTAATGCCCAAATCAATCACAAGACGCGTTTTTGCTAAACACATTCCAAATACCCCTAAACATACGGGTTCCAATTTCAAAATCCATTCGCGTTGCAAGACCACTATTAATATAAAAACTCGAACAAAAATGAATTGCACCTTTTCTAAGGCGTTCTATACTTGAAAACTGGTCGCGTTCCCACGATCGCTCGCGCCAGTTGCGCGCGTCTTCCCCTGGATCTTTTTTTTCCTCTCTATTATTAAGGCGATATTTTGTGTGACAAGCGAATAAGAACGGTATCATATGAGTTTTTTCTGTTAATTATTTTTATTCGAGTACTAGAATAACTTGGACAGAGTATGGATATGCGAAATAAATATGTTTTTTATAATTATAAAATTTATTTTAGAGTTCCTTTCTCAGGAAAATTGAACCTGTTTCTAAAAATACGTTCCCATTATTCCACCAAAGGTTAACAGGCAATATTGTAAACGAATCTTAAAACTAAAAACAAACACTTCATTATCCAAATAATGTTTTCACGCGTAGTTACCCTGTGAGTAATCATAATACACATTCAATCAATAAGGGGCATGTGCATAAAAAGTTTCTTACATCAGATTACCAAGCCCATTCAAATTTTAATTCAAGCTTCATATTTGTAAAGTTGATTTTGGCATGGAAGGGTCCTCAAGAAAGAAATCCAAATACATTCGAAAATGGAGCTCTATGGCCCTGTTTTCAAATTCGTGTTTGGAACGCGTGGGTTGACGCCGGGTGACGACAGTTGAGTCTCTAGCACACATTGCGTTTTACGCGAGGATCCGTTCCCACGATCCACGCGACATATGGCGCGCGCGCTGGCTGCACTTACGCGTGATCAACGGTGACGCGTGCACAAAAAACTCACTCGGACTTAGCGGATCCATAGGATGATGCTCTCCCGTAAATAGAGATAAGAAACCGGTATAATGCGACGTCGTTTACCGGCTTTTTTCAGGTGATAAGGCCGTTTGTTGCTTTTGATGATGAGATTGTTAAGTAAGCTGTCAGGTCGGTAATTAGAAATTGCGGATTTGTAACTGTACCTTTACCGCTTTTTTGGCAAACGCATCTCTATCTAGTTGTTGTATTTGAATAGAAAAGTAGACTGCCGCAGTAAAGGATAAAATACTTAGATAATATCTGAAAAAAAAAATTCAGGTTTCATCAAAGTAATCTGCTCCAAAAGAAGAAAATACCTACTTAATTTAGTACTATTGTTTTTCGATCACCCATAGACATAATCAACTAAACACAAATTCTAAAATCAAATTACAAGCACATTACAAAAAAATAAAACAAAAAAGAAGTTCAAATCACCAAGGTCGAGCGATTCCGAATTTGAATTTCGGAATAGTATGTTTTTTAAGGCGGGGGGGCAGGTGGTAGCGCGCGCAACTGTCGTTGTTCCCACGGGTCGAGCTCGGTTGAACACCGGGCGTCTACATACATTGCCATGTGAAACCGTGTCATGATTGCCAATTAACAAAATTATTGAATTACATGTGTGGATGTTCTGTTTTTTGTACTGTTTGATGATTAGTAGAGCGTGGACAGTGGGCAGCCTTAAGCAGTGATTAGAATTGTGATTTGAGTTGACTTTGGTCAGCTCATCTAGTTATATTTGGTCACGTGTCTGAAATTTTTCTTTTTCCTGGCTTAAAAATACGATTTGAAAGAAAATAAATGGAATATTTTAGGAAAATTTCGTCATGTTGTAATTTTCTTTTGAATGTTTAATTTATAATAACAGAGATTGGTTAAAAAATTCGAAAATTTCTTAATTTATTTATAGTATTATTACAGTTAGGTATAAATAATGTGTTATTTTTTAAGTTTTGCGTCGTGTGCTTTTGTCTAATATTTAGGAACAATAAATGAGATCTTAAATAAATAACACTGTAACTACAATTTGATTCAGTAGAACACCAGGATAGATCATGTTCTAGGTATAGCAACAACGAAACAATACGCTATTCGGGCATTGTTATACTAATTGTTAAGTAAATGCCAGCGCGTGCGCAGCGCGGGTCGCGCTGCTCTTGTTGTTGTACTTACACATACTTTACTCATGATATCATAATTTTATCGAGCTGTTTGTGCTTTACCTAGGTGTGACTTTAATTTCTGTTTGATGTGCACACACATGTGTTTTCTGAGTATGAACATATACTCATTTTTTGTTTGTTTATTAAAGTATAAATTTCTACGGCCCGAATTTTTGTTAGTCACGTAATCACGTTAAATACATTCAGAATTAAAATGTTATTTAAAAGCTCATAAATAAAATAAAAAAAAAAACATAAAAAAAATGCCGTGAAACGATATTTAGTACTTACTGTCTGACTAAAACAATTTTGTCAAAATTATTTCTGGAACGATACTTGCAAAAAATCTGGGAAGATTTATTTTGAACCGATTAGAATATTCGATATCTTTTTCCAAATTCAAATCATCATCTCATCATCTGCCTAGCCTTTTCCCAACCATGTTGGGGTCGGCTTCCAGTCTTACCGGATACTGCTGAATACCAGTATTTTACATGGAGCGACTGCCTATCTGTCCTCCACAACCCAGTTACTGGGTAACACGATACCCCTTGGTAAGACTGGTTGTCAGACTTTCGAGCTTCTGACGATCCGTAACCACTGTCAAAGATCTACAAATGATCTTTTTCCAAATTCAAATAAACATTTTAAATAAAAGAAACTTGCGTAGTTTTATCATAGGTTTAGCATCCTCAAATCAGAGCCATCTATCGGACCACTGCTGCACTAAACCGGCCAGATTCCCTTTCAAACCAGACAGGGGTGTCGGAATTCGGAAGTATTTGCAAGACAATAGATTCGCAGACAATGTCTTCAGGTCAGAGTGCATTAATTCCGTGGGAAATATTGCAACATCGGAGGGTGATTCCTGTATATAAAGTATACCTACGTTACAATTTTATGTTCAGTTATTCGAGTGTCATCGACCAGGAAGTAACGGTACTCTGTGACTGTGATCTGATTTAGGAGTTTAGTCATGTGAATTTAGTGCTTCTAAAATAGTTCAGTGTTTAGTGTCGCGAAATGTGTGGTGTTGGTGAAGTAAGTAGTGTTCAAAGTGAAGAGCTAAAGTTGAAAGTGTTAAAGTTGAAAATGCTAAAGTTGAAAGTGATGTGTTTTCTTCTAAATGTAGGTGTTGAAGTTAGTGCTTTAGTAGGACAGTAAGACGTAATAGTTCTAGAATAGATATGTTAATACATATGGTACCTAGGAAATATTTTAAATACGTGCATTATATTTACATACCAGAACGTACAACCAACTCTTATTTGCAAAAAAACTTTTTAAGCCGTACTGAAACGGTAATTTTTATTTAGTAGATCTCACGAACGTGAAATGTATTTCACGTTCGTAGATCTAGGTACTAAATAAAATTAACCGTTTCAGTGAAAAACTACCGTTCAAGTACTGGTGACCATAACAAATATGTATTTAAGGAATCATTAATAGGTACATCTCTCTAAGTCAATAATCATTGAAATCATTAATACATCTCTCTAAGTTAGATTTGTTCCATAAGAACATTTCCATAAGAGATTTGTTCTTATGGAACAAATCTAACTAAAATCATATTTTGATTAAGATACCACCTGACATTGACCTGCAAATTGCAAAAAAACGTAAGAAAATTTGAATTTCGCGAGCTAACACTGCGAATCCACTTTAAGGCGTTAACTCTAAAATGTGTAAAGAAAGGGAAAGAAAAAGAAATGAACCATCATGACATCGGTTACAATAGGCAAATCATTTTATCAAATCTAATCATTTATTAGTTTGCAAAGGAATTATGGAATTCCCATAAAAGTTCCAGTAGTATCAGCTTGGTTTAACGGCAGACTTCTTAACTTGAGCAAGCATGATAATCAGATGATGATCAATGTTTCTTTGATCATCTGCACGCCTATTCAATGCCTATTAGAGATGTTAGATCCGCTGTGGTCCAGGGGTCTACTCTCTAAGTACGTTAACGAAGATATGGGCCCGCCCGAAAGCAGTTGATTCGTCAAAACAAGTACTAAATTCAATTTTTAGGACAGGAACATTTTTAGCGGTTGTAGGGACAACTGTCAAATCGTATTGTCATTCATTCTTAGTTCGGGCCTCGAATTAATCATATATCCGTAAGTGATACGGAGTAGGAAATGCCCGTAACTTCGGTGGAAACTACGGACTTCGTGCTTAGGGAGTAGAGCTTCTGATATCTCACAACTAAAACTCCTAATTAAAAGGCGGATCACACTCAACATGAGTCACATACAAAGTAATGTAAGTACGTATGTGTACAACGCATTGAGCAAATTATTTGAAGTCGAGCAGATAAATAATGAATTGTATCAGTTGTGTAATTAATGGCGTGTGTCGTTAATAAGTGCGGCTTCAATGACTCACTGTAGGTATTTGCTACTGTTAAGGCGCAGATATATGATTTTAGTGACTTTTAAATATGTTAGTACGCCTTCGTATAAAGCAAGTAAGTTGTGCAAAAAATGTATGTTAAACTAGAACGCATACACGTCAATTCTGCATGTGGATATTTAAGTATTGTAGTAAAATACTTTATGAAATCAATTCAAGTAGTTATGTCCACCCAAAGCATAAAAAAAAACTATATTATTTAAGATATTTTCATGTTTTTTATGTATAAACAGACTATTTTATTATTTATAATTGTATCTGATATATTTATGTTTTCGTTACTAAAAATAAATATTCCATAACAAACTGAACACCACCACCACCACATTTGTATGGCCAAGGTCAACGGTGATTACCCAACCCTTAAGGCGAACAAGTTTGCCTAAAAACTATCTACCTATTCAGCCCGTAATATCCCACTGCTGGACAAAGGCCTCCCCTTCCTTTTTCCACACACGTCTGCCTAAATTACTAAGTGTTTAATTACAAATACATACCTAAATACAGTTTTAGTGTCTTTCAACTCTTCGTCCTTATGTAAATTTTCAAATATTTATTTCTTAGTTAGATTGAATTGCAATGGAGTGTGTTGAGTGAGTGTTGTGTTTTTATACTTAAGATGCTTTAAATTGTTCAGGGTATTTCTACAGTAGCAAAAAAAAAATGTATTAATGCAACATGTAGTTTCTCAATCTTAGCTGTAAACATAAGTATTGCACAACTATCAAAAGAACCTACTTTCCTCGCTTAAAAGGTTAGAAGTCAATATTTGTCATCATCAACGCAATTAGTCCTTAACAAGAGGGTTTACCAACGATTCTCCTTAATTAAACCGGGTTGACCCATAGTAAGCTAAATTGCATGTTGCCTTTGTCTTAAAAAAAATAATCGTTAACGCATAGCCCTTAAATACATTTGAAAATGGAATTTTCTTTTCGTTTATGGCTATTTTGTTTTTTTTTTAAGCTAAGTTACACTAACTGTTTACTAACTGCCTGTACGCCTAGTTTGAAGTTAATTTGATCAAAAGTTCTATAATCCCGGGCACTAAATGCATGTTGTATTTTTTTACCTATGTGTGCTGTCTGTGTTAATCTTACAGTTATGTGTTGAAGGGCATGGAATCTTAATTGATTTCAAAATTGCGCTACCGTGTACAGGCTTAGTGAAACATCGCCTTAATTAAGCTCGAGCCAGCTCTTCGTTGACGCAAGTTGTTGTTGACGCGATCAGTGTGTGCCATCATCTGAACAAACAGCGACTGGATGATATCACCGCTGGTGTAGACCCGGCTCAGTTACACAGGTGTTAGGTGTTCCACGTTTATGTTCTACGCTTAATTGTCTAATACGTATTTCTGGAGTTGTCGATTCGCCCACTAATAAATTAACTTCGTGCGGATCGCCTACAGAAAAAATCATACTTTAAAACTGTCGATCGTCGATCGATTCGCACAAATTTACTCGCCCGAAACGGGTGGCGTTTCGGGAGAGTAAATTTGTGCGAATCAAACAATACGTCGACTTGACTTTGTAGAGTAGTCCTGGCTGTGTATGGTAGTGTTGCTTTTGTGGTGCTTTTTTTAAGTATTTGCACGTGTTTTTCTGATTATGTTATTAGAGTAGGTACACTACCTACTTATGTCTGTTCCAAGACGAAGAAAATTCATGTATTAGGAAAAACGCCGATGAAAAAATATTGCACAGTAATTTATGTGTATATACTCTTTACTTTTTATTGCGTGTTGTGCACAATGCAACCAAGAATGAACCGATGTCTTGTCATTGATTCTTGTCTTTGAGATATCAATCAAAATAAGAACCAGATATTATAACTTCCGTAATATCCAGATGATAGTCCCGTGAAATGGTTTTATATGCCGTTCTAATTGCCTTTATCGCCTGTACAGCATCGGCAGCACCCTAACAGCAATTTAATTGTAATTGAAAACGAATTAACTCTCCCGCCAAGCACAATCTTCAATTAGCTGTAGATCATAATGATTACGGACTAATAATACGCCATCCAGACCGATTCAATTACAGATTGACCCTTCCCTTCAATCCTAAATCTCTGCACGTGTGTACATAAGAAATCGCCAATTTCTTCTAAAAGTAACAATGGTCATGCACGTGTACAAGAAAAATTCCGCATTTGAAATTAGAACGAAAAAAAAGTTAACCCAAATTTTGCAAGAGTTGCGGAATTCGGAATAAGGGTTGCAAAAAATCCCTTCTAACCCGAACGTCCAACGCATCGAACACGTGCATGAGGTAACAATGCGTCGATGACTCACGAACGAGCCTCGAAACGACGTCGATACAGAACGCCGTATTATTAAACTGGAAAAAGAAAAAAAAAGATAAGCGTTCACTCGTCGTACCGCGTCAAGGAATTGTACATCTGCCGAAATTTCTCACGGATCCGTCGCTTGAGCGCTGCGTATGGTATTATTATACCGGACCACTTCGCTATCTCTACCCGCGTATTATAGATCTTGTAGTGTGTCTGTTCTGGTAATTATGACGACTGGTCTAGCGGTACCTCACGCTGGGCACTTTTTAATCAATACTAGCAATTATCATATCTGGTTTGAGTCGCTTAGCGCGACGTGAACAGAATTATTATGCAAAGCAAATTATTGCAGTGGGGTTGTTATTGATACTGAATGGGCTTTAAGAGATGAAAAGATCTTTTAATAGCAAAATTGCGAGATGTCTAGTAAAAGCATGCTGGGAAATTAATGATTTTATTATGTTTGTTTTTCTAGGCGTTGTAAGTTTATGTTTTAAGGAACGATAAGTGTCTTTGCCGGATTCCGGGTTTCTTGCCTTTATATAATTTTCCATGCTCAACGCAACTTTGATTTTACATGTTATCGAACCTAGACTTTCCCAATAATCGTTTAGGGTTACCCCGCAAACGAGCGGGTTTTAAACGGTATTGGTGGCGGGTTGCAGTTCCGGATGACATCATCTCTGTATTTTCTACTTGCGTCATCTAAACCTTGAAGCTAAACCTTGTCTAAACCAAATCTAAACCTTGAAGCTTTGGAAAATTCTGATTTGATTTTGTCCCGGGTCTTTTAGAAAGATGAGAGAAAATCAACAAAAAAGTTTTCCACAAAAACAATTTAAGTGCCTAAAAATAGAGACTTAATTTTTTTTGTACAATCTTGTTTTTGTTGTTGAATGTTGGTCTGCTGATAAGAAGAGAATGCACAATAACCACTAATATCTTTTCTTGAGTGTGAATAATAGTTACTAACAATAATATGATTTATTCATACGTTTGATTCTCTCTAACATGTTTTGATACTAACTATAACAGCATGGCTAATGTAACTGACTTTTGTTTATTGTAAGATCAACCTTTGTATACCGCAATTGAAAACGAATGATAGCATGGTTTTCTTTAATACGAAATCATTTATTTATAGAATAGAATACTCTTTAATATATACACCATAAAAAAATACAGATATAAATACATATTGAAATTTATTATTTTCATATTTTTGTACTTGTTTATGCACGTCAAATTTGTTTTTTTTTTTTCAGGAATTTTCCGTTGTATCTCTCTGTATCTTTTTGCATGCTGTAAATAAAATGTAGTGTTATCTTTTATGAATCTAATTAACTTTGTTTGATACTAACAATATCAGCTGGATGTAGTAAGCTTTTTGTAGCAGTCATGTTATTTAGATGTTTTTAAATTGTTTGCTACTGGTATAAAGTTATTTTAATAATGTGCATGCCCAATACATTCTGTAGTGTGAATTGTTTTGTTTTCCTACAGATAATTTGCAAGATTTAAATCATCATTTTCTTCACGCTGTAGATTGTAAGTTTTCATTATTAGCATTACTTTCACTAACACGTTTTGATTCTAACAGCATGTGGAAATTATTTTCTTGTTTTTATTTGATGGATCCTTACTTTTCTTGAGCTATTTTGAATACGCTTCAAGTTTTAACTTTCGACCTGCACGTGATGTAAGAGCAATAAATCTGTGCCTTCCTATATACTTAGAAGCATATTTTATCACACTTTTCTTTTACTATACTAACATCAGCAAAGTTAACTAACAATAAATGAATGGACTCCATAGTAAATGCATAATATTCGTAGTGCTTTCAAAGATGCACGTGCTTTCTGCATAAATCAATTTCTTCTCATTGTGAGCAACAATTGTTCATCATCCTTTATCTCCGCTATTATTTGATTGCACAATGCGTTCTGAATTTAAATAGTGCGATTTTTTTTTACTTTTGAAGACTTGTTCGAACTTGTTCGAGGTTCGACTTTTAAAACAGGTTGAAACTTGTCTCCAGGGTGAGTTGACTTTTAACTATACCTTTTTATACCCCAACCTTTTTCTCGGAGAGATACGTGGTTTTGCATGGAGAGTATGTTATTATCGTTGTGACTACTATGTAAGGTACTGGTTTTAAATTGAAGGTTTTTACATGAATAATGAAAGTGGTCATGTTGATGCGATGTATACGAGTAATGCACGTGCAATGTGGGTGTTTATTACTGAGGCTGTATCGAGACGTGTCTTGTCTTGGCTTGGTCGTTAATGATTGCAAATGTTACATAGATGTTGATTAGGTTTTTTAGATTGGTTTTCATTTTCTTTATTTAACTAGCTATTGCCCGCGTCTTCGTCTGCGATCCAGGATGAAAAGTAACCTACGTCCTTCTCCAGATCATGGTCTACCCATGTGCCAAATTTCATCCAAATCCGTTCAGCTGTTTTAGCGTGAAAGCGTAACAAACAAACTCACTTTTGCATTTATGATATTAGTAAGGAAGTAAGGATTTGTTATTTGTTATTTTTTAGCTAATTATAGATTATGTACAATAGTGTGTTTAGTTTTTTTTTTATTTGAGCCAATTTAATGAATTCTTAATAATGAATCAACATTTTATAAGGTTGCTATGGAATTAATATTTTTTTGACCTCATTATGATGCATGCCACATCATACAACTCTTTGCAAATGTATTTCAGAGCTATTAAAAAAATTCGTTAAACTGATAGCGTATCGTAATGCTAAGCCTACAAATATCATAGTCAAATAATTTATCCCTCAACAGTAACTATTGGCATAATGTTTCCGGACACATAAAATTGTATGACCAGTATTTATGTAACACTCACAGTACGTACCCAATCGTATAAAATAAATAACAGTTCAAAACAAGAGAGTTAAGTATGCGTTTTAAATAAAAAAGTGACCATTAAAAGTCCGGTAGCTTCGCCTCGGGCCTGCACGTGCGCATGCGCTAAAATGTTGCTCTCCGAGTATGGCCAGGCAAGAGTGGTGGCTCGCGCCGTCGCCTGCGCCGACCTCGTCCGACCACTTTTTGGTTCGAAATACAAACCAAGGAAAGATCAAAGCCTCCAAGTAGGTTTTATCGATTTTGTCTCGTCTTATTAGTACTGAACCTTGCAGTTCTACTTCGGTGCTGTGTGTTTTTGTGTTTGTTTTGTTGTTGTGTAAGGGGTTGGATTGTAGTCGTAGTAAAAGATAGCAAATTCATTTCAATTCGTATATTATCATATAACACGAGTAAACAATAAATAATCCCTAAAACAATTAAAGCTCGATAAGGAAGATCACAATACTAAAGCTCACTAATTTCCTAACATTAATTTATACAATACAAAATATTTTCATAAAATATCACAACACTATCGAAATTACAATTAAAGCTTTCGAGGAGTTATCACGAGTATTGAGCAGGTCTATCCTAACTTATCCCTATATGGCACCTTGAACTAAGTTAAAGCTAACATCACAGACGGTTGTGGAAACCACCGGAGCAGGCCCTGGTTTCACGGAAGACACTGATTGTTGTCGAGTGTTGAGTTTCAGTTTAGGCTTGCACCCAGCGGTCCTGCAGGACTGGGTACTGCTGCTCCGCGGTCTGGCACTCGGTGTAGCAGTGCGCCGCTGCGAAGTCAGCCTCAGTTTTGGAGACGGTGGTCCAGAAGAAAGTGCCGGCGTCGGTCCGGGCAAAGTGCACAGGTACGTAGAAGTTGTCAGGGGTCACTGGCACAAGGTCGCACGTGTTGTTCTCGTTGTACACGAGGAAGGCGGCACCAGATGGGCACGCCTCCATTTCCTCGCAAATCTTGCGCTCCAGCATCTCGTTGCTCGAGTTCTGTTCCTCCTCGAAGCACGTGTCGCAAGTTTTGGCGGGAGCGCGCTTCGTCGACTTCTTGATCAGCTTCATCAAAGGCCTCAGCAGCGCCTTGATGCCGCTGTTCTTCATCTTTTCACTGTTGTATCTGTTCTCGTTGATTGAGTTGTTTGTCGCGATGATGTACTCGTTGTTGGCGTAGTAAGACATGTTGAAAGATTTGATAGAAAAATAGTAGTAGTAGAGAGCGTGTGTCGCTAGTGAGATCACAGGCGGGAATGTGGGGCTGGTCGGGCCGGTCGGCCTTTTATAGTTCGCGGCGCGCCCCCGGCACAAAAGGCCCCGCGTACGTGAAAAGCGCCCCTTTTGTATGTGTGGGTGAGTCAAGTGGTTTATTCGATAGGTACCCCGATATGCATTTCGTATTTCGTGACAGGTCTTCATAATTTTGGTAGAGTTGAGACAAGTTTTTTTGGACGCCATATTTTTGGGAATGAGTAAATTATTGCCAGCTTGTTTATAACTTGAAAGAAGTATTTTAAAGAGATTGTATGAAGTTTTAAATGCTATTATAGCAAGGGAAGTCTTACTTAAGTACCATAAGTCTTAGATATGAATAAAGCAACGGTAATTTTCCTATTATCTTTGCAGAGGCAGCTTCACTGTGTTTATTTTACATCTGTAAATTTCTCATCGAGCACTTTTTGGTAATTTTCACATGTGTCTGTTTAATTATTATTATCATATCAGACAAGTGTGTGAAGGGGTTTCATGGGAAAATCAGTCACGTGCCGTCCACACGCCCAAGTGTGGGCAAACACAACACATGTTGATTGCCCCCCGGCCCCAGTGGCCCCAGCGGCCCGCGACAATGCGATTATTATCCCTTTACCGAGGTCACTAAGTCAGAGGGGACGGACCCTCGCGCGGCCAGTTCACGCGCTACTCACGCGTACGTCACGAGACTCTAATAACGCCACGATTTAGGGTAACCTCAGTTATTAATTGATGCATTTTCGTTTATCCTATCATTAAGACATGAGTCTATCATGATAATATTATCGCCCACAAGAAATAGGGTGTAATAAATTCAAGTGTTTCCATTTGTAATTCTTACACATAACCCTATCTTAGATACGGAATTTGAGTCATCCAAGTCAAAGTTCATTAGCATTTTGTTTACAAAAAGAATTATTAAAGTAGGATGCCACCTACACACAAAATATTCGGCTCGTACCGGTCCAAACATGTAGCATTTTTTCTTAACATGTCCGAAGAGAGTATTATAAAAAAATTAAGTTTAAAAGAAATCAGTGTAGCGGTGATAGTGGTTGCTCAGCCAATGGGGTGCGCGCGCGCCGGCAGGTGTTACGATCCGAAGGCTCTGGCACACACACGCTCGCAGTTTAAATATACGATCTTTGAACACGTGCATTCGAACAGGATGAACATATGCATTTACAGGGGTCGCGAGCGAGACCTGCGATATTTTTTATCGATATGAATAGATTCACGACTCCCTCATATCCGAAATAGGGTAACGCAAAGGCTAATTTGGTTATTGAAAATTGAGGGGTTGTTCGTGGGAATGCTCCTCGTTCCTAGGTTCCCAGGGTTGCTCGCACATTGAGTTTTTTTTGGCGATTCGAGATTCGGAACGACGACAGATGGCAAGCGGTCGATCGTTCCCGTTCTGCTTTGTTAAAATAAATCGTATGGGGTATTGGAATTAAACATACCATTTTGATGGCTCAGCGCGTTTGAGCGGGGGTTGAGGGGATGAAGATGTAAACAAGTGTAAAAGGGGTCAGTGGAACTAGACCGGCTCTACCGCTTTATAATTAAATGTCTATTAGGAGCATTTTAAGATGATTAGGAGATATTGTTAGGGGTTGAAGTTATAATTATAATGATGGCGATCAAAAGATTGCTTTAGATGATTTTAGTGCAACATTTATGATGCAAATGAGACTGAGTTAGATTCTTATAACTAACTTGAATAGGTTTTATTGCTTCGTTAATTATACTTACATTTTTAAATAGTAAACGAAAAAAGGTGAATTAATTAGACCTAGTTCCTACTAAATATTTCTAGCTTTTGCGTACTCACCGCACCGTGAAAGCCGTAGCGAATCTACCATGAAATAAAACATATTCCCATACTTACCTGCCTATAAATTTGTCACTTTTTTCAGGTCATCACGCGAGTCCAGTTTCCCACGTTCTGAAGATGCAAAAACTTTTACAAAAGAAAGAAAAGAATAGATAGAGGGAAGATACTTTGCGTGATTTAAAAAGCGAGGCATTGTGCCCTGCGGCGTGACAAGTGATTGTGACGTCACAGTAACGTGGGGTGCATAATGACGATCCCCCATTGTTAGTTGTTTGTGATTCCACTTGCTGCGTTAGAGGGTTAGGTCAGATTGTATTTGATTTTTTTGTGTTGATTGTGAAATATGATTTAGCTGAGCCAGGATTTATATATTCGTATATTTGTAACAAAAAATAAGTAGTGTCAATGTAAAAAAGAAAATTGGTAAAAAAATAATTGAAAATTAAGTATTAAAAATGTAAATAATTTTGTACAAAGCACCAAATAATAAAACATAAAATATATTACTAATGTATACCAGACTGAAATATCATCAAGACTGAAACTAAGTAGGTAGTTTGTATTTTAGCTTTTTCGGATATTGTTTTCGCAACACTCCCGTCACGGTAAATGACCGCTCTGAAAAGGGAATATCGTTGATGAGCACAACACCATTGCTTTAAGCTAGAGTTTTCTAAGACTGCGATGGCCGGCACATAGCGTCCGCAATTCACCGGCGAATGACGTCACTGAAACGTTATTTATAAAAGTAAGTTGATGTTTTTCTAGACAGTGCTTATTGGTATCGTAAAGTAAAACCCCGGTGCCATCATTTACATGACGGCCGTCACTGCGGCCGTTATGTGGCGGCCACCGGACTATTACGAAACCATAACTTTAGCAACACTATGTCTGGACTTTAAAAGAGACTGTGTCCTCTGAGTTTATTTCGGCCTTTCTTCTCAGAGTAAACAGATAGGAAACGCCGACCTCATCTTTTTTTTTAAATATGATTGATGTGTATGTACCAAACTACTTACAGAAATAAAAATCATTTATCACCATTTATCAATAACTTATGTTTATTTATTCGTTTGACAAACATTATTTTATATTATTGTTTTTTGTGTATGCATTTTTTTTGTGCAATGTGCATTTTTTTAAATTTTCATTTCATTTTATTTAATTGTATTGCTAGAAATTGTTTTCTAATGTGTATGTGTAATTTTGAAATTTAATTTTATTATTGTTGTTGATTATTTTAATGTAATGTGTTTTTTATGATTTTATTTTTACATAATGTTTGGACTATGTCTGAAATAATAATAATAATAATTATTATAACAGTCTCGTACATTTTATATTTGGAAGGAAGACAGTTCAGTCTGTGTAGCTTATTAGCTTTACAAACTGATTTAGAATTTGGTAAACTGTGTGTAATACCTACGATTGCCTTATTAAAACAGTTCCTTGTTATTTATTGATAAGTTTTTCTATTGATACTCATTTTGGTAAATTAGATTTATTAGATTAATTATAAAATAGGCAGTTGCTCCATGTAAAATAGGTACTGGTATTCAGCTGCATCCAGTTGACTGGAAGCCGACCCCAACGTAGTTGGAAAGGCTAAGCAGATGATGACTTATTTTGGTAAATTGACTTGAGGAAAGTTTTGAGTATGAATGTGGATGGCTAGAAGACCAAAGAAACGATGAATGGACTGTGTGAAAAGATAACGAATAATAGAGAAGTAAGAAAAGACATGTTACGCCGACCCCAAATAAATTGGGATAACGATAAATTAATAAGAAAAAAAAAATGATGTCTCATTTAGGTTTTGTGTAAATCTTAAAATATAAGTCTAATCTTAAAGTAATGTCTTATTTAATGTAAGTCAATAATCCAATTGGAATCTGTGATACTGATAAGCTCACTAAGTTTGTATTTAAGTTTAGTAAATTTAATGTTTTGTTTTATTTTAAATGGAGTTTTTTTTTTAATGTTTGCAAATAATGGAGTGGCTAATAAATTGTTATACTAGTAGATTTCATAAGAATATAGTTTAGGTTTACAGTTGGTTAAGTTTTAACTACGTTGATATCTATTACACTAGTTTCAAATGTCGATTGATAGTGCCTTATGAACCAATGTGCCTTAAGATTTAAAAATAATACCTGTAAATAATATTTAAGTTTTATTAATTATAATTTTGTAAATAAAACACCAAACTGGCTACTTTAATATTTTTATTTAAGCCTTATTTAGAACTGCTACCTCAAATCTAATTTATGTATCACAAAAAACTATCCATCGTCCCTGATTGAAAAACGACAGTTTCCAATTGTCAAAAAAAAAAACTTCTACGTTCCCCTCTACTGCGTGCGTGGGAATTTCAGTTACGGTATCACTTGAACTAAACTTGGGGGTGGAAAATAAAAGAATATATAAATCACCCCTAATCGCTTCTTTTGTTAGCTCTTACACTTGTTGCATCACCACACTGTATGAGATTTTTGTACCAAGATATTACAAACAACCCCTAAAATTTGTAATTACTGAAATGAACCCTATTAACTTCGAAATAGGAATCAAAATTGTCTTATCATCGTTTGTGAATTGTAAAATGTTATTTGGTGGGGGACCAAAGTATATGGGGGCGGTAAATTTTAGGGGTTGTCGAACAATTAAGTGAATCACAGGTAAACTTATTTTAAATTGGATAAAAAAATTATAAAGATTTGCGTGAACCCGAACCTTTATGAATAATGGATAAGGCATTGATATTTTATTTATATTTATTATAGGTTGTTGTATTAATACAACGTAAATGTGTTCTGTTTTATCAATAAAACGTTGTATGGTTTTATCCTTATTTGATGTTTCCTTTATTTCCCTTAAATTTATTAATTTCCGATTTACTAGTTCTTGTTTACGCTTAAGGGGACTACAGGACCTAAACGCAAATTTTGTAAGTTTAATAATGCGTAAAAGTATATGATCCACTGCAGTAAATAAATTCAAAAAAATATATGATATTCTTAAGGATATATGCTAGGTAGATAGTGTGTTGAAAACATAATACAACTAATTTGATACGATAGAAAAAAATCACGAATATACCTCTAATAAAAACTTTTAACGATTAAAAATCATACTAATATACATGTAATCATTCTGATTTTTTGTCAGATTATTCTACAAGCAACATATTAGTATAATAGTGTTTTATTTTTTTTATACAAACTATTGTTTTTTTGTAAATCGATAATTGCTTCATATTTTGCAATAAATTATCAGCGTTGTGTCATCGCGCTTCTCTTTCTTTTCTATGCAGTCCGACAGTGACCGCGCTTTAGGTGTTGTCGGCCTCTTAACAAAACTTTCGGTGACGTGCCTCGGAAGCTATTTTTAAGATACTATTATATTGACTTATTTAACATAATATCACGCCTGTAATTCCCAAAAGGTAAGGCAGAGGTGTAGTTACTGTAGCACACCCACATTTCACCAGTTATGTTTAAGTCCCATGTTATAGGGGACAAGCCTATTGCATTGTCATCAACCGAGCACAAATTCAGACCCTGGGCTGTTACTCAGAAATTCCAGATAGAAGAACCCAATAACACTGCCCGACCTGGGAACGAACCCAGGACCTCATGTTCAGCAGTAGCACTTAAGACCACCAGAATTTTGATAAATGATTTTTATATGTGTAAGTAGGTTTGTACAAACACTTTTTACACGTCAATCATATTTTAAAAACTAGATGAGGTCGGCGTTTCCCATCTGACTACTCTGATAAGAAAGGCCGAAACAAACTGAGAGGTCACAGTCTCTTTTCAGGTCCAGACATAATATTGGGCAGATCATGTGAAGACCATGTAGATTGGTCTCTGAAATGGTCTTTTGAGGAAAGAACCATACAGATTGATTGAACCTATCCAATCAGACAGTGGACGCATTTGTCAGTAATCGTCTAGCTCAACTCAACTTAAGGAGCTCAACGATTCGACGAACAATATCAAATAAAGGACATTTGGGTAGGCCGCATGTTAATGATAAAGTAAAACATTTTTAAGTTTTTATTATAAAAAAAAACACCTCTAATCTCTTAATTAAAATAAAATAAAAAAACTTTCAACAATTAAAAAAAAAATCCTTATGTTTCGTTGATTATTAGGTATAATCTTCATAGTAACAGAAAGAAAGGGTATAAGGCTCTTGTCATGTTTTGTTTTTATTATAAACGTAAGAAACTTGGTCTAATGAGGAGGCGGCCGTCATTAAAGGAGCGAAAGGAGGTGGGAGGTGATAATAAGCCTCCATATTTGGATGCTCTCGTTAGAGCTATGGTTCCATTGCGAGCGATTTGATCGGGGATGCATAAGCATAGTCAGTCTATTATGTTCCCACTGCTGGAAAACAGGGGGGCAACCACCGCCTCTTAAAGCAGTATTATTTTAATATTGCTTCGCAGTGGGAAAGAGATGGAGCTTTACCCCCTGTATAGCTTCATCTCGTTCTCACACTGATGTAATATTAAAATAATACTGCTATAAGATGAGGTGGTTGGCCCCCAGGTCTCCTCTCTGTGAGAGGGAGTGGGGCGTAATCCACCACGCGGGTACTGTGTGGATTGGTGGATCGTGGAAGATACGACAATCAATACGATACTATAAATAAGATATTTAGGGCCATTATCTCGAACTATTATTATAGCAAAATTATTGTGACAAATTGTCAAATTACTTTTGGTTTTGCTTTGATTTTGTCATGCGCGCGTAAACTGCTGAGATTGGTTGATTGGTCAACAGCCATTCGCAGCAGTTAACACGCGCTTGATAATTTGTCACATTAATTTTCGTTCGATAAACTGGCCGATAGTGACTTACTTTACTTAGTACTTAGGTGTGTAAGAAATAATAAGTTTGTTTTTTATTAATAACGTTTATACATTAGAAGATAGTTTTAGCGTTGGGCTAAGAATTAAACATACTTATGTCTTCTTAATACTCACGTACATACATAGATACATACAAACACAGCATTAGTGTTAAAAAAAATGTGTAAATTGTATCTAAATGCTACGAAAATCAATTCGCTTACTGTGAGACGTAGCCTTATATTCGTATTTTATTTTGAATACTTTGAGAAGATGAGTTCGGGAGTACTGTTTAATAGCCTGGGAGTTGTACTCGGATATTAAGTTTAATAACGATATTCAGTAAAAAGGATCGTTAGACCTTTAAAGTATTAATTACACATTCGCCGCGCTCTGTTTTGACGGTATTATAAAAATGAAAGTTGTAACAACTTTGTCTTTTTCTATTTCGTATTTTATAGGAATGGCTCTCAGTTATTATGAAGATATATTATACGATAGTTCTGATGTTTTATTATTGGTGTTAGAAGCAATTAACTTTAGTTGGGTGTCGTAAAATGGTTCATTTTGTTTTAAGACGTTAAGTGTATGTTCATTAAATGTTCATTTTTCACCTGTTACTTATTGTCTATTAAAAAAATGGTTAACCAAAGTGTTCTTTATTTGTGAACAACACATACCTAGGTATTATATAGGTAATTATATTGATATATTATTATAGTTCATTACAAAATTGTTCTTCGAGTTAAATTAAGTATTTCAGTAATTATTTTCAACAACTAACTATAACAAATATACAATACAATACAATATATTAATATATACTATATTGTATACTTCCATTAAATTGTAGCAATATTTTGATACTACACTACAATATAGCCAGGGCCGTCTTTAATATATTGGAGACCCTAGGCATTTTAGGATATGGAGAATGCAGGATACAAGAGTGAGCTCGAAATTTATAGCACCCCTCGGATAGGTTAGGATTACTTTTGACCGTTCATATCAGAAATAGTAGTTACTTTGTCGACTTATGCAGAAAAGTTTGGGAAATAAGATAACGATCGAAGGATGTACCTGTGAGCGAACGAAGCGAGCTCAAAAATTTTGCACCCCGCACCTCGTCTGATATTTTCTTTTGACAGCCTCTAGCTACAACACTGGCAGGAACTAGGGGGCTCCATGGATCACGGGGCCCTGGGCAGTTGCACAGTGTGCCCAATAACAAAGACGAACGTGAGAAGAGAATGCTTTGAGTTTGAGTTTGGGTTTGAATAATACAAGGCAATTTATTTATTTATAAGTCAACGTATAACTATAAGGTTTTTCGATCATAATATACAAATAAAGTTGTTTCGTAACAACAACTAATTGGATCTACAACAATCGCTTAACAACTAATGTCTCTTACTACTTAATACTTCTAAATTGCTCCATCACTCTGCATCGTTAGTTTAGCCGTCGCAAGCGCTACTGTTGAGCATGATGACCTGGGTTTTTTCAAACACCAAGCATTTATTTCAAGTAAATCAATTACAGGCACTTTTGAATTGGCAAGGGGTCGGTCAGTAAGAAAGATGAAGCTAGTTGCCCATTCCAAAGCGTAGTAGGCACTCATGGAGAAGAACGGGCTAGAAACTCCACTCTTCTAAATCAACATATGGTTACAAAATATTGGTTACATCATTCATTTTAGAATTATACATGGGAGAACGATGCAAAACGTCAAAAATCGTCCGTAATAAGAAGATTATTCAAAAACTAAATTAAATTAAAATAAGCCGTGGTGGCAGCTAAGACGTGACCAGTCCCTACTGACGGCGCCCGTTCACGAACATGACGCATAGATTAGCACCATTCAGCTCGACCAAAATCCGATTCCCAGGTTGGGAAAAGTGTTATTGGGATTTCCATCAGAGATTTCTCAGTAGCAGCTTGGAGGCTGATTTTTGTGCTTGGGCTGTGCTGATGGCAATTGGCGCGCCCTTTATTACATGAGATTTAAACATGGGACTTATGTGACTGGCGAAATGTGGGTTTACCCATGTACATAATCAACCTATAATGGCCTCCTCTCCGTGAGAGGGAGTGGGCCGTAACCCACCACGCGGGCCCAGTGCGGGTTGGTAGATGTCACATGTCTTCGAATTTTTGGTTCTAGGACATGCCGGTTTCCTCACGATGTTTTCTTTCACCGTTTTTTAATTTACACAAAGTAAAGCGAATGTCTGGGTTCGAACCTACGACCTACAAACCGTAAGTCGCAGCTGTTACCGCCACTGGGCCACCACTGCTCTTCCCATGTACACCTCTGTCTAACCCTTCCGGGTTTACAGGCGTGATGTTATATTAACTAATTTGATCAATAACAATAGCTCAACAACTAAGTATTCTCATTAATACTTCTAAATTGCTCCATCACTCTCGCATCGAGTGTAAGGCCGCGCCCTGATTGTTTGAGTCTAATCATTTGCTGCCGGCAACCGGCGGCAACAACAAGCAACGGGCTATAAATAAATAGTTAAGTGCAACGGACGGTTAATTCCAGCAATTTGTTGTTGGTACAAATAATGGGATGCAAGGTGTAAGCGTGTAGCGATTTGTGAACTTTGATTTTCATGTCGGGATGAATATGAAATTAGTCCTAGTAGTAGCAGTGTGTGTGTTTATTAGTCTTGGTTTAGTGTTACCTTGTAATTTAAGAAACTTGTTTAAGTATTGATGACTAGAAATTAAATTTCTTGAGAACTAGAAATTTTTTAGCACGCCCGTGTCATCTCTTCTTTGCTTTCGTAAGTGTGTGATATGTGTGCATTTGTTTTTATTCGAGTAATTGAATGAATAAAAGGTTTACAATAATTTCAATATATTAAAAACAGGAGAGATTTAAAACAAATCAATAATTTTAAAGCTAATATTTCAACTATGCTTTACAACTTAATTGAACAATCGCTCATCTCTCATGACTCACAGAGCGTGCGCACACGCAGTAGTCTGTAATTGTGGCTAATAGTTGTCGCAGACCGGCCATTACACCGACCGACTGGGATAAGCGGCGATGACCGCTATATACTTATGTAAGAGTGTATTTCATACATGTATTGATGAACATTGTACTGTTTCTGTTAATTTGCCAATTAAGATATTTCATCGACTTCTGAAAGTTATTAAATATGGAGGCCTTGGCAAAGAGTAAAACTTTGTGCCCTTTGGCGTCGAGACCCTCGGTCCGTGGGGTCCCAGTGCGCATAAGTTATTTGCGGAAATCGCGAAACGTCTAGTTGATGTAACTGGTGACCGAAAAGCTGGCGGCTTTCTCGCGCAACGCATCAGCATTGCAATTCAGCGAGGAAATGCCGCCAGCATCCTCGGTACAATGCCCCGAGGGCCTTTTTTAAGCTTTACTTAGTTTTAATTTAATTTAGTTAATGTTTATAATCATGTTGTAATTTGGTTATGTAAATAAATATATTATCAATTTCATCGACTTTAACGAATTTTCATCACGCATGTCTTGCTTGTCGGCCCGCAAAAAAACATTGATTTTTTTCCTTATACCTAGAGAGAGGATGCATGTGTCCCAGTAGTAGGAATGTTATTGGCTGATCATGCTATGTTAAAATTAAAAATTAAAATACTCGTATGGTTACGTATTCGGTTCACATTCTTTCTCCTTCGTATCGATATGAACCAATTATAAACTTTGTGGCTTTTTTTTTTTTTGATAAGGTATTGCAGTCAAAGTCAGAATGTTCTATAGCCGGATTAAAACGGATTAAATCGCTAAAACCGGGCTGGTTGGTTATAAATTCCACCCACGACCACAGGTAGAGGGTAATTGTACCCATTTAATATATTGTCGCAGCTCGGCGTATTGGTCCAACTGATTGTAATTAGTGACAATTACAAATATTTATATCTACTAGAAAAAAAAACTTAGACAACTTCGTTTAAGTAATCACACAAGAATCGCCACCACGACCGGTTCACGTATCCAACAGAATCCTGCATTAAGTCCTCTGCTAATCCTAGTTTTGGGCGAGTCCTGTGTCCAGCGTAGAACGTCCTTTTGCTGAAATGATGATGATGATGAAGCATCTTATTATTGTCGGCATGTAAAAGTAGACCTAAACACAATTTCACTGTCAATAGCAATACATAATCATAACCAGCTTATAATGTTCCCACTGCTGTGACACAGGCCTCCTCTCTATGAGAGGGAGTGGGCCGTAATCCGCCACGCGGGCCCAGTGCGGGTTGGTAGATGTCTTTGAATTTTTGGTTCTAGGACATGCCGGTTTCCTCACGATGTTTTCCTTCACCGTTTTGAGAGCAGTGGTGATGAAATATGTAATTTACACAAAGTAAAGCGCCTGTCTGGGTTCGAACCTACGACCTACAACTCGTAAGTCGCGACCGTTACCACTGGGCCACCACTGCTCTCTAATAGCAATAGGTGTAAGAGAATTCCTTTCTTTCTAAGATACCTGTATATTTATATGACTGCCAGTTCGAACCAGCTACCTTTCGAACCTTCCATCTTTTTATGGCATCTCGTAGTTGACCTTGAGAGGTCGTGAATACTTAACCGAACTATCCTGTGGCTGCCTTAAGTGAACTCAAAGCCTCCACCCAGGGGTAACCTTCCATCGCAACCCGCGCTCCGCTTATACCTTACCCCTCGCCTCGCACGTACTACGTAATTGCAGCTAATAGTTGTCGCGAGCGCCCATTAGACCGACCGCCGCGGATTACCGTCGCCTGGAGGTACAGCCCGCCGTCCTCTAATATGTACATAGAATAAAACTAAGTCACTTTTCGTGTCAGTCTGTGTCCCTTAAGTTTTTATAAACTGCGTAATAGATTTTGATGCGGTTTTAACCATCATTTAGAGCATTTATTATGGAAGGTTTATGTGTACTTAGATATTGCACAGAAAGAGAAGGAGCAGTGGTGGCCCAGTGATAATAGATGGGACTTACGAGTTCCAGCCTGTAGGTTCGAACCCAGCCCGGCGCTTTACTTTGTGTAAATTATTCCATCACCACAGCTCCCAAAACGGTGAAGGAAAACATCGTGAGGAAACTGGCATGTCCAAGAAACAAAAAAAAAACGAAGACATGTGACATCTAGCAATCCGCACTGGGCCCGCGTAGTGGATTACGGCCCACTCCCTCTGACAGAGAGGAGGCCTGTGTCCCAGCAGTGGGAACATTATAGGCTGATTATCAGCCTATAATGTTCCCACTGCTGGGACACACGCTGGGTTATGCTTATGTTAGCACAGAAATCTCGATGTTTTGACATGTCGCTACATTAGTAGATTGCACCCGTGCGAAGCATGGGCGGGTCGCTAGTATTACTCGTATATAATAGCAGAAAACATCGCGAATCACGCTGATTGAATCGGGTGATTCATGGAAAAAATGTCGGTGGTTTTCTTTGATTCTTGTATGGAATTTTCTTAGGTGGAGGTGGAGAAAAACTGTGACTTTAATGCTCTGTATGTTGGACAAATGTGCACCTTCAGATTGCTTACTTTTTAGGGTGCCGTAGTCAACAAGGAACCCTTATAGTTTCGCCATGTCCATCTGTCTGTCTGTTTGTCTGTCCCCAGTTTAGCTCAGTTACTAATAGAAAGCTGTCCTATCGTGTAGTTATGTATTTTCTAGAGACAAATTATTAAAAAAGAACGAAAAACAGAAAATTGGAAAAAAGAAGAATGATGTCATCATCGTCTGTGCAATCACCAGTATCTATACTTAGTTGCACTACCAATCAATTCCATCATTACGGAGCCTGTTAAAAAATAAAATACAAATCCTACTAGACAGATTGAAGGCATCACGTTATTAGTTGTGGTTGCGGAGAAAAAACTCACTAATGACGAACAGAAGTAATATAAAATGATAAAAAGGAACGTCTTCTAGTGTATGACCGGAGAAATAATTGTTACATGAAACGTACGAGGTGTTGATGAAATCATTTCCTTTGACTTAATTGTCGGAGGATGTAAATGGAGTCTGTTGCAATTGCGAATCTCTTGCACCGTCAAAACAGTTTAGAGTTAATAGTCATCTATGTCGCCAACGTGCAACGTTGACTCATGAACATGGGCTTTCCAATAACTGCCACTACAATGAAAGATTATTGTAGAAATTACTTTACTAACCACGTTTGCAATATTTGCAAGCCAAGGTGCATAATTTGCATATTCTTTAGGCATATTCCTTAAACAACTGTCTCGAATGGACAGAGGAATGTCAGTCTAAATTCCGATTCTACAGTAATACTATCAATCACCCACAAACAAAATACAATTAACAACGAAACTCCCCGATAGGGTTTCAACAAGAATCAAACCAAAATACGTTACCTTAATTAATGATTAGCCCTAAAATGAATGGCCTCAAAACATCACAATTCAAATTCCTTTATCACCAAAAAGGGTATTCAGGCTTGCACAATGTTAACTTGTGCATAAATATAAACCCTACCATATTAATCTAATCGGGTTGCCCAACTAAGCCCTAACTTGGTTGGCTTGTATCTTGAAACTTACTTGTGAATGGTCATTCAGGTATATTTGTCATTACTTAATCATCCTCGAGATAAGGTCACTCTTTTCTCCTTAATCTACCGAAGAAGAAATACTCGAATGACCATTTAACTTAAAGGGGTGCATCAAGTTAGCATCTATTAAAAAAAAACTGCTGTAGTTTATTCTGCTTCATTTCTTGAAGGTCTTAGAATTGGGACGATAGTCGCTCTATCTTAGGTACGTCTGAAACAATAATTGTCTGTGTAACATTGAATTGTAAAAATTATAACTAGGCAGAATCCTTTCCGAGAAACCTTGGATAGTTATTATCAAGACTTATCTAGGCCTGTTTATGGATCCGCTTCTGATTATTTGTAGAATAGCAGAGCGTTTCCAGATAATAGTATCACAATCAAATGATCGATGAATGAATGAATGATGAAAAAGCTATCTGTTAGCATCTTGCTTCGCATCGAAATTAAATTAAACCCAATGTAAATTATGTTGCTAATATCACTGAGAAAAGTTCTAAAAGTCACAATAAATGTGTAAGTCTAAGTCAAATTATTTATTTCAAATACGCACATAAAAGGCACTTCTGAACAAATGCTCAGCTTAAACTGCACTCACGGACAGTGAACTCGCACTCACTGCAGGGGACAAGCCGTGAAGACTTGCACTAATGTTTATACTTACGTTACAAAGCAAGTTACAAATAATCGACAGCCAATCTAAACGCGGGTTCATTAACTTGTAATTGCAATACATTGAAGAACTCAACACAAGTTAGGAAAAACTACATCATTCATTTGTTTCAAGTCCATTGAACGATGGGTTAGGGATCGCAGCTTGCTTCGTTGGACAAAACCGTCAATGGTTATGTAACAAAGCATTTTATTCAATAACGTCGTTACAATTTCAGCATGGTTTGAAGTAGTAGCGGGTATATGGCGCCTTCTTTTTATCTGAAGCCGGCGTTCAATAAAATTAGAAATAATTACAGTCGTTAGCGACTCTCACAGAGAATCTTAAGCGATGTCGTGTTTCTTTACAAAATTAACGAAAGTAACCGCGTCTACTTTGTAAGGTATTGGAGGTTTTATTATGATAGATAATCGAACTGCTTAGGTGGTCCATCAGAAGAGATTAATAGAAAAAAAAAACGATCCTCTATGGTAGCTATAAATTAACGCCAGATAGATCAAAAGATAATCTAACACCTTTTCAATTCATGTACGTATATAGTGCATGTTCATATTCTGTAAATATCAAAGACGTTATTACAGTATTGTGTTCAAATTCTTAAATTATCTAAAATTCTAAACAGTTAAATTGCTGCAAAACATTAATAAATAAGCAGTAGTAACTGGTAGTGGTTTTAACAGTATTGAAGTTGACGCCATAATTAATAACAATCTGGCTTATTCTGACCTAGGGGTGCGGGAAGTTGCGTTGAAAACTCGTAGAAAAGGATTGTAAAAATCTTTGATCAACGTTTATCGAACATAGTAATAAACGAAAAGTTATGTAGCATAATCGCGGCGTAGCGTAGTAGCGGGGTGGCGTAGACGCGGCGTAGCGGTGTCTCGTAGACGTGGCAAAGCAGCGTTTAGTAGTAACGGCGTAGCAGCCTTGCGTAGATGCAGCGTAGCGGTGTTTCATAGAAGCGGCGCAGCGTTTTCTCGTAGATACGGCGTAGCGTCGTTTCGTAGACGCGGCTTAGCTGCGTATCGTAGACGCGGCGTAGCGGCATCTCGTAGACTCGGAGTAGGGGCGCTTCGTTGCGAAGCGTACCGATACGTTTAATAAAATAATTTTAAATCATTAAGATTCATAATAATACCATCGATTAGTTTGAGAGAAATTATTTACATCCTCTTTACAATTTTAAAAGAAATCAATTTTGTATGCTTCGTTTAAACGATGGAGCATAACAAACCCCGCTTAACCTCGATATTGTTATTTATTACGATATTAACACGTCAATGGAGGGTTGTTCGTGATTTGGAACAAAATTAACCCCTTTGTTATGAAGGGACGGCAATTTAACCCTTCGCGTGCGTTCAGGATTCGGTTAACTGGCAATCAATCGGTTAAACGTTAACGATTACTACAATTAAGAAACAATTTGTCAGGTTATGGAGGTAAGTTGGTAGTTAAGTTAATTAGGAGGTTTGCAGGTCTGTTTTCATTGGATTTAAGTGATTAGAATTCTCGATTTATGTCCTTTCCATGAATATTAATGAAATATTTATTAAACGAGTTATTTAAACGTGCTATTTAAAGCACCAATGGGTCCGAACAACAACCAGAAAATCAGAAGAAAAGTTAGCAAAACATGTAATTGCTAAGAAAATATCAGAGTGCTTTGTCCACAATATCAATTTTTACACGATGTGTAGTTTGGAACTAAATGTAATGTCCTGAAACCACAATTTCATTTGAATGAGCTAAGAATCTTTCGACTGCCCAAGTCATGCTTAATCATGTCTGATTGCCTTACGTATCGGTACTTTAACATCTATGACCCATAATTACATTCAGTGTGAATTTCCTCACTGCTGAAATGATCTGTAAGTACTCAGACCATCTGCTTGTGATAATCACACACACAAAGCATTTACACGCATCACCAGATCATTACGAATAAAGATATAATTCCCTTACCAAATGTGTCCAAACCACGATTTGCACTCTCTGCCTCCCAATTCTTCCAAAAAGCTCTTTTTTGTTACCGAACCACAGTAATTACGTGTCCTTAAACGATATTTTTAGTGTAAATGATACACTTAACCCGTCGTCCGCTCATATGAGTATTAAAAACTCGAACGAGTTTAAGAGCCTCTCGAGTATAACACCTTTTTGCGCTAATGCAGTCCCGGAACGCCTAATTTAAGATGATTGGCGTCGTTCAGCTTGATTTGTCTTAATGACGGTAAATTACAGCTGTAAAATGCGAAACCCCGTGCGGTCCAGCTTGGAAATTATGCTTGAAACATTCTCGGGGAATTTCACTTATTGTCCGTCATTAGGGGACCATCCATAAATTATGTCACACTTTAAGGGAGAGGGAGGGGGTCAACAAAGTGTGGCATTGCGTAAGTATTAAAAGTCTAAACTTCAACTCCAACGAAAAGTATTAAAATATCACTAAATATTAATATTATAAGGTTTAATTCCGAAAATTCAAAGACGTGACATCTACCAACCCGTACGGGGCCCGCGTGGTGGATTACGGCCCACTCCCTCTCACAGAGAGGAGGCCTGTGTCCCAGCAGTGGGAACATTACAGGCTGATTATGTGAGGTTTAATTGAAAATAGCATATGCGATGTAACAATAGGGGGTCAAACAAATATGACCACCTGTGACAAGGACGGGGAGCTCCATAAATCATGAAATTCGTGTGACGTAATTTGTGGACGGAACCTTGGTTCACTATTTATTAAAATTTAAGAGTGTTTTGCTTTTAATTGACGATAATTATGTCGTAAAGTATTGGCATATAGGACTGCTAAATTGAAATCGTTTGGCTTAGATCTAATTTAGATATCCTCAGGAAACCTGTCATTAAAGGCTTTTAAATAAATAGGGGAATGTGGGGGGAAACCGGGTAGAGGGTAAAACCAGATAGTTGCTATTTCAATACTCCGCGTACAGCTGTCTCGTTCAAGCTAGTGGAGAAATATGTGCGAACGCTTACTCAATGCGGTTGCAAATGGCGGGAACGGTAACATCTCAGCGCGTGCATCTATAAACGAACATTGAAAACAAAGGTAAGTTATCTAATATTTCGATATTTTTAAAGTGTGATCATTAAGTTTAGCAGTGTGCTATCATATTCAGTTGTATTTTTTAAGAAGATATATATATTTAACCTTTTAAAACGGTAATTGTTGTTGCTATGAGTGTAAACATAATCTGTTAGTTATTACAATTTCAAACATGGTACCTATGGGGCACAAGCGGACGGGGTGATCTCGACTATCCGGTTTCACCCGATTGATTTTATATGTAGGTATTGTGGGCGTTTGTTTTATTCCTCTTTTGAATTACTATTTTTTTTACCTTTTACAGAGTGCGAGCGTCAAATGCCACGAACATATGTGAGAAAGTCAAATAGGCTACAATGGTCGGAGTCAGAAAAAAATCAAATGGTAGGAGTCAGGGAAAATTTATGGCTAAAAACATGAGCTTTTAGCCATAAATTTGGTCATGGAAGGTAGAATGGGATATCTTTTAGTGTCACACACCTAAAATGTAACCAAAAGTTCCTTAGAAGATCGTGTAAAGAAGATCAAAGGTTCGAAAACCTAAAGACGAAGTGTTTAGAAAGTGCCCTGCTACTGCAAAATGCGTCTTCACTGATGAGCTGGAAGGTATGCTAGTCGAACATATCAAAACTATGGAATCTCGACTGTTTGAATTGACTAAAACGGATCTGCGACATTTGGCATTCCAATTAGCTAAAAGAAATAATTTAAACCATCCTTTTAATAAATAAACTGGACTCGCTGGCTTAGATTGGGTTAGTGGATTTCTTGAGAAATAACTCCATCCCTGGCAAGCAGGAATATCTACAGAAGGACAAACGTTTTCAGATTCTATAAGTCTTGTATCAACCGATTGAAGATGTCATGCCGATTCCTCATTTTAAAAAGAACATGCGGCCATCAGCGCGCCGTCATTTTGAGGAAAAACCGTAATTTTGACGGAATCACTACATAAAAATGAACTGGCTGAGAAGGCTACGTCATCAGTAATTAAAATAAAAAAGGCAAAGGTAAAGGTGTCGGTAAAAAGACGAATAAAGAAAACTATCATGAGGATTCGGAGTGTTTGGTTTGTGGCGAAAAGTACAGTCAAACTCACAGATGAATGGTACCAATACATTGCTTGTCTTAAATGGGCTCACGAAAGTTGCATCGCCTGTTCTGAGCAAGAATTATTATTTTTATGTATGCAAAAACTGCGAATAATTGGAATATTTAGTTTTATTGTTAGTATCTGTATTCACCCCTTGAATATAAAATTCCTATCCGGTTTGACCCATAGGTATGGGGTGAATTCGGATTTATAATATTTAATTTAAACCGTCCTATTTTTTAGTTATTAAGATTAATCTCAAACATTTTCATGCCAAAGTTACGCCTAAGGTATAGTTAAACAATTATGACATTGATTATCTCAATAAATTACAAAGTGATTTATTTATTGTGTCTTTATCTTAACTATCCGGTGTTCCCCCACCTTCCCCTAATTGTCTATATAGGATCATCTTTTGCGCAATGTTTTTGCACGACATACCATTTTAGTATTCATTTGTATTAAAGTGCGCGTTTTTATGGTTCCGTAGTAAAGAAGGAACCCTTATACTTAGTTTTGCCATGTCCGTCTGTCTGTCTGTCCCCGCTGTAACTAAGAGATGCTTAGTACCAGAAAGCTGTAGTTTGGCATAGGTATACATATTAATCATGTATACCTATGCCAAAATATTATTTTACCACTTTTCGGCATGATTAAGCAATCATGCCGACAAAGTGGTAAAATAAACATTTTTAGGGTACCTTCCATGCACGTAATGTTGGGATGATTTTTTTTCACGTTTGTACATGGTGTGGGGTATCGTTGGATAGGCCGTTCAAAAATATTGCTGGTCTGGGTACACCATTTTCAATTCAAGGATCAGTTTGCGTAATATTAGGCTTTAAAGTGAAAAATTTTATTTAGAGTCAAGTGTCCCCCCCCACCCTCCCTGTCAGCTAAATGACTATTTATGGAGATGTGAAAAAAATCATGGCAGTAGTAAATATAATGAAATTATAATGAAAAGGAAAACTATCACGGCTAAGTAGGCTGTACAAGTTAACGAGTAATATTCGACCAACTTAAATTTGCAGTTGGAGAATGGACCGTGACGTATATCGATGTATGGGAGAACATGTTTTAAACTACAATGTTAAGTTTGTTTTTGGGATAAATTCATCCCAACATTCCCAACTGCTTCATTGTGCGTGGTCCAACACGCACTTAGCCGGTTTTATTTTAGACAATTACTGCTTAATTATTTAATTATTAACTTGCTAGTCTCTTGGAAGCAAGTTTAACTTAACATTAACTTACTGTAACCCACCATGACAGGAAAAGATTGACGGTACCTTGCCAATTCATCTATGAAAATATTATGTAGGTATGTAAGAAAAAATCTACACCTTTTTAATAAAATAAGTGATATACATAATTTTAATACTAGAAATAAAGACAAAATAGATCAACCATTTTTCTGATTATCTAAAGTACATACATATTCTATGGGGTCTGTGTTAAATGATACAACAAAATACCTTGTGATATATTGCAATTAAATGAAAGAAAATTTAAAACTCATATTAAAAGTCCACTTTGTAAACAAGCATGTTACAAATTAGAGGATTGTATCCAAGATAAGAATGCATGGAAACATGCTGGTCCATAGGACAATCTAGAATTCTAGAGTCTAGAGAAAATCAAACTGGTTGCTATTTTAATTGATTGACATTGTTTTCCATTCTGTTATCATCTTAACTGACATACTTTTTTTTTTTTTGAGGGTGGGAAATCATCAAATAACTTCTCCCGCTCTGGGCGTAGCGGGAGGGTGTGTTAGACTCTTACTGACTAAAACCCACCCGTATTCCTTCCTGTTGCCTGTGTTGCGGGGGCCTCGGTGACCCATAAGTACCTTCCCGCGACCCCGGCAGACATCGGCCCTAGTGGACCCCTACTATGTGCTGACGACATCTCTTTGAGGCGCGCGTGGAATACAACGCGCCGTCGACCCGGGCCTGGTCCTTACCGGACGGTGAGCTACCCATTGCTCACCGTCCGCAAGCCCGCGCCTACGGTGGCCGGAAATCCGCCCGGGATTCCCGACGCCCTGGGCGTCTCCTGCGACGGCTAGGGGCGAGAGGGCGCGAAACTTGCCTTTCCCTCAACCGTCCCGCCTCCTCCTTCGCGAGCATTACTGCTTCGCAGAAGGAGGTGACGGCTGCCCATGCCCTCTCGCTCCGTACCATGGCCTGAACCAGGGCCGGACGCGAGAGGTCTCTGCCGCCAATCGCCTCCAAGAGGACACGGTGGTGCTCTGCCCAAGCCGGGCAGACCTCCACCGTATGCTCCACCGTGTCCTCCGGGCGATCCACACAGTGGTGACACCCGGACGTTTCCTCCCGCCTTATCCGACACAGGAACCTCCCGAAGCTGCCGTGTCCGGTGAGGACCTGCGTCAGGCGGAAGGTGAGGACGCCGTGGCGCCTCTCCAGCCACTCCTCAAAGAGGGGACTTATCGCCGCAATCGTGGCGTGCCCAGCACTGGGTTGCGACAACCGTACTTTCCATGACGCCATGAGATCCCGCCGGAGCTCCGTCCGCTGTGCCGCGATTTCTCGCGGCAGCGGACTTACGCCCCGGCGTTTCGCCTCCTCGCGCCACTCCCATACGTGCGCGAGGACTTTTGCCTCCAGATCCCATGGCGGCAATCCGGCAAGGAGGCTCGCTGCCTCACAGGAGACCGTGCGGTATCCTCGGACCATCCGGATGGCCATGACCCTTTGGGCCGCGCTCAACCGGCGGGCTGGCCGAAGCGCCAGAGAGCGCGCCCATACAGGAGCCCCGTAGAGGGCCATGGACCGCACGACCCCCACGTAGAGCCTCCGGCAGGAGGCGTTTGGACCCCCTAGATTGGGCAGGAGCCGCTTCAATGCAGCGCCCGCCCGCTCAAGTTTGGGAGCCAAACGTCGGAAATGCTCCACGAAGTTCCACCGGCTGTCGAGGACGAGTCCCAGGTACTTCATCGTCGACTCGACGCCGATAGAAACCCCTCCTACCGTTATTTGGGACCCCAACGGTGGCGCGTTCCGAGGACCATGAAAACACATGGCCTCGGACTTGTGCAGGGCCACCTCGAGTCCCAATTGCCGGATCCTTTCGACGATTGTCGCAACCCCGCGTGCCGCTAATTCGGCCGCCGCCTGGTGCGACCTCCCCTGCGCCAAGACCAACGTGTCGTCAGCGTAGCACACTACGCTGACGCCGCTAGGGAGGTCGGCGCGCAGCACTAACTGACATACTAATAATATATAATAATAATAATAATGTTTATTTGCCAAAAACAGTGATTACATTTCCTTATAGTCTACATTAATAACTAGGTTTACAAAAACAAAATAAGACGCAAAGGAAGCATTTTGCTTATGAACTCCACACTAGGTCGAGCCTGTCTCGTGGAGTCAATGGGTGGTATTACCATATAGTGAAAATGCGCATTACATTGATACATATGAAAATCGTTAATTATTAGGGAAATTAAAACATTGTTTAGGTTTAAAAGTGCAATTAAAACAATAAAAATTAATCTTTCTTGATTAAAACAAAAAGTAGGTAAACATACTATTATGGGAATGTGCACTATGTGTAAGAATGTGAGTGAGTGTTTGTGAGTGAAAGAGAGTGTGAGTGTGTGTAGACACATGCCTACTACTAGTGTACTATGAAATTACCTTTAAAAGAGATTCAGATTCACCATATGATTGGGCTAGCAGCCATTTGCGAACAATCTTTTTTACTTGGCTTGTTCTAGAGTTACTGATACCACACATTCTTTCCGCTTTGTTGTATATGTGGCTGAGCAAGAATTCTTGCATGTGTTGTGCAAAATTTGTACGTGTCCTTATTGAAGGACACTTGAAAACTCGGCGTTTGAGAAGCTGCGAGCATTCCGGGGTCTGTGTTATAATTTTATGCTGTTTCAGTACCATTTTTAATATATATAATTGTCGGACATTGAGTAATTCGGCTTCTTTGTACAAAAGGGCTGTGGGGTATCTAAAAGGCTTCCTGAGCATGACTTTCAAAACCGATCGTTGTGCTCGTTCGCTTTGGATCATGGTGGTGATTCCAACTCCACCCCATACGGTTATACAGTAACACAGAATTGACTCACATAGTGCCACATATACCATGTTAAGAGTGTTTTTATTGGCAGAGTTACGCAAGAGTTTCATTATGTGAATTAATTTTCTAGTGCGTTTGGCCACCAGGTCAATATGGGGCTTGAAAGAGAGCCGCTGGTCTATTATAACCTCCAAATATTTGATCCATTCTGCCCTTTCAATTTTCTGGCAGTTGCACTGGAAAGAGTTACAGGTTGCAGAGTGGATAATGATGTCAAGTGGTAGTTTAGGCGCTGAGGCCTGGGTTTTATGGAAACACAAATAGTTCGTTTTGTCGATATTTAACGAAAGAAGATTGTAATCGAGCCAACATTTGATACTAGCCAAACAATTTTGAGCCTCTATATGCACTGATTCCCACGATTTGCCATGAAGGAGAATAACCGTGTCATCAGCATAGCATATGATATCTGCATTTTGTGTTAATGTGCGATGTATATCATTTATGTAGATGATGAACAAGTAATACTGACCTATTACTTTAAAATATTTAGGAAAATGTATACTTTTACAATGTTTATAAATATGTGAGCAATCTATCACATAACTGATTTATATGTCATTGCTTAATTTTTAATTCTTTTTACCTATTGTCGTATAGTAATTTCATTCCAAGTCGTCGCATTGTCTTCACATATAATAATAATTATTATTATTATACGTGGTGTCCCATTTCGCATAAGTTATTTGTGGAAATCGCGAAACGTTTGGTTGATGTAACTGGTGACCGAAAAGCTGGCGGCTCTCTGTCAATGCATCAGCAGTGCAATTCAGCGAGGAAATGCCGCCAGCATCCTCGGCAAAATGCCTTGAGGGCCTTTTTAGGTTTAACTTAGTTTTAATTTAATTTAGTTAATGTTAATAATCATCTTGTATTTTGGCATTAAATAAAGAATTATTTATTGATACTTATGATTAGTACACATTATAATTATAATTATGAATGTATACAAAATATTGTAAAACATTTTAAAAGAGTAACGGTGGAGTTTCTTGCCCTTTCATCTCCATACGAAACTAGCTTTTGGAAGGGGCGAATAGAATATTTTTTTTTTGTTTTGCCTTTCAAAAGTGCCTTTTATGTGCCAATTTGAAATAAATAATTTGACTTTGACTTTGATTCCAGTCATGGGTTAAATTAAGTTAATAAATATTCGTTCAATACAACACGTTTTAGAGCCACGTGCAAAAGATGGTAGCAGTCATCTCTCCACAATCCTTATTACTAACCCACTTAATTCCAGTCAGGATAAAATTCCTCCATAATTAGGCTTATTCATTTTAATATCCTAATCCTTTTACATCACCACAATAAAGTATAAGCCTTGGACATATTTTAGCATTTTATCATGCCCCTAAATAATGGTGATAAAGTCCCGAATGAAAAAAGATTTCTAAAGATAAATATGTCGCGTCCCCGTGGAGGAATTTTATCGTCCTGATAATAAAATATCGTTTAACACTACAATAAAAACAGAAAAGGAAAGGGCCAGGGTATCTCGGATCGAGGGAGGCCACAAAATATACCCTTATCAAGGGTTCTAAGGTTGTGACTGTAATCTGCTAACATATTAAATGTTCCGACCTCAAGACAAACCATTTATTTATTTTCGTTTGTGGTAAGATAAATAATAATATAAAGTTTATTTCGGAACAATCAAGTCTTGTGTTATAAGCAGAGATCGGATATTTGGATGCATATTTACCTAAAGTTCATTTTTGGCTATGAAAGTATGGAAGCGGTTTCTTTTTTTTTTTTAAATAAAAATCCCGGGATGCCAGGGATACCGGGAATGCATAGTCGGGTGCATAGCATAGAAACGACTTCTAAAAAAATATTTATTTAAAAAACCCGGGATTCATGGCTTGCATATTAAAATTAATGTGTCTACCTACTTTAAATTACAATATAAGGTAGGTAGTTATGCAGCCAATTCTATAGTAAAAAAAAAACACAAAATTTGTCGATTCCGGAATGGCGGGCGGGATTTTTACGATCGATACAAAAGTGCATTCCATATAAGCGAACATTTGAAAGTAAGTTAATATACATTCGATTTTATAATCAGAAACCTAAATTTGTTTTCCCGGAACCACAGGATTTTTTCGATACAAAAGCACATTCTATATTAGCTATCATCTCAACTTTAGGTAAATATGCATCCGAATATCCGATCTCTAGTTATAAGACTAAATACAAACATGTAAAACGATGATACCTGCAAAAGTATAAACTGTAGCGCAGTTAACAACGCCCTTCCCCAGATACAGAATGGAGTAATGTTCCATGCAAAAAGTGCTTAATATGTAATTATGATAATTTGGTTAATTTAGATTTAAATAATTAATAATATAGATAGTGGGGAATATGTATACAAAATAGCAGGAAATGGTGAAACAGATTTATACATTCATGTTTTTTAATAATTCTAATATATTATAATATACATATAAATCACCAAATCTTCCTAACAAGATATAAATTCATGAACCGACAAAATCAACTCCCAATCTCATCCAAACATCCGTCAACCCGTAAAGCTCTATAAACATCCAAATCGATTTACGGATAAACCTGTAAAAACAAAGAGTCATCATCGATCATCTAGAACCGCTCCGCTGCTTCGTTGTCCAATTCGTTTGGTAAACCGAAAACTGTGCTCCGAAATTACGGGCCTAAGAAAACAAGAAAAAAAACACGAAGATTTATTTAAGGGAGCGTAAAGATCTGTTTATGGTATGCGTCGGTAATTAAGGGGCTGCGCACACGTGCGCGCGCGCAAAAACGTAAAAGAAAAAACTAATACCTGTTTCTGAGAGTTGAGAGCGACAGGTCCGCTGACACGATCTTTTGAGGGTTCCTTCTCAAAGTTTCGGGACCAAGTAAAATGCACGTTAAACTGTAGTGTATACGGCAAATTGTAGTAGGGTTCTAGGAAAACATTTTAGGCAGAAAATGGAAAACACATGTTGGATATTAGTTTTATTAATGGACATTTAATTGGTCAAGGGCAGCAGGAAGCAAGGGCAGCAGACACAATTGATTTTCTATTGTTTGACTCCGAATCGGTGTCTCGCGGGGCTTAACAGGTAAAAAGTAATTTGTTAATGATTCAATTAGGTACTTAAAGTGAAAATATAAAAAGAAGCCAGAGAAAGTGAAATTATATAAGAAAAACCTAAAAGTGACATGGAATTAGTGGTACCTTTTATAATCTTACCTAACACATACGCTTAATTTTTAAGTTCCCATTAGTAGAGTAATTTTAATGAAATGCCTTCCCAAAGTTTGAGCACTTCTGTCCTCGTCTTCCCTTAATGTTATCTTATTATAGCTAAAATGACTTCGGTGTTCAGAGATAATAGCCGGGTCCAGGGTTCCTCACCACCATTTTTTACCAGATTTTTTCAACCAGGCTCGATAATGCTTTTAGATATTGTGTGTTAGAATATTTTGATTTCAGGAGCGTCGTTAAGAAAACACGTGATTATGTTTCGACGCTTTTAGATGATCATAAATATTATGTGTCGTTTCCTGCTATTGTTTTGTGTTTAATTTAGGCATTTAATAGGTAGTTCTTTAGAAATAGACAGTAGACTTGGTAATTACGTCACATGCTACGATCCTAATCATAAACATCTATTCATTTATACACCTTGTTATGATTCTTCATGCCACTTATGTACCATTTCTTACTATCATGAAACCAATAACAAAGATAAGTTGAATCAAAACAATAAACTCAAACTCAAAGCATTTATTTCAAATAAACCAATTACAGGCACTTTTGAATCGTCAAGGGGTCGGTCGGTCACTCAGAAAGATGAAGCTAGTTGCCTATTCCAAAGCGTAGTAGGTACCTATGGAGAAGAACGGGCAAGAAACTCCACGGACACTCTTTTAAATCAACGTATTATGGTTACAAAATATTGTTTACATCATTCATTTTGAAATTATACATGTGAGAACGATGCAAAACGTAAAAGCGTTCGTAATAAAAAGATTAACAAAAAAAAAAGGAATTCAAAAATTAAAATAAGCTGTGGCAGCTAAGAGATGACCAGTCTCTACTGACGGCGCCCGTTCACGAACATGACGCGTGGATTAGCACCGTTCAGCTCAACCATTTTGAAGGGAGCTAAATGATCCAACACACGCGCCACCATCAGCGAGACATTAGAGTGAGCACGACATACCTACTCCCAGCTGCCAGGGCACATTCAAGTCAATGAAAGACGTATCCAGTAAATGGCAGCTTTATATAGTATATAGTACTCACATAACAATGTGCTTTGCAACTATACAATGCTAAGAGATTGAATTATATAACTTGCAAAAAATCTTTAATCAATCCTCTCATTCATCATACCCCATTGTCATTTGAAGGCACAAAAATATAATAAGCACGTGTTCAAAAAATACCATTGTTTTGAAATTCATATTATCACTCAGTAGGCGATTACGAGTATGAAGTGTTCAATAAAAAGGGCATTGTAATGCCACAGTCAAACTATTTTACAGTAGGTCAACGGGAGAATTGTCGTAGAGCAATCGTGCGGAGGGTCGTGGGTAAGTGAGCGGAGCACTGCCATGCAGTTCGGGAAATAAGTAGGTATAGTGTTTACTCGACGTCATAATTCTTTTATCACTTTTGACAACAATTCCCAAAAGAAAATCAATTTAAAAATATTTATTTGGCAGAATACGGTACAGTAGATATTACAGTAATTTTGTTTCAGCATATCCTGCCATGATATGGCGTGCAAATACATATCATGTCAGTGACAAAGTTACTAGTATTATTGTTATATGATTATTATCATTATATCTATCGACTTATCCTCTAAATATTCCTTAATAGTGTAATATTTTTTATGTAGTAAAATTTTAAACATTATTTTTAAATGTCAATGGTACCAATACATTAAACTTCACTAAGCGCCAATTTCACAAATGAAACTGAACACGTGATCACCACATCTAAAATGCGTTCAAGAGTTGTCAGTGTCATTATTGTTATGAAATATTGGCACTGACAGCTCTAGAACGCGGTTTAAATTCGTCCTAAGATTGACAGTATCTGTCCATAAACAAATAAATCTTGTTGTTTTATGACGTGGAAGTGACATTGAACCTTAGGGTGATAAAGCAATTTCTAGGTTGACTGAACTCATGTCAAATGTGTGGGCGATGAACTACTGTCAGTAGTTACACTGTGGTAATGTGTTATAGCGAGAACCACGGGACATTGTTATCTCACCACGATCGGCACGTGGCGAGCACAATCATTTTGTTTATTAATTCTTTCGTGATTTTTTGTGAAGATAATGTTTAAGTTTTCTCAGACAATAGGGTTGTTTGTAGCAAATTGTATAAAGTTTTGTATTGATGTCTGTTGATTGAAGGTATGAGGGATAAATCCGTGTTCAATGCTCTCTGGTTTCTGTTACCTTCAGGAGCACGGTAGCACATTCTGGTCAAGCACTGCTGTGAGGTGTGAGGGAATATTAAAAAGGCTACTCAGCGGTAGCCTGTTCGGTAGCCCCTCGTGTAGCGCTTTAGGTATTATGCTAATAAAGATGGGAATCCAGTAAAGAGACAGGGTATATGTCACATGGTGCAGTTTCCAAAAGATTTTTTTTTTTCTAATTTTTCCCCAAAAGTGAAGAACTCCATACTCAAAATTCATTTATTTACGATACACGTTCTTGTTTGGGTACAAGAAATTCAAATGTGTACCAAATTTTAACTAAAATTGGTCCAGTAGATTCGGAGCAATTCGGCTATGACAGACGGACAGACAGACACACGAGTAATCCTATAAGGAATCCGTTTTTTTTTTTGTGCGGAACCCTACAAACTACTATTACTCCTATTATTATCACTCTTATTATAACTCTTATTATTATCTACTACTATTACTTTAGACTTAGTGAATCAGAAATAACTTCAAGTTCAGTGGCTAGCGTAATCAGCCTATAATGTAGGAGGCCTGTATCCCAGCAGTGGGATGCTGGGATACAGGCCTCCGCCGGAGGAGTGGGAGTGGGCCGTAATCCACCACGCGTGCCTAGTACGGTTTGGTAGATGTCACATGTCTTCGAATTTTTGGTTCTAGGACATGCTGGTTTCCTCACGATGTTTTCCTTCACCGTTTTGCGAGCTGTGGTGTTGAAATAATTTACACAAAGTAAAGCGCCTGTCAGGGTTCGAACCTGCGACCTACAAACTTGTAAGTCGCGGTCGTAACCATTGGGCCACCACTGCTCTCTGGGTCACCACTTTTCAATGGCTATAAGTGATTATTGTATTTTCACTTGTATCTGATACCCTGTGCCTGAAAGCGTCCACTAATAATCTCCGACCATCTCTCTCGAAATATGCAGAAAATTAACGGCATTGGTATTCACTACAGCAATAAGCTCGCGACCTCAAACGGCCTCGAGCCTTGATCGTGACTCGTATCATGAACTCTTGCCAGAGGGTCATAAGTCGTGGGTGTAACAAAATTGTTACGTGCAGTAAGTACGTGAGGTTCGTGATTTTACTAACACGAAGTTGGTTCGTTCTTTTGGATATTGTTCTTATGCTGGAGTAGATTAGCGATGGAAGAAGATGGGGTGTCGCACAGTAACGTGAATTGCAGTAGAATTTTGGTAAGCGTGCAAGTCTGGGCAAGTACTAATGTGACTTTGACATATGTTCTTTCTGACTTTATCTTGACATCGGTGAAGAAAATCATCGTAAGGAAACCTGGACTTTTAGTTAATATAAGTTCGCCAACCCATCTTGAGCAAGCGTGGTGATCAATGCCCTGCTGTGGGGTAGTAATAAGGAGTTTTTTTTTTTTTGTAATATCTTTGACATATCTTGAGACCCTATGGTCCTTTAGAAGGCGTACGAGGGGCCAAAACCAATTCGCAGAGGCCCGTTAGACGTTTGTAATGAAATGAGGCACCAACCGACTGTTCGCACTATGCAAGTGCACCCAAGGACAACCCCCGGTTGGTGTAGGACTGTTGCAGGATATGGAAACAAAGATATTGGAGTCTGTGTTTGGGTGGCTAAACTGAACTGGTTATCTAGAACTATGGAAAGACTATGGATCCTGCCTGACCAATGTTTATTATGTACACGACAAAACTGGCAGGGGGTGACTTGCACACTCAATAATGCCCCCCCGGAAACTGTCGCTAGCACTTAGTGACGAAGCAACAAGGGGGCAACATATCTTGAGGTGCTTGACGAGTGGAGAGGTATTCCACAGCTATCAGAACAATCCCAGAGCCTGGAAGATGGTAAAGATCCCTACCAGCACTTACTGGAATACTTCCCTTCCTCCGTGCATCTTTGCTGAAGAAGAGGACAAGAATGAGGTGGGTGTTTTATTCCTCGTCAGTGTTCACTCCAGCCAGCCAATAAAGGCAAACCAGAGATGAAGAATAAAACTTTTCCCGTGGGGTCGCTACATTCTGCTCTACGGGTTTCTGTATCTCTCTTGGTCTGGCTCCTTACCCTAGATCTATTCCGGCAAAGTAAACTCTACCGACACAGATCCAGATTTCGGAGCACGTTGACGTCGTGGTGGGGACGTCAACGTAGAGTTGCGGAGGGACATCCACGTGTGACTTTTAAGGTTTGTCTTATAGTGGTGATGGGCGTTATGCAAAGCGACATTAAAGTTGAAATTGTAAAAGGCACGAAATAGATATAAGAGGTCAAAGGCAAAGGCTAACGTTTACCTTACCCTGGGTAGTCAGGGCCGATGATAAAAGAAATATCTTGTTGACTGGAAAATCTTTCTTGGTTGACGCATAGTCTCACGACCGAAAATTAGGTAGGTACCGCTGTAACAAACACAGTTTGAGAAGCTTAATTATTTTTTTTATCTGTTCTCGTCTAATTATACAAATCTGATTCAGAAACCATTTTCTGAACTTCACAAACGATAGAATTGTCCCACTCACTTTTTTTTTTTTCTTGGTGGGATATTATGAAATAACTTCGCCCGCTCTGGGCGGAGCGGGAGGGTGTGTCAGACTCTTACTGACTAAAACCCACCCGTATTCCTTCCGTTGCCTGTGTTGCCAGGGGCTTTGGTAACCCTTTTGGACTTCCACGCGACCCCGGCAGGGATCGGCCCTAGTGGACCCCTATACTTGTGCTGACATCTCATTGAGGCGCGCGTGGAATACAACGCACCGTCGAGCCGGGCGTGGTTCTTATCGGACGGCGAGCTACCCATTGCTCACCGTCCGCAAGACCGTGCCTACGGTGGCCGGAAATCCGTCCGGGATTCCCTACGCCCAGGGCGTGTTCTGCGGCGGCTAGGGACGAGAGGGCGCGAAATTTGCCTTTCTCTCAACCATACTGCCTCCTCCTTCCTGATTCAGAAACCATTATTTTCCGAACTTCACAAACGATACAATTGTCCCACTCACTTACTTAATTGATAATAATCTTTAGTTCCATACATTACAGCTGCACGTGGTTTAGGTGTGGCTCTTGTTAAACTGTTGATATCAGTTCAGCATTTATAGGTTACTTAATTAATCTTTAGAACACCCATAATATTGTATTCACAAGCAATTATTAAGTGTCGCGAAGTTGATAAATTGACTGCCAATATTTCTCAATTTCAAGTTGATCCGCATAGAACGAAATTTGAAGCAATATTATTGAATTCATTATCCTGGGTTAGGCAATTAACTAATAAAAACAGTCGTGAGGTGTCGTGGGACATCCGGTTGGAACAAAGTTCCTTTCGCTTTTGCACACTTGGCAAATGAGATTTAGACTGAAAAAGTGTAACATTTTAACAAAAGTGTCGTGGCGGTCAAAATGTTACACTTTTTCAGTCTAGATCTCATTCGCTAAGTGTGCAAAGTATACCTAACGTGCGTTAGGGAACTTTTTTCCAAAACTCTTGGCTGGTCGTTTTTTATATCATTTATTAAAGGCAAAATACAATTTCTTCTATTTATCTTTCAGGCTGACCTGAAACATAAATAAAATAAATTGTATTTTTCATTCGCTCACTATTTTTGAATGATACGTGCTTACTTTTTATGACAGACTATTCTTTGGGCTTCGCTGTTTCATGCAAAAAACAAAGCTCCTTACTGCATCCTTATAATCCCGCTAATCTCTAAAGCTTCTGGTTAGACTTTGGTTGGTTCACCACCTTATTGAGCTGTTTTTGGGTAAGATTTGGATGAATGAATCCAGCATCGGCTAAGTCGTCAGAAAATTACCAACTTTATGAGAATAGACGAGAGAATCATTTTTTTGAGCTATTCACCACAAAGTCGAGAATCTTATCCATCGAATAATGATAATATAACCTATATTCTATAATGACTGTTCATAGGCTAAGCTATGGTAGCGACCATGATTAGCATTGAACCCCAACAGCCTCAAGTTGTCGCCAATCACAATATTGTTCCTGGAATTTCACCCAAATTGACTATAAATCTTGCGCAGTTGACACAACAACCTATCGTACATCTCAGAACCATGTGTCACATCTTTGACACCAGATTCCGATCCTGTCCCTCTAACCCTGACTTCCTGTCATTACCCCATGATATATTACTCAGAACTCCGGCTTTCTTGAGCACAACGATGACAGATAGTCTCGACTTGGTTAATTCTAATTTGATTACTTCGCTTGTCCCCCTGGGAGAGAACCCTCTTGTTTTTGTTTAATTTCTTAGTGATGCTTTTGTTTTTGTCAACTATTAATAATACATGATTGTGTGTTGTTTTTGTTTAGTTTCATTTAATTGATATGGAATGGTTTGTTGATTGGGTACAGTGAACATGTTGGTAAATAAGTTGTTAAGAATGATTATGGTGACAAAATTTACATTCTCATTTTGTTAAGGCGATTTTTCTGCCAGAAAGTAGGTTCCAACCAAACCAACCGAAGGCGAATAAGCCAACAAATGCAACATGTTTAAAACTTGAAACCGTGAGGTTTAGAATGTTTAATGGGGTAAGTTAACGTATCTATTTATTTCATCCCAAATAATCCAAAAATACTTACAAGCCCAACAAAAACTTTAAACAAATGAGACCTCCACGCTCCATTTTTTTCAATTATCTCAAATCTCTAGATCTGTGGTGTTGGTTACACCGAGGAGGCAAGGCAATAAGGAGATCTTTGATCATGTGTCCTTATCTGATCACAAGTCTGTATGTCGACAACTTATCGTTCGAGACGTCTTATCAGATATCCCTGAACTGAGTGATTTCTGCTCCAGTGAGCTGGGATTCGGTTTGATTGCGTTAAACCTGGTCCAGTAACAGGACCAGTTTTTATAGGATGCTGTTTAATTGTATTTGTTGTGTAGGCTATTTTGTCTCGGCTTATTGGGTCGGGCATAAAAAATATTCGTTCGAAGAGTTATAAAGTTTTATAGAGGTGTCAATGTACAGGTACAAATAATGTTATGGTGGTTTTACGCATGTTACTTTTGCGCTAAGGGTATTAAATATCTACAAAGTTGCTACAATAAACGCAAATATTAAAATCATTTGTATTTTTTTGTATCCAATTAAAGACTCATTTTTGAGCATCGTCCACAGTAAATATTTTATGATGTTTGTTAAAATTATTAATGTCTGGCACCCTGAAGTGTTTACTCAAAATTATACTTTATTTTTAGAGATAACGGGCATAAGACCACCGCAGTATATGTTATAATAAGCTGTGTGTGCTGTGATGATGATGATATTAAAGTACAATATATAATAATATTTATATTCTCTTTCACAGAACTTCAAGATGTCCCTTAGATACCAATTTTAATATTTGTATCTCGTCCTCAATTTTTTCACTTAATTCGCAAAAATGAAATGTCATGCAAAATTTTACTTTTATAAACTTGTTACACAATACCAAGATTAAGTATCAGCTATACAAATATTATGTCATTGTCGTAAGATGTTCGACACATAAGTTTATAAAAGGTATCTCTAAATATTTGTTAGAGAAATATTGATAAACATCTTGGTGGTAATCCTTGATGAATGGCAACATTATTGGTGTCAAGTGTACCGTGACGAGATTATAGCATTGTGCAAATATGTGAGGATAATGCGTGGGCGCAGTTTGTTGCGTTTAGTTTTATAGGCATACATGCTTGTCTCTTTGGTTATAGTAGGGGAGACCGGGTCCAAAGCGCCAGGTGTACTGGTGGTCTACCGAGATCGCACAATTACGTGTCGAGTGCGTAGCGGTTAGACGCCGGTACACCCGATACCGGAGGAGACGTCGTCGGGTCCCTGACGAAGAAGCCGCGCTGTATGAGGTGTACCGCGCGGCGAAGCAGGCCTTGTGGCTGGCCATCGGCGAAGCGAGGACGCGAGCCAGGGAGGAGATGTTGGAGACTCTAGACGGAGATCCGTGGGGGCGCCCTTATCGTGTGGTTCGAGGGAAACTTCGAGCCGCGGCGCCTCCACTCACGGAGAGTCTCCAACCTGAGCTGCTGGAGGAGGTCGTCGCAGCCCTCTTCCCGGCAAGAGCGGAGCATACTCCGCCGCCAATGGCTTTGCCCACAGCCGCAGAGTCTGCAGAAGAAGAGAACGCCATCAGCGTCCCAGAGGTGACACAAACAGAGATGGGGGCAGCCGTGACGCGGCCACTTGTGCGGAGAGGGGCCTGACCTGGCCGAGAGCCAGTTCGGCTTTCGGCACGGGCGCTCCACCATCCACGCGATTTCGCGGGTGAGAGTCCTGGCGGAGGAAGCGGTGTCCCGGGGCGGGGTGATGTTGGCGGTGTCCTTGGACATCTCCAACGCCTTCAACACCCTGCCCTGGAGCTGTATTCGGGAGGCACTGCGTTACCATCGGGTGCCTTCCTACCTCCGCCGCATCGTCGGGGCTTATTTGGCGGAGAGGTGTGTCACCTACACGGGACGTGATGGCGGAAACCAGCGCCGCATGTCGTGCGGTGTTCCACAGGGCTCGGTCGTAGGACCGCTCCTGTGGAACATCGGGTACGACTGGGTGCTGCGGGGCGAGCTCCAGCCGGGCGTGGACCTGACGTGTTATGCGGACGACACACTGGTCACGGCCCGGGGGAGCTCGTACCGGGAGGCAGCGTTGCTAGCGACGGCTGCGGTCTCACAGGTGGTGAGTCGCATACGTCGCCTAGGGCTGGAGGTTGCCCTCAACAAGTCGGAGGCCTTGATCTTTCATGGCCCCCGGCGGGCGCCGCCGCCGGGATCACACATCGTGGTCGGGGGGGCTCAAATCGCTGTCGAGTCCACCATGAAGTACCTAGGATTGGTGCTCGACAGCCGGTGGGATTTTGGCCCCCATTTCCGGCGGATGGCGCCCAAGCTGTTGGGCGCGGCTGGGGCGTTGTCAACGCTGCTTCCCAATCTGGGGGGCCCGAGCGCCGCCTGTAGGCGGCTCTACGTGAGGATCGTGCGATCGATGGCCCTTTACGGGGCCCCGATCTGGGCGGCTGACCTGACGGCCGGAAGCATCGCAGTCCTGCGGAAGCCGCAGAGAGCGATGGCCGTCAGAGTCATCAGGGGATATCGCACGATCTCCTACGAGGCGGCTTGCGTACTGGCCGGATCCCCGCCCTGGGACCTCGAGGCGAAAGTACTCGCGTCACTGTATCGGTGGCGCGAGGAAGTGAGGGCGCGGGGCGAGTGGCTGATGCAGCGACATGTGGAGTTGCGTCGGTCACAGCTTCGCGCAGCCCTGGTGGCGGAATGGCGGGACAGGCTTTCACGCCCTACCGCCGGCCTCGCCACCATCGAGGCGGTCCGGCCGGTACTCGAGCCCTGGCTCGGGAGGAGGCACGGCTCCCTGTCGTTTCGGGTGACGCAGGTGCTCTCGGGGCATGGTTGCTTCGGGAAGTACCTGTGTCGCATAAACAGGGAGCCGGACGCCCGGTGTCACCACTGCGTCGACTGCCGGGAGGACACGGCGCGGCATACGCTGGCAGAGTGTGCCGCTTGGGAGGAGCCACGCCGTGCCCTCATCTCAGAAGTAGGCAGTGACCTGTCGCTGCCGGCCGTGGTCGAGTCGATGGCCGGCAGCGAGGAGTCCTGGGACGCGGTAGTATCCTTCTGCGAAACAGTCGTGTCGCAGAAGGAGGCTGCGGAAAGGGAGCGGGAGATCTCGTCCGCTCACCCGGCCCGCAGCAGGCGCACCGGGCGTCGGCAGAGGGCAGATAATGCCCTCTTCCGGACCCCTAAATGGGTCCAGGGACGGCGGACTCGGGGACGTCCGCCGCCCCCTATCACACTGGACCCGAGGTGGCGGCGCTTAGTGTTCCACGCGCGCACCTTTGAGACGTCGCGGGGGGGTCTAACACCTCACCCCCCCGCAGACTTGAGGTGGCCCGCAGAGGCGGGCCGGCACTAGCCGGGGATCACGGAAGTAATACTAGCTCCCAAGATCCCCGGTGCAAGTGTGGGAAGGGAACACCGGGGTGGTTTTTAGTCAGTAAGAGTCTGACAGACCCCTCCGCCCACCCCAGGGCGGAGGACATCCATGAGGATTTTCCACCCCGGCAACAAAAAAAAAAAAAAAAAGGTACCTATTTTAGGGATGATGAATTTACATATTGTATAGTCAATCAGGATTCGCCAATTACAATATTGTTTGATGCCGTGATTACTGACAATGTTCTACAGCTCATAATTTTGACACTTTTCGAACCGAATGGTTTCAGAAGCTTTCTCTATCTAATACATGTTCATTTTCGTTATGTGAAAATTTTAAAAACGGTTCCAAAAGCTTCACGTGTTTATTTATTACCTTTACAAATACATAGCCGATACATTTACGATAAATATGTAACACTACTATTAAATCTTACAAATAATAGTTTATAGAAACGCGGTGTAAATCTGCCACAGCCGGTACACTCGTCCTAAATCCTTCCTTATCTCGCGGACACCATCTTTATTCGGTGTCTTGTTACAATGAGACATTCTACTAACTGCCAATTCAATATAAACCTTAAGAATAACCTCCTGTTTTGTACTACCAATGCAAAATTCACGCGTGAATAAATTTGAAATAAGAATAACATTTCTTTTATGTGTTGCCAGGTTTTTTGATGTAATAATCTAAGGGTTTGTTGCCATGTTTTATATCTTTTTGTGTTTTTTGTGGATGTGCATAGTTGTAATTATTTTGTTATAAGTTTAAGACGTCATTAGATGGTTGGTTGGTTTTTTCTCATCATTATTAGTGTGTTTTCTGTAACTATGTTTTACTTTTTGTTGATTTTCGTAGGTGCCTTTGTCTAAGGCAGGTTAGGTTGCCTAGGGGCAGAGTATCATGATTTTGTTTATCATATTTTTTATTTTGTTTAGGTTTTGTCTTTTAATATACGGATATTAACTACCAACTAATCAATAAACAAAGAAATAAAATGGCGGCCTAAATGTTTTTTTTTGCCCCGAATATTCCCGTAAAAGATGTTTTATAATATCGTCGATTTTAAGAATTACTAACTCAGTAAAAGTTTTAAAAGTGTACCTTCAAAACATTACTTTAACTAACGTGAAAAATTATAATGGAAGAAGCTACTATTTTTTTCAAAGCTCACCATATTTTTTCGCTAAATTGAAAAAAAAGCGGTTTCAAGTTCATCACAGTCAGTTATTCAGCGGATGAATTCCGGTATCTAGTGCGTCCTGCCCTACCCGCCCCCGGGCGGTCCCCGGCTTCACTTACAAATATTTTGGAAATATTTCTCCAACTTGTCGCCGTTTTATCTACCGCTCCTTTCCGTTTAGTTGCCCATTGCATCGTGACTACCTTTTAAAATATACACAACTTATGTAATACACCTTTACAATCTAACTTGAACTTTAACTGCCTACAGATACGGCACATTTTTATTTGTAAAGTGTTCGGTAGTAGAGACGTTGTGAAGTTGGTACAAGTTTATTATCTGCAGCAAAATCTTTACGAAAAACTAAAATGGATGCGCGCAAAAAGCGCGAGGCCAGTTTAGGGATGCAACGGCTGTGAAATAAATTAAATTAAATTATATCGTTAATTTTTATAAATTGATTGGGTTAGTTCATTAAAATATTATTTAAGGTTAAATTATTTCTTTGAATTTGGGGTTTTATTTATAGCTGAAGAAGAATTTTTGATTGAAGGTTCTCTTCAGTTTTAAAAAGAAATCCAGTATTGGCATACATACATTATCTGAGTTATTTCTTAATACATCTATGCAGAGGTATAGATAATTCGGATTGATTATTTTTAAAATAGGTATTTTCAATGTTTTATAGTCTAATTACGACATAAACATTCTCGGAAAGAATAAAATTGAAAAACTAAGTCGACAACACTCGATAGCCAGCCCTAATGTTTATCTCCCATCTCGTGCCACGTAATTTGACACTTTTCACTGACAAAGCCCACATTTGCTGCGAGACATACAAACCGACACAAAAACCTACGCGGTGATACAAAAAGCAATTAGTATTTTTTGCGAACCTATTCCGTCCGAAATTAATTTTTAAAGGAATTTTGTGAGAAAAAAATGAGAGCACGTGTACATAGTTTACAATTCTCGTGTCTTTGTGCACGTGCACGTGCACAAAGACACGAGAATTGTAAACTATGTCTTATTTTTCATAATTAGGCTGTGAAGTTTTTGGCAGAATCTATTTCGAGTGCGGAACGAATCGGGGTGGTCGGTATGGTACAGGAACTGTCAAAATTCCAGAGAAATTCTCTAGTGCTTTTATTTTCAGATATTAATTAGTTTCTATATTATCAGTTCAAATCGCGGAGAAGCTATTTAAATTTTAATTGAGGGTGCGGTAGGGTTATTTTATTTGAGATTTGAAACTATTGTATTTCAAAATGGATAGCAAAGTTAATAGCGCAATTCAGATTATAATTATTATGTTAAGTTAATGAACTCTTTGATTTCTACATCTAGCCTTTACTAAATTACAATTTTATTTATATTATTATTAATTACACTTATGACTTACGAATTAAAATTCAAATCTGGTCTGTTCCTCTTGAGGACAAATAACAACACGATAACAGGTCATCAAGCTATCAAAAACATGAAAAAATATTCCTAGCAGCATTTATTGTACTTAGAACTAATTTAAAAATCACAATTGGACCAACAACAAAGATCACAGTAGCGGAACATCATCAATCAAATCACACTTGCGAATTGACGGTCCTATAAAATAATTTGTATAAAGGCACCGTGGCCTAAGGCAAGATACCGATCGCAATCTAGTAATCCGAACAGGAAATTCTTTGTGCGAATTTAACAGATGCGAAATACCTTTAACACTGAACTGTACAATAATAGTACATGGGCGTGGTCGATTGTGCCCCGAGAATTTAGGTCCTATCTAACGTTTCGGATTTTGTTAAGGTTGGGAGCACTGAACAAAAAACTGTTTTGAAGTTCGGTTCAGTTCCGCAATAAATATTGCGTTGATAAAAACTTGTGGGCGGATAACTGTGTTCCTTTTATGGAAGGAACTTAAGTAGGAAATATGAGGATGCTGTAGAAAAAAATTAGGTAGCTTCAGTTGCTTCAAAAAGCGAAGTATTTGTAGTTCGTAGTCGCTGGAGTTTTCTAGCCTCATTGCATCTCAAATTCAGCCAACATTTTAACCGACAAAGCCTACTACAGCTTCATTTTTTTTTCATCTTGTTACTACATGTTGTTATCCTTATTGTTCAATATTTATAGGTAGCTTCAGTTGCTTCAAAAAGCGAAGTAATTTTAGTTCGTAGTCGCTGGAGTTTTCTAGCCTCATTGCATCTCAAATTCAGCCAAAATTTTAACCAACAAAGCCCAAACTACAGCTCCATTTTTTTTTCATCTTGTTACTGCATGTTGTTATCCTTATTGTTCAATATTTACCTTATCAAAGGCACATTACAACACATTTCGATAAAAAACTTATAAAAAGGCGGCAAACGATTTACCACCATATTTTATTTATCTTAATTGTTTCGCAGATAATTTTTCAACAATGCGAAAAGGAAATGAAAAAAGTCGCTTAAAAAGGAATGTTTTTAAAACACGAAAGAAGTAGTTGAAGCGGCAAATTGATACCGAAAGGGATTTTCTACTGTTTTGGAAATACTTTCGGTAAGTCGGTACACTTTGTGAAGGATTAAGTTCGGGGTATACTAAGATTGTTTTTACAGCTTTGGAACCCTTTGTCGGTTAGCAGAATTACATTATAGCGTGGGTCGGTGTTATGTGGCATAGAAGCACCCATTTTACGGTTCTTGAATGGGTTTCTTGTATGAGTTCCGTATGGTCCTTGTATCCTTTGACGCAGAATCTACGTGATGGTGAATGGGCTCGTTTCTGTTTCATGCCTTGAGTTCTCAATAGACTGAAAGCGCTTTCAAGTTCCGCTGCCATCCGCTTTGTTAGACCTTGTTGAGTATTAGTAGTTCTTTGTTAGACCTCGTTGAGTATTAGCAGTTCTTTTTTTATTTAAGTATCTGTAGTTCCTTGTAACTCAACTTTCGTTTTAAAGGGTCCATTGAGCAGTCGCAGGCAAAGTTAGTGGAATGGAATTACTACGTATGACACAAAAAGCAGTGAAAAATCACCAATTACTTTTTCAGCCTAGTATGTATTTTGGCACAGCAGTGGTGGCCCAGTGGTAACGGCTTATGAGTTCTAGGTCGTTGGTTTGAACCCTGATAGGTACTTTATTTTGTGTAAATTATTTCATCACCACTGCTCTCAAAACGGTATAGGAAAACATCGTGAGGAAAGCGGCATGTTCTAGAACCATAAATTCGTAGACATGTGACATCTATCAGCCCGCATTGGGCCCGCGTGGAGGATTACGGCCCACTCCCTTTCATAGAGAGGAGGCCTGTGCCCCAGCAGTGGGAACATTATAGGCTGATTATGTGTGTGATTAATCACACACATAAAGACAGCAAAGGACAGCTAATGAGACACAATTGATTTTCTATTGTTTGAATCCGAATTGGTGTCGCGCGGGGTTTAACAGGTTAATTGATTATGTGTCTATTTTGAGTCAGAAGAAAACTCAGATGAAAAATAAATTATATTATTAAAAACAAAATAAGTAATATCTCCTCAATGGTTTACCAGCAATTCATCTCCTTATCTTAATTAATTAAATAATGAGGCAAAACTTCATCCAACAAACACGCGGTTTCCTTCCTCTGTAATTTTCTCATAAGTTTAAGGAGAATTAACTTAGCCATAGGTAATTTACTTTTTCCTCATACATTTATAACGCCTTCTGTGAAGTTTATCTGATGTAGATAGCATCTTAATATCGCGTCACGTCGGTTGGTAGCTGTATTATCATAATCTTGTGTAAATTGCGCGTCAGACGATAGTTCAACACGATAGGTCATCTATACTCGTTAGAAACGATTTCATGAATATTTATGGTGAAGAAAGTCGTGTGGATTAAATATTTTTTTTAAGATCTGTTTTGGTACCTATGGTCAAAACTATTAAAGCCCAGCGAGAAGATGATGATTAAATATTCAATCCAGACTTACAAAGATCCTGCCGGGATCGCGGGAAGGTACGAAAGGGTTACCGAGGCCCCTGGCAACACAGGCAACGGAATGAAAACGGGTGGGTTTTAGTCAGTAAGAGTCTGACACACACTCCTGCTCCGCCTAAAGCGGGAGAAGTTATTTGACAATTTCCCATCCAAAAAAAAAGACGTGGCAAAGTAGCGTTTAGTAGTCACGGCGTAGCTGCCTTGCGTAATGCAGCGTATTGGACTTTCATAGAAGCGGCTCATCGTTGTCTCGTAGAAGCGAAATAGCGGCGTCATGTAGATGCGGAGAGTGGCAAAACTTATTTGATAATTACCCACCCAAAAAAAAACAAAAAGAACAAAATTAGAGATAATTTTGGCAACACAGTTGTGTCACTTTTTTGGCTAGACTTGCTGACATATTAAAAGGCCAGCACTTAGCCGTCACTTATCAGAACATAAGATTTAAGATCCTGAAAATGACTTCTTATGACCTCTTATTCTCATTCAATTGCCCAAGAGTTTAGAGCGGTATAACGAACAATTTAGTTATTTTTGATGTGTAACATCTTTCCTCTCACTTTCCGTGGGAGTGATTTCGTTAAAGGGACGGAAGTGTGTAAAAGGAAGTGACTGCTTGGGCATGGAATAAGTAGGTACTTTTTAATAGCATGGAATTAGTAAGTACTTTATAATAGCATGGAATTAGTAAGTACTATATAGGTTGTAAGTGGAGGGGGTCAAATTTCGACCAGTAGACGACCACTAGTAATGAATAAATTATTCGAATAAATATTTCAGTATTTAGCTCTTTTAAATTTTGAGGTTATTTCTGTCGCTGCTCAGTTTCTTATTAACAAGGTGAGATGTCAGATGTTACATATCATATGTGACTACTGCAAGGACCGCTCGTTTATCTATTGTGCATTCATGCTGGGACAGCATTGAAAGCTAATCGTGACACAGGATGACGAACTCATAAGATATAATGTATGTGCGAACAACACAAAATATAACAAGTGCACGTTATATACGGTGCTACTATTTTGGCAGTGGTATGCAATAATTTTCACTGTATTACGAACTGCAGTAGACTATTAGTGTAGGTTCACGATATTTCACACTGCGCCAACAATGCTACCTGCTATGCATGTATGAGGTTCTATGTCATATAACGTTTATGATTTCCTTGATTATCAAGTTATGAATACATAGCTGAATGATTCAGCAATCATTTGGCGCTGTGATAAATTATTAGCTTTTGCTATTTCGAATGATGAAATGTGGTTATTATATCTGCAAGTTTGCCTATTTATTTATTTATGAAAAAAAATATTTTAAATGTTAAACTATGCCGATGAAGATGGTCCGGCCGCTACATTCAGTTTGATTTATTCCATAACTATAAAAAACTCAGCTCTTTAAGTGTCTAATCCTCCCTTAAAAAATAAGTTGAGGCATCTTCGAAGAGCCACGACATAGATAATTCCTGTAGTATTGCTTTATTGCTTAAATCCCGTAAAAAGTGAAACGTGAAATTGTATCACACACATAAGCCGTCTGTAACACAGGCTAGCTTCAAAAACGAAATAAAAAACTCTTGTAAATTAGAGGAAAGTCATATATTTGGATTAAGGATCTATTCAGAAATTCGGACCGTACCTAATCTCCCTTGAACCTCTTGCTTTTTCAATTCAAAGGAAAATATATCATAGGACATTCAATTCAACGTGATATAAAAACCAAGGGTCTAATGCATTTTTTAGCATAACCCACTCGAAATAACCGGAAGCCATATGCGCACAAATATTTAAAAATGGTTTGCCTACGGACAATTTTTTCTCCTCTTTTTTGGGTTCCGTACCTCAAAAGGAAAAAAAACAGAACCCTTATAGGATCACTTCGTGGTCTGTCTGTTTGTCTGTCCGTCTGTCTATCTGTCGCTGTCAAGACCCTTTTTCTCAAATACCTCATCTATCTATCTATCAAAACCTATAGCGTACTTCCCGTTAACCTAGAATCATTACATTTTGCAAGGAGCAAGGTCTCACAGCACAAGTAAAGAAAACGTCAGAAAATTGTTAATTTGTAGTTTTATCACACTGTTTTTTTGCTATTACAAACTTACATTTGCAGTTGGAGAATTGACCGTGACTTACATCGATGTATGGGATAACATTGTTTTCAACTACAATGTTAAGTTTATTTTTAGGATAAATTTATCCCAACTACGGAACCCTTCATTTTGCGTGGTCCGACACGCAACTGGCCGTTTTTTTTTTGTATACTGAATTTATTTAATGGTTACTAAGTATTAGAATTGGACCCTTTTTTCGTTTGACATGTTTCGTTCGTGCCTCGAAGAGATTAGCGTCTGCATTGTGAGTCACTTTTTGGAGCGGACTTTTTTTATAAGATTCGTGACAGCGACATTAATAAATAACAAATAGAAGGACGAAAAAGTTTCTGTGTATTAATATTTTTATAATGGCGACGGGAGTTTTTGTTATCCTCTGAAATTGATTTTGGGTAGAAAAAACTGCTTTGGCCTTTATAGGCTTTATCGGACGGTCGCCAGTCAAAAAACCAATTTATGCACCAATTTACTCAATTATTAAAACTCTGTTATTTTATAAACGGTGCTATTAAAATAATTTCAGCTGGTGCTGACCCACTTTTGCGAATATAAGTTATTATCGCCATCTATTTCTCGTCGACTAATAAAGTACCTATACATCAATACCACTATCTATACCTACATCAATTTCGCTTCCTATTCTACCAAAACCCAAGATTTCAAAGTCCACTAAACTTCTAAAAGTTTGAAAAATCTTGAAAACCGACGCAAATCGCAGTCCTTTCTTCAATTCCACCAACGATAACTAAACCTAACTTATAACATCCCAAACAATATTGTAGATCAATTGTCAAAAAATAAAACCATCTGATTGATGATACAGTGGACGTACAATTTAGCAATGTCGAGTCTTCAGTGCTCAACAATACACATTCATGGCCCCGTATGTGCCTACCGACTGTGTCCTATAAATAATACATTATACACCTCTTTGTTAAACTCAAAGAGAAGCTTTAAGGGTGGATGATCTCTTAAAATAACAAGTGTTTGCTTCACTGATTATCGACAATACGTATACCTTTAGCTGCCTCTGAAAGCCCTTCCAATAAAAGTAAATTTGAAGTAGGCTTGCTGTTTCAATTTGAATTTTGTTTCCGTAGTAATTGAACTCAATTTCAGCTGGCTTTACCGTATTCGCAGTTTTGAAATGTGCGGTGAAATTGAAGTTTTGGTGCGGTTGTGTTAAAGTTCATTTTTCAGCGTTAGAAATTCTAAGACGATTCCAATAAAATCTTCAAATAAAATGTGCGTGAATATCACGGCCAAGTTGGTTCACCATACAAAGAAACATTCATCTATTGATACTTTGCTATTTAAATGGTTTTACAAATTTATAATGTGAGTTACGGTAAATACGGTTGCATTGTGTGGAGATTCCATTTTGTTCCTATCATATTGTATGAAAATAATGCTTTTAATACTATTTCAATATTTAGACGATGTCTCGAGGATGCTTGGGGTAATTTTTGTAATAGGTATTAAAGATTTAGTGATTTCAATATTTGGAACTTAAATTGGGTCAATGAAGACCTTTCTGGGACTTATTTGTTGAGCTTTGATCTGTAGTAAACACTTAGTAAATGTTTACTGTATTCATAGGTAACGCTCAAGATACTCCAATTAAATTACCTTACTTTGACATGAATGTTCTGCAATTATGTTGGAGAAAATAGTGCTATGAAAAATTAATTAGTTTCTTCAACCAATTTTCATAAACAATAAAATAAAAGATGCCGACTCTATCAAACTCGAGTCATATCAAATCCAATATCAATTTAGATCTAAAACGACTTTATTGCTTACTAAGCAACTCTTTAAGCGAACCTAGTTAAACAATCCTGATTAAAAATGTTCAGCTGCTTTAGAACCACGCCCTCTAAAATTAATTATATGAAATAGCGTGAGTCACACACCTGGCTATTTGTATGAGAGGCTATAAGAGGCTATAAGTGGGTCAGTGATAGGTCCCCGCCCAAGGACCGTTCTCCGCCCAGAACGCCCATCAGGTTGAGGTAACAAGTTTCCCGCCGAATAGGCTGGCCTGTTTGTTAGAGATGCTATTAATTTCAACCTTTTACGTTTCGCCTATCCCTATTAACATTGTCGGATGTGAAAATCAGCAACATTTTATTTTTTAACTTTGAGACGCTCTCTTGAGCGTCTCAAAGTTTGAATTGCATTTTTTTTTTCATATAGAAATTAGATTGTCAAAAATCAACAAAATTTTAATAAATGTTCTTGACTCCACTAAAACAAGGGACTTTTTAAGAGTGATTAATGAAATAAAAAGAAAATGGCAAAAAAACATATACGACAATGTTAATAGGGATAAGCGGTTTATTTGTGTGATAGTTTTGGTAAAAATATCGTTCTTCAAAACTTGGGTAAGTACAGCCGGTCTATTCTGTACAAATCTCACCGTGAAACCTTAGGTGAAGTGAACGTGAAGTGAGCTCTAATTTCGCCTCATGCTAGGGATGACACTATTGACAGCTCACTGTAAGCTTACTTCACTTAAGTTTTCACGGTGTTATTATTACAGGATAGCACTGCTGAAAACCGTAAAGGGCAGTTTTGTTAAGTGAGCGAATTAACGTTAATGTCAACACTCTATTACGTCTGTGTAACAAAGCTTCTTTCAGACGGAAGGTATTTGTGAGGTGAATTGCGACCATAACAGATTCAACCGCTTTTTGACATTTTCATTAGATCTATCGGTAGTTTACTGAATTTTGTGTAATTTTAGTAACTGTAGATGAATAAAAGTTTAGGTAATAATTATGTCCCACGACATGTGTTTTAAAATAAAATTAAAAACACAGCAAAGAAATAAAAATATTCGGCAAGATAACTCATCTTTAACAAAAATTACAAAATGCGTGCTGACAAATTTTAGCATTGCCGATTATAAATCTAAAATATTTATTCCTTGAATGACTCGACAGAAACCGAAGTTGCAGCTTGCGTCGGCGTTTTTAACACATAGAAATTAATTTTACAAATTGGCCATGTTCTTAGAAGTAGTTTCGAGTTCAAATATAATGTTTAGCGTTCTCCGCCCTAAGATAGGGTGCCCCGCCCTATCACGCCTAGAGCGCAAACCTTCGCTTCGATCAACACTAGAGGTGTTCAATAGGGCCGGTACACACAACCTGCTAAGTATTTTAAGGCGGTGCTTCACTCACAAGTTGACATGTAAATTGTTTGGTCAAGATTGGTTCTTTTGTTGAATGTTTCTATGCTTGTAAGCTTTGTGTCTGAAGTGTAATGTCGGCACTTTCGATGGCGGTTGTTTATTGTCAGTTGGTTTGATTCAAGTGATTTTCTTAGAAAACGGCTGCGTGAGATTGTCGGTTTAGCGGTAATAATGTAGGTTAGACTGAAGAATCTTATTTAGCTTAAAATTGGTTATTCAGCTCTTCCTAGATGTGGTGGTAATACTATTATGATTGTTGATCTTACACATTCGGGGTGAAATTTCATTAGCTGCCGAAACTCCGCAGACTTTTTCTTGGTGTCAATGACCACTAGTAGTGTAGTTACTTGAAGTAGTAGAGAAAATCTGTTTTTGTTATCGTGTTTAGATATCGATACGAATCACGTCTGTCAAATTTCACAGAAAAAAAACTTTTTGAAACAGACATTTCAAGTAATCAGTCATTGACCCCAAGATAAAACAATGAATCATTTTTGTTTTTCGTTTTATCTTATTTAGATATTGATATCCATCACGTCTGCGGAGTTGCGATGGCTAATTTAATTTAATCAAAATAATTAATTTAATTCAAGTAACAAGACAAGTGTTCAAAGTGTTAACAAAATACAAACTATGTTAGCTGAACATTAACACAAACAATATGTGACATCACTGCTGCAAGAGGACAGGCCCAGCCGATACCCTGCAGCAGTGTTTCACAAACGCACATACTTGCTTGCTTGCTACCATGGGCAGGTTGCTGTCAACGCGAGTTACAGCAAACATCCTTGATGCACTGCAGTATCCCCGATACAGAGCACGGATTCAGGGTGCTGATGGGGATGCCCCGGCAACCCCATCAGCACCCTGAATCCGTTATTGTATTGAACGCGAAGGGCGCTGTATGATGTCTGAGTATAATGAGCCCACAGACCGCAAGAGTAAAAAGACGTGCAGTAAGCATTAAATATAGTGCGCTTGACCTCTTTAGAGGCACGCCTGAATCTGCGGGCAATCATGTTAGCTCTCACACACAGCGCCCTTCGCTCCCTGTCAATATCCTCATCAACCCAGCTCCTTGAGGAGCTGGGGTGGATCGAATAATCGATTTCCCACCCGTACGCAAAATACGCGCATTGACGTGGAGTTGCGGACACCGGCCCGTTTTACCTATTACCTATTACCTATCCTCATCATCTTTGAGGCCAGTGGTCAATAAGTGACCCAGATTTTTAAATTAGTCTACCCTCACAAGGGGCCTACCTATTAACTTCACTTTAGGTACAGCTTCTGGGTACTTACCCAAAGACCACACTATATGCCAGACCATGTAGTCTAGCATATTGCTCGCAAGATCTCAGATCCTTATTAGATCAACCGTCATAATATTATTGACAATTTTTGAATAAAGTTTAAATAAATTGTCTAAAAAGACAACTGACTAACGAAATAATATTGTTTTTTTCAAGTGCATCCTTATAATAAAGCCAGACGAGAATAAAGGGTGATTATGACCATCATTGTGCTATGAAAAAAATAGTCACAGACAAAAGTGCTCAACAACTTCAAGTAGAATCAATGACCACGCACATTTTTTCAGCCAACACCAAGGCGCCATCATTTCACCAAACTTAGGAAAAACTCATGACAATCGTTTTCAAAGTACAGTTAAACAAAAAAGCACACGTCCATCAGAGACTCATTTTTTCAGTACATCCATTCTTTGTCCTACACAATAAGTGCTCAATGTTCTTATCTGAGCATCTACGTCTTTCGTATGAAAGGACGGAGATGTTATCGCGAGGCCTTCGGGACTTAATCCGAGTGTGGACCCAAACAATGGGCCGAATCATCGCAACACGTGGACTGGGACAAATTGGGCATTATGATCGTGTTTTTTTTTTGTTGTCGTATTAATGTATTGTTTTTCAGACACTGATGTATTGGGTTTCTATTGTGTGGTTGTTTATATGGAACGTTATTAGAAGATTGGAGAGTTTGATTAAATCGTATCAAAATGGTTACGATGTCGACAATGAAAATGTAATGTAGTTTTGTAAGCAAACTAAAATACGATAAAAAAATTAAAAAAAACGTTTCATATTTCCCAAGTATAAAGAATAAGAGAAATAATATACTACCGTCGAATAGGTAATCGAGTTATTACACCAGCACTCAGGACATAGTAATTCTTACTATCTACTTGTATTTAACATCTACAGGAACTTCCAGATTAAGCGAGTAAAATCCTAGGAATACGTTGCGTATCCTGGCACATAATTTTATTTGACTGAAAAACTACACTAGCTACTTTAAAAAAAAAAACAAAAACTTTAACCTAATGAAAATTAAAATCGAATTTGTTTTCTGACCCTCTTATTACGAAAATATTGAACGAACATTTTTATCACATATATTATTTAGTTTGTCATTCGTTATTCTGTTAAGACGCTGACAACACCTAAACCGCGGTCCCTGTCAGATTGCATAGAAAAGAAAGAGAAGCGCGATGACACAACGCTTGTAATTTATTGCAAAATATGAAGTAATTATCTATTTACTCAAAATTGAGTTGAGTAATCGAAAATAAAAAACAACCAAGTTCTGTATTCAAATAAGACGTTCTTGTTATTAATTAAATACGTAACGTATGTTTATATTTGATACAGATATTTTGGATTAGATCTCAATGTAAGAGGTTAGTTTAACGTTAGTTTGTATCGAGATTTTGTTTTCAAAACGTGTTTTGGTAACAACCAAGTTCTGGGAAATATGTTCAAAATTAACATATATTTTTTCCGCTACCACAAACTATACAGATTTGGCAATTTTTTTTCTTTAGAGAAGACTATTTTTGTCAATTGGGTCTTGTCAGCCCCTTAAAGTAATTCGTTGAACAATTCATTTATTTCAAAATGTCTTCAAGAGAGTGTAAACTAAATCCAAACAACTTAGCATAAGTTGTTTGGATTTGGTTTGTGGTAAAATTATACTAACTAAAGACAAGAGACCAATCTCAGAAACAGTAATTTCTTGGGCAACAATAAAACAGAGGATTATGAAGCTATTGTTTCCAATATATTGAATAATTACCAAAAAATGGGAGTCAAAATGTCGTTGGAAATTCACTTTTTACACTTACACTTGGATTTTTTCCTGAAAACCTGGGAAGCGTCAGTGATAAACATGGGAAGGTTTTCATGAAGACTAAAAGTCATATGAAGAGAGGTACCAAGGTTATTGGGATAAAAATATGTTAGCCGATTACTGCTGATCTACATTAAGAAAAATTGATCAGTATAAAAAAACCCACCAAGTGCGTGACGGACCACGCACAATGAAGGGTTACGTGGTTGGGATGAATTTATCTCAAAAACAAACTTAAGACGCTGACAACACCTAAACCGCGGTCACTGTCAGATTGCATAGAAAAGAAGGAGAAGCGCGATGACACAACGCTTGTAATGTATTGCAAAATATGAAGCAATTATCTATTTACTCAAAATTGAGTTGAATAATCGAAAATAAAAAAAAAACAACCAAGTTCTTCATGCAAATAAGACGTTTTTGTTATTAATTAAATACGTAACGTATGGTGATATTTAATACAGATATTTTGGATTAGAACTCAAGGTAAGTGGTTAATTTAACGTTAGTTTGTATCGAGATTTTTTTTTCAAAACGTGTTTTGGTAACAACCAAGCTCTGGGAAATATGTTCAAAATTAACATATATTTTTCCGCTACCACAAACTATACATATTTGGCATTTTTTTTTCTTAAGAGAAGCCTATTTTGGTCAATTGGGTCTTGTCAGATGAAAACATGTTCTCCCATACATCGATGTACGTCACGGCCAATTCGCCAACTACTATTACTCGTCAACTTGTAAAGCCTACTTAGGTGTGATAGTTTTCCTTTTTATTTCGTTATATACACTACTGCCATGAATTTTTACACATCTCCAAACCAACCATTTAGCTGTCAAGAGGGGGGGGGGGGGGGGGGGTGATAGACCCATAATATTTGAACGGCCTGTAACGGCGTGCAACGATATCCCACACCATGAGATAGACGAGAAAGAAAATCAAGATTTTATTTTACCCCTGTCGGCGTGATTAGCATGTATACCCATGCGAAATTACACCATTCTAGTACTAAGAGTCTCTGAGCTAAGCTAGGGGCAGACAGACAGACAGACAGAAAGACATCGCGAAACTATAAGGGTTCCTTGTTGACTACGGAACCCTAAAAAGAGTAATCAGTGTATTTTTTTTAATTTTTTGATACCTATATGCAAAAATTGTTAAATAAAAAGTAATCACCCATGAAAACTTAACGTCCTAATTTTTTTCACTTCACTATCCAACAAAGGTTTTTTATATTATCAATACATATTAGTTTCATTTATGGGTAAAAAATGTTGTAAAGTAGTGTTATTTTTTTAATGATTGCGATGTTTTATACGCAAATATTACCGTCAATCATTAAAGAAGACACATACACTGATTGCATCTGAAAATGCCTTAGACTGAAAATAAATTGAGCATTATGCATAAAACGATTGAGGAGGCTGACGTAAAATCTTAATACTTCTAACGTACTTTAAACTTACTACACGTTAATTTTATATTACTACTAACTTCTATCAAAGCACGATTTCAAATTCCAAGAATATGTTCAAGTATGTCTCACTAACTAGTTACAAAAGAACATTATATATATATGGCACGCATTATAATTTCACAAATGCGAAAGACGCCAATTTATTCGCTCAAATGAACTTGATATCAAGACATTTGTCTTCATTGTCGCTCAATTTCTTCATCATTGTCAACAGTTTAAAGGTGCGTTAGAATTTATTAAAGTCGCTATTTAAAAGTCGCTAAAAGACTTCAAGTTAAAGGCTTCGACCAAGCGAGAGAATTGAAGCCATTATACGAGTCAGTTATTGATGTTATTAGTTCTTTTGTCGTTTAGACTGTTCAAGTTTTTGCTAAACGATTTTGAATGTACAGGTTGCTTGATAAAGGTGCCCATATTTATTTATTTAATTAAAAAAAAAATATTACGAATCATGCTAGAAATAAATTAGGTAGGTATACTGTTCAAATATGAACCTAATAATATAGTATCGTTCATCTCACCTTATTTAAAAGAAGATTGATAGTATTTACTCTAAAATAGGACAGACTTTCTTTTCATTGCATAAATCTAGTTCAATTTTCTATACAAGAAACAGCAGTGCTTTCTTAGGTTTGAAACTCGCACCACTATTCATTATAATTTCATTAAATAACGTTAATAATAATATGAACTTTAATTTAAAATTTCTCTAACATCCAAAAATTTACTCGGCTTAAAAGCGAAGCAGCCTGTACCTCCTTCACGGTTTGTCTCGCATACAACTACAAATCAATATTCAACAAAAGGCGATTTAATGGACCTTTTAGTAGTCAAAAACGAGACAAATTCACTTTAAAAGGCAATTCTATCGTGTCTGTGAGACCAATAGTGATAAATATCACACAATTCCAAAAAGACAACAATCTTTGTCACATTCAAATATATCTTTTTATGAACCATGGAGCTAAAATGGTGCTCAAGATACTAAAGATGGAAATTAATTAGTAATAAAATATATTAATGCTGAATTATTTTGACGTTTCGTTAGATGGTATTGTATAGATGGTGATAAATGTTTATATTTTCTGAAATTGATTTCTTTTTTAGAGAATTTAAATTTAATAGAATCGAATTCTTTCGTCGTTTAATTTAAACGCTGTTTTATGTTAAATTAATTTCACTTATTTATCAATAGGTTATTATTATTCTAAGGAATGTATTATTAAGTAATTCGTTTTAAACAACAGTTAGATAAAAATATTTTCAGAGCTAAAAATAATTTTGAAGCAACTGTAAAGCTTTGGATCGCTGCAAACCTTTATTCACTGAAAGGAATTTTAATAACGGAATTTGCAATGACTTATATGTCTTGCATTTTATTCCGAGCTTTTACTTATTTATACAAGCTAATTAATGTCGATCCAGTGAATTGGATTCACAAACATATCAAGACCTCACTTCATTTAATATCAATACAAATATTCTCAACATCTGCTTATAAGCTGAGAAAACATCCTTTGACATGGCTCTCGTCAAAACCTTTCGTGTTCCGCCTAATATCTTCCAAGTTATGGTCTCTTTTAATATAATTATTGTCAAATGCCATCCGCGCGGACGCATATTCTTTCGGACCAATGAATTTCTTCGCAAAATAAAATGCGATCAATGGTCCAAATCTTTTGGAGGTAGTTCCACACAATGGGACACGGGATAAAGCATCATATTTATTTCATAATAAATGACAATTATCGTAAATTGATTTCGGAGTCGACAATGTACATGCACCTAACCAAACATTGGCCGAAAAGGATCGTCCGTTGTCATTGTTAAGACTTTGTAGCGTGTAGAAATATGAAAAGTGGAATTTACAAAAGGTTTGTATTTATATTGTGCTAGGTAACGTAACAAATATTATGTATGTATTCTGTTTCTGTTATTGGGCACTTTTGGATAAATAAATATATATGTTTTGCATACCTATTTGGTTTTTGTATGAAGTAAATAAACACTTAACTATTCGCATTTCTGAAATATGGGCAGAGAAAAACAACGGTTTAACAGCGAAAGGCTACCGAATTATTGACTTTTAAGAGAGATTCTAAGGCAACATAAATTAATATAATTTTGATGATATGGTCAGTTAGGCAGCAGAATCCAATTATTCAATTGTACTTTTTATTGCAAATGTGATGATTGTTTCTAAACCTTTTGAAATCACGGAAATAACTCGTTCGAATGTGCAAATCGAAACACACTACGCTCGTGAAAGAATATCGTATCATTATATTATATTAGTTTCAGCCCGCGACTTCGTCCGCGTGAAATTTCGGCCCCCGACCCACCGCATCGTCCGCCCGCGCTATTACTTCGGCTTCGCTTAGCGTTCTTTCTGACTTTTTTCTTTTTGCTCGACTCCCTAGGGTTGTAGCGTGATGTAAAATAGCCTTTAACTTTTCTCGAGAATTGGGCTATAAAATGCAAAGAGAATCATTCAAATCCGACTGGCCGCGCTTCATCTTTCGATTTTACCCGTGTTTATATTGACTTATTTAAACAAAAATGGTTATTTTGACTTATCTATAATAGTTAGACATACTCCCCGGATTTTTGTGTGGGTAATGATGAGCACTATAAACATGTAGTACATTATTTTTATGTAACAGTTTTCACAGAGCACGCTAAATAGTGACTTTTATAGGCAAATTTTTGATACCCTAGGTTACGTTATTGTAATTTTCGCAGGGATCTCAATTTAAAAAAAAAATATAATACAGCCTATGGTTACTTCCTGATAATTTAGTTTTCTATTGGTGAAAAATGGTTAAAATCGGTCTAGTAGTTTCGGAGCTTATTCGGTACAAACAAAAAACAAACAATAAAAAAAAAATCAATGGCAATATACAGCTTGGATATTGGCTAATATATATAATAAAATAATAATAGATTACACATTAGTCAATTTTCCGCGCGTTCTTCGTTATTTTGGGTACTTTCTCTTACAATCATACACTTTTCACTGATGATATTGTGATCCCCAATCTATCAAGCTTGCTGCTGCACTTATGTGCTTGTGTGTGCGTAGAAAAGTTTGGCTTTAACTGTTTTTAACTTGTGCTGGCTTGTCTGAAGACTTCTACGTACTACACATGACGACCGCGACTGTGTAACAATTAAACGATATAAAGGTGAGCTACACATAAATATTTTGACACGTTAACGAACATATTTCAAAGAGGACTCTGCCATAAATTTCCACTAACTCTTAACCAGCAGATGTTGCCACATAACAACACGAATTTCCTCATGTTCGCGACTTGTAACTACAAGTACAATGAGTACCCATCAATTAGACGCGACAGCTCCATTTAAAGCGATACACAAAATATGTCGTTCACGCTAAAAACTATATAAAAGTCCAGGTGTTTCTTCACAATTAGTGTATAATCACTATATTTGAAGTGTCGTCACGCAGTTTCTACGAAAGTCTTTGTTAGTCGCCACCCAGTAGGGCAATGTTTGCAAACGGCCTGAATAAGCCTCGACCAATATTTGCCTTACGAATGAAAGAAACAATGCCTCCGGTGGGACAGTTAGCGTTTTCTTGTGAGTCTCGAGGCAATGTTAAGGTGGTGTTTCTCTGATGAGACTAGGGAGTTTTATTTTTTGTTTGTATGTGCTGAAGTTTACAAGTTTTAGTCTGTACTTAATAACCACATTTGACATAGATTTTAAAAAATGGCTTATTTTATTTATTAGAGATTAATCTCTGATAAAAAAAAAACTTCTTCTTGAAGTTTTTAAACTAATTCATTTATTTCGCAAAACTAAAAAATCTCTCACGCCATAGTAGGTAGTAGGTATCTAATGTGTAAAGCTTATATACGCCCTTTTATCTACTGCCTATCTTTTAACGGATTTTCATAGCATTCTTCCAAGCATCCAAAGTAGTTGAACGACTAAATCGCATCATCGAAACCGTATCTTAACAAAATTTTGGCGACTATGTTTGCACGTCCGCGACGCTCGCCGCGGGAGGTTCGACCACCGAGCATTTATTATCCATCTATTTACCCATCTTACTTTAAGATGCTCTTAACAAAGTCGTTTGGAAGCACGAGGGTGTTTTGCAACGAAATGTCGAGCATTTGTCTCCTTAAGTCGTCTTTTGTTATTTTTGAGAACGCACGTGAATTAGAATTAATTGTTTTGAGACGTGTCTGGAATGGAATTGCAAAGTCTGGGATGGATGAAATGGGCAATTTCTAAGCAAGAGCGGGCCATTTATTTTTATTAACTGACTTAAAATATTTTTTGGTTGACAGACCACCATAGTTTCGCATGTTTGACGACTATTTATATTTCTCCAGGAGTTGATATAGAGTAATCAATTAATCATAGATACATACACTTGCAAACTAATGGCTGGATTTCCTGTAGCTAGTGAATAGTGCTGGCAGTCACTCGACTGGCAGCTAGTGGCGGCGTAAAGATGGTGGCGGGGTCTGAATGTGGAAGTTGGAGACCTGGATGCTAAAGTCGTATCTTGGGTAGTCCAGAAATAAACTGCGAGAGGCTAACTTTATTGATTGCCTTAGAGAATTTCAGCACAATTTTTTTCTTCTTGTGGTTGTCATGACAACACCTTCCTTAATTTGACGTTATCTAAAGAGGTGCATATTTCTCCAGCAAGAACCTAAACAAAAGAAATATGAGTCGCTTTTTAGGCTGCAAAAATGAAGATGGTTGAAGATTTGATCCCATACTTGATAGCTATTAAACCCTTTACCTTTTCAAAGGCGTAGCAAATAAATCTAAGTAAACCACCCAGCTGGGTTTAACTAAACATAAAGAAATACCAGCCGTCGTCGTGACTACCTCGTAACTCGCACTAACACATAACACAGGCTTATCACATATGCACATAATTGTTTATAATAAGAAGGAACAGTACATTTGAATACTTAGAAGGAAGTGATAAAACCTGTTAACAACCTTGCATCCTGTGTAGATACCGTCGGTTTACTCAAACAATACTTGACTTAGGTTAGGAATGCCATCTTAATTTACATACGAAACAATCAGTTTTGAACTCTGTTCTGTGAGAAACAAGGTTGGAAATGAGACTAGGTCGCCAGATACGTTTTAACCCGTTAGTGAAGAGTTGTCGCCCAATATTGGTGTTAAGGGACCAATATTTAAAGTACCTGATTATGTTAAGTGAATGAATGGTTGATTATGTAACGACAACAGTAAGAAACTGGGGTACTTTAGATAGGTACTATGTACTGTTAAGAAAACAACCCACGAATTTCGAGTTTTCAAGATAAGTTCTCGGTATAATGCAAAACGAGGAACTTTAAAGCCCATTGATAATCTCGGGCTTCCCTTAGCCTTCATTTTGGAGCGACTATTAAACAGGACAAAGTGTAAAAAATTAATTGTCGGTACATTAAAAAAAAGAACTCTCTAAGGAATCTCTTTCAAGAACTATCAAAACTGCCAAACACGCCAGGATCCACCTAAATCTATTGTGCCGCAAATAGATTCACCGCGTACAAAGCGTTTAGCAATCAGAGCACAAATCAAGACTCGTCCAATGGCTTCACACTGGGACATTATCCTTCAACCGTCACGCCGAACTTCAATACTTTGACACTATTGTGAAATTTCTCACTTCGGTCTCGGCGACCCGCAGCGCTTGTCGGGTTAACCCGCTATTGTGGGCACACGTGCGCAATGAATGGGCCCTTAGAAGGTATCTTAGATTTGACAACCCTATTTATGTTTGGTCGCCTAATTGAATTATAGGGCGCGGCCTTATGAGGGCGATAGCAATCCGATTTTGTAATTAGTGTTGTGTGCTGTTTCTGAATGCGACGGTATGTTGTGGGGAAATAGCTGTGGTGGATACGGGTTCGTAAAGTAATCTTGATTGGATTTATGTTTACGTAAATGTGTAATGTAATATTGTAAATTGAAATGATTGGCGAATGGGTGATAAAGTTGAATTAAAGGAATGGGTAACTATATAAATATGAATACCTAGCTAATGCCCATGATAAAATGATAGAGAACTTAAAGAAGATCCACCTACTGCTTCTAGGGGCTTCTAGAATCTTGTTACCTCGTCTTTCGTCACAACTAGTGTCCGAGGCTAGATAAGGGAAGTTATTTTTCATCCGCTATGTCTACCTGCCAAAATCAATTCCGTATGAGCAGTATAATCTGACAAACTTCTTTCCTCAGTTATCAGAACCACTTGAAACCTAAAATTCGCGTGCCTAGCTTAAATATTTTTATAATTACAAAAACGTATTCACTCACATTTCTATCAAGACCCACAAACACTTACCTTTTCCAACCATCAACTACCACCCTTGAAGGTCTACATAAACCGGTTGTTCTATTACCAAACACGGTCGTCCTTGAGAGCTGAGTACATATTTGTTTTGGTCTCAGGATCGTGTTATCTTTCAAACAAGTGCGCGGGCGCTGTTTGGTGATCGAACCAAAATGGCGGGGAACGAGATACGGGTTACTAATGTTTGTGTAGGTTATGGGAAGGTTTTAGAAGTTATTTTCGTAGTAGGATTGTTTATTTTTTGTTGGTGATTGGATAAGAAGTTTAGTGGGTGATTTTTTTGCAAATGGTATGAGCGGCTAGGTTAAATAACTTCAACGTGTCACGAAGTCACAATCTTTATGCGATTAGTTTCTTTGGTAATGCTTTTTTAGGGCCTTCTAGTGGCTGTAAATATGGTATTTCGTTTTTTTTTTGGGTTGGAAATTATCAAATAACTCCCGCTCTGGGTGGAGCTAGGAGGGTGTGTCAGACTCGACTAAAACCCACCCGTGTTCCTTTCGTTGCCTATGTTGCCAGAGGCCACGGTATCCCTTTCGGACTTTCCCGCGAGTAAATATGTATGGAAAGTAATTGTGTGCGAGCCTAATTCTATCTTTCATACCAACAGTTTCAGTATCTTAGCTTAGCAGAAGCAGCACTAATCCCTTTCAGCCTTTTGAGGTCTTTACAGATAACTTTTGCGTCTTCTGAGAGGATCTGTATTACTCAATACAAATGCGTATAGGAACTAGGCATCATCACATTTTCTTGGTTACCCAGTAAATTGCAAGTAGATAATTATACCTACTGCGACAAATTCGATTACAGATCAGATAATTCATAATAATCAGATAATTAATTCATTCATTGTTCATCAGCAACTTTCTGCCTTTCTATCTAGAAATGACCTACTTAGTCCTCTTCAATCTGGCTTTCGACCTGGTCATTGCACAGTAACGGCTCTTTTAAAGGTTACGGATGACATCCGCTGGGCGATGGACCACAAATCTCTTACTTTACTTGTGCTTCTCGACTTAGCAGTGCCTTTTATGCTGTTGATTTCGATATCCTTTTAGGGATCCTTAATTCTTTAAATTTCTCCTCATCCTCTATTGGTTGGTTCGACTCCTAATTAAAAGGCCGCTCGCAGCGGGTTCGTCTCAACGAGTCGTCTTCTGATTGGTGCTCTCTTACCGCAGGTGTGTCTCAGGGTGGCGTTCTCCCTCCTCTTCTTTTTCTATTTTCATTAACTCCTTCACCAGACTCATCTCTTCCTATTTCCATCTCTATGCCGACGATCTGCAGCTTTACAATAATTTCTTAAGGGAAGATGCGGTAGCCGCCGTGTCTGCCATGAACAAGGACCTGGATTCGATTAGCTAATGGTCGCGGTCCTTTGGACTGCAAATGAACCCTACGAAATCCATTTTTACTGGCGGCATGTGTATGCGGAACAGGCTCGATGTTGCGTCGCTGTCTCCACTCTGTTTGAATGGAGTTCAGATTGAATACGCAAATACGGTGAAAAACCCGAGGGTGATCATGGATTCCTACTTATCGTGGACTGCCCATGTTGCTCAAGTCAGTCGCAAAGTGCACTACTCATTCCATTCGTTGAAATGTCTTTAGAGCTTCTTGCCCTTGAACACCAAAATCTCCCTTGCTCAAACTCTCATTCAGCCTATTATAGATTACGCCGATGCCTGTTATTTGTATGCCACCGACAAGCTTTTACACAAACTTGAGCGTTTGCAAAATATCTGTATTCGTTTTGTTTTAACCTTAAAAAGTATGATCTCGTTTCTAATTTTCGCAAGATACTCAAGTGGCTCCCTATTCGACTTCGCAGGAACTCTCGGATATTGTGTCTACTATTTAACCTCCTTCATAATCCTAAAACGCCATCCTATTTGCGGGAGCGTTTTTCCTTCGCTCGTCCTTCAGATGCGCCTTGCAGGTCGCATCTTAGAAACCTTCTTAAATCCCCTCCCCACTCCACCGATTTCTAATCCTACTCTTTAACTGTTCACGCGGTCCGGTTGTGGAATTCACTTCCGCCGGACATTAGGTACTGCCAAACTATCGCAGTATTTAAAAGAAGAGTGAAATAACACTATTATTCCACTTCGACATAGTTCTGTATGTATTTATTGCTTTAAATACACTGTATTTTTTTTTATATTCTAGTGATATTTATTATATTTGTTTTGTTAATTATTTCGATTTTATGTATTCTATTTTCTCTTCTACTCTTACACACGGTGTCAACATCACTTTATCTACTTTCCTATCGCAGGTTGCTGGAAGAGATTTCTTTAGAAATAAGCATCACCTTTGTACGTATTTTTCTGTTCTGTTCTTCTTTTCTGTTTTTATATGTGTGTACATAAATGGTTAAATAAATAAATAATTGTTAGAAGAAATAATTGCTGTCCATACTTCAAGCAAATCCTAATGCTTTCAATGTGTCGCTATTTATATAAATTTACAAATATGTGGTCTTCTACATATTTATTACATGTATTGAAAGTATTTGTCCATGCTGCTCTAGAAAGGAAGGAGGAATGTATCAGTTACACATTACTTTTAATCCTTATAAGGAGGAGGCGAGGAGGCGAGGCGAGGCGAGGAGACGAGGTGAGGGGTATACGTGAGTTCATTTTTTTGAAATCCGTGTACAGATAAGTATATAATAAAGAAGAGAAAGGACAAGACAAGGTATTTTTCTACTAATCTCAGACCAGATAAAAAAACCAAGCGCTGTCAACAGCGACGTGAGGCTGATTTCGTAAACATGTGATCACTTGTTTAGTTGTGAGGTATAGTTTGGTTTAAATGAGTTGTAAATGTTTAACCCTGCATAAAGGTCTTCCTATTGAGTCAACAAGTCAGAGCAGAAGGCGCAGATATATAGTGGCCCATTCCCCAGGGATTCGAACTGTCTGTGCTGGACGTCAATATGTTACACAATCCACCTACATCTATAATAAACTAAACCGTAAATTACATATCTATCCCTGTTGTTATACGATTGTAAAAAAACGATAACTGATTGGCTGAGATCCCTAACATATGAAGAAACCGAAAATATTTTGAGAAGAATGACCTAAAAAAGAAGAAAAAAAAAGGAAAAATAAAGGTACACCCACACACAAACATACACACTTAAATACATACATACATACACACACACACACTTACATACATGTGCGAACCTCATTCGACAATAGCTGCTAAATTAATGTTTTATTTTATTATATTTTTAATTTTTCTTTATCCTCTCTATTTACTTAGTAGCCTCATCATTGTAAAGCAACAACTAAAGGGAAGAGTGAGACAGCTCCGACACAAGTACTGTTGTAAATGACTGGGGCTGCCTCGATTTACGAGTATGTATGACACAATGTATAAGTTGAAATAAATATTTTATATATTTTTTAAACGTGTGCGTATGAGCGTGTATGCATAGAGCGGACGTGTAGTTTTGGCATGCTTCACTTTACTGTTCGCAGAGCTATGTCTTAGTTTTTTATTTGGTCTTTTTTTTTTAGGGTGGGAAATTATCAAATAACTTCTCCCGATCTAGGCGGAGCGAGAGTGTGTGCCAGACTCTTACCGACTAAAACCCACCTGTATTCCTTCCGTTGCCTGTGTTGCCAGGGGCCTCGGTAACCCTTTCGTATCTTCCCGCGACCCCGGCAGGCATCAGCCCTAGTGGCCCCTACACTTGTGCTGATGACATCTCTTTGAGGCGCGCGTGGAACACAACGTGCCGTCGACCCAGGCCTGGTCCTTATCGGACGGTGAGCTACCCATTGCTCACCATCCGCAAGCCCACGCCTACGGTGGCCGGAAATCCGCCCGGGATTCCCGACTCCCAGGGCGTCTCCTGCGGCTGCTAGGGGCGAGAGGGCGCGAAATTTGCCTTTCCCTAAACCATCCCGCCTCCTCCTTCGCTAGCATTACTGCTTCGGAGGTACCGGCTGCGCATGCCCTCCGCTCCGTACCATAGCCTGAACCAGGGTCGGACGCGAGAGATCTCCGCCGCCGATCGTCTCCACGAGGACACGGCGCTGCGGTTCAAGCCGGGCAGACCTCCACCGTATGATCCACCGTGTCCTCCGAGCGATCCACACAGTGGTGACACCCGGGCGTTTCCTCCCGCCTTATCCGACACAGGAACCTCCCGAAGCTGCCGTATCCGGTGAGAACCTGAGTCAGGCGGAAGGTGAGGACGCCGTGGCGCCTCTCTAGCCACTCCTCAAAGAGGGTACTTATCGCCGCAATTGTGGCGTACCTAAAGCAAGCATGCTAGTGCAATATTTAAGCTGCATCTAACGTCTCTGATATTACTACTTCCATAGAAGTCACATAAACTTGAGATTAAAGCCAAGACAAATAGCTTCCACATAATACGAGTACCTACTCGTATTATGTGGAAGCTATTTGTCTTGGCTTAAGTACCTACTTACAACGCAAGAGCATTAAAGTGATACAAAGTGGGAATCAATGAATATTTTAACAAAGAACACAAACGTGCGCGTTAGATACGCGCACGTTTACGTTCTTTGTTAACTCTCTACTGAATGTATACTTAAAACTTATTCATAAATGTACTTCAACCTTATATTATTGTATGAAAGATAGAAGATAATAAGGAAATGCCGATTACATGGTTTAAAAAGAAGTTTCTTTCATGCGGTTTGCTCAAATCGACGGCTACAAGGGCTGCACTAAAAGTATCGGGAATGGAATATTTCCACTGTTCCTGTCATATTAAAATCTTTTTAATTGAAAACTCCTTGGTTTTAAAAATCGAATACCATCTATTTATTTAAAAAAAGATTCTCGGTCTTGTCACAAGGTTTTGTCAAACTTGTTTAGTCGTTGAGAAAATGGAATTGACTCGAGAAAATTCAAGAGCGATGATTTATTATGACTTTCGAAGTGGTTTAACACAATAACAGTGTGTTGACCGGATGATTTCTGCATTTGGTGATGAAGCCCCATCCAAAACCACAATTTATCGCTGGTTTGCTGAATTTCAACGTGGACGTGTCAAGCTCAGTGATGATCCCCGTCAAGGTCGTCCAAAAACTGCAGTCGCCCAAGAAAACGTTGATGCTGTGCGTAAGCTGATTGAGGAAGATTGACGTGTGACATACCGTGAAATTCAGGCAACTTTAGACATTGGCATGAGTCAAATACAAATAATATTGCATGAACAATTAGGTGTAAAAAAGTTGTTTTCCCGATGGATACCGCATTCGCTCTGTGAAGAGCAAAAAGCGGCTCGCGTTACTTGGTGCGTCAGAACTCTCGAAAGATTCCACGCAGGATCCTCAAATGCTGTATACAACATCGTATCAGGTGACGAATCCTGGATATGCGCGTACGAACCCGAAACAAAAAACCAGTCACGAGTTTGGGTGTTCGAAAATGAGTTAAAGCCAACAAAAATTGTTCGTTCACGGAGTGTTGCAAAAAAAAAATGGTGGCCACGTTTGTCTCCAAAACCGGCCATGCTATGACAATTCCTCTTGAGGGACAAAGAACGGTTAATGCAGAATGGTATGCTAGCATTTGTTTGCCACAGGTCGTTTCTGAACTCCGTAAAGGGAACTGCAACCGCCGCCGCATCATCCTCCATCACGACAATGCGAGTTCTCACACCGCGCACAGAAATCGCACCGCGCACACAAAAGAGTTTTTAGAGCAAGAAAACAGAATTATTAGACCATTCGCCGTACAGCCCCGACCTAAGCCCTAATGATTTTTATACTTTCCCTAAAATAAAGAATAACTTGCGTGGACAGAGATTTTCATCACCTGAAGAAGACAGCTTCTTCAGGTGATGAAAATCTCTGTCCACGCAAGTTATTCTTTATATTTAAAATGGCCGTTTTGTAGGCGTCCACAGGGACGCCTACAAAACGGCCATTTTGGAGACCCCAACATCCGAATGGAATGGTTGCTTCAATGATTGGTTCCATCGTATGGAAAAATGTGTCAAATTTAAGAAAACTTCATTCTCCTGCCCTTATTCCAATTTATCTGGGTTCGGCGCAACATGTCCCTTTCTTCCATACTTCTCTATTAGTTGTTATCTCGGTAGTCACCCCCTTTCTAGCCATATCATCTTTCACACAGTCCATCCATCGTTTCTTTGGTCTTCCCCTACTCTTATAGCCATCGACATTCATACTTAAGACTTTCCTCACGACATTTTCCTCATTCCTCCGCGTCACATGCCCATACCATGCCAACCGATTTCCGCACAACTTTTCAGTCACCGGTGCCACTTTCAAACTTCCTCTTATGTACTCATTTCTTATTCTATCCATTCGTGTCACACCACACATCCCTCTTAGCATTCTCATCTCAACTGCATGCAATTGCCTTTCATTCATCCTTTTTGTAGCCCAACATTCTGATCCATACAAGACAGCAGGTCTTATCATTGTTTATATATCTTCCCCTTAAGTTTAAGGGGAATGCGGGAGTCACAGATTGTTCGCGTGACCTGCTGCCATTTCATCCATCCAGTGTTTACTCTATGCTTAACCGTCCGATCTACTTCGCCATCGCTTTGCACGAGTGAACCGAGATACCGAAAGTCAGAACAGACTAGGAGAAGCATGCCATCAAGCGCTATGGTTCCAGAACTAGAGAGACCGCCGAAATCGCAGAGCATATGTTCAGTTTTGGTTCTGCTGATTTTCAAGCCAACGTTCTTCAGCTTCTGTTGCCATTTCTCCAATCTGCTCTGGATCTCAGGTCCATCTTCACCGACAAGAACTACCAGGTCCACAATCCAGGAGTCCACCAGGGTGCCTCCTGTATGTCCGACGTCAGAGCGTCCATAATCAACAGGAAGAGGTAAGGACTTAACGCCTACCCTTGGTGTAAGCCAACAGCCACACTGAACCCGTCGGTATTGCCAGCAGCCGAACGGTCATAGGTACTAGATTGGCTGTACAGAGCACGAATTAACTCCACATCACTCCCGGGCAAACCTTTCTCTTTCAAAGCCCAACACAACACATCCCGAGGTACCCTATTATACGCTTTCTCCAGATCAATGAACACCATGTGCAAGTTCTGTGCACGTCTGTAGTTCTCGCACAATTGGCGAAGTGCAAAAGTGGCGTCCACTGTTCCTCTACCTGGCATAAACCCAAATTGGTTCGGGGTAATCTCACTCTCCTCTCGCAGTCTTTTCTCTATTACTTTCTCCCATAGCTTCATACTATGTGACATGAGCTTTATTTCTCTGTAGTTGTTGCAGTCCTGGACATCACCTTTATTCTTGAAGATAGGCACTAGCGAACTATTGCACCATTCTTGAGAGAAGATGGATGTATGTTGGTGACTTTATTCTTCAATAAGTTGCTGCATGAAGGTCCCTCCTTCATGCAGCAACTTATTTATTCTTTTAAACACTTCCATATTTCTACTGGTATATCATCTGCGCCCATGGCCTTTCCATTTTTCATACTTCGAACAGCCTTCCTTACTTCATCCATGCTAATTTCCCTCACTAAACCCATATTTACCTGTACCTCATTGAGCACACCATTCCACTTATTCTCTCCGTTCATTAGCTTTATAAAATAAACCTTCCATCGTTCTTTTCGGACAGAACCTTACCGGCGTCGTCCACATTTAATGTGAATTATATCTCTCATGCTCCTTTCTCTTGCTTTTGTAATCCGATAGAGCTCCTTCTGGCCTCTAGGGCTGTCCAATGAGTCATACAACTTTTCCTGCGCCTTAGCCCTCGAGGCTGCTACCGCCTTTTTTGCCTTTTTATTCCATTCTTTGTAAACCGTTTTCTTATCATCTTTCAAACTGACATTCCCGTTTTCAACACCCTGCCATTCTTTAAACGCAATATTCTTTTCTTTAAGCATCTTTTGCACATCATCATTTCACCACCATGTATCCCTTTCTATCATAACTTTCCCTTTCGATTCTCCAAACACATCTTTTGCTACTCTCTTTATACAATGCGCTATCTCTTTCCAACATTCATTCACAGATTTTCTTTCCATATCCTTTATTTCAATCATTTTATCTACCACTTGACACTTAAACATACTGGCACATTCTTCTTCTTCTATCATACGCCATCTGGTTTTGGGTGGGGGCCGTTCCTTGTTCCTACTGGACGAGACACTGACTTTGACCTCCATCATTAGGAGTCTATGTTGTGGGACTAAATCTTCAACTGGGAGCACTTTGCAGTCTTTGACTCTATTAAGGCTGTTCCGTCTTACCAGCAAGTAGTCAATTTGTGTCACGTGGCGACCACTTTTGTAGGTTAAGAGATGCTCATTTTGTTTTTCGAACCACGTATTTATTATTGCCAGGTCGAAGGCCGAAGCAGCTTGCAGGAGTGTCTCGCTATCAGTGTTACGGTCTCCGTATCCCAAACCACCATGCACTCTTTCATACCCATCCTTCTGTCTTCCTACATGCTTGTTAAAATCACCCCCACGTACACTTCTTCACTATCTTGCACATCCATCATCACCCGATCGAAGTCCTTCCAAAACTTCTCTTTTACAGTATCCTCACACCCAGATTGGGGTGCATACACACTAACGATATTAATCACCCGCTCTCCACAATCGCTTTAACAGCTATCACTCTATCGCTTACTCTTTTAACATCCACCACACATTCCTTCAACTGATTATACAAAACTATACCCACACCATTTCGCTTGCCATCGCTTCCATAGTAATAAATCTTATATCCTTCTCCTATCTCTCTGGCCTTTGCACCCTTCCATTTCGTCTCTTGCAGACACGCTATGTTTAGTCGTCGCCTTTTTAAAACGTCTGCTAGTTCCCTTCCTCTTCCAGTCATCGTACCTACATTCCAGCTCGCTCACCTCAATCTAACTTCTCTCACTCTCCGAGCTTGCGTCTTACGTCGCGCCCGCCCGTTCTGATGCGATAACCCTTCCCTCAGGAGCCGGGTGCTGCCCCTGCGAGTCACCTGTGGGGTACGCCCTAGCCCTATCAGTCATCATATTATTTTCACTTATGTTGCTTAGGGTTTTGGCAAAGTTTTACAGTCGGCCGCCTACCGGACACGAACCCTCATTGGGAATGCTTTTGCTGGTGGTTTATCCACCATCACGCGGGTGACCCAAGGTGCTACGATGATATGCACTAGGTCTAGGAAACAGAAAACTTAATTTAGTTTATTTAATTTGTACCTACTTAATAATATGTGTTTTCTTGTTTATTATAAAACACAAATAAAATATTACCCGACGATGGCGTGTTGGGCACGTTTTCATTTGTTGGCCATACCCGACCGTGGTGGTTAAACAGAAAAAAAAATCTTGTGACAAAGAATTCTGAGTAAAATTATAAAAATAAAATAGTAAAAAAGTCAATTTCGTAAAAAGTACAGTTGTCTCTTTCTACTTTGCTGCCGTCGAAATGCTAACCATATATATTTTTTTTCTTAAAAGAAACCTTGTTAACTTAGTTAAACAAGTTCAAGTGACATAGCCTGCTGCCTGTTAACTTAGGAGAAGAATAAAGAAGGATTTGCAAGAAGCTTTTAGCAATTTTTTTACTTAAAAGGTACTTCCTATCACTATATCGTTTTACATAAGTTTTAGAAATAAAAGTCTTTTTTTTATATAATACTAACTATCTAATCCATATACTAATTTTTGAGTCTTAATCCCGTTTCATGATTGAGTGTCCAATAGTGTCCATCTCATAATTGTGTTGTGGGTATTACCCTTGTTAGTTTTAAATACACGGGAAAAACTCGTAGCCTAATAATAAAAATCACATATTTTTTTGAATTTTTGTGAAACTAAATACAAAGAAAACGCAATAAAATACGTGCCCGTAACCAATGAACACTCAATACTCATTCACTCTACACAAAGTAAGTACCTTACATAATGTCTGTATAAAACCCATAGGAACTGGACATAACAAGGAAATGCCGATTACATGCTTAAAATTCACGGAATACTGAAGAAGCAATTTCACGTGGTTCTCACGGAATCCCGCGAAGCCTTTTTAGTAAGTTTCCGCCATTCACTGGATTGAGTGACCGTTGTGAAATCGATTGCGCGTGCGCCGCCCATTCATGAGGCGATGCTGAGATCCTTAAGATTGAATGACCGGATCGTTTAAGTGGTGTTACGTAATGGAGGGGAGGGGAGTAGTGTATTGATTTTATTGTTGTCAAAGATACGGAATACTTCAAAAGGTTGGAGAATGTGTTCGCAATATTCTGAGTAATATTGTAAATGAGAAAGTAAGCTGTCCATTTGGTATTATTTTTGCGCCGAAACTACTTTCTTCATCACGTTGGGAGATACTTTATAGATATCTTCCGCCATCCCCTGTGCACATGATTATAATGAACTTCTGAACTAAAACCACTGGTCACCGACTTCGGCACTTTTTCAGGATCTATATCTCTCCTCTAAATAAAACTGCTAATCTGATTGTGATAAAAATAAGGGGAAAGGTGAGATGGTATCTGAAGACGAATATATGGGTAGAAATGGATATTGTTTGGAATAAGTCAGCTCATACAATACTACATCATGGGTAAAAGAGCTGCTTATGATCACAAACTTTAAGCAAATTGACAATTGGTTGGCGAAACATAAATATGAATGAACGTGATCTGTCACGTCACTGTCTGTCACTTTTTCACAGCTCATATTTATTTAAATTTACATATTTTACGTGGCCCTAGATGTCCAAATTTGATCTTTTTCTTGTTAATCAAGGCTTAACTGCTGTGCCAAAGTGTAGGCAGCTCCCAATTTTGAACAAATAATAAAATATATTTTTGTTTCAGACGTTGCGGTCCTCCTTGGCAACGTTATGGCGTGTCGTCCTGACGTCCGACGTCAACGCTTCTGAAAGACTTTAAAATAGTTATATTTTAGTGATAATTTCTATTTTGTGTTTAGTTGAGTGTTTTTCTCTATTCAAGTGTTGTTTTCTGGTAAGTGGATGCATACCGCAACCCAATCCGGTGATGGCACGTTAAATCAAAATTACATTTGTTTACATTGCGATAGATCTTTTCAATCAAAAAGGGGTCTTAACATTCATATTTCAAAAAAACATCGTCTTTGTATTAGCCAGAACGGCCCTGCTCTAAATTTAGACCCAGTTTCTTTACCGGCACCTGTTTCCGACAGTCCAAATTCTACCCCATTCCATTTGTACCTTAGTTACCTAAAAAATAATGTGCCTGTTATCAAACGAGTCCCGCGCGGCGCCAGGATCTCCGTCGCAAACCACCTTTCAGGCTTGATTAAAAAATGTGTGGAGAGCAACCAAATTGTAGACTGGCATAATCTCTTCCTTTTTTCGTATACCACTTTGCATGTCAAAAAAGATGAGGCTACTATTTCTTTAACCCAAAAAATCAAAAATAACTGTTTAACAAAAACATCTTCACCTTTTGATTCTCCCAAGAGGGGAACATTATCTAGAATTAAATTAATTGAAGGCAAAATTGCCGACGGGGATCTCAAAGGCGCCGCACGTCTTCTTTTTACTAACGACGTGTTGTCGCCTGATACTCCTGATACCCTTTCGGCTTTGCAGTCGAAACATCCCCCGGCTCCCGTGATCCCGTATTTTTTCGACTCTCCTACAGCAGACCAGGCCTGCCTCGAAATCGAAGGCAAAGACGTTATTGACGCAATAATTTCTTTTAAAACCGGTTCAGCGGCCGGCCTGGACGGAATCTCACCCCAACATTTAAAAGATTTAACTTCTTATTCTGTGGGTGATGCAGGTGTGCAGCTTATTTGCTCTATTACAAAATTAATAAATTTTATGTTTTCAGGCAAAATCAACGCTGATATTGCCTCACTTTTATTTGGTGCTAATTTGATCGCCCTAACTAAAAAGGACGGAGGGGTGAGACCCATTGCTGTGGGGTCAACTTTAAGACGTTTGGCATCCAAAATTGCGGTGAGACATATCAAATCTAAATTACAGTCTGTTTTCGAACCTATACAATTAGGATTTGGCACGAAAGGTGGGTGTGAGGCAGCCGTCCATGCCTTAAGAACCTACCTTTCGTATGATGATTGCGAAATTGTAGTCAAAATTGACGTCAAAAATGCTTTCAATTCAGTAAACAGGGATGCCATGCTGACAGAAGTTAAGAACAAAATTCCGGAACTCTATCAATACCTGCTTACCTGCTACGCAGAACCTTCAAAATTAATTTACCGTTCCCATGAACTTTCTTCGGAGGTCGGCTGTCAGCAGGGCGATCCCCTCGGGCCAGCAATTTTTAGCTTGGCTATAAATCCGATTATTCAAAATTTAAAATCAAAATTTAACGTTTGGTATTTGGATGACGGAACCCTGGGAGGCGATGTGGACACTGTGCTATCTGACTTATCAGATATTAAAACAAATTTCGAAAATATTGGTTTAGAATTAAATTTTAGCAAATGTGAACTCTTCATTCAAAAAACTTCTTACGGTTTGGATAATTTAAAATCCAAATTAAATTTTTTGGCACCGAATATCAAAATAGTAGACAGAAAGTCACTTTGCCTCCTGGGTTCTCCCATCTTTGAAGAATCTTTTCCTGATTACATTACTAACACTATTTCTAAATTCCAAAGTCACGCAAATTGTTTACTCGAAATCAGTCCTCATTATGCTCTTATAATTCTAAAGTTTTGCCTTTTTGTCCCTAAATTTACTTATGTGCTTCGCTGTAGCCCTTTTTGGAAACATCCAAATTTGCTTTCACCAATAGACGATTTAGTCAAAACTAGTTTAGAAACGATTTTAAATATTCAGCTCAATGAACCATCTTGGTTACAAGCATCCCTCCCTATTCGGTTTGGCGGTTTAGGAATCCGCAAAATTTCGAGTGTTGCTTCCCCAGCCTTTTTGTCGTCCACCCATAGCACGTCACGTCTCATAGGTAATGTCCTAAGGGCTTTGCCCACAAACTATGAGACTGCGGGCTTGGAGGATGCCAAGAATGCTTTTCAAATTGCTTGCCCGGGTAAAGAATTTCCAGACAACCTCTAATCTCAGAGGAGCTGGGACGATATTTATTGCGATTTAACATACAAATCGATTCTGAGCCGCAGTTCAGGTCCGGATCGCGCAAGACTTTTGGCGGTCGGAACCAGAGAGGCCGGTCATTGGCTACATGCCCATCCTTCTCCATATACCGGTACCTTCCTGGATCCGACCTCGCTTCGTCTGGCGACTGGTCTGCGGCTTGGGGTCACGGTATGCACTCCACACACATGCCCTTGTGGCACGGACGTGGACCGACTGGGTCACCACGGACTTTGTTGTCAAAAAAGTGCAGGCCGCTTTTCAAGACATGCAACACTTAATGACATAATCCGCCGGTCTCTTGCCAGCATCAATGTGCCTGCTCTTCTTGAGCCGACTGGCATTGTCAGAGATGATGGCAAAAGACCTGATGGTGTGTCTTTGGTCCCGTGGAGTTTGGGACGGATGCTTGTGTGGGACGCTACCTGTGTAGACACACTGGCACCGTCCCACCTCCAACGGACTACTTCTAAAGCGGGTGCAGCGGCAGAAAATGCCGAAAATCTGAAAGTTATTAAATATGGAGGCCTTGGCAGAGAGTACAACTTTGTGCCCTTTGGCGTCGAGACCCTCGGTCCGTGGGGTCCCAGTGCGCATAAGTTATTTGCGGAAATCGCGAAACGTCTAGTTGATGTAACTGGTGACCGAAAAGCTGGCGGCTTTCTCGCGCAACGCATCAGCATTGCAATTCAGCGAGGAAATGCCGCCAGCATCCTCGGTACAATGCCCCGAGGGCCTTTTTTAAGCCTAACTTAGTTTTAATTTAATTTAGTTAATGTTAATAATCATCTTGTAATTTGGTTATGTAAATAAATGATATTATAATATGAAGAGATGTGCTCGAGCGCAGTTCTGAGGTTTGCTTTACGCTCGATGTGTTCAATAACAGAACAGTGAGAATTCGTCATATTTACATGCACTTTATTATCTTGAATAAATTGCCATCGTGTGAAAAAATTGGTGGTTTGCTATTTGCCACTCCCTATTTCATTATTATTTCTAAATAACACGAATTACAGTGAACTCGTTGGGCACATGAAATCAAACAGAAGCACAGAGTAGTCGTAGTCGGTTGAGGAGTCGTAGTTATAAATCCTTCCCCAAACAATGCCACAATTAAACTTGCTAATGTTTACAAAAAGTTCCATCCAATAACCGCTAATACAAAAGACTTCAACGCGCTCCACTAAAGACAGTCGCCAAGATATCGTTAGACATCATAAAATTAAACAAAAAATACATATCCAATAAAAAAATACGAAAATTATAGGACCTCTATAATGAGCCCCTATACTCAGCATGGGTCCGAAATTCAATCAATAGGAATTTATTGCCCAGATTCGCAAAGGTTACGCTTCGTTTCGAATTTTTGAATTGTGCGAGGCGGGGTATATTTTTTGTTGGAAGATAATAGGCCGGCGCGAGCTAAGGCCGTCACCTATTATGTGCTAGCGCAGAAATGACAGTAAAAGTTACGCCCACTTTTTAGATCCTTTTTGTGCAGTCTTCAAAAGTTTTTAAAGATTAAAGAATAAGTTTATGGTTACCGTTTTTATGTGTACTAAGGTTTTGTTGATATAGTAGGTATACGTATTATGTATCATTTTATTGTGTTACATGTATCGTCACTGTGAGGTCATGTGTTGATATCTATATGACTGAGGTTGTCTCCATGTAAAGGTCTTAAAAAAAACTTTAAAGTTGCAGCGTGCCCTTAATTCTAGAAAAATACTGTGTAGCAATTAGAGCGAATTGCTGTCTAATGCTTTTCTGATGCTTGATAGTTTTCAGGAGGTGTCTATTAACTTGGAGGACTTGAAAAGTTATATTCCAATAAAACCTTATAGATTAAGGCTTTGCTATCTCTAAAATAATTACACACTTCATTTCTCCTCAGTTTAATTACAAGACACACTTCATTTCTCCTCAGTTTAAATACAAAACCCAGCTATTGTAACAAACAATTTATCCATAGGTCACTTCTATTGTCAGTAGCATCCGTCCTACTTGCGATAACGACTCCCCATTATCTGTTGGATACACGCAAACAAGCTCCAATGCCTTCTAGTGGCCATCTAACACGTGTTCAAAATGCTTTGTTACTTTAACTGTACTGGCACAATAATCTGTCAGGGTCTGAAAAAAAATCAACCTTAAATTTGAGGAAATAGGTAGCATTTTTCTTTGATGACAATTTTCGCATTTGTGAAAGATGTTGCGGTAAAATGATGTAAGTGACTGCGATTGTATGTTTCAATTTGAGTGTTAGGTAAAAGAAAACAAGGTTTTTTTGGGATGTGTTTGGTACAGGAAGATACCTGTGTACAGCAGCATTAAAAGTGAAGAATATCTCTTGATTTTTAAGGGGCACTTTAAGGCTCTTCTAAGGTCTCGTAAAATGATTGTGTTACGGCGATCCATCAAATCGAAGACATTTCGAAGGTTTCTATTGAGCTTTTTGCCGCCCCGTCATTTCCTGTGCCCGAGGCCAGGATTTCGACCAAATTTTTGCGAGAACAATTAAACTTTTTGTACATTTTTTTTATTTTTTCGGTCAGTCGGTAAGTATTAAGTTACCGAATCTTACGAGTAGATAAAATAGTTTTTTGAGAAAAAACCGTTTGCAATATACGTGAGTTTTTGGGGTTTCTTTGGCGATTTTTTTAATAAATCTATCTTTCAGAATGGTCACGTTTTGTTGGAGATAAGTAGCCACGGTTTTTATTGGATGTCTCAGTTATAGGTAACGTTTGCACCTGCCTCTTATATACTATATTCAAGTTACATGAAATGCCAATCAAGTGGTGATAACGTGATCTTTAATAAACGAATCTTGTTCAACGAATTACCTGATTAACTAATTACTCAATCACATATCATTAAATAAAAGCAAAATTCTTAGGATTCTAGATAATGGGAATCATTTTAGAATCCAATTAAATCCCCGTTAGATTAAATGCCCTAAGTGATTTCATTAGTGCTAACCATTAAATCTTCAAAAAACGTAGACATTAAACATTAACAGACAGTGAATTTCAGTATTTATTAACAGACCGTAAAAACTGTAGAGATAAGAAGATATATAATTAAAAAGAAGTAATCAGAATTCGTTCGAAATAAATGAAATAACGGGATACACATACACCATCATATCCCGCCTCAACTTTTCAAAAAACTGTAATAACGACATTAGCAGTCTTCGTCAAAAATTTCGCCACTTTTTTCGTGAACGCACAAAAATCAGCAGTTTCCGGTAAAAAAATGGAACGCGGAGTAATTTAAAACCGCACGAAATTGCCGCCGTTACACACACGTGCAGATAAAAATACCACTTGTTACTATTAAAAAAAATCAGTAAGTAACAAAAATATATGCGAAAGTTACAAAAAAGACCGCGAAAGTAACAAAAAGGAAGAAGAAACTTGGAATTCGTAGATTTAAGTTTTTATCGACTATTTTGTGACACGTGTTTCTGATTTGTGAACTATTTGTGTATTGGGCTAATGGGGCTGTGTTGTTGCCACATTTCCTTTCGTTGATTGCGTCAAATATTACGGCTTAGGCGCCTGGCCTGCTGTTTTGTCGTGTCGCCAGGAATTTGGGTCAGATTTGATATTTTAGATAAAGTTTCTCGTAGTCTTCATATTTTTTTTGTGTTATTTGTCATAGTACTTCATTATAATTTTATTGTTTAGGTTAGGTTTTAGTTTATTGATTAGGATTTTATCATGCGATTTTAATCTAACTGTCCTATGCAGGGCAATGGTGCCGATTCCCTTGTTCACAAACTAAACTAAATTTAAGTTCAGTGCATCTTTTTCTTTCTATTTCATTAAGAAAAGGACAGAAGATAAATTTTAGTTTAGTCCTGTCAAATTAATCAGCGCTTGACGTAAAATGACGTAATTTTAGTAGGCAAGTTTTTAATCACGTCTAAACTTGTATGAAGTAGTGACAGGCGCTGATTAATTTGACAGGACTAAACTAAAATTTATCTTCTGTCCTTTTCTTAATGAAATAGAAAGAAAAAGATGCACTGAACTTAAATTTAGTTTAGTTTGTGAACAAGGGAATCAGCACCAATATCAGTTTGCGTACATACATAAACTAAATACCTATTTCAAACGCGTAAGCATTCTTTATTCTAATTAATATTATTATTGCATTAAATTCTTATTAAATAAATGTCACCCACTAACACTGCAACAGAAATCTTATAATTCATCTTTCCCACGAATTTTAGTTTACTTTTCGCAACTTCAGAGTCACCCTACATGCGAATCGGAAGCGCCTAAGTGTTACCCACCGCACCTAATTATCTGCGCTCAGTAATAGCTTCCTGTACACCAGTGCTTTGCGAAAAACAAGCCTCTTCACCACTAATGCGAGTTTCGTGTCAATGGCAGCCCATTGTCTACACAGTGGGAACCACTTGTGATAGCTAGCTTGCGATGGAAGTGACGCTTTTTTGTTTTGCTGTAATTGTTTGGAGTGCTAATGGTTTTTGGTTATTTTGAAGGGCTTTTGGCACTTGATCTAATGGATCTTAAGATCACAGCCTGTTTTTGTTGTTATTTTTATTGTTTTTCTGCTCTTGTGAGCAGAAGGAAGCGCCATTGTTGCAATATGTGTAAATTATAGCCCGAGGTCATTAATAGTTGTCCTCGTCGAGACTTCGGTCCATAATTTTAGAGAATTTTAGATTCAAGAGCCTATTATAGAAAAGGCTCTTGAATTCGCACTTATCGTACTGGTCAGACACACTACCATAAAGTATTTCCAAGTGATTACGAAAGCGCAAGGTTCTGCGCACAGATTTTGATAGAGCTGTAACATAATCAGCCTACTGCCTACTGTTCCTACTGCCGGGACACAGGCCTCCTCTCTGTGAGAGGGAGTTTGCTGTAATCAACCACGCGGGCCCAGTGCGGGTTGGTAAATGTCACATGTCTTCGATTTTTTGGTTCTAGGACATGCTGGTTTCCTCACGGTGTAATTTACACAAAATAAAGCACCTGTCTGGGTTCGAACCTACAACCTACAACTCGTAAGTCGCGGCCGTTACCACTGAGCACCACTGCTCGCAGCAGTAAACTAAACAGAAAATTTCCAAAATTCTGGATCAACAGGTTGCAAGTTTGATAAGGACAACAATAGGAACTTATCCCAACATTCTCTAAGCGTTGTTGTAAAGCCTTATTATATTAATAGCACATCTAAATCCAGTGTTATTTAATCTCCTTTGTCACTAAGTAAAAGCTGCCTTGACGGAATTATTCCGATAAACAGCGGTTTCTTTAAGAAAACTCACGGTTTGACCATGAATCAATATTGGCGTTATTTGAGTTTTTTTTTTAACAAACCTAAGACCCGTGAACCAGTCATTGGCACCCTCAAACCTTGAGGACTTGTTAAATACGGCACTTCGGCTGGCTTCCCTTGTTGGAATATTGAAGCGTAAACTGTTTAAAAACCAACTTATCCATACCGTTGCTTAAGTCAAATTTGGGACACCCTGATCTTTATCGCGTTGTAATAGAGATGATGTTGGATGGACGATGAGTTTTAAGGGTGTAAAAGATAACTTGGTAATTCAACAGTTTTACCATCTACATTATCTGAATTTCACGCAAGACTTATTTGTTTTAGATGAGGCTGTTTCTAAGGGAATTGTGTGGGGCCGTGAATTTTAACAAGCCAAGTGGCGGTATCGGTATTGGTCTTCACAGCTTAGTGATTCTGAACGGGTGTTTGGTCTCATTTTGATGCAGTTGATGTGATGACGTGACATGACGGTATTAGTTGCGTCCTTGTTGTGTAGTGGTAGCAAATAAGGTTTATAATTTAAAGACAAATCCGGTGCAAAATATATTTATGCGAGCTGTAAAGTTACAAAATAGATTTTTTTTACATTTCATCACTTTGACATTTTTTTATAACGAAAACTGATTAGAATATCAGATGAAATTTTCCAAGTGCCTTATATATACCACAGACAAATCTTGCGAAGTCAGTGGTCACAAATATTTGTACCTTGTGCTAAACATGAACATTCGATTCGATCCTTAAGGGCCTGTAAATTTACAAATTAGATTTACCAGTGCAACTTTATTACTGTAAATTAAAGCTGGAAAATTGAACCAACTTGTCTCCCTTACTTAATTATTCTACATTTTGCTTAATTCAGAGTTTTGTTATTTCAGAGTGTGATTATTACAATACTTCCGGTATTAAATTAAACACAGTTTTCTATTTTAGGCGTTAACCGCAGGCTTAATTTAAGTTTTGTGTGACCAAAATTGCCATTGCTCCTAAAATGTATGTTTTCTGTCTACTGCTAACTGTATGGTAGTATTCAAAGTTTCCGTACCATAATATCAAAACCAAAACACGGAATCTCTTTTTTTTCATAAATCCATATCAGAACAAACTCACTTTTTTGCTAACCATACAATACCGCTCTAAATAACTGACTAGATCTCAGTCGGATGACACAAACGCGCCGACAAAGAGGCGGCGATCCTCACACAGTGGTCACAAATAGTCACGAACAGTGTGCTGTGTGCCACACATGAACATTTAATCCTTATGCAGCTTATCTGTGCGTAGACGGCCTTATGTAATAGATGTAGGTTTCTTTATGACGTATCCTTGTGGGGATTTGTAATGCGCATGCTGCTAGGGTTTGAAGTACATTATTTTTGCTTGTACGAGTAGTATATACAGGGTGGAATTTTGTAATGCCACCTGGAGGGAAAGTACTCTTAATACTGCAGATAGAAAATTTTACTCAAAGGAAACATTCCGATTCCATTCAGAGCTTTAACTTGACTCATTGAATTTGTAACTTCAGATTTCCTGGTTTTCCTTTAATTTAATTTATCATGTTTGTTAGAGAGATTTCATCCTTATAATTGACCCTAACGATCGATGCAATAAAAGTACAGGGTATATTTTTTTCAGATTTTAGCCGGTTCGATTCCCGGGTGTGGGAGAAGAGAATTTTCGAAAATCTTTGAATGCAGTTTGCTTTCTATTCAAAAATAAAGGAATGTTTCCTTTGAGTAAAACTTTCTATATGCAGTATTAAGAGTACTTTCCCCACTCAGGTGGCATTACAAAATTCCACCCTGTATATTTATGATTGTTTCAAACAAAATTGATGCTGTTGCTTATAGTAGGCATACTCTGGAATTGTATGGTGAGAGATTGTTAGAATACCAGCGGATATTTACAGATTAGTTAGCAGTTGTTAGAATTCTAATACCTGATCTACATTTGGTACAGAAAGTGGTCACTAATAGTTGTGTCTGTGCCACACATGAACATTTGATCCTTATGTGACTTATCTGTGCGTAGACGGCCTTATGTAATAGGTGGGATTTTTTTATGACGCATGCTTGTAAAGATGTAGTTAAGATGTAGAAGTAGTTAAGTTGCAATCCTTTTAAATGAAATATTTTTGCTTTGAAGTCTTTATGATAGTATGAAACGAAATTGACGCTGTTAGTTTCCGAAAAGAAATATTGTTAGGTTTCACATTCATCATTTTGACTTATGATATTTTTAACCGACTGCACCAGAAGGTGGGCGATTCTTTCAGTGGTTGCTAGTCGGAAGTGAGATTTTATTTCAGTTTCAGTTTTACAGGTAATAATACCTAATACCTCATTCACGTCTGGTACACAAAGTGGTCACGAACAGTATACCTTGTGCCACACATGAACAATTGATCCATAGGCGGCTTATCTGCGCATAGACGCCCTTCAATTCAATTCAATTCATTTATTCAATAACAATTTATAAATCGTGTCTGAATGTCTATAACTAAATACATAAGAAACATCATGCATGCAATCTATATTTAAATAACAACAATTATCGAAATTACATTAAAATCAGAATAAACATAAAAATAAAAATAAATGTCATATGTCAATTCATAAAATTCAATAAAATTTTCATTTCAGATCAATAATATTATGTTATTTCGAATGTTGTATTAATTTATAATTCATCAATAGAATATAGACACTTATTTAACAAGAACCGTTTAAGCTTAATCTGAAACCCACTTGTATATACTAGACTTTTTATTTCTGTCGGCAGTTTATTGAAATTTTTTAATGACTTGTGGTAGGCGCTATGCTTTATAACGTTCAGGTGAGGCACTTGCTTCATCTGGAGATCTTTTCTTCTTGTAGTCTCCCTTTTTTGCCTTTCATCTTCAGTCTCATATTCAAAGATATATTTTGATAAATGACTAAGTAGGACCAAAGTTTGCATGATTCTTGCTGTTGAATTCTAGCTATAGTTCTGACTGCTCTTTTCTGAATTACAAAAGCTTTATGAGTATTGTAGTCATAACTTCTTCCCCAGAAAAGTATGCTGTATCTCAGTTTTAATAGTAGTCCTCCTATGTCCTAATAGTAATTGTAATAACTCATGCCGCCTGTGATACAGGTTTATCTTAGTACAGGCATCATACTTTGTAATACAGGTGACAGCTGTGCTGCTGGGGAGTTTGTTCCGCCACTTCTTCTTCCCAGCTAAAGCACCAGGAAGTGGTGAAGGGCGGGCATTTTTGGGGGACTGTCTTATGTAACTTTGACGTTCGAAAAGTGCTGATTCTCAGCCTAGTTTGAATAAATGACTTTCGATTTTGATTTTGAATACTTACATTATTTCTTAGATTTATACTGTATTTTAGCAATTTTTTATTTATTATAATGTAATCTTAGAATATAGAAAGAACCAGAAGCCGCGAGCACGCCTAATACTGAAGCGTCACAAACTACTCCTAAATAGAGTAGTTTGACGCGCAGCCGATCAGTTACTCTGTGAACGTCGTAGCGCGTAACGTGTTTTACCGGTGTGCAATTTTATTTAATTATGCCGTCTTGTGAACTCTTGTGTCGTTCATACCTGTAAAAATGCAGCGGGGCTAAAAAATAAACAAGATGGAATCACATTTCACGTGTAAATAGCGCATTCAAATATCGTCTTATTTAATTCCTGAATAAATTGTTCAATTTGTAATTGTCAAAGAGAATGAGCCATCCATATTGTTAGTGTTGCCAGTATAAGAGTTTTGATTTTCCCTTCTTTTGATTACCTACTGAGGGCATTTATTCGTTGTAGTCTTAAATTAATAACAACTTAAAAAAAAAAAAAACCCAACTTGAAAGAGAAAGGTTATCAATGCAACCCGTATGTATATATGATTTTGTTAGAATTGCATAACATTCATAATAGGTACTATGTTAGACTATTAGTATTTCTAGAGGGGGCGGGTGTATGAAATTATGTATCTATGAAAATACCAATTGTGATTTTGTTATTTGTATTATCTTACCAACACTCTCAACTTTTACCCCAAAACGGGTTCATAATGTCCGAGCTAGCAACATTACGCGGGTGGGAAGTGAGGCGGCCGCAGGACGCTTGTCTTGATTTTGGACACAGCGTGCGGCTTGCAATGACAGTTGAACGCGGATTCTGGTCCTTTCTATATTCTAAAAATGTAATAGATGGGAGTTCCTTTATGACGCTTACTTGTGCTGATTTCTAATGCGCATGCTGCCAGGGTTTGAAATACACATATTATATTGCATGAAGTTTTATTGGCAGCAAGCACAGACCTTATCCTAGAGGTGACATGTCCAGTTCTTTGGCTGAAATGATGATGATGGAAGCAACGACGATTTCGGAAACGTCTTGAATTAAAAATGATGTCACTTTGACGTTTTAATAACATGACAGTAAATAAATATATAAATAAATAAATAAATAATAAATAATTTATTTTGGACCAAACACTTGTACATATTTTATAAACCCGCCAAACTGCGTGACAGTTTGTCGGCAGGATTAGCGCTCGTCCTAAAACATTTGGTTTAAACTATTTAACTAAACATCTAAGAAGGTAGATACAGATAGTTTTAAATAGATAGTTTTTAATGGACGGTGAGAATATTTTAGTTCAGTGTCCCTCAATTGATTAATTACTCTCACATATTGTGACCATTTGCTTCAGCAGTTCAGCCTTTAACTTACTCCTTTAGTAGGTAGAGTGACAGTGCAAGAATCTACAGATAAATAACAAAAATACTCGTATGTTTACAGTGTAACCTCGTTCGTTAATTCTGATAATGATACAATACACTAGTATTATGCCTAGCTTAATATTGATAAACTAGTTTTTCCTGGACATTCATTACACCTCAGTGCCACATTACTGACTCCTATGCTAAATTAAAGGAAAGTAAGACATTACCAATCCTCAAGCTTGAATAACAATTTCTATCAAATCCGACAAAGACATTGGTAATCCCACAGAGGGTAAAGTATGTCACAGATATTCATATGATCCTTATGCAGCTTATCTGTGGTACTTGACCTGCGTTTATGAGACAAGACTGGTGATAGACACAGAGATAAGCTTCTTAGTGACGGTCGTTACCCACAAAGATGCTGTACGCAGCAATAAATAGATTTATTATAAAATAGCTGCTGCCTGCAGCGACGCCCGCAGGCCTGTTTCTAAAACAAAAGGAGCCTATATTACTCCAAATAACATCAGCTATCTGCTAGTGAAATTCCCCGGAAGATTAGCCGTAACATATAGACAGATGGACACACAAAAAAATTAAAAATGGTTTTTGTTATAAGTATCGTATAATGCATCATGCATATATATATATATACTCGTATATTATAATCGTTATTAATACTGATTTTTTTTAGAAAAAAATGTCTTCGCATTCGTTTTTTTTCAAAGTCGACAAATTTTAAACAAAAAATCTTATGTAATCCGATAAAATAACTCATAAAATTTAAGAAATAATAAACAGAATCCAAATCAAGCCAATATCATCGAAGATTTGGCAAAAATGTAAAGCAAGGTCAATGCAAGGTCAAATGCTACTCAAAAAATAAAAAAATGGAATAACGTGAAAAATATTAAAGATAGACTTTTAAAGTAAATTTTCGATCATTTTTATGAATATTCAGAAAAATTCTGGCGGTGACATAATATGTCCATGACCGGCATTGTATTCTCGGTTTCGTGAAAACTGTTTTATTGCCTAATATCGACAATAATAAATTAACATATTTTCTTTCTTTCTTGTTAGTATTTGGTTTCGTTTTGAAAATCGTGTACGGTGGATTGCGAGAAAATGCGTAGTAACTAACTTTACCTATTTCAAGGATTTGTATTTTTTGCTTGTAATGAGATTAGTTTATTTGACTACACGTAACAATTCGCCAAAAATGCTACGAAGACAACACAATGCCATTACACGATACAAAGACCTATAAATAAGTACCAATACAATGTTATTGGACATGTGACATACATAGTTAACATGAATAATGACCTTCTATTATAAGGATTACAGAATTCAGTAAAACTGCCATAATCAAGGTTCATAACTAGCAGCTGTGACGGAAGGTAAGTCAACATCAATGTAACGGCTAGAAAACCGTGAAATCGCGCGAAAATCTAAAAGCCGTGTCACATCCCTCAATAGCTTACAAACCCTGAATCAAAGGACATGTGTTTGTAATACTGACACCCGTTCAGTGTAACGAATCGACGAAGAAAGCCCGTACAAATCTCTAAGAAATAACCGAAAAACCGAAATTTTCAAGCGATTCGATCCGCACGCGATTTCACGGTGCCCTATTACCGTATCCTGCGTGCTATAAAAGTTTTGACGGTGTTTGTTGGAGTTGTCAACCTTTTTCGTTGCGTTGTCGCGTTGTTCTTTTTTGAACTGGTATTCTTTTACTAGTGTTCAGTGTTCTTTTAACAACTGAGATTGATTGGAGTCAAAGATTAATTCTTACTGAAAGCAAATACATACACTAAAGTTTTGATGAAGATTTAAATTTACAATAATGCACAAACTGCACAGACACTATTTCTTAAAGTATACAGGGTAACTTCCTTCACGAAGCTGTCGTCTACGCATTCTATTCATTAAACTAAGTAACTTTGTGCAAAAATAATTGCTGGGGATTGACTTTTCTTTGTGCTTTGAAAATTCGCTGTTACCGTAGTGCCATGTGTAATGTAATGCACTCAAAACATTGTGCTTATGGGTGCACGCAATGGTCCAGAGATCGTGGGAGACAAACTTGTTTTCGTAAATAAAACATCAAATTAAGTTGGAACTTTGAACTTCAATATCTCTGTGACCAGAAGCTAGGTATCCTGGGTATCATCCAGTACAAAAAAAAATCATAATAACGGGAAAAACAAGTGACTTTCGGCTTCATTACGGGTATTTTCACACCCCTGTCTGATATTTGTCTTATCACAGTATTTAACAAACCTTATTTGATCATCCAATACCTTAACTACAAACGCCTTGCTTATGAACCTTGAAACGCACCACTATTATTCTAAAACAAACCCCGCAACAGGTTTACAACCCCTGTCCATCGTAGGTGCCGCACTTTTGTAAGCACCGTCGAATCGGAACGAATCGGGAACAGAATAGCGAACGATCTATCATTCTTAACCGCTGTTCGCTGGCCGTCTTTGTGAAATGCGAACTAAATGGACATCCCTCGTCTTTAGTAAATGTCACGTATTCTGAACTATTGCTTGACATGTAGGTCTCGATATTTCAAAGAATACGTGATAGAGAAGAACGGTGTCTTGGTGACCCCCCGCGATTTAGTTTATGAAAATACTAGCTGCGCCCCGCGGTTTCACCCACATAAGTCTCGATCGCTATAGAATATCGCAATAAAAAGTCCTATATGTTAATCTAGATTATAAACTATCTGTGTGCCAAATTTCATCCCAATCTGTTCAGCCGTTTTTGCGTGAAAGAGTAACTAACATCCATACATACATACTCATGAACTTTCGCGTTTATAATATTAGTAGGATGTACAAGATTGGCTGAATTTTATAATATTTTGTGGTCTGTTGTGTAGGTACTTAATAATAGTGCAGAACCTACCTGCTCTTAGGGCCTGGACAAAATTATATTCTATCACCGATAACGATGGTGGAAAAGTCAAAAATGTACGGGACTGACATCAGCTACCGATAAGCTTATGTCAATCCTGCTAAAGTCGTTGTAGAAATACGCAACGCTTTAGGCGATTGCCATGGATAGCCTGAATTATGACTATACGAGGGCGACACTGAAAGTTTTTAGAACTGGCCACTTGTAAACCATATAATAAAAAAAACAGTACAAATTTTGAAAACGGAACTCTTTGCCAATAGGTATTATTGTGTATGTATTTTATTCATTTGTCATTTGTTTACGATTTGGCGGCAAATTGAAAATTTTCTGTGTCACGTCAGCATGAATTTAACGCGAGAAAATGTTCGTACATTGATTTTTTATGACTTTCGATGTCATTTAAGTCAACAAGAAAGTTATGATAGACTTCGATTGGCCTTTCACGATGAAGCCCCATCTCGTGCCACTCTTTAAAACTGGTTTAATGAGTTTAAACGTGTTCGCACTAATCTCACCGATGATCTGCGTGAGGGACGGTCTTCTGCGGCGACGACAGACATCAGTGTTGTGCGGCGTATGATAGAGACTGACAAAAGAGTGACTTATCAGAGATTCGGGCAAGCTTAGGCATCGGTATGAGTCAAGTGCACAAAATCCTCCATGAACATTTAGCGGTCAGGAAGCTTTGTGACAGGTTATTACGCAACAATTGTTTTAGAGGATCACAAAACAGTTACTGCAGAGTGGTACACTAACAATTTTTTGCCACTTGTCTTAGAAAAAGTTCGGGAGAAACGATCTCGCAGTAGGATCCTCCTTCACCACGACAACGCCTCGTCGCACACCGCCAAGCAAACAATTGACTACTTGGTGATGGCAGACGTGGAATTACTGGATCACCTGCCCTATAGCCCCGACCTCGTACCTTGCGATTTTTATTTATTTCCGAAAATAAAAGAAAAACTTCGAGGAAAACGTTTTATGGACGCCAAGGAAGCAGTGGCTGCGTTTCAATATGCCGTCGAAGAGACCCCTAAGGACGAGTGGGTAAAGTGCTTTTCTCAGTGGTTCCATCGGATGCAGCGATGTATTGATGTAAATGGACACTATTTTGAAAAGATATAATAAAACTAATAACTTGCTAGTTTGTTCAGTTTTTGATTTTCTAAGAACTTTCAATGTCACCCTCGTAGTATTTTGGATTAATTAGCATTCACATTCATCGTTATCATTCATTCACTCATTTAGCATTTGGCAAATGAAATGTAGTTGCGAAATTCTGTGTAGTCTGAATTCATCGCTTCGTACTTTATACCACGATCAGCCTATAACGTTCCCATTTCAAGGACACAGGCCCCCTCTCTGTGAGAGGGAGTGGGCCTTAATTCACCAAGCGTGCCCAGTGTGGATTGGTAGATGTCACGTCTTCTAATTTTTGGTTCTAGATCGTGAGAAAACATGTATATGCCGGTTTCCTCACGATGTTTTCCTTCACCATTTGGGGAGCAGAGGTGACGAAATAATTTACAAAAAGTAAAACGCCTGTCAGGATTCGAACCTACGTCCTACAACTTGTAAGTCGCCGACGTTACCACTGGGCCACCACTGTTCATACGTTAATCACATAAAATATGCAAGTGTACTAGCACAAATCAAACGTTATCGGCGAGTAAACGCACGCTAGGAGACTTCCTAAGGCGAACGCGAAATTAAACGCGCTCTTTAATTCGCATATTAAGGCACTGACAAGACCCAATTGACCAAAATAGACTTCCCTTAAGAAAAAAAATTGCCAAATCTGTATAGTTTGTTGTAGCGGAAAAAATATATGTTAATTTTGAACATATTTCCCAGAACTTGGTTGTTACCAAAACAGGTTTTGAAAAATAATCTCGATACAAACTAACGTTAAACTAACCTCTTACCTTGAGTTCTAATCCAAAATACTGTATTAAATATCAACATACGTTACATATTTAATTAATAACAAGAACGTCTTATTTGAATGCAGAACTTGGTTGTTTTTTATTTTCGATTACTCAACTCAATTTTGAGTAAAAAGATAATTGCTTCATATTTTGCAATGAATTACAAGCATTGTGTCATCACTCATCACGCTTCTATTTCTTTTCTATGCAATCTGACTGTGACCGCGGTTTAGGTGTTGTCAGCGTCTTAACAAAATTCACATATTTAATTAATCTAATATTTAATTATCAATTTGTATGCTAAGCACTCAAGCATTCGTATGCTCATGAAATTTATGCAAAATAGCATTAATTCTACTACTTAGCTGTCTATATTAATAAGATTAAGCATGAGCTTTCCGATAAAAAATGAAATATCCGTTAAATTGCTGCTGTGTTTGCAACTTAAGTATGCGCCTGCACCTCATCTTTTTTTAAAATAAAAACAGTATTACGCTTTACAAGAAATTCATTTACACAAATTCTTGACAGAGCTAAAATTAAATACTAAACTCACACGTATGATTAATAATACAAGCAATAATTAGTATTTCTCATTACAACCGTGGCTAAAACCTGGTTATCATTTTAAATGCAGACGCAACATCATCTTAAGTGCAGGATAAACGGACATCAGGCCTCACCGACCATTTTACGAGAATTTTAATACGAAATAATTGACAAAGAAATTAGCGAGCAGAACCAATTTATTTCTGAAATATACCATTTAAATGCAGCTCAAAATGTTAATGACGAAAACTTTTTGAAGATTATTATAATTATTTTAAATAATGGATAACGGGACGATCGTACAAGAAAACGCATTTTATTTTATTGCGAAACGTTCTTTATTTTTTTAAATAATATTGGTTTTTTAAAGTAATATTAATTTTAAATAATTGGCATTCGGAAAGGATGTTGCATGTAACTTATGTTAAGAAAAAGTTCGTGTGTTAAAAGGATTGCAATTAAAGGCCTAATTAAGATCGTTGATAAATTTTGATATTAAATATCGATGGCGGTATCATGATGATAAATAAAGGTTTATTTGCACAGTTAGTCGAAGATCATAATCATTTGTTTTTCCCAATTAGTAGGTATAGATGTACCTATAGGTAAAACAGAAAGTAAATTTATAGAAATACGTATTTTTTCTGATGCAAGTGGCTGACTCTATGTATTTATGGACAAGCCGAGTACCTACCAATCAGTTTTCTTCCGTTCTGTATTAAATCATGAAGAGACAATGAAACCACTGTCATGTTATTTCTTTACATAACACAATAATAATATCCAGGTCGCCGTATCTCTTTGACGTCGCCGTGGGGCTTGTGCGCTCCGCTCACTCACACACAGATCTGTGTCGGTAGCTTTTACTTTGTCGGAACTGATCTAGGGTAAGGAGCCAGACCAAGAGAGGTACAGAAACCCGCAGGGCAGCATGTGGCGAGCTGTTGGGCTATAGTGACCCCACGGACCCTATCTCCCGGGAGACGGTTTGTTCCTCATCTCTGGCTTGCCTTTATTGACCGGGTGGAGTGAACACTGACGACGAACAGAGCTCCCACCTCATTCTTGTTTTCATATCCTGCAATAGTCCTACACCAATCGGGGGTTGTCCGAGGGTGCTTGGAGATAATCGTCGGCTGCTGCCTCATTTAATTAAATGGGCCTCTGCGAGTAGGCTTCGGCCCCCGTATGCCTTCTAAAGGTCCAGGAACCCAGGCTCCCGAGATATTGGCGGAGATGGAGATATTAGAGATGTTGGTATATTGGCGTGTGTAGTATATGGCAAGTAATTTAATTTAATCTGTGTTTCGTAATGTTAATTACTTTGCATACGATTTGTATAGAATCAAGTCTATATAACTAAACAGACAGGTGTACTGCTGGGGAGTTTGTTGCGCCACTTCTTCTTCCCAGCACTAGGAAGTGGTGAAGGGCGGGCGTTTTTGGGGGTCTGTCTTATGTAACTATGACGTTCGAAAAGTGCAGATTTTCAGCCTAGTTTGAAGACGTTTGACTTGATTTGATATGTCAAAGACATTTTTTTAATATTCACAATAATAATAATAAAGATTTATTTTTCAACTAGGACTAGATTACATGACAAGGTAATATATAAATCACAAGCATGATATTTATTTATTATACTAGTGCGGTAAGATGGTTTTTACAAACGAGTAGACCAATGTAACTTACTCGTACCATAGCCACGAGTTTGTAAATATCAATTTCCGCACGTGTGTCATATAACGTTTTTCATCACATTTGTGACAAAACAGTACAATAGGTACTGAAACAAACTTTTTCATTAGACTATTTTTAATAGCAAATAGGAAATTATACTACTTTTTGAGCAGTGGTGGCCCAGTGTTAACGGCTGCGACTTAGATAGGTCGTAGGTTCGAACCCGGACAGGCGCTTTACTTTGTGTAAATTATTTCATCACCACTGCTCTCAAAACGGTGAAGGAAAACATCGTGAGGAAACCGGCATGTCCTAGAACCAAAAAAAAAAAAAAATTCGAAGACATGTGACATCTACCAACCCGCACTGGGCCCGCGTGGTGGATTACGGCCCACTCCCTCTCACAAAGAGGAGGCCTGTGTCCCAGCAGTGGGAACATTATAGACTGATTATGTATGTACTACTTTTGGAAATTAATAGTAAAAATTGAAAAAATATTGATTTTGGCGGCAAGAGACCATTTTCTGCAATGCTCGTCTTATTTAAGGTATCAGGTGGAGTAGATTTCTCATTAATATCAGATTCCTCGCTTGAACTCATATTATTATTCTGTTTATAAATATCAGTCGGAGAGTCGCCACAATCTTTGATGTTTCTAATATGAAAATGGCGCGAAATTGCAAAGGGCGCCACCTGTGCGTGGTGAAAATTAGAACTACTTCTTTCGTCTCAGTTTCTCTTTAGTATTAAAGTGAGACAAGCGTATTAAGCAAAAGCGCTTTTAAGGAGGTTCGATCTGGATCGCCCGGAGGACACGGTGGAGCATACGGTGGAGGTCTGCCCGGCTTGGGCAGAGCACCGCCGTGTCCTCATGGAGGCGATCGGTGGCAGAGATCTCTCGCGTCCGGCCCTGGTGCAGGCCATGGTACGGAGCGAGAGGGCCTGGGCAGCCATCACATCCTTCTGCGAAGCAGTAATGCTCGCGAAGGAGGAGGCGGGACGGTTGAGGGAAAGGCAAATTTCGCGGCCTCTCGCCGTTAGTCGCCGCAGGAGACGCCCTGGGCGTCAAGAATCCCGGGCGGATTTCGGAAGAGTTGAAAGGGGTTACTGAGGCCCCTGGCAACACAGGCAACGGAAGGAACACGGGTGGGTTTTAGTCAGTAAGAGTCTGACACACCCTCCTGCTCCGCCCAGAGCGGGAGAAGTTATTTGATGATTTCCCACCCAAAAAAAAGGAGGTTCGATCATTAGATCAGCTTATTTATTCTCGTAATGTGAAACTCTTTGGTATAATTCTTACATTTTTTAATGGAAATTATTAAAACCCCGTAAAGGATACGCACGGCGCTGTTAAACGGAGTATGCGGTAAAACAGGTACTCGTACTTAGGTGAGAGTATCTATTTTATAGCACATTCCGTGCGTAATTTTTAACTTTCGAACAGTGTATACAGGCTTCATAAATGCATTTTTTGAGTAATTCATATTAGGCTGAGAATCAGGAAGAAGAAGAGGCGCAACAAACGCAACGCAGCAGCACAACTGTCTGTTTAGTTAACAATCTTGATTCTATAAAATAGTACGCATAATAATTGACATAACGCAAAACATGACATTAAATTATTTGCCATATGTCAGCTAGCATACGCCACTATACCGATTTTTTTAGGTTTTGTAATGTTTAGAACCAACAAAGTTATATTTTCATTGTTTTTTAAACTTTTCAGACCCCTATTCATTACGGGTGTGTAACGGTTGATATAATAACAAAAAATCTAACGTTTACTTGACCTAATTTCAGTTAATATACTTTTGTTTAATATAACGATCAGTTGAGATTATCTCTAAGTAACTTTTAATATAATTTCCACCCTCAACTATTGTTACCAGGACTACTATCTATTGAAACTGGATGCAATCTGGACTTTAGGGCACCCCGACTCGGAGAGGTTAGGTTAGAAGGGGATGGCGGGGTCGTGTGAGCGAGCAAAGTGAGTGAATAGACCCAGCTATCCCTATAGTGGTTATTTTTTTATTAACCACCCAGAAGTAAGAGCTCCGCGAAGCGGGGCTCCGTCGACCAAGCCCGCCCTCGACCATGCATAGAATATTTTAGGGTTTGGTTAGGTGCCATTTGAGTTAGGTTAGAACTGTGACCATTAAACATGAAAATTAAGTCAAAAGAACATTATATCAAATGAACGTTATATAAAAATAATATTATACATATTGAAAATTATATAAAATTAATTATATTAAAGGAAAACTATATAATATAAAACATTAGGTCATTTGAATTTGGGTTATTTGATATTATAGCACATGAAAATTATATTATATGAACGTTATTTCAAGTGAAATCAGAGCATTTGTTATTATAGGTACCAAACGTTACACACCCATTCATTACTTAATAGCTGGCTACTAATGAGCGGTAAAGTAAAGATCACACCGTGTTATACTAAAATAATGGTTCACTTATCTGAAACAGTTATCTGATCTCCGAATCGAGGTCAAAAATGGAAAGCGTTTATACTAGTACTACTATCAACACCGCTGTTAATCGGTGTTTATATCGGTTATCGATGAATCGGTAATTTAACCACATTAATATAGGGTAAAACCGGGATAGATGCCCCACTTTTTGAAATAGCCTCATTATTTAAAAACTATAAATTTTATATGAATAATTTCTATGAGTGTAGCTAGTTTAATCATTTATGTTGAATTATAATTATTATTTTTTGTCCTATCAATAATACATTTTGTAGAATTTAGCTTTTTGTGGAACACTTTTTTTGAGCATAGAAGCCTACCTGTATGGATAGTTGCCCCACCATGAAAATACTAAGAAGGATAGATGCCTGCAGTGCGGGATAGATGCACTTTATACTGTGTACCTAAACGAAAAACCCAACCCAATATGAGGTCGAATTATGTACAACTATTTTTTTTTTACGTTTTAATTGTTATCGTTATAAGATAATTCTAGTACGACACAAACAAACATAATGAAATTTCAAAAACATTCGTTCAACAAAAATATGAATTCCTAAAGAAAAAATAGTTTATTAATAAATCCTTTGGAATTAAATAAAAGCTTGTAGGTAATATCCTAAATTTCATGATCGTTAATAGGTATATACCCAATGTCAACTTCGTTAGCAGCATATTTTTAGGATTATTTTTAGCAGCATAACGTCTTCGCAATGTTCTCGATGGAATCCCAAATTGTGGGGATATTTCATTTATCCTCACGGTTTTTTTATCCATTTCATCGAAAGCTGACTGTAGTTGTTATAGTCCAAGAACATACTCGAGCTCGCACACCTTCCTTTCTTTTGTATTTTCGTGGCATGGTTCTGCTACTAGTAAAGAGTCCAAATATAAAAATACGGAAAAACATAAAAAATATATCAGATCACAAAAGTATTTTAAAAGTATGCACTGAAGCCATTATAGTGTATGGAGGGATAGATGCCCCTTAGGGCACCTATACCTCGAAAAATCAGGGCAACTATCCTTTATGATAGGGATAGATGCCCAAGTATTTTTTAAATAAATTAAAAACAAAAGTGCAACTATAAACACCCAGATGAACACTTAATGAACCAGTACATCGATGTAATAACAAATATAATGGAATGTATTACTAATTATAAAGTTATACAATGGCAAATACTAACCTTTAAATCTTTGACGTGTTCGTGAAGTTCGCCGCGGAGATGATTGCGCACACGAGCGAAACGCTTCCTCACTGTACGACAGACAGGGGGCAACCGAGGTGCGGGGTGACTGCGGCTCCTACTTATTCTATTAATTCATAGTTGCGAGTTTGGGAAGTTAGGTGTTTTGAAAATGAGGCATCTATCCCACTGCGGCATCTATCCCGGTTTTACCTAACTCGATTGTGCAATTCAACAGGTCAAGTTGCTCTGACGCTTAAAATGTACAACATTGGCATAACCTACCTCCTGCGGTATTGGTATGCAAACCAGACAAATTAGGTAAAGTGGTCCGGAACTTTCTCTGAGTCGTATGGTTTGGAGTGTGGTGTGAGACAGGGGTTTGACGTCTCCCAGTCTCTTCAACCTGTATGTAAGTGATCTCATAGACGAGTTCAGCGGTATGCGTGTCAGCTACCAAGTTGGTGCTGTTAGTATTAACAACATTCGCTACGCGGACGACATGGTACTGCTGGGTCCGACTGAGGGATCTATCAGAGATATGCGGAAGGTCTGCGAGACGTACGCTGGTACGCATGGCCTGGTTTATAAAGTCAAAGAATACATGGTTAAGGCATGGGTAAGTGCCATAACCATACACCTAAGTTCACCCTAAATGGCATGAGCATTAATAAAGTGGACCAATTTAAGTTCTTGGGGCACATGCGACGACCTTAAGGAAAATGTAGACATTGAGAGCGTAGGGCACTAGCGGTCCGAGGTAATATGTTAGTCCGTAGATTCTCCCGTTGTAGTGACCAAATCCAGATAACCCTATTCAAGGCTTTCTGTTAGGGTCTCTATGGGTCAGCTACGCCAAAAAATCGCTAGATGCCTTACGTGTCTAATATCATAATGTTTTTAGGATGCTATTGGGATTTGGGATTGACCCGTTTCTGTAGTGCATCAGAGATGTTTTCGCAAACTTGAACTGACGGTTTCCACATCAACATACAGTCATACGCAACAAAATTTGCTTCACTGATGCATCTAACACGGGTCAGTAACAATTGTATCCTGAAATTAGTAGCGGAGAGTCCTTACTCCCCTGTTCTGAGGCATTTTGTGGAGAGGAAGGTCAACTAGGTAGCGGATCTCTTGCTTGATTGTTCTCTGCGCAACCTGTCTCGGAAACTTAATTTGCTATGATATTGCCGGTGTTGATTGTGTGTTTTGTATGTAACTTATACTAACATTAGTTATAAGGTATTTTTTCACTAATAAGATGGATTATATTGTTGTCCTAAACTGAATAAATAAAAAAAAATAACAATTAAATACGTTCTCAACAATATACCTTTATGGTACAAAATAATAAGAAACCATACAAAAAGAACCAACAGTGTAATAATACATTATTAAGTCTTTTCTACCCTTTGAACTGTGCAAAATGTGCCACGGGTCGTCATAGTATAGGGGTCACGACCTTTCCCACTGAGTGAATGACTGAATGAATGAACCCCAGCTGTTGTACTATTCTCCGACTCCCCTGTTTTAAATTAAAATTATTACAAAATCCTTTCGACAGGTTTTATTTACAGATTAAGGGGTGGTCAAGCTCGTTTTACAAGTTCGGGGGTAGACGGTGAGAAAAAAAATAATTCACTTTTACGAATAATTTTGTTTTCCTACCCATTTTCATAAAAATGTTAAGAGTTTAAGACCCCTCTGATGACATACATTTTATATTAAAAGAAGTCTGAATATAATTGCCTAATTGAGTAAATTGTGAAAGGATTGCAATTAAAGACCTAATTAAGATCGTTGATAAGTTTTGATATTTAATAAATATCGATGGCGGTATCATGATGATGAATAAAGGTTCATTTGCACAGTTGGTCGAAGATCATAATCATTTGTTTTTCCCAATTAGATGTACCCAAAGGTAAAACCGAATGTAAAATCGAAATACGTATTTCTGCTGATGCAATTAGCTGACGCTAGGTATTTTTTATGGACAAGCCTACGAACCAGTTTACCCCATAAAAACTTTAAGAGAAACAATATAATCTTTTTTATTTTTATTTATTTACTTATTAGTTTTGGTTCATTTTGTATTTAATCATGAAGAGACAACGGAACTACTGTCATGTTATTTCTGTTTGTGCGGGTTATATTCAGACTTACTTTTCTTCTGTCTGCAATATTTTCAGCATAATGTAACGACCGGGGTCGCGGGAAGGTACAAAAGGGTTACCGAGGCCCCTGGCAACACAGGCAACGGAAGGGACACGGATGGGTTTTAGTCAGTAAGAGTCTGACACACGAGAAGAAGAGACACATAAATAAATACACCTTTCATATACCAAAAAAAATCTCATACAACTACGAAATTTGATAGTCAATGGTGCCGATTCCCTTGTTTACAAACAAAACTAAATTTAAGTTCAGTGCATCTTATTCTTTCTATTTCATTAAGAAAAGGACAGAAGATAAATTTTAGTTTAGTCCTGTCATATTAATCAGCGCCTGTCACTGCTCCATACAAGTATAGACGTGATTAAAAACTTGCCTACTAAAATTACGTCAATTTACGTCAAGCGCTGATTAATTTGACAGGACTAAACTAAAATTTATCTTCTGTCCTTTTCTTAACGAAATAGAAAGAAAAAGATGCACTGAACTTAAATTTAGTTTAGTTTGTGAACAAGGGAATCAGCACCAATAAGGAGGTTGCTGACGAAAATTTTCCTTTCTATTCCATCACCTACAACACCCATTGGCTCTCAATTCAACTAAATAACATAACATTACGCCTGTAATCCCTGAAGGGTTAGGCAGAGCTGTACCTATAGTACACCCACATTTCGACAGCTCTGTTTAAGTCTCATGTAATAGGGGGCGAGCCTATTGCTATCAGCCGGGCACAAATCCAGACTGCTACTGAGAAATTCCTGATGGAAGAACACAATATCACTTTGCTCGCCCTTAGAATTGAACCCGTGCCTCAACTTAAGAGGCTGATAAGGTCTTATCAGCCTCTTAAGTTGAGGCACGGGTTAAAGCGCGGTCACTGTCGTACTGCATAGAAAAGAAAGAGAAGCGCGACGACAAAACGCTTGTAATTTATTGCAAAATATGAAGCAATTGTCTATTTACTCAGAATTGAATTGAGTAATCGAAAATAAAAAACAACCAAGTTCTACATTCAAACAAAACGTACCTGTTATTAATTAAATACGTAACGTATGTTAATATTTAATACAGATATTTTGGATTAGAACTCAAGGTAAGAGGTTAGTTTAACGTTAGTTTGTAACGAGATTTTTTTTTCAAAACGTGTTTTGGTAACAACCAAGTTCTGGAAAATATGTTCAAAATTAACATATATTTTTTCCGCTACGACAAGTTATACAGATTTGGCAATTTTTTTTTTTCAATAGAAGCCTATTTTGGTCAATTGGGTCTTGTCAGCGCCTTAAGAGGCTGACAAGACCTAAAGCACGGTCACTGTCGGACTGCATAGAAAAGAAAGAGAAGCGCGATGACACAACGCTGGTAATTTATCGCAAAATGTGAAGCAATTATCTATTTACAAAAAATCTATAGATTGTATAAAAAAAATAAAACACTATTATGCTAATATGTTGCTTGTAGAATAATCTGACAAAAAATCAGAATGATTGCAAGTATACACGTATTAGTATGGTTTTTAATCGTTAAAAGAAATGTTTAGAGGTATCTTCGTGTTTTTATTCTATCGTATCAAAATAGTTGTATTATGTTTTCAACACACTATCTACCTAGCACATATCCTTAAGAATATAATATATTTTACGGATTATGTTTACTGCAGTGGATCATATACTTTAAGGCATTATAAAACTTATAAAACTTGCGTTTAGGTCCTGTAGTCCCCTTAATAAGTATAATATTAATGTACACCAATAAAATAAAATTTCCATGTGTGAGATAAGTTAATGGGCTTTAAATAACATAATTATTTGGTTGTAAAACTTGATGACTGTCGTTGTTTTTTACGAGTATAGCGAATGGAAATAAGTCAGGGTTGTCAAGAAGATAAGGGGTTTCGTCTGACCTAGCGATTTAAATGAAAGTCAATAAAGATCTTAGAGGTATCTTCATTGTTATTGCTCTGAAATGTAATTTGGACATTATCTTACGTTTTATCTAAAATGGAAAGAAAAATATATCTAACTGAGTAAGGATTATGGTCCTTATTTAATTAATTATAGTTTTATCTGAGGTTTTGGCTAGCAATACTATAGCATAATCGGCCTATAATTGTTCCCACTGCTGGAACACAGGCCTCCTCTCGGTGAGAGGGAGTAGGCGGTAATCCACCACGCGGGCCCAGTGCGGGTTGGTAGATGTCACATGTCTTCGAGCAGTAGTGGTGAAATAATTTACACAAAGTAAAGCACCTGTCAGGGTTCGAACTTACGACTTACAACTCGTAAGTCGCGGCCGTTACCACTGTGCCACCACTGCTCTTAGCATTACTATAATCACAAATAATGTGTAGTTAGAAGTAGGTACCTAACGCCTATGAAGCCTGCCTCTGTACATTCGTGTGGTATTAAATAAACTAGCAACATAAATTACAACTATTTTTTTCAGTCGTATTGTCGTAGATTAAAAAGTAACTGATATTCATCCTACTTTGAGTATTTTACATAGTCATATTTCAGCCAATTTACACAAAACCTTTAATGAATGAGTTCATCGCGTTCAGACAGACAGACAGACGCGGCGGGGGGACTTTGTTTTTATAATATGTCGTGTTAAATAAATAATTCATCAAATAATGTGGAAGAGCATAAAACTACTCTAAAAGGTAGTAGTTACCAATTATTTGCTGATAAAGAGGAAATATATATGTCGCAGCCATCTGGTTAAATTAGCCAACTAATTGGACTAGCTTAATTAGCCGTTTAGTTAACAGTAATTAGTTAGAAGTAGCGCTAGCCGGCCGCTGCCGCGGCACCAACCGCTCGCTTCGCTCGCTCGGCTTGCGCGCGGTTGGTCACACTTCTAACCTAACCCAACCCATTTGATCGGAGTGCCCTGGCTTTGTTACTGCTACCACTTCGGCGCGCGTGGTAAGTCAAAGTTCTTGTTGTCCTTCAGCTATTTAAAGTTAAAAAAAAAAGTTTCGGCTTCAGGGTGCCGGCCGTTTAATGAATGGCCTAGGCGTCCAATTAGCTGGCTAATTTGGCTAATTTCACCAGATGGCTACGACAGAGTTAGGATGTTAAGTAAACGGCTGATTAAGCTAGTTGACTGCGATATATATACATATATTGACCAGTGAAAAGCGTTAAGGTTCAATTAAGCTACGATTGTTTATGGGGATTAATCGTATTTTGTTGACAAACGAAACGAAACTAAATGCTAAACTGTACTATGTAAACTGCGGAATTTAAACCAAGTATGCAATAGTGCCTGCAAGCAACTGTCTCCAGCCATTTAGTTGAGTGTAGTCCAGTTTGTACAGGAATTGTAGTGAATAATTCTAACATTGCCTAGTTTTCTCCTTGTTAATACTAAGCATTAAAGTTAGCGGTTCTAAATAAAGGAACCGCTGTTTCTTAACGGAAATTGGAATGGTCTGTGTAGGTAAATATCATTGAGTGAAACTGCATCTTAAACTTTGTGTTTAGCAAGCCATTTCTCTGAGAAATTTTCATCGACAAAGTTTTCAAGGCGGAAAATTTTCAACTTTTAAAGCATATTAGCAGTCTGAATAGCTGATCAATGCTTTTTCTTATATAAACTGAATATTTACTAAAATAGCTTTTAGCATAAAGTTCCCACTGCTGGGACACAGGCCTCCTCTAGGTGAGAGGGAGTGTCCCGTAATCCTCCACGCGGGCCCAGTGCGGGTTGGTAGATGTCACATGTCTTCGAATTTTTGGTTCTAGGACATGTCGGTTTCCTCACGATGTTTTCCTTTACCGTTTTGAGAGCAGTGGTGATGAAATAATTTACACAAAGTCAAACGCCTGTCTGGGTTCGAACCTACGATCTACAACTCGTAAGTGTGGGCCCTATCAGAATACCAGCGCTGTGACACTTATTTCTTAAGAACTGCAGCATTATGCTGAGATGGGAGCCTTTTGGCCTCGTACAGAACTTTTTGTTTTTATTTTAATTTTACTTTGTATTTGTTTTTTTTTATTTTTTTATGAGTGTTTTTTAGTTTAATGTGTGATCTCCTGTGCGAGTCCCAATAAATACTTTTTCTTTCTTTCTTTCTAAGTCGCGACCGTTACCACTGGGCCACCACTGCTCAAAACTCACTGAAATAGCTTGTGCTGCACTGAAAAGAGAACCATGTAACCAGCATTACTGATTTCACGATGTGTCAAGGTTCATCATCATCTGCCTAGCCTTTTCCCAACTATGTTGGGGTCGGCTTCCAGTCTTACCGGATACAGCTGAATACCAGTATTTTACATGGAGCGACTGCCTATCTGACGACGATGTATCAAAGTTACCTACTTAAATTTGTTTTCAGTTGTGATGAGGCTTTTAATGCCTCCAAAGCTCATCAAATTAATCGCATTACCACGATATAACACCTAACAAAAAAGTCATGTAAGAGTACTCTAATTGAATGGCTCCTTTACTTAGATTATAAAGCAACTGAGGAATTATATACTCATCCAAAATACCTCGTCCCGCTAATTTCCCCACTCATAAATTTTCTCGTATTTTTCCACTTCTCTATTGTTGTGTTTTATAGTTTGTTCACTTTGATTTGGTTTTTAGGTTTTTATTATTGATTTCTTCGATCAGTAATAGTATTGATTTACATTTTATTTATATTGTTATGCACAGCTCCTTCACTTTTACTGTATAATTTTAATATAATCATGTTTAAACTTCGTCTGGTGAGACCCTGGTGATCTGCTATACAGGTCTTCCTAGTGCAGACATCAGTCTCTCACAAACTTTGTCGCGTAGGTTTTAAGCTTTTTTTAATATTTATTTTGCCATTGTTTGTGAAGAAAATAAATTATTTAAATTTGAAATGAATTATTTAAATTAGAATCTCTATTTAACTATTTATATGATGCCTACGCAGATAGATAAATCTGAAACATTTTCCCTTCTCCTTTTACAATATTACCTAGCAATTCTACTCAAAGAACAAGTTGTATGCCTTAATTGGATTTATAAAAAGATATTGAATGTGTCAGGTGTCTCACAATGTTTTTTTTCAGATATTTCTTGCAGTAGGTAGCAGGAATGACGTCTCGTAGGCGTTGACTTCAGAACTTGTCGCGACCTGTTGATGCCAGTCGGTGCCCGTATCATGTTGCATCAAGTCTGGAATACGATTATTACGACTTTGCAAGTACATACAATAATCTGAAGTTTATAGAGTAAATCCCAAAACTACGTCTTGATGGATTTAAAACGTTGCGATTGCAAATGCTTAATTTTTTTCAAATATGAAAAATTAATCTTATATTAATATAGAAAACAATCCGTGTAAAAAATGTTTGTTAACATTCATTTAAAATTGTCTTATTATATTATAACCTAAGATATCAATCGATTTTAGTATAACGACTAAAATAAAATATGTAGATGGGTGCTTACCCATCAAAATATTTTATTTTGGTCGTTATAAAAAAAAGCGCTCACCAACTTCTTAGCATCAAGCCACGTGATGACTTCTTTAGCCAAATAAATAAAAGTTTCGCGCGCAATTTTAATACACTTGCATAATTTATATATTTACCAAAATAAAATCGATGGTAATGTCACGACCAAAATAAAATATGTAGATGGGTGAAGCCACGTGATGATTTCTTTAGCCAAATAAATAAAAGTTTTGCGCGAAATTTTGATACACTTTCGTAATTTATTGTGTATTGCACACCGCGTTGTCCATCAAACTATGCAACGGATATTGATGCCGTTTTCACCATCATCTAGAGAATTTACTCCGGAAGATTTATGTGTGTAGGTATATAAAACACTAATATTAAACTTATATGTCATTCAGAAATCTCGATGTTTTGTCAAGTCGTAAAAACCAAGCGAAGCAGGGGCGGGTCGTTAGTTAATGTATAAAATGAAAGAGTATATAACTTAAATTGATTCATAAATCCACAAACTGTCATAGATTATGATTATGAACTACGAGTTTGACTTTTTAATTCTCGTTCGTGCTCTAACACGTGGGTCGAACAACATGGCGATGGCCCGTAAATAATTGAACCAGTTAATTCCTACACAGTTACACAATATAACCTTTTAAGTTAGTACTTTACGTTATTATCATTAAAATGTTGGTTTCCCAGTGTCAAAATAGAGGATAGTAAACTAATTGGATGCGAAATAGTAGTACTTACTTATTAGATTACGGGTTTTTATAAAATTTGTTAGTTTGATAGGTCGAAAACTTACTTAATGAAAATATTGTATTAAGTATATCAAATGAATTATCTGAATCCAAGAATGCAAATATACAATACCTACATGGTCAAATGCAATTGTTGCAAAAGACAAAAATAGAACCATGAGTTCTATTTCTGCCAGACCTGTGTGTAGCAGTGCAATGACAAGTCTCTCTGTTTATGGTCTGTAATTGTAGTACGATTTTCTTTTGTTATTGATACTGTTGCAGAGCGCAGGAAATTTTCTTTGTTTTCCCGCGCAAATTGCCCATCAACAGTACTTGATAACAGTTGTTGGACCAACTTAGAATATAAAGTTGTTGATGTTGTTAGTTTATATATTATAAATATTGTAGTGCTAAGGTGAAAATAGTGTTGTATAAAAATTTGTTTTATTGTTCTGTTTTGTGATTATTTTATGTCTGATTTTACAATATGAATGGCTATATTAAGCACGTGTTTCCCACTTATATTTACGGTATGGTCTGTAAAATCATGTACGGAGGTATGTGTAATGGTTATAGGGTGATTAAATAAGAATCATGTTTAAGTTATTACATTAATGTTTATTAAGAATCGGAGATCAAACGAAAGTCTTGAATTCTTAACGATATCAGTCTAAAATACGAGTGCTTATCTAACTTAATTACTTAACATAATTATAATGATAAGAAAAAAAAATCACCTTAAACAATTGACACAAATGGAAGAATTCATCAAAAAATATTAGAGCAAGTTTAGTAACTTAACTAAAACTTAACAAGTAAGGAGTTCTTAGCAAGTTATAACTAAAACTAAATTAATTAAGATTGGCACGCTCGGCCCACTTCTGCGAAACTTATAAGTGTTAATGAAAATTTAGAAAACGAAATAATCTAAACATTACACAATGAAAAAGAAAATGGAAGTTCGAGTGATATTAATTAAACTAAAGTCTTACAAACTATTAAAGCTTCATTCTACTGATATGTTACGTTCATATCAATACGTTTACCAACTATTAAAGTTCACTTAGTGTTGAATATCACATGAAAAATAATCTAAAGTTACTTACATAATATTAAGTGATGTTTAAGAACACTTAGCGAACCAATCTAGAACTTAGACACTAATAAACTTTTCTTATACAATAATAAACTTTACTTATATCTAGTTAAAGCTTTCAATCGTTATATAAACTCTGTATCACAGGCAAAAACTTAAAACTACTGGAAGACGTTGGATTCAGAAAGAGAAACAAAGCAGAATTGTTACGCATTAGAAGTTCAGTGGATAGCCGGAGATTGGTGCAATGATAATTATACAGTGCAGTTCATTTAAAGCTGTCTACCAAAACTTGTGACAATTTACTGTTACAATATTAATTTAAAGGATGACACAACGCCTCACTACTATCTACTAGAGATCACAAAACATTAGGCTACATCACAGGCAGAGGCGCCGCACCAGTCACATCACTAAGTCTAATGGAAGACATCGGATCTGTGCTACCGAGCACGTTTAAAACTAACTGATGGAAGACGCGATTTTGTTTTCACTGCATTTTAGTACCGAAGGAAGAACTGAAGCCAAGGTTTAAAAGTAACTAATAACAAAGTTTACATACGAAGCAGTTGTCAGTGGCCGAGTAGCAGATCTCCCGCACTTCGTTGGCCATGTTGTCGCTGATCTCCAGGTCCTCGTTAATGAGCTCGAAGCGGTTGTTCGCGATGTTCTGGTTCTCAGCGTTGTCGTTCTCTTCGACTTGCACCGGTTTCACCGGGTCCATAGGGCGGAAGAAGTCCGAGAAAGGTATAAGAACAGGTTCCTCGGGGTATGCAGTCTTTTGCGATGGTAGGTCAGTGCCTGGGCCCGAGTTAGAGATCAACTCTCCTAACTTGGACCAACACTTATTAAGATTAACCCGCCTAGAGGTCGTCACCTTGCGGGGAAGCCGAGGCTTGGAGCTCTGTGAACAAAGAAAACATAATAAGTACACATGTAACTTGACAACAAGTCATGAATTGAGGGAGGGACAGGTTGCAAGTGATTAAGTCAGTGACGGTTGAATCTGGAAACTTACCTGACGGCTTAAAAGCTTCGCCCAAGGCGAGCGAGGTGACGGAACCTCCTTCTGCGGTGATTGCGTATCATCCTTAGCCAAACACATTTTAACTATTTATTTACTACTGCTTATACTAAACAAGTTATGACTACGTATTTACAGGGCGACTATGATAAGATACAGAGCGTCATGCGCGCACGATGCGTCAGCAGGGAATGATTGAATGAGGAAGGGCGAGGGGTTTATATAGTAGGGCCAGGACCGCGCGCGCGCAAGCGCGTGTGCCGGGAGCGGGGCGACGCGCGCGCAGCACGCGAGCAGTAGCGCGCGCTACAGACTGGTTTTTACGAACAACTTCTACGAATAGAGGCTTTGACGTGCCGCAACTTTGAATAGTTACAGAGTACGAGAAGATTGTGCTCGTAAAGCTTTATTGATGACTAACTTGCTCTGATATGGGGCTCTCTTTAAAATGAGTTTGATATATTTTGTTTTTCTTCGCCATAATGACTTGTAGTTATTTTAGATTCGTCCGATAACGCTACGAATAAATCAGTATTCTTGCTCGTCTTGGTTGTGAATGTCGCGCCATTTTCATAAATTATGACTGCATAAACTCATCCATATAAGGAGGTTTGAAGACACTCGGCGAAAAAAGAAATTAAAGTGGCCATTGAATTAATTTGACATTAGTTTTCTGCTATAAATCTGTTGGTGGACAATAAAACAAGACGTACAAAGAGGCCGATGTCTCGTATATGTAATAATAGTGGTATACTAGTTTAGCTAGCCGTCACCTAAGGCGGTTCCTAGCAAAATAAACAGCACTATCGCTGCATTATGAATCACGGGCCGCAGCTGGCCATCGGATAGATAAGTTCCTGCAGATTTATCACAGCACGCCGGTGTTGCTTCCTGTGATTAAATCGCATGCGCCTGCGCTCGCAAATCACGTACACAGCACTGATAAATCATTTCCTCCGGTCAGTGAGGGAGCGACGGCTAAATTATAATAATGTTAGATGTATTATTATACCATATTTTATGTTTTCTTGGCTCCATGACATCGCCAACAAGAAAAAGGTAGGGCACTTTTTTTTTGGGTGGGAAATCATAAACTAACTTTTCCCGCTCTGGGCGGAGCGGGAGGGTGTGTCAGACTCTTACTGACTAAAATCCACCCGTATTCCTTCTGTTGCCTGTGTCGCCAGGGCCCTCGGTAACCCTTTAGTACCTTCATAAGGCTATCTTTTGCCTAACTCGATATGCGCCTGATTAAGTATCCGTATTAGACATGAAGCAACTACCATTTAACGCGCGGACGTTCCGGATACAGTATATTGGCAATGTCAGCCTTTAATGTCCTAAAAATCTTCGTAGCTAAAGTGACGTTAAGCTAAATTAAGTAGAAGGTATTTTGGGTTCCGAATTTTGTTTTAGGATGTAAACACGGATGCTTATGGGGATGGTTTAGGGCCGTCTACATAATCAGCCTATAATGTTTCCACTGCTGGGACACAGGCCTCCTCTTTGCGAGAGGCAGTGGGCCGTAATCCACCACGCGGGCCCAGTGCGGGTTGGTAGATGTCACATGTCTTCGATTTATTGGTTCTAACACATGTCGGTTTCCTCACGGTGTCTTCCTTCACCGTCTTGAGAGCAGTGTTGATGAAATAATTTACACAAAGTAAAGCACCTGCTTGGGTTCGAACCTACATACGACCTACGACTCGTAAGTCGCGGCCGTTACCACTGAGCCACCACTGCTCCACTGGGCCGTATACAGCCTGAATATCCTGCTATAGTTTGATATATAGATTTATATACAGTTTTAATAGTCGAGTTTTACACCCTTCAGAAATTTTTGCATTATGATTTTCAGAGTACCTAAACGATTTCAGGGAGACATTCTGGCTGCCTAAGAGTACTAAAATGTTCTCAGTACAATCAACAATGTTTCTTTCAAATTGCATGTCTAGTTCCTACTTACTTAGTTGAACTGAACAAAGTTTGCGCCCGCGCGCCGCCGTGTGAATGGAAAGACCGTTAAAGGTAGCATTTATTGTGTGACGGTTAGATGGGCACGTTCTATATTGTCATCTTTAGAAACCAGACATATACTTCGGAGAACTTATAGAAAAAATGGGTTTTTGGACTTACCAGTTTTTAGTAAGAAAATATTGTGAATAGGTTCAGTTTTTCAAAAGAAGTTCAAATAAGCTACTAAAGAGGCATCATTACACACCTTGACCCTGGTTACAGTACCTATTAATAAGTAAAACTAATCAACATAATTAAACAAAACTTAAAAAAAAAATGTTCGTTAGTCTACGCGTGCTACGAGGGCGTAGCACTTTCGTAGACCCAAATCTCGTAGACCTTTGCTAAGATAATAACATGTTCTTGATTGAATTAATATTTATCTTGCAGTCAGTTTTAGTTTGAAATGTAAGTTATCGTTATAATTTAGTATGGCGCCATTCGGTCCTTTGTTTGCATTATTTTGCTTATAATTTTATAGGTGTTTATTTGGACGAAGTAAAGATTTTTTAAGTGATTGATTATTAAAAAGAGTTTTGACTTCATCGAAATATCGGAGATACCTTGATTTAATTATTTACTCAGTTGAACATTTTATTGAAAAAATAAACACAAATTATTTTATCTAACATAATATAACATCACGCTTGTATTCCCCGAATGGTTAGGCAGAGGTGTACCTACACCTCTAGCGTAGCGTGATGTTATATTATTATTAAAAAGAGTTTTGACTTCATCGAAATATCGGAGATGCCTTGATTTAATTATTTACTCAGTTGAACATTTTATTGAAAAAATAAACACAAATTATTTTATCTAACATAATATAACATCACGCTTGTATTCCCCGAATGGTTAGGCAGAGGTGTACCTACACCTCTAGCGTAGCGTGATGTTATATTATTATTAAAAAGAGTTTTGACTTCATCGAAATATCGGAGATGCCTTGATTTAATTATTTACTCAGTTGAACATTTTATTGAAAAAATAAACACAAATTATTTTATCTAACATAATATAACATCACGCTTGTATTCCCCGAATGGTTAGGCAGAGGTGTACCTACACCTCTAGCGTAGCGTGATGTTATATTATTATTAAAAAGAGTTTTGACTTCATCGAAATATCGGAGATGCCTTGATTTAATTATTTACTCAGTTGAACATTTTATTGAAAAAATAAACACAAATTATTTTATCTAACATAATATAACATCACGCTTGTATTCCCCGAATGGTTAGGCAGAGGTGTACCTACACCTCTGCCTAACCATTCGGGGCAAAAAAGTGGGTGTACTATAGGTATAGTAGGTACACCCACTTTTTTTTTATTTGTCATAGTATTTGTAATAGTATAATATGTGTTTATAATGTAAATAGATGCGTAGTGCAATGACTGTCTGTCTTGGTTAAGAGGCCGACAACACCTAAAGCGCGGTCACTGTCGGACTGCATAGAAAAGAAAGAGAAGCGCGATGACACAACGCTGGTAATTTATTGCAAAATATGAAGCAATTATAGATTTACAAAAAAGCTATAGATTTTATAAAAAAAATAAAACACTATTATGCTGATATGTTGCTTGTAGAATAATCTGACGAACAATCAGAATGATTGCATGTATTATGGTTTTTAATCGTTAAAAAAAATTTTTAGAGGTATATTCGTGACTTTTTTCTATCATATCAAATTAGTTATATTATGTTTTCAACACACTATCTACCAAGCATATATCCTTAAGAATATCATATACTTTTCTGATTTTGTGTACTGTAGTGGATCATATACTTTAAGGGATTATAAAACTTATAAAAGTTGCGTTTAGGTCCTGTAGTCCTCTTAATGAAAAACGTTTACAATTATAGTTAAATGCATAATTCAACCATTTCCAATATAATTCAGATTCCAACAGATTCTACTTACCTATACAAAATACCAATAATATTTTCACCCGGATGGTATGCTATTTGAATAGACATTTTACATAAGAGATCGCGCGTTCCAAACGCTACTGATTATTTTACGACCGATTGCCTGGATACCATGCATATAATATGCAAATTGAATTGCCCAAAACGCATTTTGTAAGAGGATGTGTTTTTAAAATCACGAGATTTTTGTTAATCGGTGTCATTTTATCACGGAAACAGTTGTTTGATGTTTTCTTTTATTTAAAATGTTTTTGTTATTGTTGTAATGGTGTTGTTTCTAATATTGTTAAAGCGAAAGGTATTTTAAGAGTGGGACTTGAATACAGTAAAATGTAAAAGATTATTATGTAATATGATTCTTGATACAGGTATATATTTTATATACCTGTATCAAAAATCATATTTTTGATACAGGTATAGAGTATATTTATATATATTTTTCGTTACGCATAAGAATGTTTTGTAACGAATATTTTAATAACTTAAATAGACTTATGTTTGCTCATTGTTCTAACTAAGATACGGGTATATCCAAGTGTACAGTTTTACATTTGAAAGTAAATGAACGTTATAAATAAGTTTTCAATCGATATATGTTATACATCTTTGCCTGGAAGAGATCGCAGTAAGCGATAAGGCCGCCCATTGTATATGTGCCAATGTGTGTGTAGAATAAAGTATATATAAATAAATAAATATCTATCTAGGCTTTCCAATAAGTCTGATAAGATTTTATAACGTGAGCATTAACATTTTGTAATATTTGTTTTTCTTTCAAAAGATTGTATTGAAGTATGGATCTGACTTCATTCACTCTTCCTTCTTCGTTCAGTCTATATCTCTGTGGAATGCGCTCCCCCAGGAAATCAGGATGGCAACCAACAGGTTATCATTTAAAGTCAAAGTTTGCGAGCACATTCGCAAGAAGCTGGCAGTATCATCAAACGGTAATGTTTTCCCATTTTATTTAATTTTATCTGTTTTAGTATATTCGTGTATTTATGTGTATTGATTAGGTCTTATATTTATGTATAATTAGGTACATATATTATATTTAAAGCTTTTAATAGGTATATGTATGTTTAACCTTATATTAAAAAAAAAAAAAATATTTCACAGTTTTCGCTATTGCACCTACCACTGTTTGTCTCTGCATTACCCAAAGGTTGACTGTTAGAAAATGCCTACGGCATTAAGTCCGCCTCTGTACATTTGTGTGCTTAAAGTATTAAACAAATAAATAAATATGGAATTCAATTTTTCAATTAAACAACGGATGAAGATATTCTCACCGTTGCGCGTTGTTATTACGCGAGACGGTAAACAAACATTAAATATTGAATCGTTATACGATGAACATTATCGTATTTTATTAACATTATTAGCTGGTTTTAATAACACTAAGAAAAGTGCGACGTTCTGCACTAAAAACAATTTTTACGAGACTAGCGTTAAACTGGTTGACGTTTTAGTGCCGACACTGAAATTAAAATGAAAAAGTAATGGTTTTAAATTGAAATATAAAAATTAAAATGCCCTTTTTTAATTGCCACACTTTAATAATATAAAAACAATCGGACTATCACTTAAAATATGGCAAAAGCGATGTTATTTAACTTTTTAATGGTTAATAAAACTAAATATTTATTTGGTGTTGATGAAATTATTTTTAATAAACTTTATTCTTTCTTTCTTTTTAGCCAATGTCTGAGATGTGGTAGTTGGTTTTAAGTGCAACTGCATACATGATGTACTGTAATGGGATTTCATTCAACTTGGGTATTGCGAACGGATGCGAGTTTTATGCCTTTAAACATCGGTGACTTACGGTTGTCGCAACCCAGTGCTGGGCACGCCACGATTGCGGCGATAAGTCCCCTCTTTGGGGAGTGGCTGGAGAGGCGCCACGGCGTCCTCACCTTCCGCCTGACGCAGGTCCTCACCGGACACGGCAGCTTCGGGAGGTTCCTGTGTCGGATAAGGCGGGAGGAAACATCCGGGTGTCACCACTGTGTGGATCGCCCGGAGGACACGGTGGAGCATACGGTGGAGGTCTGCCCGGCTTGGGCAGAGCACCGCCGTGTCCTCGTGGAGGCGATCGGCGGCAGAGACCTCTCGCGTCCGGCCCTGGTTCAGGTCATGGTACGGAGCGAGAGGGCATGGGCAGCCGTCACCTCCTTCTGCGAAGCAGTAATGCTCGCGAAGGAGGAGGCGGGACGGTTGAGGGAAAGGCACGTTTCGCGCCCTCTCGCCCCTAGCCGCCGCAGGAGACGCCCTGGGCGTCGGGAATCTCGGGCGGATTTCCAGCCACCGTAGGCGCGGGCTTGCGGACGGTGAGCAATGGGTAGCTCACCGTCCGGTAAGGACCAGGCCCGGGTCGACGGCGCGTTGTATTCCACGCGCGCCTCAAAGAGATGTCGTTAGCACAAAAGTAGGGGTCCACTAGGGCCGATGCCTGCCGGGGTCGCGGGAAGGTACTTATGGGTCACCGAGGCCCCTGGCAACACAGGCAACAGGAAGGAATACAGGTGGGTTTTAGTCAGTAAGAGTCTGACACCCTCCCGCTCCGCCCAGAGCGGGAGAATTTATTTGATGATTTCCCACCCAAAAAAAAAAAAAAACATCGGAGACTGAATTTAGTTCGATGCATTTATGCACTCGATTCTAAGTTTCTATGTATCTAAACATAGAGGCAAATAGAAAATATTTGTCGGGAAAACTATGTTTTTATCTTACTCACTCGTAAGGTGTGTTTACGCCAACTTTTGTATCATATCTCAATTTCTGTATCTGTTGTACAAAAGACAAGTTTTTAAGAAAACTATTCTTACATGTATATTAACGCACAAAACTCAAACCTTATAAAGGTTTTTATTAGCTTAAACCAAAGATTGTATGTAATTTTGATACTTAAAATGTGTTACTCTTTGTTTTTTAGCTTTAATTATCTTGCAGTCAGATATCATATAAAACAGTGCCATAAAATGAGCTGATTAACCAAATATAGTGGTCCTACCACTTTATTGTTACGACTTTTTTATCGTCCTTAATTTTATATTGAGGTCTCTAAGTAAACTGTGATTTTGGAAATAAATACTTAGTTTCCCGCTAAAGTCATCAAATGATTATTAAAATAATGACTGACGAAGTTATAAAGTTAAAAATAATATAACATATCAAATGTTTAAACCTTTTAATTAGAATGTCGGAAAATGAATTTTAATTTCCAGTTGGACTAATTTTCTGATGGGGAAAATTCTTATAAGTGAACACATACACATACACACACACACACATGTGTACACATATAGTGGTACAGGAACACATTTACATATTTTTAATTCTGACTCTTATCAACTCTTATTTATTTTACAAGTGTTTGATTCATATTCAAATAGTAAATAACCTGGTTATCGAGACATAGCGCTATGTGTATCTAAAACATTTTACACCAAGGATTTAAGTAAAAAAACAAAATCCAGTTCAACTCAAAACCTAAAGGGTAATCGATATCCTCCACTCTACTGAAGAATTTCACAACGTAATACTTTCGTTACAAGAAAAAAAAAACAACCTTCGACCACAACCCGACCACGTGCAGCGATTGCTTTTTAAAATAAGTGTTCACTTTTTGCCCCTTCTCCTCGGGGTAGGGTTACAAAATGGAACTTTGTATGTATCAGGGGTACAATGGTATTTATGAATATGTGTAGTGTGTGAGTGAGTGTGTGCGTATGAAGTGTGGACAACACACGCCAGCGTATTGTTGACTTAGTTTAAGGGATTTGGTGTCGGTATTGCGTGATACCTAGTGTGGGTTTATTGTCTTGTTTGATGAAGAGTGATGCTTCAAATTAATTGTGTGCTTGATTGGGGACATTCCAGTGCACGTTGTAAGTGGTATGGTGGTTGAATTTTGATTAGATTTTGATGGTTTATTATAATTAATATTAGATACTAAATACCTCTGAAACTTTCATAACTTTTTGTAGAAGATGAAATGCAATGTATGATTCTAATAATGATGGCACAATCTTACCCTTTTAAACAATGGATTCTGCCATAAAGATATGTAAATATATGCTAATTACAGCAATAACAGAAATATTCAGTTCTCGCTATGGTTTTAATAAAAAAAACCTTTCCAATAAGATTTTCACTCACACCATTCAACATACAATAGGCATACTTATTCTTTTCTTTTCAAAAGCGTCCATAGTTCTATGCCTCTCATAACCATTATTTACAAAAACAATACCATTCGTTACACCATTACGGGCTATAATTATTCAAACGGCAGAGGCGTCAATAAAACAATCACGTTGGCTGATAAGTGCGCTGCGCCTGCGCAAGACACGCGTTGTCACAATGACATTCCATAGACGATGCGGGCTGTCATTGGTGATGTGTTGTTGTAGTATTTATTCGGTGTAGGCAAATTGGGAAATGGCTAGAAACTCCGATTTTTTTTTATGAAAACCGTGAAAAGGTATTACACAATAAATCATTAACTTATTTTCCGAGGACTGCTTTAAGTTGAGTGAGCTGCAAACCACAATATTTTGGGAAATCATAAGCAACTGAAATGTACTCTAAGTGTTTCAAAAGTATATAAAACCCAAAAACATTTTAATTAAACATAGTTAAACATTACGAGTACGCATTTTGAATGAAAATGAAAATGAATAACTTTGGGAACACAACACGCTGTGCAACTAACAATCAAAAAAGATTACTTAATTCACTTACGAGTTAATCAGTAAAACAATATAATTTGCCCTCAATTATGAACAACAACTAAATAGTATCACGAATCACGAAGAACGTAAATAAAACGCTCACGTGGTCAGAGCCTGCGTGCACGCACGCCATGCATCCCGTTGCGTGCTTCGTGACAATAGAGCAGAGGGCAAGATATGGGTTAATTTTATTGTTGTTGGGCTGCTGCGGAGTTTTGTTGTAAAGGCGAGAAAAAAACTGTTAAAAGTGGTTTGGATTTTGAATAGGAATTCTAACTACTCTTGACTTGTATTTTTTTGAATGCTGAATAGTCAGTCTTTTGGATATCTAATATCTTCCTATAGCTGTGTCTCTGAGTTAGATACAATCTAGATACGCTAAAATCAATGAAAGTGGTTTGGATTTTTTGAAAGAATTTTGACTAGGTACTCTTGACTTGTATTTTTTTTAATGCTGAATAGTCAGTCATTTGGATATCTAATATCTTCTTAAAGCTGTGTCTCTGAGTTAGATACAATCTAGATACGCTAAAATCAATTTAATTTTCTTTAGATTCCATTGAGAAATCCTTCAGTACCTAAGTTTACTACAAAATACAGCGTACTCAAAATAGGTCCAGCTTTCAAAACAAAAAGACACTTCTCAACTCTTCTATATTCGTTGTTAGTCAGTAACAATACACACGCCTACACGCGTTCATATTAGTAGTTGGTAAGGGCGATCATGATCCAACGCGCGCCGCTCATTTAGATCGCGTACCCCATTGTCAACCGATGGGCACCCATTTGTATGCATGCCTATCTGTGATAACTATGATAAGCCCCCAAATCTATATTGGTTATTAATAAAACGGACGTTAATAAAATAACGATGCTATCTCATTTAGGGCGTTGACACTTTTTTAAGTCGTCAACATACCTACGCTTAACTTTTATTGAATGGTTCATGAATAAATGCATACAGTTATTAATGATAAATTCCTAAAGGAATAGGTATTGGCTTATTTAAGCCTTTAACGTGTAAATTGTAAGACTGTCATTAAGTTTATATATAAAAGCATAATGGGACTTTCAAGGAAAATTACATTTGCATAATGGCTTCTTCTCTACCATCAGGACGTCAATAGCGTCAGATTGTCGTGCGCTGAAGATTTTATGTGACAGCCTCCGTTGATTGTATTGAAATTTAAAAAAAAAACATTGTGCGGGTACTTATCATACAGATCACTCTATAAAAATAAATTACAGGAGCAAAAGAAAATGTAACACGGCCGTCGTTATCATAAGCTAACATAAGCGAATAAATCAAACGCCGACACACACATACGCCACCTGTTAAAACACATAGGTACGCGCGAACGACGTAGAACATAACATAACGTAAACAGCCCTTCTACGGGCACTTACTTGAATAAATCCTGTAACTCGAGCTGCGCGCACACAGACGTGCTGTACGCGTGGGGACACGTACGGGCGCGCGCGCACACACGCGTGGCACTTCTAATCGGCGCTTTCCTTCGCGTGGCGGGCGTGTGTGTAGCATCCCCGTTAAGGGGCGCAGGTGTGGCGTGGTGAATGACGCGGCCGTGGGAACTCGCCTCAACCCCGGGTTCCCATGCTCTCGCCACCTGCCACCTGCCGTACTACGCATAATTCGCGTTCGTAAATGAACGGTAGTGACCACGTGTGCCCAGTTTTTTCATCTCAGCGAGGACGCGGAAGCCAGTGGAGCCCAATTAATTTTATCTTAATGATACCGAAGCTGATGCGATCGGACGGGGGTGTGTCGATGAAGATTTCTCCGAGTTAATCGATTGCGTCAATAATTTCGTGTTATAGAAAACGCATTTAATGGTTTTTGTCGGTGTCCAGTTTGTATTCTTTGTGGTTGTAATAACCCCATTCTTGAACAGCGTCTCGTGAATTCAGAAGTGATTTACTGCAATTAAGCACTTTCAATTCCATACAATTTATTATTACGTCAATCAGTAAGATTCCAGTTTCTGCTAACTTGTTTCAATAACTGGAAAAAATCACGTGCTGTGCGTGTTGGAACAAAACCTCTGTACGTAGTTGGTTGCAAGACAAGATTGCTTTCGATGTTATCAGTGTAATCAGTTAATTGCCTTTAGCGTATCGAGTGATCTGTAAACTTGTTTTCCTTTATCCCTCGTTCAATTCAACACGCACAGAACTTGCTGATTTGCTTCCAATCTTATCATAACTTCACCCGACACGTTGCTCTCGTCCGTAAATAGAATCATCCTATTTGATAAGCTGATTGACTGGGAGCAGTAATCGCGAGAAAAAAAATACTGTTTATCTCAAAATCAAGACTCTGCCTTCTCACAGAATCACAATTATTCTAACACACAAAAACATCTTATGATAATATTGTTAAAACATGACTCTTAACTTATGACTCCATCACACCACAAGTCACCATTTCCATACAACTACGATAAATCCCGAAAGATTAAACAAAAAAGAAAAGCTACCCCAAGCGCACCCTGATAAAAAACACCCCCTGCAAATCAAAATAAAACACAAATCAATAACCCAACAATCATCCTTTACAAACTAACTCGAAAGTCGTTGCAACACACTCGATGACAATCGGTATTCACCGTTGACCTTTCCGCACTTGTTCCGGTACCTGTTCCGCACCGGTACGCGACCGTTCCGGCCCGTGCTCTATGTCCGTTGATGCCACCCTTAACACGATAAGTAATTGTTATTATTATGTCACTTTTTATCACTGCTAAATGGGGTAATTGTTCTTTGTTGCTTTTTAGGGTTGACAATTGTAATGAGTGTTTAAGGGTTAATGAGGGTTGAATTGGACGTTAGAAAGGTTGTTAGGCCTTAGATATACGTAATAATTAGCTGTATCAAGGAATCTACTGGACGATATGTCTGTCACCCACTCTAGACACGATAATAATCATTTGTGCATTTTTCTAGAAGCGATGTAGTTTACATAATTTATTTAAAACTAATCTCATGCATCAACTGCCTAGACGAGGCAGTCAAAGCTGTTAAATAGAAAATGTTAATTAGATTAGTTAATTAAATTACTTGCTTAGTTTATTCAGAACAAGCTTTGTCCCTACAGGAAACATATTCGATCGGTTTGGTAAAGAAAATGCTTCAAATAGGTGTCTGGAACGGAGATTTTTCTGTTGTGATTTCCCTTTTTTTCGGACGAAGCTAGCTAAATGCTTGTACGCCCCCCTACATGGCCCCCATCCCCCCTAGATAGGCTAAGCTTCAGAAAGAGATAGGCAGTCATAAGCCGTTATAAGTTTATTATTTAGAGAGTCAATTATCAAACTAAACAGACATCTGTGCTGCTGGGGTGTTTGATGCGCCACTTCTTCCCAGCTAAAGCACTAGGAAGTGGTGAATCGCGGGCGTTTTTGAGGGACTGTCTTTTGTAATTTTGACGTTCGAAAAGTGCTGATTCTCAGCTTAGTTTGAATAAATGACTTTTGATTTTGATTGGTAGAGAGATCGTGAGGAAAGTTTTTAGTATGAATGTCGATGGCAATAAGAGTAGGGGAAGACTTAAGAAACGATGGATGGACTGTGTGAAAGCTAAAAAAGGGGTAACTACCGATATGACGGCTAATATATGGAAGATAAAGATCTGTTGCAAATATAAATAAATATGGGTTAAGGTCAGGAGAATGATGATATTGAATAAATATAGATATCATTAATCTGTTAAGCCCCGCGCGACACCGATTCGGAGTCTAACTATAGAATATCAATTGTGTCTCATTAGTTGTCCTTGACCAATTAATCAAATCCCGCAAATTCACCTATCACTTTAGTTCCACCACAATTTTCCTACTGAACGACATTGAAGTTCCACAGTAAATGATAACCGATCTCCATTAAGAGCCATTTCACGTTTTCGCGCGAATATCGCAGATTTCAGTCGCCTAATTTACCATCTTAGGTAATACTCTGACATTGGTGAATACATGTAAAAAATAGACTAATCCTTCGTTTTGACACTTCATGTAACACATTTACAAAAACTTATTTGTTTACTTTGTGGTGATTAATCTCCCACAACCAGTTTACTGAAATATCATCGCCGAGTCAATTTCAAACTCCTATATCTATCATTAATATTTATAAATTTAACTGAAAAAAATACATAAAGCATCAGAAATATAATTTGATCGACACAAACAGTACTAGAATATCGATTCTTAATAACATTAATTAGTAAAAAAATAAAGTCTTAAGCCAATTTTTAGGTTTTGTATCGCTAATAAATCGTGATTTTTTGGTTTAAATAAAGCGTAATTACATTTTTTTTTTATTGGCGAAATAAACTATGGTTTTTAACAAACCGAATTCTAAAGTTTTATTAAAATCCCTTCATTTAATTAGACATAATATCGTTATTAAAATCACTCTAAATTAGAATAAATTCCGATGCTAAGCGGGCAACCGTTTAGTACGGCGTGAGTGCCGGTCGAGGTAGGACCTGCGCCAAATTTTCCCGCGTCTCGATTTTCGAGCGCACGTATTGTGAACGAATTATTATACTACGACTACAACATTTTGATTCACTTCGTATTTTTTTGCATAAGGTAAGAGTTTAATTTATTATCAAGTTAAGTATTAGTTTAGTAGTTTGAGAATAATTACATATTTTTGTTTTATTAGTTTTAGCAATGGAGCGAAAGGGTTGTGTATACCATTGTGTCAAAAAAAGGAAAAATAAAAATTCTGCAGCCTTAAAGAAAGCAACAGAAGCGAGATATATATAATTTGCGATTCGATTACGATATTATGTACACAGTAATCGATCAAATAAGTACATATCGACATGAACTATAAAACCGTAATTACAATTTTAAGGATTTGTATACACTGACACTTCGACATATAAAAATATTGATGTTTTTAATAATCATTTATTGATAAAAAAAAATATTTATTCGTAGATATTGAAACTTGACAGCTATTTTGTTTTCATTTCAGAATGAGAAATCGCATTAATCGAGTAGAGGAGGATAGTACCTTTAGAAGACACGCCACCACCGTACCGGGTACAAGTGGAACGTCAGATTCGATAACAGAAATTGTATGTTTGTAACTTGCTACTTCAAAAAGATACAGCTATACCTCTAAACGAACGTAAACTTTTAAATATCGACCGACTGAAAAGGTTTTACCAAAGTTTTACCAAGATTGTGTATTGCTAGAAATCATAGACCCTAGAAAGGCAAAATCAATGCTTTTACGAATTCATATAATGTAAATGATATGTGATTTTTCCCAGTTCATTTTTATTACATACTTTACATAACATATATTTGTGTTTTTTTTATTAGTCTAGAAAGCTATAATATAATAACTTTTTTCATAAATCTCTAACCATGGTGCATTACGATTATAAAGGCTCAAGACTGTTTAGTCCATCTCAACACTCGCGCTTGTATTGTGTATGTGTGGATAGCTGCGCACACATACACAATACTGCCGTCTTTTACCTAAACTCGAGCGCAATAATTTTGTGAAATGGCTCTTAAACTCGTGTCCATAAGTGAAGTGACATTTTCCTCCAGTGATCATATATAAGAAGTATGGACGTGTTCGTTCTTAAACGTAATTAATGTGTTGGGGCCGCCCTGGGGCTGTAATCATTGCGTCGCACTTAAGCTACTGTTTGGCGTGTCCATATTCATTGATTGAAGATAGGAAAGGCTTTTCCTTAAAAAAGGGGGTCTTCAGGGAAAAATAATCACAACGAAGCTTTGATCCGTAAGATGGGTGAACAAACAATATTGAGAAAATGACTCCCTTCTGTCAGATTTCGTTTCTAGCGGGAAAGTACTAATGGGTCACCGAGGCCCCTGGCAACACAGGCAACAGGGAGGAATACGGGTGGGTTTTAGTCAGTAAGAGTCTGACACACCCTCCCGCTCCGCCCAGAGCGGGAGAAGTTATTTGATGATTACTTACTTAGCCAACACTAGTAATGTATTTTTCCGCAGTGGTTGTAATAATGAATGCTTTTCTTAAACGTGTTGGCTCACCTCTAGCTGGCTGTAATCATAGCGTCTTGTCGCACTTGTGCTACCGTTTGCAATTACTTATGTTATGAGACGTATCTTATAATCGGTTGAAGATAGGAAGAGGTTTTCTTTTCAAAAAGGCGGTTTTTGAGAGTAATAAAATGTACTTATAAGAAGACACTTTGGTTTCATAAAATATGCATTAAATGAAGTGTGAAATAAAAATGCCTGATATTCAGATTTTTGCTACCAAGACGACGAGTAATTTTCCCCAAGGGAGTAATACGGAATGAGTTCCTTAAACGTAATTACGTGTTGGGGCACCCCAGAGGCTGTAATCATCGCGTCTTGTCGTTCTTGAGCTACTGTTAGGCGTGTCATTATCATTGACTGAAGATAGGAAAGGTTAAAAATGTTTAATCACTAGGTATATGAAACTGTTTTTCGTGAGATATATAGATATTCAATCAATGTTGAGAAATGTCCCCTTAAGATAAGATAAGATAAGATAATATTTATTTTCTTAAACATGTGTCATACATAGACGAAAAAGACATGCATGCAAGATGGTATTTCTTTATTGGGTACAGACATGTCTGCCACATGATGTGACTTGCAAATGTCAATAAATATTATTAATTACAACATTCTCTTAAAATAACAATTAATTAATTAATAATTAAAGAATAATAGTAATATTGTAATTAATTTAAATAACAAAACATAAAAAAGTATAACAAACCAAAATAAGTTATTATGAGATTTTATACAATAAACCATTCAAATTCAAGGCAATTTTAGTCAATAATAAAAATTAAATAATAAAAAGATCCAAATAATTAACCTATGCCATTGTAAATTAACAAACATAAAAAAAATCAAATCAATCCAAATTTTTCCTCTTATTGTGAGATTTTAATAATAGATGTTTTCCTTAAACGTAATGATGTGTTGGTGCAGTCCTAAGGCTGTAATCCGATGATTACAGCCTCTAGACTGCCCCAACACATAATCTGTCCTCTTGTCGTGCTTCAGCTACTGTTAGGAATTACTTGACGTGATTGATTGTAGGAAAAGTTTTCTTTTTAAAAGAGGCGGTTTTGATAGTGATACTTAAGCTTTATTTATGTGAAGCCTGGGCGGTAATATATGTGTAGGTATATAACTAAAATCTGTTTTTCAATCTCGGAGACTAAATTGACACATGCAAATGTCAAACGGCAAATTGAAAAAACGAACAACAAACATTTGAAATGTCAAATTAGTCTCTGTGGTTAAAAAACGAACTATAGGCATGCTATTTGATACCAGTGGTTATAATTATGAATGAGTTCGATAAACGTAATTATACTCGGAACGTTATTACTGGGTCACCCTTAAGGCTGTAATCAGCTCGTCCTACTTGAGCCACTGTTTGCCGTATCCTTATTTTTGATTGAAGATAGAAATAGTTTTCTCTCTAAAAAGTAGGTTTGACGGTTATTTTCATTGTTTTCTTTGAAGTTTTCTTCCCGCACTTCTGTTAAAGCATTTTCCTGTAGTGTTTAAATAATTTCCTTAAAGGTACTTGCTGGGTGTAATAACGTGTTGGGGCACCCCTGAGGCTGTAATTACCACGTCGCCTGTCGTACTTGGGCTACTGTTTGTGGCCTTTGTTGGCCATGATAATGAAGGTTACTGTGAAGGCATTTATTAATTTTGTTTCCCGCTTGGTGTCCCTTTCTCAACTTATGAAAACATAGCCTGCAGGCTTAGCATGACGCTTTCTACTTCTACGAAGAATAGACACGGCTCTTATTCACGGCTCTTATACACGGCTCTTATTAAAGTGACATTTCGTTTCTCCATTTTTGACATCGCACCGTAGAAATCCTTCTACAATCTGTCATTTTGTCTTTCGTTTCTAATGAACTTTATCTAGGTCGTTTTTTATGTAGACTATTTCAGAAGAAAGTTTTTTTATCCCAAACTGTCAAAATCACACTGACAATTGACAGTTTTCTAAGGTAGTGAAGGCAATTTGATTTTGTAATCGCCATGCTAAAGACAGTAGAAAACTTTCTACTCGATGGCCACAAAGTATATACGGTTATTTACCAAATTATTGTTTTACAGGAGAGCGTTTTGAACGCAAAACTGTGATAATTAATAGAAAAACAAAGCTATCTTTGTCTATTTTACATCATTTTGTTAATAGGGCATTACCAAACATATGGTTAAGGCCAATATTACTGTAATGTTTTTTGTTCTAAAATACGATACTTAGACACTTCGACTTAATGTCAATACCAAATGAGAATCAAACAGAAAAACAGAAAAAAATATCCTATGACTAAACAAAGAATTCTCGAGTCGAATTATGTAAAAGAGTGAATCTCGTAAAGAGTGCAGTTGACACTTTCTACTTTGCTGCCGTCGTAGTCTACACGGAAGGTCATTTTTGTCTACTCTTCCGTCGACAAAACGGTGCTCCTACTAAGCCTGCTAGCTGTTTATAGATGACAATATTTTAATTGTGATCTATGACTATTGTCAGTACTCCAATTAAAGAAAACCATTGACCATTGGGTCAATGGTAATTTGGCCATAATGGAAAGATATTTCTGAAAATTTAAGAGAAGATAAGATAAAATAAAAATAAAGATAAATTTATTCGCAAATATGGGTACAATACAGGTGATAACGGATACATTTTAATGGTTCAGCCATATTTTGCCATGAGGGCATGCAAATTTTAATCATAAGTAGGACCTACACAGAAATTTATTAAAAACATTAAAAGTAATAAAAATAAAAATAAACTAAACTAAATTAAAAAAAAATAAAATAACAGATACATTTACGAAATGAGCCTTGATAACTATACAATACATAATTACGGTCAGACACATAATTAAAAACATAGAAACACAACATGCAATCGAAATAAATATTAAAAATATACTTGTCATAATAACACAGACGGAGGCGAGAATTCCTAGAAAATAAGAAACGCCCACTCTACACCAGTTTCTACGTAAGTCTGAACACGCATTAGGTTAAATGGTTCCGTAGTGATTAACGATAACATCGTCCGCTCGGCTTTATCAATCCGTCTTTATAATTGGTACAAATGCATCTCCATTTACTTGTTAACTATGTACTTAATTATTTGTGTTGAACTTAAGTCTTATCGAGTATATAGATAATGTTTTAGCTGGAGGTTGGTTTACGTGTCGCTGTAATATATCGTGGTTATTCGTAGAAAGAGATTAAATGACATCTACGTTTAAAATGTAGTTGTATCTAATTGTAGAACTAGAATGGTATTACTTCAGGTACACCTCTGCCCGACCCTTCTGGGGAACAAGGTGTGATATTATGTTATAAGAATGGTATTTTTAATCTCAGTGTTTGTGGTTTAGTGATAACATGTAAGCTATAATGATTGATGGATTTGACATTTTGTAATATTTAAATTTAATTAATCGTAATTTTGTTTTGGGATTTTATCTGTTTTTTAAGTAGTCTAATTTAAATGTATTTTCTAGAATTATTGCTGAAATACATAAAATAAATATATTAACTTCTACTAATTGATGTTATTAATGTTGAAGATTGAACTGATACCAAATGAAAACTTTTTGACAGTCTACAATGAAGTAAAAATTGATATAATTGTTAAAAATTGCCATTTTTGAAGTTGGTATTAATAATACCAACTACAAAAATGGCAATTGAATGTTAATTAATTTAATGACGGACTGGTATTTCTGTTCTATCATCTTTGACACTCCACATAAGGGAAAGACAATTCCAATACAACGCTTTCACGTTATTTAACACACATCAAATGTGTCTAGGGATCAACGACGTTTTGGCTAAAAACTAAAAATTTGTTTTTTAATTATAATTTTTGTAACTCCTATTAAAAGTATCTTTTTAGTAAATTTTGTCATTTGATAAGGGAATTGTTTTAAAATTTCGGCCAAAAATTGAAAATCTTTTGTCAAGTCGTATTCCTATATAATCCTGCAACGGGTTTGAGGCCAAATCAGTAAAATTTCTGTTATACTTCTCAGTGAAATCAATACATAAGAACGTTATTATGGAGAGAAAACGTCATTTCAGCCGAGAATAAATGATCAGAGCCGTGGGAATGTTGGAAGCTGGTCCTCAGCAACGTGCTGTGGCAATCGCTATGGGCACTACGCAGTGTTATAAGTCGACTTTGGATACGTTACCGCATCACTGGCAGCTTGGCAGAGCGACATGGAGGACGATCATCAGCGATGGGTCGCATCACCACACGCATTACTGATCGACGAAATCGTACAATGACTGCGATGATATTGGTTACGAAGCTTCATAGCTCTTCAGGGATGTTAATAAGCGATCAAACCATAAGAAATTGCTTGCATGAATTCAATTTCCAACCCCGAAGTCCGCTACGTGAATAGTCAAAAAGATGTACACACGGACAAGGAACCATTTTATTGTCTACAACCATTGTTCCATAACATTGTCTCCACCGCACAGGTACAAAACACAATATAAAATTTATTTTTACCAAAACAAAGTAAATAAAATGTCCCAAAACATGTATACACCCAAATAAGGTAATCTACATAAGTCTCACAAATTTGTATAACTACAGTAATCATTCAATAACTATGTAAACATATCTTAAAGTTATTTCAATTCAAAAGTTCAACTTCGAGATGAGGTGCTAGAAATAAGTATTTAGTTGAAAATGCGATGTCATTAACACTAGACAACGATCACATCTTATGGTCACTCACCCGGAGCATTTGCGTGTAATGTAAGAGTTCAGATTCGAATATTTCATCAGTGTATGCGTCCGGGCGAGCCCGGCGAACATTACAGTGCGTATCTGTAATGATACAATTCCTTACATTGCAGCAGTGAGTCCGGAAAACCGAGCATTACACATGAATCGATGTAATATTTACGAATACTCATAGTTCGAGCGGTCACAAAAGCGAATCCTTCTTAGTCAGTACATCGAGCTGGCGCAGTATTGTAACATTTGTAACACATTGCTCAAAATCAAATCATGTAATGTTAATTATACACGAATACCCGGTGACTGACCACCTTAAAAAGCCTAAGCAACATTCGTTATTAACATTCATGATTTACCTTTTGCATTTCAAATAAAAATCTAGAAACGAATGACACGTCAGTGACACCATGAAATGAAAAGAACGAAAATAATATTCTTGGTTGACATTTTTATTAAATTTAAATAGGACAATAATAGTAGATTGTTTAACTAGTGCATAAAAGACGCCATTTTAGCCAGTCGAGGGCAAAATTACTCGTTTGTGCCTCTGCTTTTCACTTCGATTGCGAGAAAATGAAACAGGCTTAAAGTATGTAACGGTATTCCAATGTTTTAGTTTAATCCATTTTCACTGTTCAAAAATGTTGCAATATTGAAGAAGAGAATAGCTAATACTCGGCACGAAACATTTAAAAAGTTTTTTTTTTTTATTTTCAGCATGTGTCATTTGACTTGGGTACTTCATACTGCCAAGTCATACAAACGTTACTTTGCGTTTTAAAATAATAAACGACAACAATTTTATCTGATTTTATTAATTTAACGATAGAAAACACGGAAGTGATATTAAAGCAAATGAAATAAAATAACGACTTTAATCTGCGACGTTTTATTGTATGTGTGGATGTTGAGCCTGATTATATTAGTCTTAGAAAAAAAAATACTTTATGCACTAGAGCATAAAAATAAACTTTATGTCGCCTACACAACATAGACGAACTTTTAGAGCATGAGAAGTGAAAAATATATTTAAAAAATACCTTGATCCCTAGACACTTTTGATGTACCATGATGATACCATTTCTAGATATCAATAAAATATTTTTAAAAGAATGACATTCAAGTATATTTTAATTAAATGAAAATTAAAATATAATTGAATGTCAATTATATTTTAATTTTCACCAATACTGATACAATACACCAACCAGTATATACACCAATGAAGTGTCGCATATTTTACTGCGAGTCATTCAATCGATTTATGATTCAGCACAAAGAACCCTAAAATATGACAGTAATTACATTTATTGCTAAAAGAACATATCCAGTTTAAGGACTGAAATTGCGTTGCGCCGACCATTTTTCTGTACTATTTACGTTCCTAGGTAATCATTTTAAAAACTTGGTCATATTATGGGGTGAGTCTCATAGTGGCATTTAGGTCATTATGTAGTATTTTTAAAATCTCACTTCTCTGTAAGTTGGAGTTTCTTCGTAATTGGTATCTTGTGTTGTAATGATCGGTTGAGGACTTATGTTTTCTCTTAAAGTGTCTTCAGTGAGTAATTAAGATAGCCTGGAGAAGGTTCTAGACCAGAATCAAGGAAAGTGAATCGTCAAATCAATAATTTCCAAGTTGTTATAAATACTGCTAGTTCCTATTGACCTTTTCAACTTATCCAAATATGCTTGAAATAAGAATGGGTTCACATCAACAGCGATACGAGTGGGGTTCGCATTCAAACTAAAACTCAAACTCAAAGCATTTATTTCAAATAAACCAATTACAGGCACTTTTGAATTGTCAAGGGGTCGGTCGGTCACTAAGAAAGATGAAGCTAGTTGCCCATTCCAAATCCCATTCACCATCTAAGTTTCACTCCCCATTTTAACCATGAACTTTTGAGCTAAAACCTCGTTTTTTTTATAAATGTATTCCTAAAAACAATTATTTTTAAGACTTTACAACTGTAATTAAGTAAAACCTCTACGTCAAAAAATTACAAAGTTATACATAAATATGTTTTGTCAACATGATCAATTTAAATCATCTGCATTCCCCGTCTTCTCAAGACTGCCGACGCAACAATGTATGTCCAATATTAATTCTCATTAACATACTCCTACTTAGATCCAATGATAAGTCATTAAGTACGGCAGACGTACGTGTTTAAATTAAGTAGCTACAATAATATTAGCCAATTACACGACACCTGTAGGCTGTAAGTACCTAATGGCTTTATGTAATTAATGGCCAGTACTGGTACTTTTCATAGTACCTACGTGATTACTACTTTAGATACAATGTTTCTTTCTCAGAAACATTCATTTTTGCAGGAATGAACTACTAGACATTTTATGAATATTTTTTCATGTAGGTTTGTCTACATTAACACATTTTTCTTCTGTTCTGAGTAAGTTTTCTTTCTGATTAGTAAATGTAATAAAATCATGAAGTTTACTTAATCTAACTTAAAGTTTAAGCTTAAGTTTTGAATCAAATAAGTCATACAGTGACTCCTTGAAGGCTTTCCGGCTACGAAGTTTGTAAATAAAAAAGTTACAGCTGGTAGCTTTTTCGGCAGTTATGAAGCACGGTGTTTTGTTTTTCTTTAATTAGGAAAATACACTGTATTATTTTAAAACATAGAATAAGGAGCTTTTAGAAAATGTCGATTAAAAACAGGTACACTATACCTGTTTTTAATCGACTTTCAAAAAGGAGGAGGTACATGTTCGTCTGTATGTTTTATTATTATTTTTTTATGTATGTTCACCGATTTCTCCGTCAATTATGGAAAGAATTTGAAAATTATTTTTTTGTTTGAAAAGGTATCCTCTCGAGGTTGTGGGTGGATCTGTATTTTAGTTTTTGCCGACTTCCGAAATTAAAGTTATTTTTCACTTTGTAGTGTATTTTGGAAGTCAGTTGTTTTTTTAAGTTTTTTATTTTTCACTTTATAGTGGGTCAGTTCGTAATTTATCTAAGTAACAATAGCCTAATAATGTCAACTGCTCATAACCTTTTACAAACTATTGCTTTTCTCGCTGAAGGACGTTAATTGTTGAGGAGTTCTCCTGGTAAGAACCAGGATAACTGCCACTCACCATATGCATTGTGACGAGCATAAATTGCTTAGCAACCATATTAAAGTACCAAATCGAATCGCAACTCGTTAAATACTTATTATTAAGTAGTTCCGGTGGCCATCTCTGGTCTTCATCACCAGTTCCAATTAACCAAATAGTGCTTTCCGAGAGCAAATGCGCGAGTTAGGTACTATAAAATATGCCCAAATTGCTATAGGTGTGCCTATAAAATTTGAGAATTTTCCTCGATTTCCATGGGATCCCGTCATCAGATTCTGACTTGGTGACAATGGGACCACCTCGGGAGCATACCTAGGGTTGCCAACTTTTTTTACAAGAAATAAAGTATATTTAGGTCTGAGAAGAATATTAAACAGTATTTTAGAAAAATGAACAGTATTTTATTTATTTCATGTTTTAAATACATATTTTTAGAGCTTCTTGCAAAAGTTATTAATTAACAGTCTTTTTAAAAACTTCATACGCCTCATTATAACTAAAATTAAAATAAATGAAGAGCTCATTTTTTATTAAATTAATATTTGCTGTATTTCTATCATCTCGCCACTTTGCATTCATTACTGAAAAAACAAGGTCCACACGAAAAAATGGTTATGTTCTGAGAACTCACACACTCGCATGTCTGTGTCAGTAGTGTTAGACAGCATTTTGATGCTGAAAACAGTATTTTATATACTTTATTTTTGGTCAACAGTAAAAAGTATTATGTAGTGAAAAACAGTATAATTACTGTTTTAAACAGTATAGTTGGCAACCCTAAGCATACCGTACATAGTTTTTTGGAAATCTATTGTTTTTTTTTTAATTTTTTGTTTGTAATAAATAAAATGAAAAACGAATCCAGTTGAGCTTCAGTAAATATTTATTAATTCTAAATAAACGTATATCTGTCTCATTAAAATACAATCCCATAAAAGGCAGCACAAAAAGCAATTTAGTGTTTTCTGTTACCATTTAAAAGCGCACAAACAAATACACTATAGGCTTTATTGTAACAGTTATTCTTCTCCAGAAAAACTGTACAACCAAATAATGCAATTCACATTAATGTGCACACCAACGAGATAGGTGTCAGTTTCACAAATGCATATAAATGACGCATTCATATACGTACATTATATTCATGAAGCCATTTCACAATCACAATGTGAACAGAAAGGTCACGCGCACACTTAACCACACTTCATTTAACCATACCAATTAAGGATCCTTCAATAAATTTAACTAAAATAAAAACGTGAAACATACGAGCCCCTCAAACCGTCGCAAAAAACATTGTCGTCTGATAACCGAGCACACTAAAAAAGTAAGCAGTATCATTAAGCACACAAAATATGTTTTCCATTTACACAGACGCTTCGAGGCGGTTATAATTTTGTATACGCTGAATGTTTACTCAGTAAGAAGTGCTACGGATCGGTAACACCTGCCGCGTTTTCCCACGACAGCGTTCGGGCGTCTTCGGGTGAAGTCGGGCGCGGTCGGGTGCGCGGGCGTCGTTTACAGTGATAGAAACACGCACGCTTATCTTGTCACGCGACGAAATCTGTATGTCGCGACCCTAATGCTTTTATGTGCGTTACATGACGTGCCCATGAATATTAAGTTTAGTTTAAGATTCGTTATCTAATTATTCGAGTGACCGTTGATAACAATGTTTTGTTTTGACCATTCAGTATGTAGCTACAATAAATATGTATCACGTAGGTCTGTAATTTCTTCAATCTAAACGATATGGAAATATTGTATTAGATTAATTACATATTACTTAGTGGGCTAAGGAATACGTAATTATTTAAGTAAGTTTAGTAAAACTAATGAAATTATGAAGCATGCTGAGTTTCGTTTCGTCATTTACAAAGAAAACAAAAGAAAAACCTACTTTTATAAATCATGAAAATCGCTGAAAATCGGTTCTTATAAAAACATTAAATTAAACAAACAGCATACAAACACGACTGTTGTCTGTATACATTTTTCCAAAGTTAAAAATACATCTTCCCAGTACTTACAGTTCTAAAATAAAACTTCTGAACAAAAAAAAAATAAGAAACCGTACAGATCCTTAAACGGTTATAAAAAGTCTAACGTACTATTTTTAAGTCCGTTCCGTTACCATTAAAACGAAAACAAAAATGGAAGTAAAAAAAAAAAATAGTCATACTGTCCTCTTAGAGTTAAAAAAATGTTGCAAAACCTGACTGGGGAAGGTTGTAGTAGAAAAAAAAAATGGCGAAGCGGTTAACCGTTATGGGTACCGGTGCAGGACAATATTGTAACAAATCATCGGGACTGAGAAAGTCGTGTCTGTTTTGTGCTTTATTTTATTTTATATTGGGCCTAAATAGCAGGTTGTGTTCTATAATGGCGTGGCTTTAGGCTAGACAAAAGGGGGGAAGAGTGGTTGTTAGGTTTGATGTTTTTTTTAAGAAATTGGTACATTATATCAGTTTCAGTTTTCTTTCTAATGAACTTTTGCAACTTAGAGCTTTCTTAGTTTATTTTCTAATTTGTTATTAGGAATTATCGTGTGTAACTTGAGTTAAACATGTAATTTCATCTAATACGGTATTAAATGTAAATACTTAATCATAAACATAATTGCATCAAAGTCCCCTTTTTCCCTGTCGCACAAAATAACCCATCAAAAACAAAATTACCCAATCAAAACTCGAAACCCCAAAACGAACACAATTTTATTAAAAAAAAAACTTAATTCGAGGAGCATTAATTAAAAATCAATATAGTGGGTTGCAAAAAATGTACGCGTACGATCTCAAGTGTACCCGCTAGCTCACACCTGCCCATTCTCCCACGGTGTAACACACAACCTTTTTTAAACAACCTTTTTGCATTTAAAATAACCACTTTCCTTCCAATTTTGAATTTTCGTGCGAACACACCTCGTCTTTCATTTTATTATGACTGTCGTTCGTGTGTACGTTTATGACTGTCAGTTAACGGCCAGTTTTTGCTAAAGTTTTTGGTCGTGTCCTTTTTGTTTTGGTTAGACTATGAACGCTGAATGTGATTGCGGTGTGATTTGAGGTGGTATTATGATCGTGAATGTTGATTGTGTGTGTACTTATACTTTTTAGGGTGCCAAATGGAACCGTCCGTCTGTCTGTCAGCCAGCTGTATCTCATGAACCGTAATAGGTAGACAGTTGAAATTTTCATAGAGTGTGTATATCTATTGCCGCTATAACAACAAGTACTAAAAATAAAATAAAGTTAAAAATTATTTTTTTTCGGCGTTTTTTCTAAATATTACGGTGATACGGATCCCTTCGTGTGCGAGTCCGACTCGGACTTGGCTGGTTTTCCTTGAGTTGGCTAAAGTAGACTCATCTTTCATGGGGGTATTGTTTAAAATTTACAATAAAATACATCCCCACATACTTCAACTGAATGAAACAAAATTTAAATCTTGTATAAAACGCACACTATGCAGCCAAGCATATTATAAGTTGTAGGATTACATCGCTGATAAAAATGCTTGGCACAACGCTGGTCCTGCTCCACAAGGGCGCAAAAACTAATTGATTAGCATTTGAAAATACTGTTGGAGCTGCTGAAGATTTCAAAAACTATCTTTGCATTGTCTAAATTCAATCTCGTAGTATTGTATAGTTGCATAGCACCATGTTCCTACTAGCTTCCATTTACTGCATACGTCTTTCATTGACTTGAATGTGCCCTGGCGGCTGGGAGTATGTCGTGCTCACTCTAATGTCTCGCTGATGGTGGCGCGTGTGTTGGATCATTTAGCTCCCTTCAAAATGGTTGAGCTGAATGGTGCTAATCCATGCGTCATGTTCGTGAACGGGCGCCGTCAGTAGAGACTGGTCATCTCTTAGCTGCCACGGCTTATTTTAATTTTTGAATAGTTTTTTTTTCGTGTTGAAAGATGAGGTGCAGAGTGTAGCTCATATTTTCTAGGGAGTATGCGATTGCAATAGATACAGTTATAGATGACTGCTGACTTGAGCAGTTAAGGCGCTGACAAGACCCAATTGACCAAAATAGGCCTCTCTTAAGAAAAAAAATTGGCAAATCTGTATAGTTTGTGGTAGTGGAAAAAATATATGTTAATTTTGAACATATTTCCCAGAACTTGGTTGTTACCAGAACACATTTTTAAAGAAAAATCTCGATACAAACTAACGTTAAACTAACCTCTTACCTTGAGTCCTAATCCAAAACATCTGTATGAAATATCAACATATGTTACGTATTTAATTAATAACAGGAGCGTCTTATTTTAATGCAGAACTTGGTTGTTTTTTATTTTCGATTACTCAACTCAATTTTGAGTAAATAGATAATTGCTTCATATTTTGCAGTAAATTGCAAACGTTGTGTCATCGTGCTTCTCTTTCTTTTCTATGCAAACTGACAGTGACCGCGGTTTAGGTGTTGTCAGCGTCTTAATGATTATTTTAATAAGTATGAAGTTAAATTAGATCGAGTAGTAAAAAAAATAAAATATAAGAAGCGATTTTATTTAGACCCATGCATTGAAACTGGAGTAGGTAAGTGCGGTACAGCTATTTTCAAATAAATTTATACATACCGATTGCCATCTGGCTTCAGTAACCTTAACAGGAAGCCATCTTTTCAAGCAAGCGTCTTTCTCTTTTCAAGCATCTTTATCATTAGTAAATCAGGGGGTAAAGGTGAGTAGTTTGACCATTGATGAGTTAATGGGTCACTACGTAAACATACAATTGGAAAATAACATGTGTTACTTTCAAACAAGCATTGTTATTAAAAAAAAACTTAAAAAAATAACTAAAAAGCGAATTCAATAAAAAAGCGAAATCAACAAAAAAGCAAAATCAACTAAAATGCGAAATCAACTAAAAAGCGAAATCGTCAAATCAGGTTAGTACCTATAGAACTTTTTATCGGTTTTCTTGCATTGTCCCTACTATCATAGTTGTGGCTGCAGTTTTGGAATAGAATCACATTTTTTTTTCCTAAAATAATTCTTTATTAAGTATTCACATGGCGATTTTTTTAGGGAGGACGTATTTAAGAGAATTTTACATAATATTTTACATTAAATATATGAAAAGTAAGTAAAAGTATTTAATGAGAGCAGTGGTGGCCCAGTGGTAGCGGCTGTGACTTGCGAGTTGTAGGTCGTAGGTTCGAATCCAGACAGGCGCTTTACTTTGTGTGAATTATATCATCACCACTGCTCACAAAACGGTGAAGGAAAACATCGTGAGGAAACCGACATGTCCATGTGACATCTACCAAGCCGCACTGGGGCCGCGTGGTGGATTACGGCCCACTCACAGAGAGGAGGCCTGTGTCCCAGCAGCGGAAACATTATAAGCTGATGATGCTATGACAACGTTTTTTATAATCTATCATCTATCTATCATCTTCTACAAAAAAAACCACTCGCACTTCTCCCAATCATTTATTTTTACTAAACCTTTTCAAAATCAGAATCACAATCTTTAAAAAATCATACCTGAACATTGAAATGGTACACAAAAATAGTAGATGAGCAAAAAACTGTGATGTGACCAGAATATATGGCAATTCAACAGGTGTGCCATTGTTATTGTTCAAATATGCATGGGTTTCGTATTTTTGTGCCCCATTGTTCACTTCGAGGGCATTAGGGCAAAACTTGATAAAGATTTGGTTATTTTTTTGTGCGCATAGGCAGGGTTCTGTCCGTCACATTTTTTTGGATAATTCGCTTTTGGACTTTTTTGTGGTATGAGGGCAGTTTTGAAATATGAGCCCTGGATTTTAAATTAAAAAAAAAACCTAAATATCGACTTCATACAATTTATAATTACACACGTTGGTATAGAGTCCAGATATGGACTCGCATGTTTAAAGGAAAAAATCTTTGATATTTATAAAATAAATATGAATGCGTTACTATTTTTATTTCGTTAGATAAAGCTAGTAAATGAAACATACGTTCACTTTATAAAAGATTTCCATCCTTTATATTTGAAGTGGATTTTTTTTAAAGTAAACTCATGTTGTAAACAATGGCAAACGTTAATAAACTCATACCAATCACGTTAATGAAATTATAATCACCACTAATACTTGAATATAAAACAAACAGTGTCAAATTCTAGCAAGAATCTTATTAGCGCAGTTTTTCCTAAAGATTAAAACAATTTGCGCGGAAAACCTCATCACGCCTAGGCCAGCGTCGAGTCGTGATTGGCTCACCTCTGGCCAATAGTAACGCTTGTTTCGGCCCACGGGCGTTAAGCGCGCTTGCACGCCTTCCTAACTTCTATTTTTGAATTCAAATAGACGTTCGAACGTTCTAATTTCGACCGTTATTTGACGGTGAAACGATTTTGGCAAGTGTTTGTTTAACTGCTCGGTTCTATTTATGAGCGTTAAGATTATTTGAATGATTTGAATATGCAGATCAAGAGGGCAATCTTATGTAAATTAAACAGTATTTGACATTTAAAACTTTGAACGTTTTCTGGTACCTACCTAGATGCCTATAAGCACGTATATTTTACTAGGAGGCAACGAATTCTCAATATTTTATCCGAACCTCAGTAACGATAGTAAATCGTCTATTTCACGATTATTTCACGACATCTGTTTTCTAACATCCTTTACGGCAATTTTCACACGATTATACAATTTAAAAAAAAGACAATGCCTTAAAAATTACCCTTTCTAAAATAAAAGCCACTCATACCTACACATATTTTAATTAAGGCCTACCCAAAATTCCAATTTAGTCGTTACGATCAATTAACATATATAAAAGATAAATCAACTGAAGCGGAAATTAACATCACGCAGCGATGTGCTATCGTCAGATGAACGATTCCCAAATCTTGATACACGCACATGTAGCAATATCGTTAATCTTATTTTGTGGCTGCATCTTGTTTTATGATTTTGATTTTTTGAGCAAGTATTACCTAATCTACAAAAAATAATATTTTTTAACGAATTAGGTACTTCCGTGTTCCATTCTCAGGATAGGAACTATCTACCAGACAAAATAAAGCTGCCCGACAGCGTATAAAATTATCTCATAAAATTTTAAGTTACCACATTGTGGAATACAACAAATTATTGAGTATTGAGTATAAAATCAAATAAAATCTGGAACAGATTTAAGTAATTGTAGAAAAATTGGCATTCAAACTAACCGGAACTTAAACGAAAATAGTGACACAGCACAGGCCATCAAAATCCAAATCGATTGAAAATGGGGTGGAGATCAATTGCCTAGTAACACGCTATGATAAACAGAGTGTAGGAGAAAGTAATAAGGGGCTATTAAAACTGAACGACATAACGTTAATTAAAACCTGCTAAGAGTCACCAACTAAATCTAAAAAAACAACCGTAAACAAAAAATTATAATATAAAAAATGCAATGAAACCTGACACTGTTAGGTAAAAAACCATTCAAGTTTATTTAATAAAAATCACACGCTCAATACACGACTAATACCGGAAATTAGAATCAACACACGGGACTTCGATTGTTTATCAAAACGGTTCTCTAATTTTGTCGAACATTGGTGCCGATTCCCTTGTTCACAAACTAAACTAAATTTAAGTTCAGTGCATCTTTTTCTTTCTATTTCAATAAGAAAAGGACAGAAGATACATTTTAGTTTAGTCCTGTCAAATTAATCAGCGGTTGACGTAAATTGACGTAATTTTAGTAGGCAAGTTTTTAATCACGTCTAAACTTGTATGGAGTAGTGACAGGCGCTGATTAATCTGACAGGACTAAATTAAAATGCATCTTCTGTCCTTTTCTTATTGAAATAGAAAGAAAAAGATGCACTGAACTTAAATTTACCTACAATTTGAGCACGGAAATAGCTGTTACTGTGGGGAAGAGCACGCGAGATTTAGACAAGTACCTATGTCGGTAGATGTGATCATAAGTAAGTCATGCTTTACGTAAATAGCAAAAGATGTGGCTGAGAACTCACTAATCATACTTATGATACGTTTCACTTTACGTAAATTACTTTAGACAAGTTTAGAATATAAAATTAAATATGGCACTAAGCGTCAGTCACTCACTCATCTCACAATACGAATAGTCCAGAAATACTGACAAGATCTTCTTCCATTCAACCATGAACGTACCTCATAGCGTAACCAAGATTCAAGGTTAGTTAATTACCTACTCTATAGAGATGAGATTAATGCATCACCATACGTTTAGAGTTGTTCATTTTCAGACATGGGTTTTTTTGCCAGATTGTGCATTAAGACGCTGACAACAGCTAAACCGCGGTCACTGCCAGACTGCATGTAATAGAAAGAGAAGCGCGATGACACAATGCTTGCAAAATATGAGGCAATTATCTATTTACTCAAAATTGAGTTGAGTAATCGAAAATAAAAAGTAACCAAGTTCTGCATTCAAATAAGACGTTCTTGTTATTGATTAAATACGTAACGTACGTTGATATTTAATACAGATATTTTGGATTGGAACTCAAGGTAAAATGTTAGTTTACCGTTAATTTGTATCGAGATTTTTTTTTCAAAACCTGTTTTGGTAACAACCAAGTTCTGAGAAATATGTTCAATATTAACATATATTTTTTCCGCTACCACAAACTATACAGATTTGCAACTTTTTTCTTAAGACAAGCCTACTTTGATCATTTGCCTCTTGTCAGCGTCTTAAGGCTACTTTACATTTGCATTAGCTAAGTAGCGAGTTGTAGTTGTACAAAGATCATTTGACGCGTGGCTAAAATCGGAACTAACGCCGCCATCTTGTTTTTTCTATACATTTCCCAAAACTATTGCACAAATGTTTATCAACAGCCCTGTCAGCGTCATTCGAGCGCCAAAATATCCATTTAGCCTTGACTTATATACACGTGACAGTTTACAATGAAAAACTGTCACTTTTGGACTGAAGTTTTGATACAACGCTTCCTGCCTTTTTTTTTTTTGGTTGGGAAATTATCAAATAACTTCTCCCGCTCCGGGCGGAGCGGGAGGGTGTCAAACTCTTGCTGACTAAAACCCACCCGTGTTCCTTCCGTTGCCTTTGTTGCCAGGGAACTCAGTAACCCCTTTCAACTTTTCCTACTTGAATTTAACTTGCTACAAATGTAAATCAGCCATAAGTGGCCAAATTACAACCAAAATTATTAACTTCGCCCAAGAGAAGTTTGTTTATTTCTATCGTATTCTGATCATGACGTTAATAACTCACCAATATTATTGGTGAATGCAATTTCGGCTGATCAATTCAAAAGTATAATAATATTTTCTTATACAATCTTAAAACAATTTTAACTTACAGCCCGTGCTTAAGGTAAAACAATTTCTTATTTATTCAACAATTTACCTTTGCTTTCTTGAAAGATTATATTTTCTTATGGGAACAGTCATTTGCTACTCAATAACAGGGTCACAGAAAGTACAAGCCAGTTCTTACAGATTAAGAATGTTTTTATCAGTTGCGAGAAAATAGAAAACTTGTTGACAGTTTTCCCCTTTCGCATTGCAAGGGTCCCATCAACGTAAGTTGATGAAAAAATCACAATCAAAAGTAATTTATTCAAACTAGGCTGAGAATTAGCACTTTTCGAACGTCAAAATTACATAAGACAGTCCCCAAAACACCCACTCTTCACCATTTCCTAGTGCTTTAGCTGGGAAGAAGTGGCGCAACAAACTCCCCAGCAGCATACAGCAAAAAGAAATAGAATCAACGAAAAGTGTAGTAAATATAATAACAACAATGACACTTTACGCTAATCTACTCAATTGGAAACTACCGATGATAAAAAGCTATCTTGAAAATGAAACTCGTAACGCCATCTATGTGAAAACAACGGAACCAATTGTTTGGTGAAACGACCACGGGCGCTGTCGTCGCCCATTCGTTTCAACTGAACCTAGTTTTCACGCCACAAAGTGTTACAGAAAATATCGATTTCACGACAAAATTGACCATTTTGATTGAATTTTTACAACGGTGCATATTTTAATAAGTCACGCTCGTGACCAGATCTGGTCAAATTATACACTTTTCTTTCACGGTATCTAAACTAATGAAAAGCCTAAAAAATACCCACCAAAAATCTATGAAATTTAAAATATTACCCATTGAAAAGTACCGTAAATACTTACTAATCTTGGAACTTTTTATTCCAATGGAAAACTCCAAAGGAAAAGACGTTTACCGACAAACCACTTTGTATTTACTAAACTCATAACTGTTTGCAAATTTCACTTTAACGCCATTGAAATCGATTTGTTATTAAACTCACCGAATACAATAGCATACAGCCTTTCAATATACCCACTGAAATGTAAACAGCGCCCTCTGTCGACAGAACATTGAAAGAGAGCTGGCCCGTGCTGAAACCGCCACGAGCCAAGCTGATAATGCTGTCCTTTTTTACCAAGGGTCGTATACTATTCGTGTCCCTCTCACTCATCGGTATTAGAGCGCTTGTCGCGCGTCTCGCTCCTATCGCATCGATCATTGATCTTTGAAATTCGAATGCGGTAACTCGAGCGGCGCGCGCGCAGGCCTTCGGCCACCGAGTTCCGTCCCGCTCTCGCGCGCGGGCCATCGTTACCGTTGTCTCGTGTTTCTTTTATTGCCGTTTTATTATTTCTTGTAGATGATCACGCGATTGTGAGCTGTCGCTTGGCGCGCACACGTCATATTCTCCGTCTCTCTCTGTTACTTCACCAGCTGGATTTTTTATCTCGTTTCGTCCGGCGCATGTCGGACTCGCTGCCGTGCGTCGATGTTTTGGGAAGTGCACCCGCCCGGCGTTCCCACGGTTCACCTTCGGCCGACTTCCTTACGAAAAAAACAAACAAGAGCACTTTGTTGAAGAAAATCGACGTCTGCCGGTCGCGCTGAATGATTAATACAATTATGATCGCGCACGCTGCTACCTACACGACGTGATGGTAATAATAGTTCTTTATACGGGACACGTGGTCCGTGGCTCGGACTTTACAATTATTGTTGTATGGTCACTAATTTTTCGGTTAATATCATGTTGATACCGTACATCGAATTACATTTTATACTTGAGAAGAATGTATAACTACGCGCGCGCGTAGCGGATTTTTTCGTAGCGTTCGTAGCGTTTAGGGAAATCTGTTTGTAACATAATGTAGGTGATTTTTTAAATATTGTTTTACAAACTTGCATACCTAATAGGCCACATTGAATTTCTCATTTTATTCTGACCTTTGTTATATTAAAACAATAAATAATAGGCTACGATATTTTTTGCTATTTGGTGTTTTATGGTTATGAGTTTCTCTCAAAGTATTTTCTTGGTGAATCGATTACACGTTAAGGTTTTTTTTAAATTTACTTAAAACAAAAGATTAGTATTCAAGCGACGTCTGAGTAGGTAGGGCTTATTTTAAATGACATACTTTTGAGACTTGGCTAGAGGAGCAGAGGGCCTAGACGGTTAAAATTGCTTTTAAAGCGTTTCGTGTTTCAACAGCTTTCAACAGGATTGACATACCTAAGGTTTTCGGTAGCATATTGAGCCATGACCGCCAACTTATCGTAAGCGACATTTTTACGAATACAATGTATATCCTAAGCGATATTTAAAACAATAATATGTATATGGTTTATAATACGAAACGAGATAAAATATCGCGAAATATATATACGATTTTATACGATATACGATAGTCGGCGGTCAGAGCTCGATATATCAAACCAACACATTTTTAACTTTACCATCATCAATAATCATCATTCTCGCTGATAGAATGTCACTTTGTGTAGGCCCTTCAATATAGCAAATCTTTATTAACAACATCTTTATGTATGATTTAATTTCGATCATTGGGCTGATAACGTATTTCAAAGAGGTTCTTTGTTCCTATATTTGTCGGATCTTTCATCAAAATTTCGTCGAGATCTTCATGCTGAACAATTCTGGTCATTTCCATTTTTATAGTAATCTTGACTATACATATATGTATATCGAAATAACAGAGCTAAACTATGCGCACGTTTTTTCTCGCTGATACAGAGCCAACTATTTGTTTAATCAAATGTCTATTTATCTATTTTTTTAACCATTTACATAACATAACGCCTTGTTTCCCCGCAGGGTTGGGCAAAGGTGTACCTGTAGTACACCCACATTTCGCCAGTTATATTTTTAAGCCCATTGAGAGAAATTCCAGATTGAAAAATCCAATAACACTTTTGCCCGACGCGGGAATTGAACCCAGGACCTCATGTTCAGTAGCGCTTGCCACCACAAGACCAACGAGGCAGTTTTAACCATGTACATACATAATATAAACAGACCAAAAAAAAACCGAAAAATACGTACGTTTTGTTTACCTTTTTTCATATTGTTGATGACTAAAGTAACATTTAGGTCACCTAAGTAGAACACTTTAAGTCTAAAAGGATTTCTAAAAAGCCCATATGTTGTGAAAACATATCAATTAACATCAAGACTAAACAAAAAACATTCTAGATTGCACATTAGATTTATCCTGATTACATTCATTTAGGTCAAATATTGAGAACAGTGAGTCGTTGAAAGTGTTCTTATAAACATGTACATATACATTGTAAATGTATAAGAGGTATATGTACATTGGTGTCGTGTTATGTTTATGATTGAGTGCGGAGACGCGGCAGATGGCGAATCATCCTTTTATGCGGGACTTATTCAATCAGGCGGGAGTTACGGAGAAATAGAGTGGATGAGACGTTTATTTTTGTAATGTGAAAACGTTTCGTTTAGTTCTATATTTTTATAAAAGCTTTATAAGTGTGCCTACGACTTGAATTAAGATATTCTTGTGAACTTTGAAGATCTAAGACAGTTTCTGTTGAAGAGACCTGGAAAATAATAAAATAATGTGTAAATTATAAAAGAAAATTAAATGGTAACTAACTGGCTTGCCCTAACATTTTCCCTTTCAGTTTTCACACAAAGTACTCCGTTAAGTTTATACTCACTCGTCTACCGTTCCCACTTGCATCTTCTTGTAAACTAATTTTATTACATTTTAAGCAAAATCATCAAGTTGTCATTATTATGACAACTTGATGATTTTGCTTAAAATGTAATAAAATTGAAGTTTAAATTAACAGGAAACTTCAAGTTTAAGCAGTTGCATTAATTATAATATAAGCATGCCAGCAATATTAACCATATACATTGCTCACAAAAAATATATATATATAGCGTCCTATCCACACTAAGCCATACGCGTGGCTGGCATGTGCTCAAGAAACAATATCCCTACTTGTGTAAGATGTCCCTCGCTCCCTCGGGAGCGGTTCTCACGGTCTGCGCAGGCGCACACGTGGCATGGCATCACGATATCACACCTAATTACTTTATATATCCAATATATTATGTGTTAGGCTTAATATTTTGTAAGGTTTATTTTTGGTGGGACAGTTTGTAATGTTAAGCGTGGATATGTACATACACGTATATATCACAAGTACTACTTAAATCTTGTAGGACATTACTACACGTATGTACTGAGCTAGATTCTTCGTTTTTTTCTTCTGCACCATTTTCTCATAATTTTGTGACACTTAATGGTCCTTGACCCATATTAAATCCAAAACTCACATTTTAGTAAATTTTACAATTGACTAAATTGTCAATGACCTGAAATAAATTAATTTATTTATTTTATAATATGTGAATACAAATGGAAATGTCTCTAAAAGTAAGGTTTTATAAGAACGTTTACCTGTAGCTATCTGTATACATAATCAGCCTATAATGATCTCACTGCTGGGGCACAGACCTCCTCCTTGGTTCTAGGACATGCGCGTTTCCTCACGATGTTTTCCTTCACCGTTTTGAGAGCAGTGGTGATGAAATAATTTATACAAAGTAAAGCGCCGGTTTGGGTTCGAACCTTTCTTTTTTTTTTGTGTGGAAAATTATTAAATGACTTCTCCTGCTCTGGGCGGAGCGGGAGGATGTGTCAGACTCTTACTGACTAAAACCCACCCGTGTTCCTTCCGTTGCCTGTGTTGGTGTATTGGGTTCGAACCTACGACCTTCAACTCCGTTAGTCGCGAACGTTACCACTGGGCCACTACTGCTCCATATCTGTTATCAGTAAATCTGTCATCTGTTGTCAGTATAATCGTAGATAATTTATAACAGCTAAGTACAATGTATTTTAACAAGCTTCTATTAAACTTTTCGGAGGAGTTTTTCCATGCTATATTTTAGTTTGTTAATAGTTTGAGTTAAGTTAGAATATTATATTGTTACTATCTAAAACATTTTTTTTAACCAATCAAAGTCCAAAATGGGTTTTTTTCAAGCCTAATGCAACTTTTAAATTTCTATCTCTCTTTTCTTACTCATGAAAGAAATAAAGTGAACTTAATTAAAACGTTTTCCTAACAAGTGCAGTCTAATTAGCGGCTGTAGGAAGTGTGATACTATCGCTGCGTTTCAAGTCTGTTTCTTTATTTTTATGACGTCAGGAAGACGAGATAACGGTTCTTCGGTGGCTGTGATTTGTATCTGTTAGAAGTAGCCACTGATTTCAAAAGTGATAATAGTTCTGTGTAGGTTTTGAGACAGTTAGTTTGATTGGTAGATTTTTATATTAGTACGAGCTGTGCCCGCGGCTTCGCTCTCGTAACTGTGTTCGTTTGACACTAAAAGTCAAGGGAAACGGTGTTCTCTTCCTAACTATTATAGTAAATGAGAAAGTGAGTTTGTTTGTTGGTTACGCTTTCACACTAAAGTGGCTGAACGGATTTGGATGAAATTTGGCACACGGGTAGAGTAGGAACGTTCCCATGGGATAATTTCCGACATGTACGCGGGCGAGCGCCATGCGCAGGCGGGTAACATCTACCAACCAGCACTGGGCCCGCGTGGTGGATTATGGCCCACTCCCTCTCACCGAGAGAAGGCCTGTGTCCCAGCAGTGGGAACATTGCAGGCTGATTATTTTTATGCGGGCGAAGTCGCAAAAGCTAGTAGCATATAAAGAAATAAAGTCCTAATCCACTGGCTTTTGTTAATTTTAACTAAAACATTGATTAAAATATGGATAAAAGAAAGTAATTATAATTTTTGATTATGCAATGTACATTGCATGTACAGACATGCGGGACTTACATTCTCATTATATGTATAGGTCAGTGGCCGAAGTTCTGGGTAAAACCCTAGATTCTTAGGAGTCTGATTCCCCCCCGACCCTTGCTCGACGAAGCTTTAAACGACCCTAATAATAATAATTATCCAGTTATGATCCAGCCTGTCCCACCTTGCTGTCCTCCCCAGGCGAAGCCTTTTTTTTTTTTGGATGGGAAATCATCAAATAACTTCTCCCGCTCTGGTTGGAGCGGGAGGATGTGTCAGACTCTTACTGACTAAAACCCACCCGTATTCCTTCCTGTTGCCTGTGTTGCGGGGGCCTCGGTAACCCATTGTACCTTCCCGCGACTCCTTAAGCCGAGGTTCGTACCTCACAGGGGGTGCCCTTACCGTGCAGTCGCTAAATAATTTAAGAAATTCGCCCCTGGCTGGAGGCTTTGAGTTAGCTTGCACACAGGATAGTCCGGTTAAATAGTCACGACTTCTCAAGGTCAACTACGAGATGCCATACATAAAAAAGAGTCTTTGATTAGTCAATGGACCATCATATGCCCATATAATTAGCAAGGGATAGGCAACATCATTAGAAAAAAAGAAAGAAAGAAAGGAAGAAAGAAAGAAAAAATAAGAAAATACATTTATTTATCACAGACTAAAAGGAACACAACACAGCATACTACTACTACACATTATACTACAAGTAAAACAAATAAAAATCATGTATCTGCGCCTTAACTAAAATACGTAATGACATAATCCGCCGGTCTTTTGCCAGCATCAATGTGCCTGCTCTTCTTGAGCCGACTGGCATTGTCAGAGATGATGGCAAAAGACCTGATGGTGTGTCTTTGGTTCCGTGGTGTTTGGGACAGATGCTTGTGTGGGACGCTACCTGTGTAGACACACTGGCACCGTCCCACCTCCAACTAACTACTTCTAAAGCGGGTGCAGCGGCAGAAAATGCCGAAAATCTTAAAGTTATTAAATATGGAGGCCTTGGCAGAGAGTACAACTTTGTGTCCTTTGGCGTCGAGACCCTCGGTCCGTGGGGTCCCAGTGCGCATAAGTTATTTGCGGAAATCGCGAAACGTCTAGTTGATGTAACTGGTGTCCGAAAAGCTGGCGGCTTTCTCGCGCAACGCATCAGCATTGCAATTCAGCGAGGAAATGCCGCCAGCATCCTCGGTACAATGCCCCGAGGGCCTTTTTTAAGCTTAACTTAGTTTTAATTTAATTTAGTTAATGTTAATAATCATCTTGTAATTTGGTTATGTAAATAAATATATAGTATGATGGAAAAATACGTAATACTTCAAACTACGTCTTAAGATGTTTTATGATTTTTTTTATATGAACAGGCTATATCATTGTCTATGTAAATTTCAGCCGTATTTAATTTAACCAGAAGGCATGCAAAAGTACAAAAATACACGAGAGATGCTAAGTACATAATAATAAAGATACACAATGACAATATAAAGATTGATTAACTATAATTACAATTTCAAGTTGGAACCAACCATACACATTCACAAAGGTGAACGGCAGATTTCGTACCGCTTACTTTTTTTGTTGTTTTGTTATTGAATTTGTACCACATATTAAGGCAAATAAACCATTTCAAGTAAGAGATTTTTAGAAGTTTGGATTAATTAATAATACAAAAAAAAAAAAAGATTTGAATAACTACACGTAATTTAGTCGTAAAGTAAACGCAGTTATGTTGGTATTTAAGCTATGCTCGCCATGAGGGTATAGCCCGACCTGCCCCCTACTTAGATGAAGTAATATTAAGAATTAATTAATTATGAATAAAAAATAAAATCTACTTAAAAATTCTATTAACTGTATTGTTTTATTTACCTACACTCAAAACCCCATCAGGACTTCATCATTATCAAACTGTTGCACAACACACAACACTGGCTGCAACAGTAGGAGATCCTAATGCACTCCGCTGAGTAGGTACGATCCTCATCTCAATTTACCTACTTGATAGTAAGCTTGTAAAACACTACAAAAATAGCGACAAGCAATCTGGAACATATACTTTATTACCGAAACAATGTTTAAGTGCCTTTATGTAACAATCTACATTGGTACTTATTTTTTTTAACTTTTACGTCCCAAGTTCTAAAACTCCAAGAATTTAAAAAGAGCTTGGCTTTCATATTAACTACAAATTAAAACAAAAAATATCTCAAAACCCGAAATTTTATTAGCGGTACGAAATACCCATACAAGCCTGCCGTTCGCCTTTAATTGAAATCGGTTGGTTGGTTTCGGAGATAAGCGTGTACCAACGTGTACAGGTGACTTTTATGTGTTAAAGATTAGGTATAAGTTGTTATTTATGTACATTTCATTTTAATTCTGAATAAACCATGACATTATATCAATTTCACCCATGGGTTTGTTTTTATCATCACTCATTCATTAAATACTACCTTTATTTTTTACTTTTTTGGTCGGGAAATTATCACATAAATTCTCCCGCTCTGGATGGAGCGGGAGGGTGTGTCAGACTCTTACTGACTAAAACCCACCCGTGTTCCTTCCTTTGCCTGTGTTGCCAGGGGCCTCGGTAACCCTTTCGAACTTCCACGCGACCCCGGCAGATTAAATACTACCTTAAAAGACCCAGAAGCAACTAAGTTTTAGCGTGTGACCTATAGAAAATCTCCAATAACGTTTTTTGCAGCATTTGTAAGGTTTTACGTAACTTAATACAGATTGTGCACTTTTTAGAGTTTGGACAGATTTCATGGCCTTTGAGGAAGTGGTAAGGACATAATATTATTATGGTGAATCTTATATGGTTTCTTTCACACGCCAAAAAATCTCAGAAACGACAACAATATTTGAAGAGGCGGACTCCATACTATGGAAATCACATGCATTCAAGGGATGTGAAATTATCAAATAACTTCTCCGGCTCGGGTGGAGCGGGAGGTTGTGTCAGACTCTTACTGACTAAAACCCACCCGTGTTCCATCCGTTGCCTGTATTGCCGGAGGCCACGGTATCCCTTTCGGACTTTCTCGCGACCCCGGCTGTCATCGGCCCTAACGGACGGCCCTCTTTGAGGCGCGCGTGGAACACAACGCGCCGTCGACCCGGGCCTGGTCCTTATCGGACGGCGAGCTTCTATTACTACTAGTAGTTTCTGCCAGCGACGTAGCTAGAGGCTGTCAAAAGAAAAGCTAAAGAAAATCACAGACGGGGTGCTAAAATTGTCGACTTCACTTCGCTCGGTCATCCTACTTTTTTTTAGTTGCCAAACTTTTCTGCTGTACTTATAAGTCGAGAAATAACTACTATTTATGTATGAACGTTCAAAAGAAATCCTAACCTATCCGAGGCCCCCGTTATAAATTTGGAGCTCGCTCTTTGAATCCTGCATTCTCCATATCCTTAAGTGCCCAGGGCCTCCAATAGATTAAAAACGATGCACTAAACGGTTTTTGGCATCTCGAAACTTTGAAATTACCCTGTGGCATAAAAATGAAACGTTGTGCAAAGAATATGATTAAGTCGGGAAAATAATATATTTTACAAATATCTTGTCTTTTTTACATAAATAATGATTACTGGTACTTTTTGGAGCTTTGAGAGCTTTAAGAGTCAATTTTAGACCCAGTTACACGAAACTATTCGTTTGGAGAACGCTACAAAATGGTGAAGGGAAACATCGTGAGGAAACCGACACGTCCTAGAACCTAAAATTCGAAAACATGTGACATCCACCAACCCGAACTGGGCCCGCGTGGTGGATTATTATGGCCCACTCCTTCTCATAGAGAGGAGGCTGTGTCCCAGCAGTGGGAACGTTATAGGCTGATTATACATATATTAGTTATTAAATGTCCCGTTAAGAACTACGACGTACTTACATATACTGCCTTTCTATGAGAAACAGGTCCTCAAAATGCTTAACATGGTAATTTAATGTCTAACAGAGGTGAAATAGGTCCTTAAGGCGCTGACAAGACCCAATTGACTAAAATAGGCTTCGCTTAAGAAAAAAAATTGCCAAATCTGTATAGTTTGTGGCAGCGGAAAAAATATATGTTAATTTTGAACATATTTCTCAGAACTTGGTTGTTGCCAAAACACGTTTTGAAAACAAAATCTCGATACAAACTAACGTTAAACTAACCTCTTACTTTGAGTTCTAATCCAAAATATCTCTATCAAATAACAACATAAGTTACGTATTTAATTAATAACAAGAACGTCTTATTTGAATGCAGAACTTGGTTGTTTTTTATTTTTGATTACTCAACTCAATTTTGAGTAAATAGATAATTACTTCATATTTTGCAACAAATTACAAGCATTGTGTCATCGTGCTTCTCATTCTTGTCTATGGAATTTGACAGTGACCGCGGTTTAGGTGTTGTCAGCGTCTTAAGGCTTTAAGCATAGTACCTGATACTTGTTGACAGGCCTACACTGTCCTCCCATACCTATTAATACTGTAATTTGAAAACACTGTAAAAGCCAATAATATTTAAAAGAGTAACCGTGTAGGCTCTTGCTGGCTCTTGTCATAGGAACGACAAATTGGAACCGTGCACCTAGCTTCTGACCGTTTATGTGAAGCAAAATATATTCATTTCAATTTGATTAAATTTTTTGGAGAAAACAAAAGAAGAGCGATAAAATGTAATTATCTTGTTTTCAGATAACACTTTGACGCTTAAGTGTTCTTTTGCTTTTTGTATTCATTTGTATATTTAGTTAGTAATTTAATTTAGTGTCTACCTAGTGTAAATAGTTAGTAGCATCAAAAGGCTAGGCAGATGTACATGTGAGAACTTCTTGATTTTCCTTAAAAAAATATGGCTATATTACGAGTAGAATGATTAACCAGACATAATTAATACTGTAATTCAAAACTCACTACGCGTAAAAAAAAACATGGAACATAATATTTTCATTTCAATACTGTTTTACGTCTATATTGATACCTCATTGTATGAACTGGGTCTTTCATTTGACTTTACTTTTCCACAAACCATACGATCTTATCTCCCAACACACCTCATAAGAGACTCAACCTTGAGTCTGAAGTCCTAAGGAGCGTTTTTAACTGTGTGGTGTATGCAATTAACTGTTTTATGGTAGTTTAGAGGCGATACGTGACAACACCTGTCAACTTTTCCCACAGGGCAACGGATGTCGGTTGTCAAGTTATCTGAAAACATACACTACCTACATACCTATATACATATAGTACCTACGTGCGTCTTAGAACACCTACGGTCCTACGTGTGTTTAATGAAATGCATTTACTGTTGATAATTGTGTGATTCGTTTAGACACAGGTAGGAGTGTGGGAGTAATGCCCCGTTGGTTTCATGGTCGCAAGTGCGGAGTGCTGAGCGTGGAGTCCTGGGTTCGATTCCCGGTTCGGGCAAAGTGTTATTGGGTTTTACCATTAGGAATTTCTTAGTAATAGCGCGGAGTTTTGAAGTTGTGGTGTGATACACCCGTGCCTCGGAAAGCACGTTAGGGCGCTGACAAGACCCAATTGACCAAAATAGGCTTCTCTTAAGAAAAAATATTGCCAAATCTGTATAGTTTGTGGTAGCGGACAAAATATATGTTAATTTTGAACAGATTTCCCAGAACTTGGTTGTTACCAAAACACGTTTTGAAAAAAAATCTCGATACAAACTAAAGTTAAACTAACCTCTTACCTTGAGTTATTTTCCAAAATATCTGTATTAAATATTTTATCAACATACTCGTACGTTACGTATTTAATTAATAACAAGAACATCTTATTTGAATGCAAAATTTGTTTGTTTTTTATTTTCGATTACTCATCTCAAGTTTGAGTAAATAGATAATTGCTTCATATTTTGCAAAAAAATATCGTGCTTCTCTTTCATTTCTATGCAATCTGACAGTGACCGCGGTTTAGGTGTTGTCAGCGTCTTAAGCCGTTGGACCTGCGTCTGATCTCTCTCCGGTCGTGTCGGATTGCCGTCCCATCGGACTATGAGAGTGAGGGAAGAGAGAGTGCACCTGCGTATGCGCACACACTTCGTCACCCTCCGCGCTAACTGTCTTATCTAACAATTCATCATTTTTCAGGGCAACAGTTTTTCGGTCGGACGCTACAATCATGTTACTGTAGTTGCGTTGGCTGTGGCTTTATTTATGCATTAATTACTTTTTTATATTGCTCTTGGCTTACTCTTTACGTTAGTAGTTGTCCTAAAGCCCTAAGGTATCTATTTATTTATTTATATTCATTAGAAGCAGATACGTCACTCTGTGAGAACTTTGTTTTTCAACTTGTGTCTGTTACGACGTGATTGTTTGGTATAAAAATATAAATAAAACTCTATTAATATCTTATAAATGTAATAATAAAACAATACAGTTAAAAGTAATAAAAATTTCGTCCGTAAGCTTAAAAAATTACAAGGTACGTTTAGGAAGTTACAAAAAATAATGTTTTAACATTTTTACTTTATGTATTAAACTATACCTAATTATTGAGATGAATTGAGACTTAATCTTCTTTCAAATAAATTTTAATTATTTAATACATCAAGCTTATACTTGTGCTTATATTAATGTACTTAATGCTAAGCAGGTATAAATTTTGAGTTTGTTCATAACAACTAAGTCTTAGTTACTTTAATATCACAATCACAGTATTTGCAAAAATATTAGTCTTTAATTGGACTTGCTTTATCTAGGATTGAAGCGGTCAGTTTATAGTCTTATTTATTGGACATAGGAACTAGAAATCAGGTTAATAATTATGTTATTGGTAAACATCGTCTTAAAATTAACGTAAGAGCTAAATTCTATAAACAATCAGCTAGTAAAATCAACAGTAAAGGAATGAAAAAGGTATCATGACATTAGTAATTAGTGAAAAAGTGACGTATAAAATGCCACATGCTCCGGCAACTTAATGACTGGGGTGTCCCCTGTTGTTAGTGACAACAAGTCATTATATTTTTCTATAGAAATTTTGGGCGGTGTTGGATTAAGAAGTCTTATTTCCTCTCTTAAGAAAACAGAGAAATGTCTCCTAAGAGAGCGTGGCGACCCCTCAACTTCAAAATCTTCGGGAAAGACCTGAGTATTGCTGGAAATAACACAATCATCTATTGGTGGTAATATACTAGGCGATAGTAACTGACGATGGTTTTCAAAATTAACATCACTGAAGTGATCCCAGCACACTAGAATTCTGCACCTAAAACAGGAACTATTAACCTCTTTATTGCACCCAGCAGCTTCACAGAGTTGGTTTTGCGTTTGTGTTTCTGATGGCAAGTCATAGATTTCGAATTCTTCTAAAATATTCATAGAATTGTCGGCGTGTTCTACATCTTGGGTCTGTAAATTTTCTAAAGTATGCATAGAATGGTAGGCATGCTCTGTATCTTGGGCCTGTGTTTCTGATGACAAGCCGTTGATTTGTAATTCTCCTGAAGTATGTGTTGAATTGTTTCTGTGCTCGTGCTCTTTGTTAAGTACTTTTAAATGTGTGGATCTCTGTGGCATTAATTCAAAATGCTGTTCACAAGACAAATCATTGATGAATTGATCCCAGCATACAAGTATAAAGCACCTATGGCAAGAGCTAAATACTTCAGAAGAGCATCCAATAACTTCGCAATGTTGTTCACGTCGACAATCTACGGATTCTTTTGTTAAGTCAGAGACACTAGCTAAATCTGGTTCACATGGTAATGGTCTTGCAAACACATGGTTCTTCTCTGTCTCTTGGGTTCTATGACATAGTCAGGATCCTGTGGATCTTCTAAGTCAATATCACAATAAGTTCAATGTCTAACCGCCCGCACCCCTCCCCCGTGCATACCGCAGTGTGACTTAACGATATGGCATTAAGCTTCATATTCGTATAAAAGGTTTGATCTCTAAACGACGTACATGCAAAAAAAATTGTAAACATTGTTGAAAAAAAATTCTAGCTGAGTGCCCTGTGTACATACTTCAGTCATTTTGCATCGGGACGAAAAAAATAAAATCTTACTAACTGTAGTATGTTCATACGACAGGTAGTGAGAATATTTTTTCCCTCCTTTTGCACATACGCTAAACAAAATACTTGACTATCTTCTAAACGATAAACGATACAGATACGACGATTAGAGAGAACTTATTCGAAACAAAGTTATGAACACGTAGGTAATGTCAGTGTAGATACGTCAGTTTGTGGGATACGACAGTTAGCGGGGAGGGCGACGACTTGTGCACTATAATATCTCCCGCGCCGAAGGTTGGTCTCCGCTGAGATTGGTCGAAATCCGCATTTTTGCGCGTGATGCACGTAGATAATTTAATGTAGATTTGTTTTGATTAAGCATTTGGATTATCATTGGGATAACTATCATGAAAACGGCAAAGTTAGTGTTTTGTCATTAATGCTTACATTTGACGAAGTACTTACATTGTAGTTTAAGCTACCTTGTAAACAAAGTTTAAAATGAAAGGAGAAACCTTGGCAAAAATGAGCTGTTCCGTAACTTACGTGTTAAAAATAAGAGAATAAATAAAAATTAGAGATATGTTATATATAGCCATTTTTAGGGATATTACTTATTTAAAGGCACAAGAAGTTTAATTGATCTTTTAAGTTGGCATTGCGTTTATTAACCACGAAGTGGAGAAAAATAACAAAATAAATTAAAAGATTTCACGTCAGTGTTGCACTTTTTATAATCATAATTGTTTAAAGAAATAATATGCATATTTTCCTTGTTGTAAGATTTTCCTTATAGTGTAGGTAGATTGTTTAAAACACAGTTGATGAATTATCATCTCAGTAATCCGGTACCCAATATACTAATCAATAAAAAATGATCCCTCATAATGAGATCAAACTTGTTTTAAAAGGTCGACCCTCGTGTCTTTGGTCAATTAAACAAAGACCATTAATTATCTTGTTTGAATTAATTATGGAACAAACTTTTGACTTGATTGTGTTTGTCTTTTGACTTTTCACCTACCTATATGAGATAGTACTATTGAACACATACAGAATGATTACAGAGTAGTTTTGTATAACTATCTCCAAATAAAATAAAATTATGTGTCTTTCCATCTTATAAATGGTAGGTACTGCTTTTCTCAAACGAAAAACTGGAGAAAAACTGCTGAAATCGCAATTAAAATGGAAACGTCATTGTTGTGAGATCGTTTCTATTTTTTGAGAGAAGATCAGCTTATTTTGTATTCAGATATCATTTTCCTTACTTTGTAGAAGGCGGGGCAGCCCAAAATCACCGCGGGGCAGAGCGGTCTAATAGAAAATGCTACCTTCAATTCTGCTGCTGTTTTTGTTACCTACTTACAAGATACATTTTTTTTTAAGATAACCATCTTATTTATGTGAGAATTTAAAATAAAACAGGCCGGTCTATACTCTGCTAGAGGCTGAGTTGTGGTCAATGTTTGTTTAAAATATGGAAATACAATAAATTTTATGTGTGTATGTATTTATTGTATATATGTAAATGGTACGGCACAGACTACCTGCAGTATTGTCTCTCCTTCTCCCTTAATCTATCCAAATGTTTGTTTTTAAAAGCAATTTTTTTCTGTTACCCCTTGTAAAATTTCTACATTTATATCTATAATTTTTATGGTGTACATATCAAAGAGTATTCCATCTGAATACGATCTGAGATAAACTGTACTCATTTCCCAATCAAACCAATAATTAAAAACAAATTATTAACAAACAGTTACTTCAACCTCTGTCTGCATTCAAAACAATCAGAGTCAGCACCATTAACAACAGGTGTTTGTAAATTATTAATTATTATAATTATAAAAAGGCTCATATGAGACCACCCAGCTCTCGACACTGGTATAAATCATCAGTAGCAGAGATCGGCTGTAAATATGGGACTATTAATTAAAATGGGATCCATTTTGTGTTGACTTTTTATGATTAAATGCTTTGTAAATTTGATTGTGCGTGGGTTGGTAGCGGAGCAGTCGTTTTTTTTTTGTTGGGCACAAATATTGGCTCACGATTTAAACTAGGCTGAGAATCAGCACTTTTCGAACGTCAAAATTACATAAGACAATCCCCCAAAACGCCCACCCTTCACCACTTCCTAGTGCTTTAGCTGGGAAGAAGAAGTGGTCAACAAATTCCCCAGCAGCACAGCTGTCTGTTCAGTTAGAGGGAAAAAAATGGATTCTATACAACAGTATGCAAAACAATTTACATTACGTGCAACATAAAACATTAAATTATTAGCCATATGTCAGCTAGCACACCACTATACCAACAAAAAAAAAAGAAAAGGCAAACACCTGTTTGTGATATATTCAAAGAAAAAACAGATTTGCCTATGTATGTACAACATAACATCTCGCCCGTATTCCCTGTAGGATTCGGCAGAGTTGACCTGTATAGCTGTGTGTTGTGTGTGTGTTACCGACATAGCCTGGAGAGTAAGCAAGCTGAAGTGGCAGTGGGCTGACCCTATTTGTCGAAGGACCGATGGCCGGTGGAGCAGATGAGTCCTGGAGTGGAGACCGCGTATCGGCAAGCGTAGTGTCGGACGCCCCCCAGCTAGATAAAGAGGACCGACGACCTTAAAAAGGTGGCTAGGACAGACTGCATGCGAAGGACTGGATGCGGAATGCGGAGGACAGGGTGTTGTAGCGCAGCCTGGGAGAGGCCTATGTCCAGTGGACTGTTATAGGCTGAGTTGATTGATTGATTGATTGTACCTGTACCTATAGTAGGTACACCCACATTTCGCCAGTGATGTTTAAGTCTCAAGTAAAAGGGCGCGTGCCAACTCACTCTACAACATTTATTCAGTTTTTCCGGTTACCGTAATTTCACTGATATTCACAAAAGTGAGTCTTGAGTCGATATAATTCTTGAGATATTTTTCTGAATGTTACCTACTCAAAATTAATGTGTCATATTAACTATTTCCTATGAATATAAAAATGCAGCTGTTTCGGTAATCTCATATCCGTTGAAACTGGATTTTTAATCACAAACTATTCACTTACACGTTGTAAAACCCCATGAACCCGTATATGGCGAGCTCTTTGATTTTATGGCGTAATATTGGTTTTAAATGAATATTATTACAATATTAACTCGATACTTCATCAAACCAGCCTTATCTCTTATATTTACAAAAATAAGGGCTAATCTCCTTTAACTTTTGATTGATATTAGGCAAAATAAACCCGGGTTAACTGTTGAAATATATCGGACTTCCTCCCAACGCAATCCAATTTGTCTGTACTATGGAGATTACGATCATAAATCGTATGAATTGATACAGGAAACCCTTCCTTATCTTAAATAGATACAATTATGCGTACAAATTAAGTACAAATATATTATGTAATAGAAGATGTTACATACTTGTTCAGAAGGAAAACTACCCATCGTCAAATGACGTTAAGATAAAAAGTCACTTAAGATATACTAGCTGCGCCCTGCGGTTTTACCGGCATAAGTCTCAATTCCGTGATAAAAAGTAGGTCATGATCTACTCATGTGCCAATTTTCATCCAAATCCGTTTAGCCGTTTTAGCGTAAAAAATAAACAAACAAACTCACTTTCGCATTTATAATGTTAGTTAGGACTGATATTTCAGTTCGATGAAATCTGAGGGCACGGTAGTGCCGCCGAGACGAGCCAAAAACAAAAGGCAAAAGGGGCACTACCTACCTTTTCTCGAAGCGTGTCGTCGTATTTTCAAACCCTCACAGCTTCGACCTGGATAATGCTGGAGAGCTCAAATTCTCAGGATATGACGCAGTTAGCAGACTTATGAAACACACAAAGTTTCATTTGTCTAGATTTTATACTTCAGATTTTATTAATATACATAAAATACGTTGTCACTGAGTGTCTGACTAACTAACTCATTCATCAATCTCTAGGGCACTTCCCGAAGTCCTAGAAAGCTGAAATTTGGTATGCAGACTAGGATTTGCACACAAACAACAAACATATTAAGCAATCTGTTAGTTTTACCTTCTCTACCCCGTCATGGGAGGAGTAGGTCTGTATATAGAATAAGTCGTCAAGGGTATTTCCCGAAATTCTAGAAAGCTAAAACAACTTTTAACTTTCTAGGACTACGGGAAATCTATCCATGACGTTTTGTTGTTTGTGTGCAAATCCTAGCCTGCATACCAACGTATGCAGTCTAGGATTTGCAACCAAACAACAAACAAGAAATAAGTAACTTCTTCATCATCTTTCATTCTCCGAACACCTTAAGGGGACTACAGGACTTAAAAGCAACTATTATAAGTTTTATAATGCCTTAAAGTATATGATCCACTGCAGTAAACAAAATCAGAAAAGTATATGATATTCTTAAGGATATGTGCTATGTAGATAGTGTGTTGAAAACATAATATAACTAATTTGATACGATAGAAAAAAAAAAAAAAAGTACCTCTAAAAATTTATTTTAACGATTAAAAGCCATACTAATATACATGCAATCATTCTGTTTTTTTGTCAAATTATTCTCCAAGCAATATATTAGCATAATAGTGTTTTATTTTTTTTATACAATCTACATATAGCTTTTTTGTAAATCGATAATTCTCTTTCTTTTCTATGCAGTCCGACAGAGACCGCGCTTTAGGTGTTGTCGGCCTCTTAAAGGGAGGTGCAAGTCTGTATTTCTTACGGATAATGGGTATACCTACTTCCATTTGTTTTACCACAACTCGCTTGTGAGTTTGCAATCAGGTGAGAAAAAGGGCAAGAGGCCCGCTCTTGGCCTTTTTCTCACCTGATTGCAAACTCACAAATTTTACCTCTTTACAATATTAGTCTGCCTCGTTAGTCTAGTGATCGCGAGCGCTGCTGCTGAGCATGAGGTCCGGGGTTCAATTCCCAGGTCGGGCAAAGTGTTATTGGGTTTTTGTACCAGGAATTTCTCAGTAGCAGCCCGGAGTTTTGATTTGTGCCCGATTGATGGCAATAGGCTCGCCCCCTATTACATGGGACTTAAACATAACTAGCGAAATGTGGGTGTACTACAGTTACACCTCTGTCTAACCCTTTGGGGATTACAGATGATGTTATGTTATAATGTCAGTATAGATAAGCAGTGGGTAAGTGGCTTTTAGTCACTAAATTAGCGTGCAACCGTCATTGTATACATCGAATGTCGCGAACAATTTAATTGCAATTACAGTTGTGCCTCAATTGCGGTTGCAAATCATTGAATTATACCTTGTTCTTAGGGCTGCGACATCTCAAGTTCAAATAATTCGCTATTTTAGTGAAGTCATCATTTACCTAGCCTTTTCTCAACTGTTGGGGTCGGCTTCTAGTTTAACCGGAAGCAGCTGAATACCAGTATTTTACATGGAGTGACTGCCTATCTGACCTCCACAACTGACACCACAACTCCACTACTGGGTAACACGATACACCTTGCTAAGACTGGTTGTCAGACTTTTTTGGGCTCTGACCGCCAAAGATCCCCACGGTTGACAGCCGGGACCAACGGCTTAACGTGCTTTTCGAGGCACGGTGGGTCTCGATGTGATGGTTACTAAACCATGAACCGACCGCGGCAACCTTTTTTTTTTGTTACGGGGTGGAAAATCCTCATGGATGTGCTCCGCCCTGGGGTGGGCGGAGGGGTCTGTCAGACTCTTACTGACTAAAACCACCCCGATGTTCCTCCCACACTTCCCCGGTGTAAGTGTGGGAGGTGTAATAAGATCTTATGCGACTTCCGCGATCCCCGGCTGGTGCCGCCTTTGCGGGCCACCTGAGGTCTGCGCGGGGAGTGAGGTGTAAAACTCCCCCCGCGACGTCCGATAGGGGGAGCGTAGAATACTACGCGCCACCACCTCGGGTCTTGCTATGTGGGGGACGACGGATGTCCCCGAGTACGTCGCCCCTGGCCCCATTTAGGGGGGCTAGAAGAGGGCGTTGTCCACCCTCCGCCGACACCCGGTGCGCCTGCTGCGGGCAGGGTGAGTGGAAGAGATCTCCCGCTCCCTCTCCGCAGCCTCCTTCTGCGACATGACTGTTTCGCAGAAGGATACCACCTCGTCCCAGGACTCCTCGCTGCCGACCATGGAGTCAACCACGGCTGGCAGCGACAGGTCACTGCCTACTCCTGAGACGAGGGCACGGCGCGGCTCCCAAGCGGCACACTCTGCCAGCGTATGCCGCGCCGTGTCCTCCCGGCAGTCGACGCCGATAGGGGCGAGCGTGGAACACTACGCACCGCCACCTCGGGTCCTGCTGTGTGGAGGGCGGCCGCGGCAAGCCTACCTTAACCTTTGATCGACCCGTACGGCTTTTATTATTTAGCCAAGAGTGATCCTAGTAAAGTATGGGAACAACATAACGAAGCGGTAGTGCCTTTAAAGAGAAAAGAAAGTCTAAAAAGTCACGTGCCTCTTGTCATGCGTGTCTTCATTATTTGTTGTTCCGGTATCTTTGAAATGAGTTTCGAACATGAACGGACCTTCTTGTAAGTTATTTCTGAGATCTAACTAAGAGCTTTGAGAGCAGTGGTGGCCCAGTGGTAACGGCCCTGACTTTCGAGTTGTATATCGTGGGTTCTAAGACAAGCAGTCACATTTCTTTGTGTAAACAATTTCATCACCACTGTTCTCAAAACGGTGAAGGAAAACATCGTGAGGAAACTGGCATGTCCTACACGGAAAAAAAGGATGTCTTAAATTAAGATAATATCTTGGGGTCACGGTATGCACTCCACACACATGCCCTTGTGGCACGGACGTGGACCGACTGGGTCACCACGGACTTTGTTGTCAAAAAAGTGCAGGTCGCTTTTTAAGACATGCAACACTTAATGACATAATCCACCGGTCTCTTGCCAGCATCAATGTGCCTGCTCTTCTTGAGCCGACTGGCATTGTCAGAGATGATGGCAAAAGACCTGATGGTGTGTCTTTGGTCCCGTGGAGTTTGGGACGGATGCTTGTGTGGGACGCTACCTGTGTAGACACACTGGCACCGTCCCACCTCCAACAAACTACTTCTAAAGCGGGTGCAGCGGCAGAAAATGCCGAAAATCTGAAAGTTATTAAATATGGAGGCCTTGGCAGAGAGTACAACTTTGTGCCCTTTGGCGTCGAGACCCTCGGTCCGTGGGGTCCCAGTGCGCATAAGTTATTTGCGGAAATCGCGAAACGTCTAGTTGATGTAACTGGTGACCGAAAAGCTGGCGGCTTTCTCGCGCAACGCATCAGCATTGCAATTCAGCGAGGAAATGCCGCCAGCATCCTCGGTACAATGCCCCGAGGGCCTTTTTTAAGCTTAACTTAGTTTTAATTTAATTTAGTTAATGTTAATAATCATCTTGTAATTTGGTTATGTAAATAAATGATATCCTTTTGGTCAAGACAAATATTGATTCATATATGGGGAAAACAATATATTCTTGAATGAAGTAAAATTTTGTCTTAGTTTTATTGTCTTCTTCGAAGACATTATACTTAACTGAAGAATTATTAAGTTTAATTTTAAGAATATTATTTCTAAAACTAGATAAAAACTAGATATTTTCTTCAATTAAGATTATTATAGTATATAGGACTTAGACATAGGTAACTGGCTTGCTTGCCAGCTTGTTTCTGGCTGGCCTGTGGCTAAGTAATAACAGCCGCACGGGTCGTCCGATCAGGTTAAGCTACGCTTGCCGCGGTTGGTCCGTGGATGGGTGACCATCTTGACAAACCAAGACCCCTCCGTGCCTCGGAAAGCACGGTAAGCCGTTGGTTCTGGCTGTCAATCGTGGATCTTTGGCAGTCGTTACGGGTCGTCAGAAGCCCGAAAGTCTGGCAACCAGTCTTACCTAGGGATATCGTATTACCCAGTAATTGGGTTGTGGAGATCAGATAGGCAGTCGCTCCATGTAAAATACTGGTACTCAGCTGCATCCGGTTAGACTGGAAGCCGACCCCAACGTAGTTGGGAAAAGGCTAGGCAGACCCAACGTAGTTGGGAAAAGGCTAGGCAGACCCAACGTGGTTGGGAAAAGGCTAGGCAGACCCAACGTAGTTGGGAAAAGGCTAGGTAGACCCAACGTAGTTGGGAAAAGGCTAGGAAGATGATTATGACATAGGTAACTGGCAAAATTTAGGCGTACAATTAACAATTAAAACTTAGGTCAATTAATTAGTTTTTTTCGAGTTTTAGAAGAGTCGCAGCCCTACTTTGTTAGTCATCACCATCCTGCAATCACGACAATTGTCAAACGATGGATGGTCGGTGCATTGAAACAAATGAAACGTCGTAAAACAAGCTGTTGAGCGATCGTTAAACCGCAGTTAAACCGACGATAATATTAAATGCGATCACTTGCGATGAGCCCCAGGGAGCCTCTATGGCTGGTCAGTAGGAGAAAGTAACAAACAACTGTGGCTCCAATACGGCTCAAAAGAAAGCTTGTTTTATTCTGAAAATAACTGATTTTACCAAACCTGAACCTGCCACAATTAAAAGCAACGGATATTATCTAGATTCCTGAACAGAATGGTCTTCATTGCACACCACGGAAAAAGACGGTGTCATAATGGGTAACTACTAACTTATCGCTCTTTCATGAGTATTGTTACCTAATTGGTTTCTAAAATATGATCAATTTGTGGACAAATCAGTACTTGACACTACTCTTACTTCGTATTTCTCAGAAGGTTTTGTTCGCCTGACGCAAGTCCTCACCGGACACGGCAGCTTCGGGAGGTTCCTGTGTCGGATAAGGCGGGAGGAAACGCCCAGGTGTCACCACTGTGTGGATCACCCGGAGGACACGGTGGAGCATACGGTGGACGTCTGTCCGGCTTGAGCAGAGCACCGCCGTGTCCTAGTGGAGGCGATCGGCGGCAGATATCTCTTGCGTCCGGCCCTGGTTCAGGCCATGGTACGGAGCGAGAGGGCATGGGCAGCCGTCACCTCCTTCGAAGCAGTAATGCTCGCGAAGAAGGAGGCGGTACGGTTGAGGGAAAGGCAAATTTCGCGCCCTCTCGCCCCTAGCCGCCGCAGGAGACGGCCTGGGCGTCGGGAATCCCGGGCGGATTTCCGGCCACCGTAGGTGCGGGCTTGCGGACGGTGAGCAATGGGTAGCTCAGCTAGCTGTCCGGTAAGGACCGGCCCGGGTCGACGGTGCGTTGTATTCCACACGCGCCTCAAAGAGATGTCGTCAGCACAAGTGTAGGGGTCTACTAGGGCCGATGCCTGCCGGGGTCGCGGGAAGGTACTAAAGGGTCACCGAGGCCCCTGGAAACTATATGTTAGAAATCATGAAGTATTGAAATAAACATACAACTTCTTAATTAAATGTATTGCAGAATATTGGATAAAGTAGATGACTTTAGTTGACTGTTCCCTTCTTAACTTAAAAGCAATAACCATACATACATAATCAGCCTATATTAACGTTCCCACTGCTGGGACACAGGCCTCCTCCATTTGAGAGGAAGTGGGCCGTAATCCACGACGCGGGCCCAGTGCGGGTTGGTAGATGTCACATGTCTTCGAATTTTTGGTTTTAGGACATGCGCGTTTTCTCACGATGTTTTCCTTCACCGTTTTGAGAGCAGTGGTGATGAAATAATTTACACAAAGTAAAGCGCCTGTCTGGATTCAAACCTACGACCGTTACCACTAGGCCACTACTGCTCTCAAAGCAATACCCAATTCGTTACAAATCGTAAATCCAAAGATATCCATGACAAAATCGGGTATCTGTAATGACCACATTAACGTCACAAAAAGTCACTAATTCGAAGTACTTGTGTATTTGTATGTAGGTAGTCGTATGCAAAAACGCAATAAGCTTGGGACGAATTATGCACGGATACGCGTGGTCAGTTGGATTGACCACAATAAGTCACACGTTTGTAGGATTACCATAAAGAAGATGTATTCCGGACATGTTCCGATGACAAATTTAAATTTAATCTATGAATCTACTGAATTTGATTGCATTTAAAACAATGTTTTTGCTTAACAAATAAAGTTTGCCAAAACAAGTTAGTTAAGAGGAAATTAAAGGAAGCGTGGGAAATGTAAACATTTTGTGTACTGGTTTTCCCAATTATAAAATGATTCGAAAAAAAATAAACATATTTACCTACACAATCTTTTGCTGGGGATAGCTTCAGCCGCTTCAGGATTAATCAATCAATAACTATTCAATGAAAAAATTAAATAATACCATAATAACCGTAATGGGAAATTACGGTTATTATGGTATTTTTTTTTACTATAATAACCGCGCTATTTACATAATAGATAGCCTTTTTTTTTTGGGTGGGAAATTATCAAAAAGCTTTTCCCGCTCTGGGCGGAGCGGGAGGGTGTGCCAGACTTTAAAAACCCACCCGTATTCCTTCCGTTGCCTGTGTTGCCAGAGGCCTCGGTAACCCTTTCGATCTTCCACGCGACCCCGGCAGGCATCGGCCCTAGTGGACCCCTGCACTTGTGCCGACATCTCTTTGAGGCGCGCCTGGAACACAAAGCGCCGTCGACCCGGGCCTGGTCCTTATCGGACGGCGAGCTACCCATTGCTCACCGTCCGCAAGCCCGCGTCTACGGTGGCCGGAAATCCGCTCGGGATTGCCGACGCCCAGTGCGTTTCCTGCGGCGGCTAGGGGCGAGAGGGCGCGAAATTTGCCTTTCCCTTAACCGTCCCGCCTTCTCCTTCGCGAGCATTACTGCTTAGGCTAAGGTACCAATTTTGCCCATTAATAATACGCTGAACGTGGTAAATTAGTAGACAAATTGTACCCAAGAGAAGGCAAAAGGAAGAGAGTCCCGGTAGCTGTGGAAGAAAATGGGGAGGCCTATGCTAAAGAAAAACAATCTTCTGAAACCGATGTCTGAAGAATAAACTTTTCTTATTAACTAAACAAATATATGCAATTAGATTGTAAGATTGTTAATAAAGGCTCTTATTATTATTATACACATACAGTTTGGAAGCAGAAAGTAGTTAGCTAGCTCAAAGCCTTCAGCCAGGTTGAATTTCTTATATTACTAAGCGACTGCACGCTAAGGACACCCCCTGACAGCAAGATGGGACAGGCTGGATCATAACTTGATAATTATTATTATTACCAGGGGAATTTAAAGCTACAAGCTAGTAGGTACTGCTTTACTCCCATTTCTTTTATTTAAACACATATTAACACACCATAACTTAAGAGCACATAAAGACAATTTTCTGCAGTATTTCAAGAAAACTGCTACCTGAAAATGTTCCTTTTCAGCATTGCTTTTAAGGCCGTAATAACCCTGCATATTTCATGTATCCAAGACTCTCAATATTCATGGTATCCCTACATGTAGATGATGTTTCTTGTCACCCAATCGTTCCCATAGGTCGGCACAGGTGTCAAACAGCCTGGGGGCCAATTTAAATCGCATTAACGTGATAACTCAATTGTACGCGGAATATGCCTACAGACCTATGAATCTGTAATTTTAGTACAAGGATTTATGATGAAAGGGATTGGACATTATTTTGCTGGATCTGTTTTTAATGCAATCAGAAATTGGTCTGAATGTGAAAGCGCATGCTTTTCAGTACCTAATCATTTCGAGTAGATACATTTTCTAGCAACATGGATTGATTTCCATCAAAATAGCATTGGTAATTTAATGCAAAAGCAAAGCAAAAATTCACTAAAATATTTTCTTCACTCAGAATTCTTCTTCAGATGTTTTAGAATTTCTACGGTTTAAGACTGTTGTTTCTGAAACAAACTCTATTGTATTGTAAAATGAATAAAACTTTACAGAAATTACAACATTCAGAATTATTTATTTAATTTTTTAAACCCTCATATATTATGTAGTTTCGAATTTTAGTCATCGGAGAATGTGTAGTGGATGATACTCAACTCATTCCTCGCAATCTTGTATGCCATATTCACAGTTTCACACATCTCAACATAGGACGTTCGCATTACTTATGGAAATGGGTTCCATTAAGTCTGATTTAAATGTTAGTGCTGGTGCCTGCCCTGGGCAATTTGTCCAATAAAGGGCTGCCATTAGCAATGCAACAAATAATATAACAACAAATATATTCTAAGGCGCTGATGTACGGAGAGATTTCCTTTTATAGTTTGCGAAAAATTTTTGATTATTCGTGTTACAGATTTGTAAAGAGATGTAGATTGAGTGATAGAGGTCAAGATGGCGGCGTCGTCGATCGCACGTCATTTTATAGCAAATGAGATAACTAAAATCAAATTATTAATTCAATGGAGTTATCTGACATGTGCTAGCTGTCACTTTGTGTAATATAATGGTCATATTTAGTGTATTTGTTGTAATTTAGACATTTACACTTATTATTATACTATTATTTTACACTTATATAACTCGATTAAACTAAAAAATCACCAGTACAATAAATGCGATGCGCGGGGCAACACTTAGTCGATATTTTGGAATTGGTTTTACGACAAAAAAGTATGGACGAATGCACAACCACTGTTAGGACAGAATTAGGTCGCGAATCAGTAGTTAGCGAAAGGAAGGTGGCACGATACCTTATTTGATGCGATGATGATGCACTTTCACGACGATACAAGCGATTTCCACGAATTTTCACTTGGTTAAATGAATTTTGGGCGCAATGGGCTGCGCACGCGAAGACGCACGAAAAACCGAATCCATCTTGATTTTCGACGACATTTCGCGGGTTGGCGCTGATTGGTGTAGCAGTCTCGCTCACACGCGGGTGAAAGGCAATGTGCAGGAATGGAATAGGAGGAGAGGAGTGCAGTAAAACCAACCTAATCCCATTAATTAGTTATACCAACAAAAAAAAACTAAGGAAATGACAATACATAATTTTAGTCGATCAGCGCACAAGCAAAGTGACAGCTAGCACATGTCAAATTACTCCATTGAATTAATAATTCGACTTTATATACAAAACTTGTGTTCTGCCGTGTTTCTGGACTACTAAATGACAGTCTGGCGACTGAGTGCCGTTGGGTTTTGAGGAGCTGGGGTTGGAATCTAGGCAATGTTCAACAGAATTACCTAATACTATGACGGTTTTATTTTTTATTGTCAATAAATTTTTATGTAAACAATCATCAATAAGTGTTGCCAGACTATTTAATGTTTGTTAAGATATTACTAGACTGGTTTAAACATGTTGAAGGCAACAGGAAAATTAAGTAATTTTATAAAAGTTGAAATAAACAATTTTTAATACTTTATACTATCGGATTTACGAATATGGAAATGCCAGACCAAATAGATGTTGTTAACATGTTGCCAGACTAGTATATTGGTTCGCTCTCAATAAAAGAGCAACTAAAGCGCCATAACCACAGCAAAAGGTCGCTAGAAATATAATAAAACTCTTAAGGAAGTTTTATTAGTAATATTTTATCAGTTATAAATTGAACTAATAAGTTCAATTTTTATCTGATAAAATATTACTAATAAAATTTCCTTAAGAGTGTGACATTCCATTTCCCGTGGCTATTTAAATGAAGACGAATGCACTGATATCAATGAATACGTTGCTGTCACTGCATTCGTCGTCATTTACTGTCTGTTAATAAGATGGTACTTAACAAACAGTAAGTGGTCTGGCAAAAAAAAAAACAAAAAAAAAAAAGTAGTCTGGCAAAACTTATAGATGATCGTTTACTTTACATATTCATTGAAAATAAAAAAATATAACTTGAAGTATTATTTAACACACACAATATAACATAAACTCGGTGTGAGTTTATGTTATATTCTTCCCATGGGGTAGGCAGAAACTATAGAACACCACCTGTCCTGCTCCGCTCCTTACATACTACTTTTGCTTCGCCTACGTTCATACATCGGGTCATACACGCATGCCGGTTGCGAGTACTACGCACCTGACCTTTCTGAAGAACATCACCAATTAGGTCACTACATGTCCTCCTAGAGCGTCCCCTCACGGCGTTTCCATTTTCTTCTCTGCTTTGTAAATACCCTTGGTCAGTCGCCTTTCATTCATCCTCTCAACATGACCATCATCGGAGGACATGGTGGAGCATACGGTGGAGGTCTGCCCGGCTTGGGCAGAGCACCGCCGTGTCCTCGTGGAGGCGATCGGCGGCAGAGACCTCTCGCGTTCGGCCCTGGTTCAGGCCATGGTACGGAGCGAGAGGGCATGGGCAGCCGTCACCTCCTTTTGCGAAGCAGTAATGCTCGCGAAGGAGGAGGCGGGACGGTTGAGTGAAAAAAGGTAAGTTTCGCGCCCTCTCGCCCCTAGCCGCCACAGAAGACGCCCAGGGCGTCGGGAATCCCGGGCGGATTTCCGGCCACCGTAGGCGCGGGCTTGCGGACGGTGAGCAATGGGTAGCTCTCCGTCCGGTAAAGACCAGGCCCGGGTCGACGGCGCGTTGTGTTCCACGCGCGCCTCAAAGAAATGTCGTCAGCACATAGGTAGGGGTCCACTAGGGCCGATGCCTGCCGAGGTCGCGGGAAGGTACTTATGGGTCACCGAGGCCCCCGCAACACAGGCAACAAGAAGGAATACGGGTGGGTTTTAGTCAGTAAGAGTCTGACACACCCTCCCGCTCCGCCCAGAGCGGGAGAAGTTATTTGATGATTTCCCACCATCAAAAAAAAAAAAAAGGTGACCATCAACATTTATCTAAGCATATTCTTTAAATTTTTGTTATTGTTTAGTATTACGTAATTCTGTTGAATTTACCTACCCTACCTTCTTCCGAACCCAACGACACTCAGTCACCAGACTGTCATAATCATAGTTAAGAATCACGCCAGAAAACAACTACATTAATCTCATTTGCTAAAAAATGACGTGAGACCTACACTGTCAGCTCTTAGTCTATGATGTTATAGGGAAATACTTAATATGTGTTTGAAGATATGGAAAAAAATCAGACAGTAAGTAATGGAGAAAATTAAACAGATAGGCAGTTACGTCAAAAGAAATGATAGTTACACTGGTTTATTTGCTTAAAAGGAGGCTCTAACCTCCCTTGTTATAATAATATATAAACCACTTTTCATTTTCATGCCCCCATCTTAATTGAAAGTTAATTTAGTTTTCTCTAACAGAAAGAAAGTGTTGGAAAACACTAACGTGAAACAAAAATATCGGAGATATATAAAAGAGGCTAAAGTGGCTATTATACCAATCATTAAAAATAAATGTCAATTTTAAATTATTGGACATATCATCGATTTATTGATACAATATTTATCATTTATTAGTTATGAAAATAAACAGTTCGTTACACAGCCCTTAGTATTCAGTGTGTCAGTACCTTAACCACGTAAATAGTGTTGTGTCGATAAGGATCGTTAGCGATTCTGTTTTTATTTATTATTGCTTGTTTTACGAGCAATATGTCGACTCGCTCAGGGCGCCAATTACACTTTTGGTTCCTTTTTATTTATTTTTGGTCTGTCTTGTCCCTACATGGTAAAGGCTTTTGCCAGGCATATCTGTCCCCCTGTTTAAAAATGGATAGACAGCTTTATTTGTTCCAAATCTTTAGCTATAAGTACCAGAAGAATAAAATACTGGGTGTGATTCTTCAAAGACTATTTGAGGAAGTTGTGTGAACTATTAATTTACTTAGGTACTTTTCTTGAGTTTTGTTTTATTCAATCATCCGTTACTAGTTCATCTAAACTAAACAACGTCTATTCATTGAATCGATATTGTCTATATAATTCCTTCCCCGCTTTCTTATATTAAAAGAATGAATGATGCCCCGCCGTGGATTGAACAGACTTAATTACTCGAATGAACGCAAAGATTGGCACTAACCCCTTTTTTTTTGGGTGGGAGATTATCAAATAACTTTTCCCGCTCTGGGCGGAGCGGAAGGGTGTGTCAGACTCTTACTGACTAAAACCCACACGTGTTCCTTGCGTTGCTTCTGTTGCTACCCTTTGGTAACCCTTTCGGACATTCCCGCGACCCCGGCAGGCATTGGCCCTAGTGGACCCCTACACTTGTGAAGACACCTCTTTGAGGCGAGCGTGTAACAAAACGCGCCGTCGCCGTCGACTTGGGCCTTATCGGACGGCGAGCTAGCCATTGCTCACCGTCCGCAAGCCCACGCCCACGGCGGCCGTAAATCCGCCTGGGATTCCCGACGCCCAGGGCGTCTCCTGCGGCGGCTAGGGGCGTGAGGGCGCGAAATGGCACTAGCCCCTGAAGGCTGTATAAAAATTATTATTATTATTTTAAGACTGTTAGCTTATAAATTGTGTAAATACATACATTTATCAATAAAGCTACTTTAAATGTTTAAACAATATGGCTCATTAAAACATTCAGCCGACCTTCTTGATGCCTGCCAACACACAAAAAAGTATGGACACGTCTACAATACTATTAAAGCTCTTACCTCTCTCTATGAGCGGATAGCGCACACGCAACTCAGACTAAAACAACAGACGGAGGGCCGGTCCAAGGCTTGTAATTAAATCTCTTATTACGGTACTTGTGTGTTTAACGGTTTGTTTATTTATTTAGAAAAAGGAAACGGCCATATCACGCAAGTTATTAATAAGTGGATACCGTACATGATGCATGTATGTTTGAAAAAAATGGGTTGTTTCAAAAAACAATATAGGTATTTTAATTATTTTATATTGATCTAAGTAATTGGATAGGGGCTTGTGGTCAAGTAATAATAGCCGCACGGGTCAATCGATCAGGTTAAGCTACGCTTGCCGCGGTTGGTCCGTGGTTAGGTGACCAGCTTTACATACCAAAACCCCTCCGTGCCTCGGAAAGCACCTTAAGCCGTTGGTCCCGGCTGTCATTTGTAGATCTTTGACAGTTGTTTCGTCAGAAGCCCGAAAGTCTGACAACCGGTCTTACGAAGGGGTATCACGTTACCCAGTAAATGGGTTGTGGAGGTCAGATAGGCAGTCGCTCCATGTAAAATACTGGTATTCAGCTGCATCCGGTTAGACTGGAAGCCGACCTCAACATAGCTGGGAAAAGGCTAGGCAGATGATGATCCATTTGGTCACGTGAGTAAAGTTTAGGTTTCCTAAGAAAGCATTGCCAATAGTGCCATCATTATAAGTGTCGCAAAATGACAGCTGTCATTAAAATTGCTCATGACAGGTGTTTTGACATTAAAGTGTCAAAACACGCTCTTTTTATTTGGACGGCCGTTATTTGTATGATAGCTCCGCTTTCTTAGGAACGCCCCGCGCGACACCGATTCGGAGTCAAACAATAGAAAATCAATTATGACTGTCCTTGACCAATTAAGACTGCTTACGTGTTAACCCCTTCAACTGCTGTTCGAAGATCTCACCATAACAACAGTGTACGGTGGTGACGCTAAAATACTTCTTTTTATTAAGTATATTTTTATTCCAGTCATAATATTTTTAGTTTCACGCCACAGCATTTTTAGACTGCTCGCAAATTCTAATGGAATGGAATCCCGTCAGCCAAGATTAGTTTTTAGTAAACCAATCTAAGCTTAACTCAAAATAAAACATTTATTAGTGTGAACTGGTGAAAAGGTCAGCGAAATCTGGTTTGTGAAAGACTATAACCATAATAAATTAAGATAAAATATAATCTTAATTTCTGAACATTCCCGACTAAATCTTGATACATTACAGAAGTCAGCATTCCTGTCTTGTAGATTCCTAAGATAATAACTGTTTTAAAATGGTAAATAAGTCAGCAAGTTGTAATGTTTGTTGTCAATGTCCAGGGTTTTGAGCGATACCCGGAAAATGGCCCCTCGTCAAAAGAACTATTTCGAATTTTTTGTCAATGATTGAACAACAGCTCGTCCGACTAACTATCCTGCCTACCTTCGGCAAATACCAATAATACCAGCCTGAAAGTGTTATAAAAACAATAATACCAGCCTGTTATTGTTCCATTCACTGCAGGGCAAAAGTCTCATGAAGAGACGGCACAAGCATTGATCACCACGACGCTAGCTCAAGACGGGATGGCGATTTCATACTTGTATTAACGAAGAAAATTCTGCTAAAAAAAAACACTACTTATTGCAGGCACTGATCATGCCTAAATGTATAAGTCCCGCATTCTATCACAGTTTGAATCACAATTCATATGTTCGAAAAAAAATTGTCTGCTCAACAAGGTACTCGTAAATAACGTAATTCATAATCAGCCTAAAATGTTGCCACTGCTGGGACACAGGCTCCTCTCTGTGAGAGGGAGTGGGCCGTAATCCACCACGCGGGCCCAGTGCGGGTTGAATTTTTGGTTCTAGGACTTGCCGGTTTCCTCACGATGTTTTCCTTCACCGTTTTGAGAGCAGTGGTGATGAAATAATTTACACAAAGTAAAGCGCCTAACAGGGTTCGAACCGACTTACAACTCGTAAATCGCGGTCGTTACCGCTGGTCGACCACTGCTCAAATAAAGCAATGAATGTTGTTGAACTGTCAAAACGAAACCCATTGCTACTGATTGTGTGTTACACAATAGGGTTTTACACCCATTTTTTAAAAGTGTCTTAATTAAATTCTGTAGTGCTAATATGCTCCAAAAAAAAAACACAATTTTTTTATTTAATCGATAAGTGCCATAAAAATGCATTTACAATTTTAGATTTTCTTTCACGCGTAGGTTGACGAAAACGCTGGACGCAGTGGACGCCATGTTGCTCTGTGTTCATGTCGTCACTGGGCTATGAAAACAAATGCGCTGATCTTTGTATGATAATTGACAAGTTTTTGTTAACATAGCCGTATGACGTAATAACATGCCTAAACTATCTCAATAATATATTTATAGATTTTTTTCTCGTATATAGTAAAATACCTTATTACCCCGCAGGTTTCCTCACGATGTTTTCTTTCACCGATGCCAGTAATGCCCAAGATGAACTTAGAAAGTACGTATGAATTAAAATGTAATATTTTCTATATTCAGCATAACCTAGAAAGTATCAGCAAAATATAATGTAATGATTCACCTAGATAAAATTGTCAAGTGCAGCGTTTTCTAACGAAGCCAAATGGGCACGTGTCATATCTAACCTTCAATTTGTTATTTGGCATGGTTTGTAAATTAAATTAAACAAAAGTACCTACTTGGTACACGTGTCGCGGTGTTGCCAAAGAGGTACGGCGAAATTCGAGTAACATGACACGATGACACTAAATTGTGATAACGGAATATTTTATTTATATATTCAAACAATTTGTCTTGTTTTTTAGTCAAAAATAATGTATAAATCCGAGGAAAATGTCGTGAGGAAAGTTTTGAGTATGAATGTGAAAGAAGAGTCTATAAGAGTAGGGGAAGACCGAAGAAACGATGGATGGCCTGTGTGGAAGATGATATACCACATTAGTCGTCATCTCGGTAGTCCCCTCTGGGTGACTACCGAGATGACGAATAGAGAATTAGGGAAGAAAAATACATATTGCGCCGACCCCAAATAAATTGGGATGAGGGCAGGAGACTGATGATATCATTCCAGCTTTCTGTTCCTGCAGGCTTAGCATGACGTTTTCTATTTCTTCGAAGAATAGACCTTCTTTTTTCTCCTTTTTTGACATCCCACCGTAGAAATCCTTCTACATAAAAAAAGACATAGACAAAGATCGTTAGAAACGAAAGACAAGATGACAGATTGTAGAAGGATTTCTACGGTGAGATGTCAAAAATGGAGAAATTAAATGTCACTTTGTATAGAAAGTGTGTGTGGCAGTGGTGGCCCAGTGGTAACGGCCGCGACTTACGAGTTGTAGGTCGTAGGTTCGAACCCGGACAGGCGCTTTACTTTGTGTAAATTATTTCATCACCACTGTCTCAAAAACGGTGAAGGAAAACATCGTGAGGAAACCGGCATGTCCTAGAACAAAAAATTCGAAGATATGTGACATCCACCAACCCGCACTGGGCCCGCGTGGTGGATTACGGCCCACTCCCTCTCACAGAGAGGAGGCCTGTGTCCCAGCAGTGGGAACATTATAGGCTGATTATGTTGTATAGAAAGAGCCGTGTCTATTCTTCGAAGAAATACAAAGCGTCATGCTAAGCCTGTTGTAGTCAATTGTTCTCTAGCAGTTAGAGTGATCTAGTAACTATCTTAAAAATATAAAAAAACCGAGCTATTGCTGTATGGTAGACGAGTGCAATTTCAATTTTAAATTTGCATTGAAACTTTCTACGCGTTATTCTTCACCTTAATGATAAGCAGAATTCAGTACTTTTCCAGTTATTAAAAGACCACAGAATATGTAAAAATGAAATTTGAGTTACTTAAGTTTTATCATGAGGATGGATAGCTGCGTTACTGTATATCATCCCACTGCTGGGCAAAAGCCTCTCCCCATGACTTCTGCGTGTTCTGAACTAAATATTTTCGTGATCCAGGTATAAGTGGGACAAGAATTCTGCCTTCCGTCATCGGTTTTGGTTAGAAATCTTAACACCATAGAAAAATACGAACGAAACACCATTTTTTGCCAATCTCTGCTGGACTGCAATCGATAAACTCAATTCCATTTCAACCAATCACAGCTCTGCAGTGCTGTTGTTTATTTTTAGATGCGTAAAGCTAAGTATGGCTACTCAGCAATCAGCACAAAAACGACTATATCCCCTTTTAATAGATATACATACCCGCGGCTACCATTACGCCTTAAATGATTTATGTTTTTTCGACGATTAGACGACAAAGTTTTCAGCAACCGATTGCATATACAGTCCATGATATTTATAATTATTTAATAGACAACAACAATCTTGCTATCAAGGGTAACCACAATTGCATATTCAAAACTAAGATTTAGCACGTATCAAATCAATTAGCATAAGTATCGATAAATCGCCGTAAAAAATCGCCTGAAGCGGTACCGACCATTAATAAACTAGGACATAAATTCCGTTGTCATCAATATATTGACGTTATGTACCACGGAGAAGTAAGCAATGGAGTGCTAAGGTCACGACTCTGTGACAGCAGTATTGAAATGATAATGATAAATAAGCCGAACACACCGGGGTAAATCTCCCCCCTGCAACTACACCACGGCGGAGGACATTGTGGAGTATACGTGCGCCAAAAGACGACGTACACGCCGAGCGTGCAGTTACTTGAATCACGCCGCAACGTCAACTTCAAGGCGTTCGTAGTGCGTGTACCGAATTGTTATCTCTCCCTCGTCATGGAACAAGACTTTTGGCCGCAGAACGTGGTGTTCTGATACTTCCGTGGACAAGTTCCACAAGCTCAAGCGAAAGTGAAGTACTACTAACTTAGTCTTGAGCCTTATTTATGAACACAACCTTGGTTTGGATTAAAATATGTATGTTTAGGTTATACGTCGTGATATGAAGTGGCGTCGTATCGTGACGTGACTAGACTAGATGTGTTCTCCTCCTGCTGGTATTAAGAAGACGAAGAAAAAGAAACAGAAAGATGTCGTAGCACGACGCGACGTCATATCGTGTTTATGTGTAAGAGCCCTAAGGCAAGCAGCACTTTCAGCTGAGCTTGACTATGTAATATCAACGCACAAAGGTTAATAAACTATAAGACAAGTATGATACTATACACAAAATCTGTAAAGAGCTTTATGTAAGCGGGCACGCCCTTTATGCCTTGGGGCTTTTATTTAGGTGATAAGTTCTGTTTACGTGTTTATATTTATTTTTAATTTCTGCTTGATTATAGTTTTCGATGTTTTTTTTATTGGTATAGTGGCGTGTGCTAACTGACATATGTCAAATAATTTATTTTAAAGTTTTGTGTTGCGTAATAAAAAATATTTTACATACTATTGTATACAATCAAGTTTTTCTAACTGAACAGACAGCTGTGCCGCTGGGGAGTTTGTTGCGCCACTTTTTCTACCCAGCTAAATCACTAGGAAGAGGTGAAGGGCGGGTCTTTTTGGGAGACTTTCTTATGTAATTTTGACGTTCGAAAAGTGCTGATTCTCAGCCTAGTTTGAATAAATGACTTTGATTTTACACGAAATAGGCGTTTCATTTTGACACAATTACTCACGAATTGTATGAGGATTGATTAGTGACTATGGAGACGATGTGCCCTTAACTCTCCATTAACGCAGTAATCTGTGGTATATATCAATTTGTGTGGCTACCGTGTTTTGGCAAATCCGACAGCCGGACCCGCGACCGGTTGGCGTGATGTTTTTTCTAACGTGTCCAATTTCACACGGACGTGATAAGTGAACGAACGGCCAATAGCGTGAGACCCGTATCCTGTATTTTATAAAATAATTACTATAGCAACTCGACTTTTGTATGTAAATTAATTATGAAGCGACATCTAATAAACAATTTGTTTGTAACTGGAACAGGGTCAACATTATTCGGCAAAAAACAATCTAGTTGTCTGAGTAGTAAAAATAAGATTGTAAATTTCATTAGAATCAGCTATGACGTCAGAGTGCTTCATGATTGGGTCGAAAAATTCTGCGCCACAAGACAAATATTAACTTTCTGAATTAAGTTGTTTAATTAGTATATCTTATTAAGCAAAGGTAAAAAATACATTTATAGTATTTTGTATACTTCACCATAGGCCTTTACTTTCAAGCCGAAAGTATTACACAAAAAATTAATTAGTTTTAGTTTTTACTAAAACTAACTTTTCTAATCAAATCAATTAAAATCTTTAGCTTATCAGTTATCAGTAAATAATTAACGACTATACCTAAACCACACGGAAAGTGACAACTCCGTCACTTTCCACGATACGATCTTCTTGAACCTTTTACGTAACAAACAGGATCTCTCTATGTAGATCAACTACTGGATATAATGCTATCCACCAATTAGACGCCTCTTTAAACGTTTACATAAAATATCTTAGGTAGGTATGAATATTCATAGTAAAATAGGTATCTTAAGTGTTCTTGGAATACGTAACATGTTTTGGAAGAAGGAAATGTTCTGAGAGATTATGTGACTGATTAATTAACCAGGGGCCATTTAGTTTTTATTTTAATTAAGCTAGGGAATTGGAATGTTTATTGTCACAATCATCATCAAGATATCTGCCAGCAAATATCAATTGCAAAACACAGGGCCCCCACTAACCACAAAAATACTATGACATTGCAACGATTACATCGACAGAGATTTTTAGTAACTTTGTCCATCGCTAAATAGAGCCAGGAACAAAATTTAAAACCTATACATTTAATTTTAGAACATGATATTTTTGAAGGTTTCAACTTTTAAGGCTTACAAAATGTTTTAACCTTTGTCATCGGTAGGTTAAGTGACCAGCAACTCAAAATTACAATAAAAAATCGACTATTATGTATATTCAATTTTCGAAGCGAGTCAAAATCGACTAAACGTGGTAATTTTAGACAAAATTTACGTGTACCGAGATTAATATGGTTCAGTGGAGTGTACTTAAAGTGTTATGTTACAGGCAACTGGGGGTAAGTGTCGTTTAAGACTACGCCGGCAAAACTGACACCCTGGTTAGTACAAGAAAACGTGTGATAATTTGCTGGGTACTTTAAGTAACTGAACATTAAGCCAATTTTAGTTAAAATAGTAAATAATGTACAATAAGGATTATGTAATAAAGCCATTTATGATTTGATTAATAAATGAACATACCCAATTGTAAATTATTGTTTTATACACAATAAATACTTCTATTACATACGTTGCAATTTCAATATCCAGTCGCCAAAAAAACATCACATTGTACACAACTATCACATAATTGTGACTTTATTTATTTCACTATTTAATATGACATTTATTTAATTATTGACTACTAGATACTTCTTGACCTTGAAAGATAAAATGATTTTCCAATTTAATAATTATGTATTTTGATATTATATTGTAATTTATGTGTAAATTTTGCATGCCCAAGTGACGGCAGAGCATGGAGAACACTATCAAAACTTATATATCATCTGTATCCCTTCCCTACCCATGTTGGCAAAAATGTGAAACATTTAGGGGTTCAACATGGTCGGGGGTAAAGATTGTGGTGTTTGAACGTGGAATAAACCTGTTGTATTATGTTTTCATTCTAATTTGTTGACAATGTTCCCGAGGAGCGTCATTCAATTACTTATGTTTACTTTTGTGCAAAACGTTGCCTGAAGATCTTTCTTGGGATTTTCGACGAAAATCCCAAGAAAGAACTTCCATTCATCCATTATTTTTAAAGAAATCTCGTGTAAAATGAATGGGAATCCCGCATAATATTACTATCAGACAATTTATTTATTTATTTAATATAAGGTAGCTTCACAGCTTACAGAAGTATAATCTTATTAATAATATCTAAACATTACACCAATTACGAAGTAGACAGAAAATAAGAAATATTAATGTAAAATGGATAACTACATGATGATTTTAATACATATAAATTTAATTAATTAATTAATTAAATCACTCAATAAATCACATATATTTCTATAAGCGACTTTCTAAAAATTAAGCTCAAGTCTAGTATTTTATATTTTTAGAATTTCCTTGTATAATATATACTATTTTGTTTTAAGAACATTATAACTAGTTATCTATCCTAATAAATATGATAATATTCTAATAATAGTATGTTTCCGATAAGCCGAACATCCAAATTAGCATTCGTATCCATTCATAAATTAATTAGTGCCTTACCTAATAAATCCCTATTTTCTGTTTGGTTTTCATGTGCATTTTTCTTTCAGTAATAGTTTTGCGCAGTTACCTTCGGCATCGTGTCACTTCGAGATATATTGGATTTTTCTTTCCGCATTTGTAATCGAAAATTAACTTCTAATGCTTCTGATGTCTTTGCATTATGATTCTTACAAGTTTGAAATGGAAAGTCTAAGTCAAATGATATTTAAGTAGGTAGGCCATTAAAAGCCACTTTTGAACGTCAACATTTACAAGAAAAAGGAATTGATTCATCCAAAAAGGAGTTTCGTATGAAGAAGAATGGGCAAGAAACTCCATAGATAGATAAATAAGAAGGATGACTATTCAATAGAATAATGGGATCTCTTAAAAGTACGCTGTTCTACAAAACGGCACATACCTAATCATAAAAATATACTAAGTCCTTTTTTTATTTTTTTATAAATGGCATCTCGCAGGTCAACCTATGAGGTTATCGGGTGCTTAACTGGGTTTACCTGCGGGTGCCTCAATAAATTAAGGCCCCCAGCCAGGGCATAAAACTTATAAACTAAGCGACTACACGCTAAGGGCACCCCCTGTGGGGTATGGACCTCGGCTTAGGGCGTCGCTGGGGGAGGGCAGCATGGGACAGGCTGGATCGGATTAAATACTTAGATATATTTAATCCGATCTAGCCTGTCCCTTGCTGCCCTCCCCCAGCGAGTCCATAGCATCACTACAATTGATATTCGCCATGAGAAAATGGCGCTGGTTTCTCATGTTTTTCCTCGTTTCGTTTCGTTTGGATTTGTACCAGATTAATAACAATATGCTCGCTCCCCACTACATGGGACTTAAACATAACTGGCGAAATGTGGGTGTACTACAGGTAAACCTCTGCCCAACCCTTCGGGGAAACAAGGTGTGATGTTAAGTTATGTTTTCTCGTTTCAATCACTCATAAAATCGTAAAACACTCATAAATGTGCTACAAAATATTGTTAAAAAAACGAGTCACTTGCCCCTCAAGTGTCAGTGTGGGTGACGAACAATCACAGGTATCTGTAAACATACGTGTTGTTTGTACAACTCCGTCGCTGCGCACACGCAGGCGGGGCGGTAGGCGGGTTGATGTATGTAGCAACTGTTTGAGTATGTGATATTTGTATAAAAGTTGTGTTAGGTATGATTTGGCGAGGTTTTATAGCTGTATTTGTCAGTGTAATAATATGTGACGGATTTGTTGTCAATGTCACTTAGTCCGAACGTCCAGTCGTCCAGCAACCATCTCTAGGACAGCATTGGAGCTCCAATGCTGTCCTAGAGATGATTGCTGGACGTTTGGACTGCCCTTATATTAGGAAGTGTTGCAGTAGGCATATAGCCATGTTAACGAGCGTCGTGATATTTGCTGTGTTTTATTAATTAATGTTATTATTTTTATACAAAATTTGCCCTAAACTTTTATTGTTAGGTGTACCTATTTTATATTATTAATTTCCGATTAATTTTTATTTTTATTTACATTGACTTGCTTATTTTTATTTGACATTGTATTAGTTTTTTATATTGTGATTTGTATTTATCGCGTGTTTCGTGTGATTGTAATATGGAAGAACTTGAAATAAATGGTTATTTATTTATTTATTTATAGAGATTGGTGAAACGTATCAAGAACAGTAGGTAGCACAACAACTAAGCGAATTTGTTTCAGCTTATGTTACATAATTACCATGATTGGTTTCACCAATCTGTAGCCGATAAATGAAAACATCTACATGCCTTCAAGATCAGTCTGCCTTGTCTTGGAGACAGTCATCACAGGATTGTGTGATAGTTAATTTTTGTATCACCTTTTCATTATCTTTGAAATATTTTAGTTACTTCATTATCTTATCGACATGTCTCTTACCGTGCCTTTATAAATTGCGTTTCAATTAAATGTGTAACACTCCTCCCTAAAAAATGCTGTCTTTTTTAAACACTGACTCCCAAAATACGGGCCTAGGCTTAGTTTGGGAGTTAGGATCAGATCTTTGTCATACATAAATTGTATGATTGTGACTTTTAGTGTTTGTCATATTTTTTATATATATTAAAGTTATACCGATGCGGTCAAGAACCATGTCTACGTGTTATTTTTATAACATGCGGGATTTCTCCTGCTTGATAGCAAAACAGGAAAGAGTACTAAAACGAATCAACCAATGCACTATCGATAAACAAACAGGACACCAGTATTACTACATATTGAAGTGAAGTGCGGACGCGCAATATTTATGATCAATATTTAGTATAGCGGATTATGAACAAGCCATGTCCGTTGGGCCAGCGATTAAGGCGCACAAGACCCAATTGACCAATTTAGGCTTCACTTAAAAAAGAAAAAATGCCTAATCTGTGTAGTTTGTGGTAGCGGAAAAAATATATGTTAATTTTGAACCTATGTCCCAGAACTTGGTTGTTACCAAAACACGTTTTGAAAAAAATCTCGATACAAACTAACCTCTTACCTTGAGTTCTAATGCAAAATATCTGTATTAAATATCAACATACGTTACATATTTAATTAATAACAAGAACGTCTTATTTGAATGCAGAACTTGATTGTTTTTTATTTTCGATTACTCAACTCAATTTTGAGTAAATAGATAATTGCTTCATATTTTGCAATAAATTACAAGCGTTGTGTCATCGCGTTTCTCTTTCTTTTCTATGCAATCTGACAGTGACCGCGGTTTAGGTGTTGTCAGCGTCTTAAGTTGCATTTTCAAGCGACTTCAAAAAAAGAGGAGCTTCTTTTTCGTCTGTATGTATTTTTTTATGTTTGTTCATCGATAGTTTCGAATTGTGGACCGATTTTGGAAATTGTTTTTCCATAAAGTGGAGAAAGCTTGTGCCGTGGTTTTATATTTTATTAATTTTGCTTGGGTACTTTTTGAGTTAGCTTCAGCTAGCTATGTGGATGATATGTTATTATAACTTCCTGTCACTGTTATTTACATAGCAGGTAATATTTAATACCTAAAAACTGAAATATAAAAACTTTTTTACAAATTTCGGAAGTCTTTGGTTTCGTATTTTCGTTTTTTGCCACCGACTTCGGAAATTAAAGTTATTTTTCACTTGGTAGTGGTTTTTTTTGTATTATATAGTCAGCAGCACTACGGTATTGGAACTGAGAAAACTTTACCGATCGATTTTATTGTAGCTTTTAATCATCAGAAAACTCTTATTAAAATAATAATAATAATAGCTTATTAATGTCCCGCTGCAGGGCTTTTTTTTTTTCTTCTTCTTGTCTTAACTTCTCCCACTCTGGGCGGAGCGGGAGGGTGTGTCAGACTCTTACTGATTAAAACCCCGGGTGGGTTTTAGTCAGTAAGTATTCCTTCCTGTTGCCTGTGTTGCGGGGGCCTCGGTGACCCATAAGTACCTTTCCGCGACCCCGGCAGGCATCGGCCCTAGTGGACCCCTACCTTTGTGCTGACGACATCTCTTTGAGGCGCGCGTGGATTCAACGTGCCGTCGACCCGGGCCTGGTCCTTACCGGACGGTGAGCTACCCATTGCTCACCGTCCGCAAGCCCGCGCCTGCGTTGCCATGAGATCCCGCCGGAGCTCCGTCCGCTGTGCCACGATTTCTCGCGGCAGCGGAGTTACGCCCCAGCGTTTCGCCTCCTCGCGCCACTCCCATACGTGTGCGAGGACTTTTGCCTCCAGATCCCATGGCGGCAATCCGGCAAGGAGGCTCGCTGCCTCACAGGAGACCGTGCGGTATCCCTGGACCATCCGGATGGCCATGACCCTTTGGACCGCGCTCAATCGGCGGGCTGGCCGCAGCGCTAGAGAGCGTGCCCATACAGGAGCCCCGTAGAGGGCCATGGACCGTACGACCCCCGCGTAGAGCCTCCGGCAGGAGGCGTTTGGACCCCCTAGATTGAGCAGGAGCCGCTTCAATGCAGCGCCTGCCCGCTCCAGTTTGGGAGCCAAACGTCGGAAATGCTACACGAAGTTCCACCGGCTGTCGAGGACGAGTCCCAGGTACTTCATCGTCAACTTGACGCCGATGGAAACCCCTCCTTCCGTTATTTGGGACCCCAACGGTGGCGCGTTCCGAGGACCTTGAAAACACATGGCCTCGGACTTATGCAGGGTCACTCAGAGTCCCAATTGCCTGATCCTTTCGACAATTGTCGCAACCCCGCGTGCAGGCTGCAGGGCTAAGGCCTCTTCTCTTATAGAGAGGGCACTTAATTGAAGTCCGATGAAATGTATCCAATCGCAGGTGTAGTCGTTGCTCACTGCACGATCTCTCTCCATCTGGTTCTGTTATTTGACAGTCTGGTGCATTAACAGGGCCTCCAACCATTGGAGGGTTCATTTGGTCGGACAACCTCATCTGTGACCTCCCGTGTGGCCTATTACCCTCTACTCTGCTCTGCACACACGTTCTATGAAGTCATTATTCCGTCTTGAGACATGAGCAAAGAACTTTAGTATTCAATGAGACTGTAATTTTGCTGATAGACGCTTTTTGATGCCGACTCTTGACTTAAGCCCTTGATAATCTTTACGACACCAACTTTAGTATCATTAAGGGGACTACAGGACCTAAACGCAAATTTTGTAAGTTTTATAATGCTTAAAAGTGATGTTATGAATTATGATCAACTGCAATAAACAAGATCGATTTAGTTATTTTTTTTTAATTTTAAATTCTAAATTTTGTTTTCATGTAGTTTTACTTTTTTTTATAGCGTGGGTACATGTACTCTATGTCATATTATAAAAGTTGAAATATGTAAGTGCTGTGCACACCTGTAAGTGACGAATTCACTCAAATTTTTAAGTTTAATTGTTATAGTATCCCAAACAATGTATTAGTGAATTTGGATAATTATATAATAATATAATAATTCAATAAATAAATATGCAAACAAAAATAATACGTTTAATTTTGCTCAAATTGCAGCAACTTATAATCAGACATTTGACTTCTCAGTTAATACACTATTTAGAACATGTTCAACAAATATAACAAGTCTAGAACGGACTACGTTATCAGGACAGCTGTTTGTCTCAGCATGTTTCAGACTATAAGACAGTTCGCAGTCGTGATAGCCCTAACCTATATACTCACTAGATTACGGTGAAGACCCGGTCTCGCGAAACACCGATGACATTTACATTAAAATTTACTTAAACTTTCTCGGTCAAAGTATACAAAACTTTTATAATCCTAGTTTGTTTAGATGGTTAAATAAATAAATAATAGGATAGAATAGTTTTTCTAATTCTCTCTCTAAAATTCTTTATTGAGCAGAGCAGTGGTGGCCCATTGGTAACGGCTGCGACTTCGAACCCAGACTGGCGCTATAAGGTTCGTGCAGACTAGACTAGTAAATTATTAAATCACCACTGATCTTAAAACGGTGAAGGAAAACATCGTGAGGAAACCGGCACATCCTGGAACCAAAAATTCGAAGACATGTGACATCTACCAACCCGCACTGTGCCCGCGTGGTAGATTACAGCCTTATAGGCCTGTGTCTCAGAAGTGGGAGCATTATAGGCTGATAAATAATAATAATTCTGACAATTTCTTTTAGAAAAGTGGAATGTTTCATTTGTTGTTTCATTGCATTGTTAGAGCTGGGTCAATAAGGTAAAATAGCAGAATGATATGAAAACAATTAGGTTTAAAACCAAAATTATCCTTAAAACTTAGGCGCCTCAAAGAGATGTCGTCAGCACAAGTGTAGGGGTCCACTAGACCCGATGCCTGCCGGGGTCGCGGGAATTGGTACTAAAGGGTTACCGAGGCCCCTGGCAATACAGGCAACGGAAGGAACACGGGTGGGTTTTAGTCAGTAAGAGTCTGACACTTCCTGGCGCTCCGCCCAGAGCGGGAGAAGTTATTTGATGATTTCCCACCCAAAAAAAAAAAAACCCACCGCAATGGTAGAAGAATGTTAAAAAAAATATAAAATAAAGAAGCATCTTAAAAAAAGATGTTTTTTCAAAGATTTTTCTTGACAATTACCTGAAAGGTACAAATTTTACTAGCTTAGGGCTTCGAATCAGATACCAAATTCAATATATACGAGTATATGTATACCTAATATTTATTTTCTCCAATAACATAAGACAGCTTTTAGCATTAAGGTTTCTGCAGACTGGGGCGATATCGCGGGCGCGACAGGTATCTGCCTGTCGCACCTGCGATGTCGCCCCAGTCAGCAGAAGCCTTTACAAACACAACCCTGAAATGAAAAAATATCTTCAAAATATTATGACGTAATTCCGACTCAACAAAATTCCTTAGCCACCCAGACTTGACATTAATGTAACAAATAAAGTGACTTCTAAGTGCCCTAAGTACACACCTGTTTACTTCAGATCATTACTACTAACTCCGTGATAACATATTTTCATATCAAGTGCTTAAAGCAAATATTAAATAAGTTCTTTATTGATTTTTTACAGATTAGGCGACGATATTACTCCAGTAAGTCGTGATAAAAAAAAGGATAAAGGTCGATACTCCCGAGTCTGAAAATAAATATTTAAAAACTATTGCTGAGAATTAGGCATTGGAGTTTTTTTATTAAAATTGTTTTTTTTTTAAATTGCGTAATTGTATGCACAAATATTTTGACAAGTCATTCTGTAACCACGAATTATTAAATCCTATGGGAATAGATTGATTAATTCACATTGATGCATTCTGTAGTTCATTACTAAAAGGTAAGAAACTAACAATGCAAACCACTGAGTCTGGTCAATACCGAGAATAGTAGTTGGTCAATACCAAGCAGACAGGCGCGACGCGACAGCACGACGCGACAGTACCTAGTACAATTTCTAGTTCATTAATCGGGTGTACGGTTCACTTCGTAGTTTCGAACTACTTTCGGACAGGCCCACTACTTCGTTGACGGACTTAGAGAGTAGGGCCCTCGGGCAGAAAGAAGATGATGATTTTTCGGAATGAAGATTCCTTAATGCCTGTACCTAAGTTTTTAAATAGCGCCAGTCTGAATTAAGGCTCGTGTAGGATGGCGTGACATCGCGGGCGCGACAGGCACCGCGACGCAAAGCACGATACTTTCCGTAGAAATTGTACTAGGTACTGTCGCGTCGTGCTGTCGCGTCGCGCCTGTCTGCTTGGTATTGACCAACTACTATTCTCGGTATTGACCAGACTTTTAATGACAGAATTTTAATAAAAAACTCCAATGCCTAATGCATTGGAGTTTTTTTATTAAAATTGATTTTTTTTTTAATTGCGTAATTGTATGCACAAATATTTTGACAAGTCATTCTGTAACCACGAATTATTAAATCCTATGGGTATAGATTGATTAATTCACATTGATGCATTCTGTAGTTCATTACTAAAAGGTAAGAAACTTACAATGCAAACCACTGAGTCTGGTCAATACCGAGAATAGTAGTTGGTCAATACCAAGCAGACAGGCGCGACGCGACAGCACGACGCGACAGTACCTAGTACAATTTCTACGGAAAGTATCGTGCTTTGCGTCGCGGTGCCTGTCGCGCCCGCGATGTCACGCCATCCTACACGAGCCTTAATTCAGACTGGCGCTATTTAAAAACTTACAGGCATTAAGGAATCTTCATTCCGAAAAATCATCATCTTCTTTCTGCCCGAGGGCCCTACTCTCTAAGTCCGTCAACGAAGTAGCGGGCCTGTCCGAAAGTAGTTCGAAACTACGAAGTGAACCCTACACCCGATTAATGAACTTTTTTTGGCGGGCAAAAACACATAGGGAGTAGGGACTACTCTCAAATCGTGGTCACATTCATTCTTAGGTCGGACCCCAAACTAATCCTATATCCGTAGGTGATAGGAACTAGTAGGAATCGACCGTAACTTCGGTCGAAACTACGGACTTCGTGCTTAGGTAGTAGACCTCCTGATCCCAATTTATTTGAGGTCGGCGTAGTCTATCGTCTATCTCCTAGTATCATGTGTTTCTCCTACAAAAATCTCTTTTTTCCTCCTTTCTGTTCCAATCACCTTTCATACATACGTATATCCAAAGTTTCGTAGGTTTTCTTCTAAAATTATAGCCATCCTAAATATATAATCAAAACTTTCCGAATTAAGAAATATGTCCGAAATTCACAACTTTATTTACTCCAAACTTCAATCCGAAAGATAATATCATAACTGTTATGAAATACATCTTATTCTTGGGTATCTTCTTTACAAAATTTCTTATTCGACATCCAACTATGCTAAACCTTGGTTTAGAATTAAGTCTGCGCTACTATCTTAAAACAGAAGCTCAAATATAATAATAAAACTGAGCAAATCTAATCGTGAGGCGTGGCACGACTTAACCTTTCCAACGATGTAGACGATGTAGGGAATCTTACTAAAACAGGAGTTACGACTTATGGACTGGTGAGATGACTTTTATATTGTCACTAAAATTTGAGCAAATCTTCTGGAAAAAACGTAATTATGTAAAAAAAGAAACTCGGACACGAGCCTAGACGAAGGGTCATCCTATCAGCGATGACAATGATGGAAAAGTAGAAAATGTATCGGAAGGACTTAAAGCTACCTATCTTATCAATCAATCAATCAACTCAGCCTATAACAGTCCACTGCTGGACATAGGCCTCTCCCAGGCTGCGCCACAACACCCTGTCCTCCGCATTCCGCATCCAGCCTGTCCCAGTCACCTTTTTAAGGACGTCGTTCCATCTAGCTGGGGGCGTCCCACACTACACTTGCCGATACGCGGTCTCCACTCCAGGACTCATCTGCTCCACCGGCCATCAGTCCTTCGACACACATGGCCAGCCCACTGCCACTTCAGCTTGCTGACTCTGCAGGCTATGTCGGTAACTCCGGTTTTCTTCCGGATAACTTCATTTCTGATCTTATCCTTCAAAGAAACTCCGAGCATACCACCTACCTACCTATCTTAAGTTAATATCAATGCAGTTAAAAGTTGTAGAAATATAAAACGCTTTAAAAGCGATTGCCACTTGTCTCAGCCCCAGATCCTCAACCAACAAAATGTAATTTACAACTTTGTAAATAATTTTGCACACCCGTGACTTGGTCTTGGGTTTCTTGTTCCCCGACCCACTACGTCGCATTGCATCGTCCGCCCACGCTATTACTTCGTTTTTACTTAGCGTTTTTCTGTTTTTTTTTTTTTTTTTGCTCGGCTCCTAAGGGTCGTGATGTTAAATGGCTTATAGCCTTCCTCAAGAATTGGGCTATCCGATGCAAAAATATTTTTTCATATCTGACAGGTAGTTCCAGAGATTACACCCTCCGTACAAACTTACATACAAACAAATTTGACCACTTTATAATATGTAGGTACTTATTCGTATAGATGAAGTAACTAAAGTGACAATTAGGAAAGGCCTTCTCCTTGATTCTATTCACTACCTTATTTAGATTTATAGGCCCACGAAAATAGAAAAATTCTTCATCTTTAAAATATTTCTCAATATACATATTTCTTAGTGAATTTGAATATTTCGAAAGGCGGTTTGCCTAGTCGAGTTTGTATTTGGAATGTTTATTATCGATACTACATGATCAGCACATATTTACTCACTTAGCGTTACTTGCACCTTGTACATACTATGTTTTATGTATCTAGCTCAACAACGTGGGTGGAATTCTCGGTTTACTTTTCACACAAAAAACCCAACATCATGGTATATCATCACCATATTACGTCGTCTCCACGGAATTTATAGCTTTTGTCATAAAATAGATACGTGATAGAAAAAAATTAAAGGACACCCGCGGGTAGTCGGGCGTATCCTTGCTCCTTGCGTCACCGTATCAACAAAGCGGTGCCCACGCGCTAATGTATTCAACGCGGCGATTGATGAAGTATAAAATTTCTTAGTACCGTCTCACTCACAATGGAATTATGATAATTTATCGGTTGGCTTGTGCCGGCCGAGTGTGTGGGAACGCGCGCGGCACGGGCTTTCCCACGACGCCAAGCTACGAAGAAGAACGTCTCATTGGCTACGATCAGAAGCGTCGCTTACGCCGTTATCCGCTCGCGTGTCAAAGTGCCCTCAGCGCCGACAGGTCGTAAGTACCAAGTGGCCCGCGCTTGGGGCACGATTCGCCTGTTCCGAAGGCGGTGTTGACACATAGGACGTTTAGCCGTCTAGCGGCGTAAGACAGAATTGGAGTAAGTAGCGTCACGGCGGCTTCGACCGCACAATGGTTCGGTGTCGAGTCGACTAGCGGTGCTGGGAACAAACTCACACCTCTGCAAGGTGATAGTCAATGTTATTGTTTTGACTGACTAATTAGGATGATGTTTTTGTAACTCAAGGATGTTGTTTAAGATAAATGGCATTTTTATGTCGTGTTCTAGGATTAGAGTAAATTGTTGCATTATTCATTTATATTTAAAGAGCGACACATATGTTATGGGTTAAATGGCTGTCAGAAAGTATTAATCATGTCAACTGTAATAAATAATACTCGTAAGAAATATGATTTTCTCGATAAATGACTGGAAAAAACTAGATAGTTGTAGAAGAAATATTTGTAAAATTAAACTCACATTGCTGGTTTTCAAATAGACTTTGTCGTGAGCCGTGCAGGCAGTCACGGCAACATTTTCCGAAGTAGGCCACAAGGCACAAATAATAATTAATAACACACGTAAGCAGTAAAAAGTCGGTGCGACAGTAATAATTTCTATTCGTCACTCTGTCTGTATGACCGACGGAGGCGATAACGCGCCTCATGTCGCCGTAGAACTGTGCCCGCGCCGAACGCACAGGGCTGCCAGAAATGATAAAAAAATATTCAACATTATTTTCTTACTTTTTGACGTTATTGACAGAAAACTGATGATAACAAAATCGGGGGATACAGTTTGGAGCTACATATCTATCATCTGCATTCAAAAGTTAATTACACTATTCGATAGCTAAAGGATCAAAGAAAGGATTTATTCAAAGAAAATATTACCCGTTACATTCACGTATTTAAGTAAAACACACGGCCGTGTCCACGACACAGCCACACCCCGATTTTTTTATATCATGATCTGCACATCAATACCAAAGTCTGTCCAATAAAGAAGTCCTTTAACATTGTAAAAAAATGACGAGAGCATAACAATTAAAAAACATGTCTACAAAACTCGTAATAAGCCTTTAATGCACAGTTTTTTCTTTTTGTTACTAAAAAGAGGGAATTTCGTTCCTTGACAGTTATTTAATTCATCGCCACGAGTCACCTTGTCGTTGTGACGTCACTGTGTATTCTTTGGCGCGCGAATGGGGGAGCGTCTTGGCGTGCGTATGCGCAGGGTGACGTAAGGAGGGTGCGCGACTGCGCGTGGGAACTCGTGCCAGCCAGCTGCTATCAGCTGAGACCTTCACTTGGATGCACAGCTGTTTGATCTTACCGGCTATGATTTAAAATAAAATAATAGTAATGAAATAACTGGCGCGAACTTTGACCAGATTTTGTAGGTAACGGTTTTTGTAGGGTCAAAAAAAATTTTTTTTTCCTTTTATTTTCCACACGTAAATACTTAATTGTACCTAATAGGTAAGTATTTGTAATCATTTTAAAACATTTTCGTGTAAAGAAAGGAAATCTTATTTAAAATAATGGAATGTTATTAGGTTCAAATGAGGCCAACTTAAAGAAAATAATAAAGTTCAGTCACATATTACTAAAGCTATTGCTTAAAAATTACAATAATTGTATCCTAATATGTATCCTTGATCCATAAAAAAATAGTTTTCAGTTCTTTAATTAAATCGGAAAAATAAGGCATGTTTATGAGGGAAATTTAAATTACTATCTCAATAAATGTTTATTCTGTTATTTTCTATCTAGTCGAGTTTCATCAACCATTCAATAAATCTAATATAAATTCCAGAATCCCGCGAGTGCCACCCCTACTTTTATCACGGGCGTTTTGCCACAATCGGTGTAGGGCGCATAAAAGCGGAGCGACGGGCCGCGCGCGCGCCATTCGCTCACAGACCTTCGCGCGCGCTCCAATGATCCTACCCGCCCGTACTATGTCGCCGCCGCACGGCGCCTTCCACCCGCCCGCGCACGCGCAACCCGACGAGGAACCCGTCTCCCGAACATACCAATACAGAAAAGTCATGAAACCCATGCTAGAAAGAAAAAGGAGGGCACGCATCAACCGCTGCCTCGACGAACTCAAAGACCTCATGGTTACCGCCCTGCAAGCTGAAGGAGAAAATGTCTCCAAACTGGAAAAAGCCGACATCTTGGAACTTACTGTCCGACACCTCCACAGCCTTAAAAGGAGAGGTCAGTTAGTGCTGAAATCAGAAATGTCTTACCAAGAACGTTTTCGTGCTGGATTTACTCAGTGTGCTACAGAAGTGTCTCAGTTTATTGCAAACGCTACGTTAGCTGCCACTGCCATGCAGCGTCAAGGCCCAGTGGATCCTCAGGCTGGAGCGAGGCTGCTGCAGCACCTCAGTAACTGTATAAGGAGGTTGGAGAATCCTCAAGTCGTGCAGCCTCAGCCGATAGCGCCGAATGGTGTTGCAAGGCCCACGCCTTTGCAGGCCATCGCGCCGGCGCCTCCCCAGCAGCATCAGGTTGTGGTGCAGAGGACATCGCTACCAGACCGAGGGTTGAAGAGGCTGGCGGAGCCGATGGACTCTGAAGCGGCGCTCGCGAAGCGTGCGTACGCGCCGCCCTCGCCGCCGCACAGCCCCGCCTCCGAGCCTGACTCCGCCCAGTCGATGTGGCGGCCTTGGTGACCGAGGAGGCTACTCCTCCACCTCGCATGCAGGACCGTGTGACAACGTGTGATAATCATTTATGTTGTTGTTTGTTTCTATTAACGTTCCTAGAATTGATGTGTGTTAACGAAGTTTGGGTTGTTCTCGCTTTGCTTGTTGAAGTTTTACTTTTTATTAATTTAATAAATTAAGGTTTTTTTGTTCAGTAGTAATCTGTTATTTTTGTATTCCTATAACTTCAACGTCTTCCGCGTCAGTTAAAGCATTTACTTGTACGTTTAAGTACCACGTAGCGTAGTTAGCACCTAAGTTTTACTGTGATAAATAGTTATCTTCGATAGGAGTTGTTAGGTTAGCGAATTCGTAGAGGATGTTTACTGTAGGCTAATTGAATGATAAACAGAAAATAAACAATGTTTGCAACAATATTTGTTTTGTTTCGGTAGCCACCTTGTACTAACTGATAATAATGCACCTGCATTATTGTAACTATTTCGTGTTCTATCTATGTCTAACCATTTCTTTATTTATTCATCGACTAACTCTTCCTTATAATCTAGTGCAACTGTCATACCATTATTTGCATAACAACTTGACAAAAAATTCTCATAGTCCCGCAATGTCTCATGTAAGTACCAACTAATTAGTTCTTACATACGACTCGCTCTTAATTTCCTTATCATAAGATTTAATTCACATCTTAATTAGATATTGCACTGGTTATACTCAAAACTAAAGGTCTCATTTCCTTACAATCTCCAGTTGCTTCAGTAAAAATATTTCATCTCAAGCTAAAACATATCTTATTCGTTTTCTTTTGAGTTTAAATTGCATTAGTAAAACTATCATTGCACATCTCCAGTATTAATGTAATGGAGTGCTGTTTTATTAAATTCTTGTAAATTTCTTTGTATTGTATGCGGGTGTAGTTCACACGGTATTCAACGACCGTGCCAGATTTTATTGCCCAAGAGCATCTATAAAATCATTCCGCTTTAGAACAACGACCCGATTTAAAAACAGCATCTATTCTGAATTGCAAAGTTCGTTTTTGAATCCCAGATAGTAATTTCACACGTGCAAATGTCAAACTCCGAATTGACAAACAAACAACAAAGATTTGAAATGTCAAATTACTATCATACACTTGGATTAAAAAAACTTTAGAGTGTATTTGATTGAAACAGAAAAACAAAAAAAATCGTCAATGTTTTCTTATTATTATTAATTACTAGATTACTTATTTCTTCAATATTCCAGAGGGCCTAGACATCGACGACCAAATAATCAAAAATGTATTGGATTGACGTAAGCTACCAACAACCTTAAGTCAATCCTGTTGAAAATCGTTGTAGAATTTAAGAGACGCTTTGGAAGCGATTGTCACTTGTCTTGCCCTCAGGTTTTGATAGGGAACTCATTGATGAAATATGTGCTTCTAAAATAACCATTAGAATTCAGATTCCTAACAGCAGAGACTATTTTAAATATCATACTTGTATACCTCGGATTTCTGATCACGGTATGTAAGTATATTGAAATAACCTCAAAATTATGTCACTGTCAAACACCTTAGCATGCAAATAAAACGTGAAACACAACCATGAGTTAATAAAGCCCCGTATTCATTGTAAACATTTTTTTTAAAACATGGTTGCATAAACATTTTCCTGAGTTGCTGTCATTTATGTTGCGGAGTTGATCACGCCATGTTGAAGAGTTGCCGCTCGGCGAGCGAAAACATCAATCGCAAACTGGCGTGTGGACGGGAAGTATGGCTGTAAACATTTTTGCCAGCAACTTTGGGGCTGAGCAAATGTTGTGCAATTAATGTTTACAATGAATAAGGGGCTTTAATCACAACGTTTTATTATAGAATGTTTACAATCGTCAAATTTCTTACTAAGAATAATATCGTGATTAAAATTAACGGTAAGCAATAATTATTGTGCCAGTTAATACTCGGACTTGTGCTACTAACATCACTATGCAACGAATTCAATTATTATTTGATTTAGACTAGGAACATCACTAACAGACTAACTGTAAAACTGTAGGTCAAAGTAACTTTAAATTCTTATTGCAAGAGGTCATCTGAACTTCTTCCTGACTGAAAATGATAACCATCAAATCTGTATTTGTTGGTCAAGCGTGGTGTTTTCAAATATATTTTCATCATAGATAAAAGTTTCAGTGAACTGCTCGACATAGGGACCTCCCAATGACTGAAGACTGGTGAAAGTACAAATGACTGGGAGTTAATGCACACCTAAGCTTGCTTTTTGGCCAGATGGATTGGTGACTGCAGTTTTTGCCTTTAGTAGATATGCTTAAACCAATTCTTCTGACCTTAATCCCTATTAAATTTTCTATAGAATCTAAGAGAGTGAAAGCAAAGGGATTGCCTATCATTTTGTTATGCCAAATAAACATCTAAATAATCCACATTTGTGAGAAATCCTACGTTTAATTTTAACTTCAGTAACTTTTTCCGTTTACTATTTTTTTTTTTTGCGGGTGGGAAATCATCAAATAACTTCTCCCGCTCTGGGCGGAGCGGGAGGGTGTGTCAGACTCTTACTGACTAAAACCCACCCGTATTCCTTCCTGTTGCCTGTGTTGCGGGGGCCTTTACTATGCCATCTCTAATTTCGCTAACCATTCAAAATTACTCAAACAAAACATAGGCAGGAAATAATTATAAAATTAGCACTGATAAATAAAGCCCCTTTACAATCAAATAAACAGTATTGTTTAATTATAGTTGTGACCAAATCGAGCGCATCCAAAAAAGCCGTTCGTGTTACAAGAGCTTTAGAAGGAGCGATTACGGGCGGAGAGACGGCGCGCGCGCAAGACAGAACACACAGAAGCCCGACAAAGGTTCAACAAGTACTTTTAACAATGTTCGATAAGAATCTCAAACGTAATTAGTCACAAAGAAGTGAAAGACCATGTGGATCTGAATTCCCGATGGACTGTTGTTATCAAAATCTGAAAGTATGAAAATAGTGGACGCTTCGGTTTAAAGTAACTTTGAATTCTTATTGCAAGAGGTCATCTGAACTTCTTCCTGACTGAAAATGATAACAATCAAATCTAATACAGATTTGGCTGTTGACGTTGGCCAAGCGAGGTGTTTTCCTGCCGAGGTCGTGGGAAAGTCCGAAAGGGATACCGAAACCCCTGGCAACACAGGCAAGTGTCAGTAAGAGTCTGACACATCCTCCCTCTCCGCCCAGAGCGGGAGAAGTTATTTGATAATTTCCGATCCAAAAAAAAAATAAAAAAGCGTGGTGTTTTCAAATATATTTTCTGTACCTGTATCCATATTCCCCCCTTGCGCGACGAAGTGCCAGCCCGCGCCGCAGCTGAGCCCGTAGCTTTAAATTCCCCGTTTAATAATAATTCAGTTCAGATCCAGCCTGTCCCAACTTGCTGTCCTCCCCTCAGCGACGCCCTAAGCCGAGGTCCGTACCCCACGGGGGTGCCCTTAGCGTGCAGTCGCTTAGTAATGTAAGAATTTCGCCCCTGGCTGAAGGCTTTGAGACCGCTTAAGGCAGCCACAGGATAGTCCGGTTGAGTAGTCACGACTTCTCTCTCAAGGTCAACTACGAGATGCCATACACAAAAAAAAAAACATATTTCCCCCGATTCAAAACCTTTTGGTAACAAATCATCATCATCATCATCTGCCTGCCTTTTCCCAACTATGTTGGGGTCGGCTTCCAGTCTTACCGGATACAGCTTAATACCAGTATTTTACATGGAGCGACTGCCTATCTGACCTCCACAACCCAGTTACTGTTACTACAGTTACTGGGTAGCACGATACCCCTTGGTAAGACTGGTTGTCAGACTTTCGAGCTTCAGACGACCCGTAACGACTGTCAAAGATCTACAAATGACAGCCGGGACCAACGGCTTAACGTGCTTTCCGAGGCACGGAGGGGTCTTAGTATGTAAAGATGGTCACCCATCCACGGACCAACCGCGCCAAGCGTAGCTTAACCTGATCGATCGACCCGTGCGGCTGTTATTACTTAGCCACAAGCCCCCACAAGCCCCAAGCTTTTGGTAACAAATCGAATACAAAAAAAATTTCGAGGTCCTGATTAAAACTTGGCATATTTAAACCAACCATTCAACAGAAACCAGTGTAGGTACTTCAAAATTACACGCACTTAAGCATTAATGTTATTTCGCCCATTGTAAGCCTTCTGCACCTACCCATACACAGGGCATGCCCAGGAATTAGTTCGGTAGAGTCTAATTGGAACGCTGTTGCGTGCGCGCTGCCGTGGGAAACGCCCGGTGAAAATACTATGGATCGCCGCAATTTGAGAGTTAGTTACGGCGGTAAGCTTTTTTTGATACCAAAGTTGAAGAACGTAATTTTGATGTCCGATGAATTATTGGTTAAGCTTCGGATGTTTGGGAATCTGGAATTTCTGTTTTCTGCGTATTTGCGAAACGGTTCCTTCATACTAATACATACCTTCATATAACTAAGGTAAGATCAATAATATGTCAATGTCAGCTCTATCAAAAATATACATATAATTTCTGCGATAAAATGTAGAACTTGTGATGATTAAATCCGATTTGACACAGGCTACAAAAGCTGTATAAAACACCAGAAATATAATTTTCATAACGTAATTAGAACAAAACAAAGTAACAAAGTAGAAAGTGGTCCTAATCAATGTTCGTATATCATTGACAATAATTGTCACAAAAAGGAACACAATCTTGACTGTAGTCGCGAATTGCATTGTTAGCAGACATTATCGATCAAGAGAGGCTCTCATAACAGACGCCTCCTGTTTAAACGTTTTTATTAGCTTTAAATTAACATAACGCCTGGATGCCTTGTAATCCAATTTTGTTAGCAGACTATATCTAGTTAGGTGAAATGGGCCTTATTCGATGTATGTATCAAGAATTGAATACCAAAATGACAAAGGATTTAGATTGTTAGACACCAAGGTGTTGTAAATGTCTAAAAGTGATAACACAAGCCGTCGGTAGAATATTTATTAAAAGCAAAAACAATTCTAGAAATAATAATTCATTGACTAGATCTACAAAAACAAAACTGACCTTACGTTAGCCAAACGTAAGGTCAGTTTAGTATTAGTCTGATAATACTACTAGACTAACGAGTCTTATAAGTTAGCATACAATCCGTCTTATCGAACCAGTACAGTGACATTTATAAAGTTGACCATCCCACTTTTATATCGCACGTATAATATCAACGCAACAGGTCCTAGTATTGTCCCCTGCGTCATACTCGTAAAAGTATACTTAAAAAGCAAATATAATATGACAGTTATAACTTTTTTTATAAATAAGATTTGAGATTTCCTTCTGCATCGTCCACTGTATTAATGACGTAATTCATAAAAAGAAAATTATATTTGTAGATTTGTAGAAATAATACCTACTCATAAGCTTTATTGCATGCTAAGTTAACGATAGTCAACATTGTGAAAAAATGCACACAACACCCAACTAATTGATGTGAAGTGTAACAGGATCATTAATTAATAATTACTTTGATCAACCTCGTCATTAAAATGGAGATATAACTATTAACATTTTAACACTGGCCATTGTCCAGCCATAACGGTACTATCCGAGACGATAACATTTTGTTTTTATTAAAAAAAAACCACTGATATATGGATATCGAAAGTGTATACAAGAGCAACCTGTTTGCAACGGATTAATTTACAATAAAGGTCACAAGGACGTAAGTACAAATAAGGAGATAATTATAAAGCCTACGCTAATAAAACTTATAAATAAGCCCTTTTTAATTCTACCAAATTGGATATTACTGAAGTGACTCCAATTATTTTTGTTGTAATTTTAAGGGACGTGTTGCTGATTATTCGTCGCTACTGTGCAAACGATATCCTTAAAGCAGCTTGAAAATGTAGAATGTTTTTGCAAAAATGACGTCATTGCGGGACAAGAGAATTATAGCACCGGTCATCCTAGAGCGTGGATCCAAACTATACTAGAGCTGAGGGGTTAGATTGGGTAAGTACAGTTCGGATAACAGAACTGCAGAATAACTTGAAATCGAACAGTCTCGATTAGGTCTCCTGCTCAAGAACTTCCGTCTATAAGTATTTAAACCTGACCTCTATTAATTTTAATAATAAAATTGATATCTCCAAGATTAATTAAATGAGTAAGTATTAATCTAAACAGGAAACTAGTTAGATATTAATTAACGCCAAATGTAGGAAAACGTGCAATGTAGACGCCATCATAGCTATTACACCATCTAGAAACTATAAGTTTATATGAGTAAACGGAAATAATACAGACTGCGATTAATCTTGGCTATGTGTATCCGTTGCTTGTATGTTAGCCGATGAGCTTATCTTAGTCGTGTCTAGACTTAAACGTCACGTCAAAAGATTGTTCGGAGTGCATGTATTTCGTGGTAGGTACCTATATATACCTAATCGAAATATGGTTACCCAGGTATATGGTTACGATTATATCAATAAAAAAATTCACAAAAAAAAAATATGAAAGGGAAGAATAATCTTAGTTTTATTAGAATTTTGGTCAAAAGTAATGACTGTGTGACATCTTATATACAATTAAGTGGGAAAAACCAAAATTGTTTAATCAAAAGATTTAATAACTGATTTGATTAACAGTCGCAGAAGACTGTGACTGTATTGAAGCAAGTTGGAATGTTTAAGACTAGTAACGACAAGAAGAAGTAGTAATAAAGAAAGAAATAAGAAAACGATAAAATAAACACGAAGAGAACAATTTTGATAATGTAGAAACAAAATAATTATTTGGTTCAGTAGCAGATCACAAAGCACGATAATGACTAGACAGCAACGTTTCGTTGCACACCAGATCAATACAAGATACACATTAATTTCAAAAGAATTACATAACACCTTATCTTACCACATCTTCCTTAGATTAGACAAGAGTTATTTGTAAAGGCGTTGAATGTAACAAAAACAAGTGTTTTTGATCGCGTGCCCGTCTCTTTACATCGCAACTATTTAATTACATAAAATAAAATAAGTAATTGAATGGATGACTTCCTATATCAATGTTTATGGTAAGTGCGATGTAGCTTTAACTGTTAAGTTCCGTATCTTTATGACCATCATTACACTGATCTTATGGCAATACTCGCTTGTTGCGTCTTCGAATTTTGTATTAGATTTTCACAAAGCGATGTATTAAAATAGCTAAATTATCACAATACTTCCGGCCAATCTGCCATCGATATCCAGAGTGCATTGTTTCTTCTATGGATCATTATCCTTTGCCAAAAAAGTCGTTTTCACAATTACCTTTGTCTCTTCAGTGTGGCTGTTAGTTTCAATTCTACCCTTGCGTTAAACCATCTTTATAATCTTTTGTTAAACCATATTCCCATAGAACCCTAAAACCATTACCTATAAGTAACGAAAGCGTAACTCAACAAAAAGTAAAAGTGTTATTTTTTTTATTGCGTTGCTTTGCTACGAATCTGCCTCCAGTTTTACGTAAGTCCCTTTCGATTCCGATACTTCTCGATCGTCCATTTTGTTACTTTCCTTCGATTTTATTGTGATCTTTGTAATAGATACTCGTATAACAATTGAATACGAAAAGATCACTAACACGTTGTGGTGATAAAAAATAACAATTATAGATAAATTATTGTATCGACGACGGCATCCGATAGAAGGTTATACTGATTTGCAGTACAGTTGCTGGAAATTTGTTGAAGTATTGCCTATGGTAGTTATTTTATCACTGTCTGTTGATTTTTTAAGCTAACTAACAATAAGTTAACACTGTTATAATTTCAATAATGTTTTTACTAAAAACTAAGGAGTACCTATATAAAACCATTTCGTATGAGCATAAACATAATTGACAAGCACTTTACTTTAAAACTAATAACAAAGTAGGAAGAACAAAAGACTCGTCTATACCTATACCTACCTCGTCATCATAATTATCATCATCATTCTCCTCCCCTGATCCCAATTTATTTGGGGTCAGTGCAACATGTCTTTTCTTACATGCTTCTCTATTAGTCGTCATCGCAGTAGTCACTCCCTTTCTAGCCATATCATCTGTCACACAGTCCATCCATCGTTTCTTTGGTCTTCCCCTACTCGTATAGCCATCCAAATTCATACTCAAAACTTTCCTGACGATATTTCTCTCATTCCTCTGCATCACATATTGACGACCTATTTCCACACATCTTTCACCTACCTATCTAAATTATTATTTTCTTCATGCAGATGTATCTACACTTCTCACTTCATCCGTTCATCATAACCACTTAGCTAGCATAGCTTAGCATATGTAAATGGTGCACCACAGACTACCTACAGTATTGCCTTTCCTTCCCCCTTGATCAATCCAAAGGTTGTCTTTACAAGTTCGCTCTTAGCGATAAGTTTGCCCATTGTTGATACAATGGGCAAACTTATCGCTAAGAGGAAATATTGATATGGATTATGAAAGATGGAATTTAGATGATGATTTTGTGTCTGTAAATGAACTGGACTAACAGAACATAATGCAAAATGGAATAAAATTTGTTCCACTACAAAGATCACTAAGATTATATAGATATAAGATAGATAAAATACTCTTTATGATGTACACCATAAAAATCACAGATTTGAATGCAGAAATTTTATATAGGGTGATCCCTATATAAAATTTCTGCATTCAAATCTGTGATTTTTATGGTGTACATCATAAAGAGTATTTTCGAGTATTTCCTTTAACATCTTCCACCATTCATAATGCTATACCCACAAACACAAAGTCATCTTCCAGAGTGCCATCGCGGTATTCAACTAGTGGGCGTGTGTAGGAGGCCTAAATAATGCATACATTATTTAGTATTTATTAAACTTATCGTGAGAATTGATGATTTTCTTCAAAACCCATCGATTTGTCATGCCTACATGACATACGACGGACGTGTGTTGCTTTCACTTGCGTGTTTATACTTTTCAAGCGATGATGCTGACAACTATGTAGCCTTTAGGGTCGGGTAATCGCCGTTGACCTTGGCCATACAAATTCACGTCACACTCACGCCGCGCCGCCGTTCGGTTTCACGGGGAATATTTATTTTTAGTAACGAAAATGTGAATATTTGAAAATTATAGATAGTAAAATATACTGTTCAAACAAAAAAAAAAAAAATATGTCAAGTAGTTTGAAAGTAAAATCGTTTTTTTTGCTTTGAGTAGAACTTACTTCCTGGATTTATTTCATAAAGTATTTTTCTACAATACTTAAAATTAAAATTAAAATATTCACATGTAGAATAATTGATGTGTATGCGTTCTAGTTTAACATACATTTTTGCATAACTTACTTCCATTATAAGAAGCCGTAATAACAGATTTAAAAGACACTAAAATCATATCGTTTTGTTACATTTTATTTTTGTTTTACGGTATATTTCTGCTTCAAAGCTGGTAATCCTAGGTTTCTAGGATCTTGATCTTCCTGGATGAGTTCCATGAAAACACTTATAGGCTTACTATCTTTTAAATGGGCCTCAATTATATCTAAGCACAACTCATAAAGAGATACAGAATGCCTTAAACCTATATATACTTTAACTTCACCATTATTGTCTGGTAATGGTGATTTTAAATGTTTAAATAGTAAGTAACTGTGAATCGTTTTCTCATTAAACAACAGAGATCGAAATTCTCATACCTCATCTATGTATTTCTCTAAGTCTGAGAAGTGTCAGTTGTTCAATTATTTCCCTGATAATTATCTCTATCGGTTGAGAGAAAAGTTTCAATTAACAAATTTTAGCTATACACACTGATTACACGCATTTTAGCGAGGTTCGCAGCGGACTAAAATTAGTTCTGTAGTGCTAGCCGATCATTTATTAGCTCTATTAGATAATGTTAAATTTTTAACAGATAGTTTACATAACGTGTGCGGCTGATGAATTTATACCATGAATTATGACACGCATAAGTGTATCATTTATAGGATTTGAACAAACTTTGAACACAGCTTTTTGTTTGTTTCATTTCTTTTACCTATTACGTGGGTAAAGTTTTGCTAGCTAATTCAATTTGACCCGAATATAATTACGACCATTTTCTTCACTAAGTTATAGGTTGGAAATAATACTTACAAACTGCTTATAACGAAATAGAGGATACTATTGCTATTCACATAGATGAAGACTCCTAAATATTATATTACACACATTCACAACCTTCTACACCAGGGATTCCCAAAGTGGTCGATATCGACCCGTCGGGGTCGAAATTGGTTTCCCAGAGGTCGACATAAACGAAATCTGATTTTAGGGGGCGACGAGGTCTAAAAATCGATCCCTATTAATTAACACAAGTTCTTAATTGAAACTTTCAAGATACTGTATTAATTACTTCTACCAACTTGTTATAAGAATGATTAATATTTTAGTAGGAAGTATCATTGTTGTACTTTTAAAAAACTCAACAAGTCGATAAGCGTGCACAAGTTCGTACAAGATGAAAAAAAATGGCGTTGGGAGTCTGAGGTATCGGTTCATTTTGGAAAAGGGGTCTCTTGCCCGAAATAGTTTGGGAATCCCTGTTCTACACACACTAAACAACATCTCCGAAGCTTTTATTCTTCACTTTTTACTCAACACCCATCCATTACATTTCTATTTGACCATAGATAAGACATCTCAATTCCAATTATTGACATCATTGTCTGCAGTCATGAAAACGCAACATTGCACTCACACTTAAAAATATAAAAAATAAAAAGTAATTAGAATCGTGACGACCTCTCACTTCGAAGCAATGGAGTTAATTGATTGTTGTAAAAAACGCGCAAAACTGTGCTCCGATGGACGATGAGATGGTTGGTTTGTAGAGTTTCGTCCGGTTAGGGCTGGTCAAGAAAATAAAGCGTATAATTATGAAGAAGAAAGTAATCTAATATCACGTAAAGCAGAAGTCTATTTCACGTCTCATATTTATTTTAACTAGGGCATCATCGGTACAAAATTGAGGCACCACATTTACATTTATTAATTAACTATAACTAGCTTCCATCCGCGTCTTCGTCTGCGTGAAATTTCTTGTTCCCCGACCCATCCCATCGCATCGCATCGCCTGCCCGCATTTTTACCTACTTCGTTTTCGCTTAGCGTTATTTCTGTCTTCTTTTCTTTTTGCTCCTAAGGGTCCTAGCGTGATGTTTATTTAACATCGCGCTATACCTTCCTCAAGAATTGGGCTATCAAATGCAAAAATATTCTTTTTATCTGACTGGTAGTTCCAGAGATTATCACGTTCAAACAAAAAACAAACTCTTCAGCTTTTTGTTTGGGAGTATAGATACTTATAGACTAGCTGACCCGACAGACGTTGTCCTGTCCAAATTTTAATTCATACAAAATTTCCATAGAAAATGCACTTTCAGTTTTCCTGTATTTCCAATTTTTTATTTCCGTATGAACCTGATGGATTGGAGAGGGCTATGCTTGATCGAATCAGAAATGAAGAGGTCCGCAGGCGAACCAAAGTTACCGACATAGCCCGAAGTATTGCCAAACTTAAGTCGCAGTGGGCAGGGCACATTGCTCGCAGAGCAGATGGCCGATGGAGCCGAAAGGTTCTGGAGTGGCGACCGCGTACCGGAAGACGTAGCGTTGGAAGGCCTCCTACAAGGTGGACCGATGACCTTGTGAAGGCCGCAAGAATCCGCTGGATGCGGGTAGCACAGAACCGGTCGAAGTGGCGGTGCTTAGGGGACGCCTATGTCCAGCAGTATGCGTCTTTCGGCTGAAATGATGATGATGATGATAAAGAAGCTGATTCGCACTATTACGGACACTTTAAAACAAAAAAAATGACAAATCGGTCTATCCGTTCTGAAGTGATGCGCTTACCTACGAACACCATTTTATTTTTATTATAGGTGTAGGTAGATTAAATAATTATGCCATCTTCCATTCGAATTGACCCGCATTAGCAGAGAACAGAAGTGTTTGGAACAAAAACAAGCAAATCATTTGTTATCAACAGTATCCGCTTTTATAACAAGTTGCCAAAGTCAGTTACAGAACTTAGCGATGGAAAGTTCAAAACCCACATCAAACGTGTCCTTATCAAAAACGCATATTACAAGATTAAAGACTACGTTGAAGACAAGGAAGTTTGGCAATAATTCCTTCTGCACATGTGGCTTCCCTGGTACATCAGAAACGGCATAACTATGGAAATGTCTATTAACTGCTCCCAAATTACGATCTTTATTATTATTATTTTTTAGACATACTTTTTTGACATTATATTTTCATAATTTGACATTATATACCTACAATTTATATTTCAGACTTAATATTATTTTACATGGATTCTTGTGTACGTTGTGAATGTGAGAACGTTGTAGGCTTAATAGACAAGATCTTTTGTAGACCGTTTTCTTTTCTCTTTTTTTTTTGTTAAGTACTTCTCGACAGGCCTAAATTTACTGTCCTCCCATACCTAATTTGTGTAATTTGAAAACATTGTAAAAGCCAATTATTTTTAAAAGAGTAACCGTGGAGTTTCTTGCCGGCTCTTCTTCATAGGAAACGACCAATTGGAACCGTGCACCTAGCTTCTGACGTTTCATAAGTGCCCATGTAGGTTTATGTGAAATAAAAATATTTTGATTTGATTTGAAAGGGAGAGGGGACTTTTTCCCAGCAGTGGGATAATACGAGCAAGATAGAAAGGTAAATAGTATCCAGTTCTTTTCAGACCTTCTACTCTATAGTGAACAAGACGCGCTGTGTTGTAGGTCCCCCATAGCACAGCATCATGCTGAGTGGAAGCCTTCTTGTCAGTTATGACGCGCAGCTGCCGACTATTTGTATTTTGTGCTCCTGATTATAATGTAGATCTGTTTTGTTATATTTTTCTGTTTACCTACTCTAGATCTTTTTGTATGCACGTTTTTCTGTGACAAATATGCTCCTGTTTCTCTATTCTTTTTTATAATTTGCAATTACAACAGCTTTTATTCTGTCGTTATTTACTTATCTTCTCATCAACCCACATGCACAGCAACATGCACTTTCGTTTTCATTCGCAAACGCAGGGCAGTAATGCAACTTACAGACCAAAGAACAAAATTATAGTACTTTCTCTTATAATCTATAGAGTTACAGACTCAATAAGCATGAGGATCTTAACATATTGTAGTGATAAACGTTACTTATCAACAAATCCTGTGTACAACAGACTATTCATTTGTTTTACGTAAGATTTTAAGGAGATGTGTATCTATATTTATAGCATAATCAGCCTATAATGTTCCCACTGCTGTGACACAGGCCTCCTCTTGGTAAGAGGGAGTTGGCCGTAATCCACCGCGCGGGCCCTGTGTGAATTTTTGGTTGTAGGACATGCCGGTTTCCTCACGATATTTTCCTTCACCCGTTTTGAGAGCAGTGGTGATAAAACTATTTACACAAAGTAAAGCGCCTGTCTGGGTTCAAACCTATGACCTACAACTCGTAAGTCGCGGGCGTTACCGCTGAGCCACTACTGCTCTATAGAAAGATAGACAATACTTGTGTTATTGAAACCGAATGTTTGCGTTGAGTGCAGTTTATATGGTACGCGTGTCTGTGTACGTGTTGTAAAAAGTATATAGTATATATACCGAAAGCAAATCTTAATGTTATGCCAAAATCAGAAGAAAATCGTCGTCACATAAAAATGGTCAGCCCTGACAATGCTCCACGCAACAGTAGCGCAACTCAGTTGAGCAACACAAGTGCACTGGAGTTTGACAGATGGACCAAAGATTTACATAAACGACGGTGCACTCAGCTAGAACATGTCAGAAAAGCAGCGGTCACAAAAAGTGTCCCAGACAAAATTTAGGAAGATTAATATTTAAATTGCAAAAAAAGAAAGTTTGCGAACTGTAGAGTGTACCTAGATAAAAAGAGAAGTCTTATGGTTTGAAATTATTTATCAGGACTTTTCACCACAGCCGGGATCGCGGGAAAGTCTAAAAGGGATACCGTGGCAACACTCAGGCAACGGAAGGAACACGGGTGGGTTTTAGAGGCTAGAGTCTGACACAACCCCGCTCCGCCCAGAGCGGGACAAGTTATTTGATAAATTCCCAACCAAAAAAAAAAAGACTTTTCACCAAAAGCTTTATTCAATGCTAACTGTAGATAGGTATAGGGTTTCAGGATTTCGAAACATAAAAAGAAATCAAAAGGAATTTACTCAAACGAATGTCGCAAAAAACCTAACTCGAGATAAACCATTTTGCAATTCACCATACCTGCAGGCTTAGCACGTGAAAAAAAATGACGTTTCTGTGTAGACAGTAGAACGGTAGACAAGCGATATCTATTGATAAATGATAAATGATTTTATTTCTGTAAATAGGTTTTTAAAAACACTTTTACACGTCAAAATTCTACAGTAGTGTAGAAATACTCATCATAATAAGCCTGCTGTTATTTCAAAACACACATACATACCTTTAATTGAACCCGAAACTATAGGCACGTTTGTTATTTATTTATTTTGTAGTAAAAGAACAAAAATAAAGTAAGTGTTACGTTAGGCATTCGGTGCGGTTGCGTCAAAAAGTCGCACGTCAGAACGGTCGTGATTGCGGCGCGCGCCGACCGCCGTCACGCGCCTGTGGGTCGTGCACGAGCGGGCAGAGACGGACTACACTTGAAATAACTTGGGTGAAATTAGTGCTGATGTAGATAGAGAAGCTAGTAAAAAGAGACCTATATAAATTGGTACTAATAGTAGGATTTGAACATAAAGATCCGAAAATCATCGCTGGAGTCAGCGAGTCACAAACTGTGCTTTTCAACAGTGTTACGAGTATAACAATCTGACAAGGAAATTCCTAATCTACAATGCTGGAATTCAATATTTTGGGAGCTACCTATAACTGTATTGTGAACACTCTCGATGTATTTGGATCCGTCAGTATATTTTTTTAAATGCAACTTCCTATGGTGGTCTTACTGCAATACAACAAGCCTTACCTACGTTAATTATAACACCCACACTTTAACGGTCAGAATCAAAGACTATCTACCACTTATCATTAGTTTCCCGCCATAACTTCCGTTCCATCATCAATCACCTACAATGGCCAATCAAAAAGCCGTTAATCCAAATCCGCGCCTGCGCACAACTCGCCACAGGCGATAGTTTTCCCACGGTCGCGGGCGGCCTGCTTCGTGGCCAAGTATAGCTCTGCCATTTGCATACCCGCCCCTCACCACCTACCGTATTATACGACTAACGTACGAAGCCCACTTATAACACTATTTATCTAACAAACGCTCGACTCTTTAAATTGACGGCGGAACATTTGCGGTAACGACGTCCAATTCATTTCTTAATAGACCGAGTTTGGCTAATGTATACTAGTTTAACTAGATTTGAATAGGTGATGTTCTTGTCGATGGTTATTTTGACAACATTGTCATTACAGGACGTAGACCTCCTGTGCATAATATTACAATTTATCAGCTCGGTGGGAAGATGTATCGTGTTCTGATGTTGATTACTCAATTTACATGAAGTCTCTGGTCTCACGCTTGTTTATTTTGAGGAGTCACGTGTGTTATCCAGTCTGTATCTATTGTATATTTCTGGGCATAGGTAGTCTGAGGGGATCTAGAACCTGTTGAAAATATTCTGAGAATGCGGGTGTGGTGACCGCGATGACGGTCCTCAAGTAACGAAGACGATTTCTTTACCCGTCTATGAAGATATTAACATGACAAATCTTGCAGTAAGCAATTTTTTTAATGTATCGTGTATTCGTGTCGTGTCACTTGCATTGTGGACTCAATGCTGTACTAAGTAAAATTAAAACAAAGCTTGACTTGATGTTCTATCAACAGTTGCAACAGTTTACACTATAACATAGTATTTAGTCACGAAATGGATTTAAACTTTCACTGTTGTCCCAATACCCTAGAGAACTTTAAAAAAAGTGTGGAGAGATAAACTTCTGTATGCTATATTGCACCTGTGTCAATTGTGAAAACCATAAGAATAATCCTCAGCAGGCTTAGCATGACACTCTCTATTTCTTCGAAGAATAGACACGGCTCTTTCTATACAAAGTGACATTTCGTTTCTCCATTTTTGACATCTCATCGTAGAAATCCTTCGACAATCTGTCATTTTGTCTTTCGTTTCTAACGATCTTTGTCTAGGTCCTTTTTTATGTAGTCCTTTCTAGGGTGGGATGTCAAAAAAGGAGAAACGAAATGTCACTTTGTATAGAAAGAGCCGTGTCTATTCTTCGAAGAAATAGAAAGCGTCATGCTAAGCCTGCAGAACGAAAATACTGCTTTAAAAAAAACAGGCATAACCTATTTTACTTACATAAAATTTAATTTAATTCAATTTCACAATACTGCTACGAATAAATCAGAATATAATAAAAAAATTTGCAATTAGAATAAACGAATGAATTGGTACAAATTATAAAGACAGAATTTAAAAATTAAAATAAAATGTCAAAAGCAATTAAAATAAACGCATGAGTATGTACAAATTCTAAGGTTACCGATTTGAAATTAAGGCTCGTCTTCTATCATAGAGAGCATTCACATTTGTATACTGAAAATCTAAACGCTGACAACACCTAAACCATGGTCACTTTCAGACTGCATACAAAAGAAAGAGAAGCGTGATGACACAACGCTTGTAATTTATTGCAAAATATGAAGAAATTATCTATTTACTCAAAATTGAGTTTAGTAATCGAAAATAAAAAACAACCAAGTTCTGCATTCAAATAAGACGTTCTATACGTACAGATATTTTGGATTGGAACTCAAGGTAAGAGGTTAGGGTAACGTTAGTTTGTATCGAGGTTTTTTTTAAAACGTGTTTTTGTAACAACGAAGTTCTGAGAAATATGTTCAAAATTAACTTATATTTTTTCCGCTACCACAAACTATACAGATTTGGCAATTTTTTTTCTTAAGACAAGCCTATTTTAGTCATTTGCCTTAAGAGAAATATCTGAAAACACGAGTAAATGATATGCAGGTACTGTCTTCCTCTTTCATTCAAAGCCCAAGAGAAGAAACAACCCGTTTTACTCTTAACCAGGCAAAACAGAGAAAAACATCGCACGACCCACATAATCCATTGACGTTATAAAACCAAAGTCACCATTAAAAGTTATCTTAAAACCAATTTTTACTCAACACTGATTTATGCCGAACTTGATTAGCCCGAGTAAAAGACGTCGGATTTCGTTCAAAGGGTATAATCTGTCTACTAAAGAAGCGGATAACCCTCACACTGCTACAGACTGTAATCAATGCCCCGTGCCGCCCATTTCAATCCTCCTTAACCCGTAATAATACCGACATAAAATTAAATTAGAGGTCAGTTTAAAAATTCATAAATTTTTAACGACTCCCAAAATTATCTCAATATAGAGCTTTTAAAAATAATACGATTTTGTTAATGTTGTTTTTTATTGAGTTCGGTATAGTTAGGTGGCTTTGAGCGGAATTATGTGTAACCCTTGATGTCACTTGAGAGGAATTTCGGTCATAAAACAAGTAAACATGCATTAATTAAGTGAAGTGATTTTAAATGTAGTAAAATTAATTTGTAATTTATTGTCATACATTTATTACACAGAGGAGGAGTGTTGGAACAATGGGCACCGCGTCCTAATTGGTATACTTCGATGGTCTTCGTTGGACAAAGAGTACCTACAGTACTTCCAGATTAGCAATAACGGAGGCAGCTGTGTTTTGAGTCAGGCTACACGCACAGCTGCCACATCCAGAAGAAGCAGGTTTAAGACATGCCAGGGGTTTAAACGTCTGCATTACTAAACTTTAGTAGGTTATCTTCTCCATTATTCAGGTTAATATCCTGACAGTCTTTACTTTCCTTATGCAAGAAAATAACCAAATTTATTGTGAACATTTCAATTGAATGTATAGCTCTTTTGACAATATTTAAAGGAGGTCACCTTAATTTATTATCGACGCTGTCAATTTGCTACCAGTATAAACAGAAATTGTCGTAAAATCTGCTTGATACAGGCACATAAAGAATATCATAAAGGAGTACATGACCCGAACTCCTTTAGAGATCATAAAAAGTTAAATCGAGTAGCACAGACAAACGTCGCGGACGTCTAAAATCGAATAAAAAAAGACGGAATGAAGAAACTAATTTCCATTCGTCCGATTCACGAATCGCGAATCGAATAAAAAATGTATCAAAACGAAAGAGTTATCTTTATTTGTGATAGATGTAGTTGTTTTTGAGAAAACCGATCGTCCCCGGTTCCCACGGCTCGCCTTCCGGCCGGAGCGAATTTTGACAGATATCTTCAGAATCGGTACCTACCTAACTATATCGGTACGGTCGGCATACTCGATGATAAATGGTTTGTAGTTGATTGATTTAGTTCTTTTCTGCCGTTAAACATGTTTGACAACTGTAGGTATAGTTGATGTTTTTAATGAGATAATGATGTTTGCTTTTAAAATTTCGAATGATTTTTGGTGTGATTAATTTTCTTGCGATCTTGATAGTTTCAGTTGGTGTGAATGATTAATAACTTGATGTGTTAGTGTCCTGACAATAGGTCCTACATAATATTTATATTATATACAAGGTGTCGTTTTGCATCCTCATCAAATACACGGAGGTAACTATGCTAATGATTCTCGACACGAATCAATAATAAAATAAGCAAGTCTCTTTTTTTTCTAATTTTCCGAAATCGGCAAGTGTGGGACACGCAAGTTAATACAGCACTGTAACTGCCCTTTTACACACACACTACCGCATACGCAACGGGGTGATTCTGTTCTGAAAGGGGGATATTCTAAAATACTGTCAAACTTAAATAACTAAAAAAAAAAACAAGTAAGTATTAATTATTGAGCAGGTATCGTAATTTTGTTTGATTATATATGTATGTCATAGCGGCCTCCTGAAATTTGACGAGGATGCAAAACGACACCTTGTATAGTTTGCCTAAATCTATAATTACCAAAATTATATTATTATTATTTCCCGTCTCTGCCTGGAAAAGTTTGTCAGAGTTGTTTTTTTTTTTTGTTACGTAAATATTAATGCCTATCAAAGGGACTGGTGGTGATATTTCTAAATTATTAATCAATGTGAGTATGGCATGATGTTATTATTTCTAGCTGGCTGTCTGTCGCCTGCTATAAAGCATATTTTAATCTGCGTTTACGACACACAAGGCAAGTGATGGGTCTGCCCTGTATAATTAAGAATTGTAACATTTTTCGCGTAAAAACTTTCAAAATATAAGTTGCCAAAGGCACCGAGTTCCATTCTTAGAGTCGTTAAAATCACTTGCTTGAAAGTGCTTTAAACAATTACTGTCATTTAGCGACAACCCCGCACCCACGAGCGATTTTTTACCGCGGCGTTTTTTTATCGGCACTAGATTTTCAATGCACAGCTCAGCGCCGAGAGTTGAAGATCCAACAGTGTGTTAATTTGGCACGCTTTTTTTTTTTTGAGGGTGGGAAATCATCAAATAACTTCTCCCGCTCTGGGCGGAGCGGGAGGGTGTGTCAGACTCTTACTGACTAAAACCCACCCGTATTCCTTCCTGTTGCCTATGTTGCGGGGGCCTCGGTGACCCATAAGTCCCTTCCCGCGACCCCTGGGCTACACTCTGTTGGATTCTCAATGCTCGGTTCAACACCGAGAGTTGAAAATCCAGTGCGAAATAAAAAATCTTCGCATCGTCCGTGCGGGGGCTAAGTGACAAGATTGCAGGTTGATATAACCTCTAGTTTCATTAAGATGCTGGGCTGCCTCGCACCTTGCAAGTGATTTGAAAAAGCAAAGAAATATAGGTGATTATTTTACACATCTATAGAATATTTTTATTGCAAATAAATACCATGCTGAAATATTACGTGGTTATATTACTATTTTATGGTTAAGGCGCTGACAAGACCCAATTGAACAAAATAGGCTTCTCTTAATTAAATAAATTGCCAAATCTGTATAGTTTGTGGTAGCGGAAAATATATATGTTAATTTTGAACATATTTCCCAGAACTTGGTTGTTACTAAAACAATTTTTGAAAAAAAAATCTCGATACAAACTAACGTTAAACTAACCTCTTACCTTGAGTTCTAATCCAAAATATCTGTATTAAATATCAACATACCTTACGCATTTAATTAATAACAAGAACTTCTTATATGAATGCAGAACTTGGTTGTTTTTTATTTTCGATTACTCAACTCAATTTTGAATAAATAGATAATTGCTTCATATTTTGCAATACATTACAAGCGTTGTGTCATCGCGCTTCTCTTTCTTTTCTATGCAATCTGACAGTGACCGCGGTTTAGGTATTGTCAGCGTCTTAATTAGTTCATTTAATTTATCCGACGAGTTTATTACTGAAACGTTAAAAGGCGAATTATCAAGAAATACCGTAATATAACTTGGTAATATCGTACGAACGGTATTTAGTGTCGGTATTTTTTTAATATTTTATTTTTAGATCGCACCGTGTTACGCTTACGACCTATCCGCGCTAATAACTGCTTTGGGGCATGCTACCGAAATTGCAGACTGATCAGTAAGCCTTTGTATTCTATGACTAGTGTCAGATCTTGACGTTAATTCCTCTGTGCCTGTGTGTACTTGGAGATAAATCAGAATACGAGTAAATGCTGCTTTCGCGGGTGCCAAGCTGGATGAGGCTGTCAGAGGAACCTGGGTGAAGGCCTGTGCCCATGTTATGAGTGAAGTTGGACTGTGGATGTGCATGATGGTGGTGATGGTAATCAAAATAAGAGGTACCAAACTTTGATAATTTATATGTTTAGATAATGGCGCCGATTCCCTTGTTCACAAACTAAACTAAATTTAAGTTCAGTGCATCTTTTTCTTTCTATTTCATTAAGAAAAGGACAGAAGATAAATTTTAGTTTAGTCCTGTCAAATTAATCAGCGCCTGTCACTACTCCATACAAGTTTAGACGTGATTAAAAACTTGCCTACTAAAATTAAGTCAATTTACGTCAAGCGCTGATTAATTTGACAGGACTAAACTAAAATTTATCTGCTGTCCTTTTCTTAATGAAATAGAAAGAAAAAGATGCACTAAACTTAAATTTAATTTAGTTTGTGAACAAGGGAATCGGCACCATTGTCGCGCTGCAAAAGAACTAAAACAAACAGGCCAACTTTGTTATGCTGGTGTGCGTGACAGCTACGTTACACTCGCGTCACGTCATGTAGCAGTCATTGTTTTTATTCTAGTGAGCGTGCATTTTGCGGCCAACAGTTGGACGCAATTTTTTTCAACGACTTGACAGATTTGATTGTCTATCTAGACATATTTATATCTTTGGTGCCAAATTAGGTTGTTGAAGTTTACATATCGTGTAAGAGTATACTGAATGAGACAGCGATTTTGATCTATCACTTTCTTGGAAATACGCTTATGGAGGAGAACGGTGTCATAAAAATCTTAAATTAATTCACTAGCCTTACTGACAGACAGCAGCCTAAATCATTGGGCATAGAAGCATGCTGCACAAGAGATTTTTATATTAACGGAGGTGGGCACTAAGAAAGGGTTTTTGAAAATTCATCCCTTAAATGGATTAAACAGGGGATGAAAGTTTGTAAGAACGTTCGTCATTTTCATCGGCTGATGGGAACTCCCAACGGACACACAGCTTGAAATAATTAAATTTTAACTAAAAATACTCAAATAACTTATCACCATTGATTATTTTGCTATCGCTTCCGCAGTGGAAGACTGTCGTTCAATTAGCTGCGCGGGCGCTGTGCACTAGTTCGGTAAACTATCTGTTTAGGGCGCGTGCACACCGGCGGTTGATAAGCTCGTTGATAAACGCTGACATTGAGTTCGGCTTCCGCTGGTAATCGGTTGGTGGAAAGTAGTCGTTTATTTACATAAAGCTTTTAAATTGGGTAACGGTAGCAGATTTGTTTTCTTTGATATTGCAAAACTAATGTTTTTTTTTGTGGCTGTAGCTCTCGTCTGTTACGATTATAGAAATTCTACAGGAATAAGTACCTACCTATATTTTAAAATAAGGAAAAACCAACTCTAGGAATTTTTCAAATTCACTAGCTCTAATTTACCTTACGTTATGAAGGAACCATAAGACCGTGCGCTAGATGAATTTTATTACCAGCCATGAAAATATAGAGCCATTATAACGCAGGCCACTCTGCTGAAATAAAGTTTATTTTTTAATGTTCTATAGTCATAGACAAAGCACCACTAACGCGCCGTTAAACCTTAAAAACTTAATGACTATTGCCCTAATTTATTTCATCCACCGCACACTTTGAAAAGGTTACATTCAAAACAGAAAACAAACAAAAAAGGCTCAGGCGGCAAAGCCTTTACTTTCCTCTGCCAAACCATTTGCACTAAAAACGTTTTATCTTAACCTAACTGTACTGAATTGTTATAACTCAAACTGTGCAAAATTTTATTGCTAGACTTAAGTTTTTGTTCTGCCCAATACCCTCGTGATTTTTATGTTTAAAAATAACGGTTTTTCTATGAAAAAAATATCGATAAAACTCGGTACGTAAATTGAATCGATTAATTGATGATCGGTGCGAATTAAAACAATCGTTAGTAATTTATTTTTTGTTTTGTTGTGGCCTTTTGTTCTACATAGTTTTACATGGGGTAAATACTACAAACAAAATACAAACTCAAACTATGGGTCTGCACGCGACTTTCTCCTGACCAAATCATCCATTGATATTTCCCATTAGGAGAAGGGAGTTACCCCCTTATAAAATCAAGTTATTAGCCAAAGGAATTTGTGCATAAAACACGGTAGACTGACTCTCTTGGCCCAGTCACTCATCGCCTTTTAAATCCCTACAGGAGAAAAAGAAGTTGGACACAAGTAATTCCTGGGAACCTTAACGGCTACAAAGTTTAACCTACCATATCAAAACAAAGAACAAAGACTATGTGAAACAATCTAGTTTGTTTATATTACCGGGCTTTAACCCTAAACAAGATTCACTTCTCAGGATAATCGTGATTCATCATCACAATAAGCAGTGCAGGTATACATAACAAATGACGTCACCCAGGCCCCAGGCTAAAGTAAATAATGCGGAATACAATGTGGCATGCGGTGAATTAGGGAACTACACTGTGTTCATTAATTTATGATGATCGATTTGACGTATGCAAAAACAAACTCTTTTTTATATGCCGTACAACTATAAAGGGACAAAAGGATAAGTTCTATAAATACGTAGATAAGATAATGATTTATTTTCTCACCACAATATATAAGTACATTTTTAAATGATCAAGAAAAATACATAATAGTTTTAATAAGTAAGGCCTGTATTTCAGGACACCAGGTCTCCACCCCTTCGGAAGTAGTTACATTTATTTAGAATTATGCACTCGTAGACCAATGCGGTAAGTTATATAAATCCAGAAAAAAGATAACACTATAGGGTAGGGTAGGGTATATTCTAGGGTTAGTATAAGTCTGTGTGTGTGTGCTTGGTATGTTTGGGTGTGTGCGTGAAGTGCTGAATACACAGAATGGTAATATATATAAATATATCAACACCAATTTATATGCATATATGTATTTGTTTTTTCACGTTTGACACGTTTATATTTTTGGTAACCACACTACTTTTTGGTTATACATAATTATATCAATCGCATATGGATAGTAGCTAGGCAATATAAAATAAAATAACAATAAAAGATTCGGTGTCAATCAAATAAGCACGTTTTGATTAAATGTAAAGCCATAGTTATAAATCAAATAAGCATTTAATATATGTCTTGTGTTGTGTCATATCGAACAACAAAAAAAGAACAGGAGTTGACGTTTTCCTTTGCCAGCAGAACTGTCATAAAGTTCCAAGATTAGCTGGACCCGGCCTTGACAATGACACTGTCCTGACCTAACATCAAACGAACCACAGATTACTTCTCTCGGGAATGACTCAACGTTTTTTTTTTACCATAATAAAACAATTACGGGCTCTTCACACATCTTCGGGCCATCAGCTCGATGACGCACTCACTTCGACTTAGTGACGCGCGTGTGAAAGGTTATCGATTGTTGGAATTCGAATGCGATGTTGGATATAAAGTATCGATTAATGTGCTACTTTTATTATTATTTGGTGGTTCGCATCAAAATGAGGCTTGCATACTCATATTAATAAGGTGTCTGATAATAGTATAAGAATAAATATAAACTCAAACTCAAACTCAAAGCATTTATTTCAAATAAACCAATTACAGGCACTTTTGAATTGTCAAGGGTTCGGTCAGTCAGTCAGAAAGATGAAGCTAGTTGCCCATTCCAAAGCGTAGTAGGTACCTATGGAGAAGAACGGGCAAGAAACTCCAAGGACACTCTTTTAAATCAACGTATTATGGTTACAAAATATTGTTTACATCATTCATTTTGAAATTATACATGTAAGAACGATGCAAAACGTAAAAGCGTCCGTAATAAAAAGATTACAAAAAAAACAAAAGCAATTCAAAAATTAAAGTTAAAATAAGCCGTGGCAGCTAAGAGATGACCAGTCTCTACTGACGGCGCCCGTTCACGAACATGATAAAAAATAAAATATTACAATATTTAAGACTAATAATTAAGATCTACAAACAGACAGCTAAATATAGTCAAATACAAATCAACTACCAAGACAAAATTAATAAAAAGCGATAGGAAAAATCAATACCACAAAAAAAAATCGATACCGCTTCTCGTATGTCACCTCGATCCCCGCTCGCGTCACTACAACTCACGCGGTAGGTATTTGTCCTCATGTGGGAACAGATCGCCGCTCATTTCCCACGCGTGCCAACGATAAACAAAGACACCCACGCACGAGTTTCGGCTGTCCGAAATGATAACGAAGCAATTAGGTATCTATAGGATTTAGATACGAGATTTTAGGTATCTGAAATGATACCTAGGATTAATGCCGGTATCTCTAAGGTATTGGTCTGATATAGGTAGGTTTCTTAAACGTTTGTCTTATAGTCTATCTATTTATCCCTTTTGGATTGAGTTGGTTTGGTTGGCCCATCGATAGGCTTATAATAATAATATTAATTTATTTATTTCAGACATAGTCCATACATTATATAAAAATGAAATCATAAAAAACACATTACCTATATTAAAATAACCAACAACAATGATTATGATTTAAATCGAAATGATTGCACACCTGCAATGTAAGCGACCTCCGTGCTGCCATAGAAAATGCCGAAGCAGTAAAACGATTTGGCCTATAAAGTTTGAATCCGTCGTACTATCAACTCGTCGAAGGAGAATATCAAGTCATAAATGAATGGCTCTCCTATATAAATGAATTTAAGGGTTATTAGTATTTTTATTTTACCCACTTGGTAAAATAAAAATACTAATAACCCTTAAATTCATTTATATCCTGCTTTGGAGAGTCATCATCATCTGCCTAGCCTTTTCCCAACTATGTTGGCGTCGGCTTCCAGTATAATCGGATACAAGGAGCGACTGCCTATCTGACCTCCACAACCCAGTTATTGATAATACGATACCCCTTGGTACGACTGGTTGTTAGACTTTCGGGCTTCTGATTACCCGCAACGACTGTAAAGATCTACAAATAACAGCCGGGACCAACGGCTTAACGTGCTTTCCGAGGCACGGAGGGGTCTTGGCATGTAAAGATGGTCACCCACCCACGGACCAACCGCGGCAAGCGTAGCTTAACCTGATCGATCGATCCGTGCGGCTATTATTACTTAGCTACAAGCCTCTTGATGACCCACCGAGGTAATGGCAGGTAATTTAACGTAATTTATTACTGTTTGAGAGTTTGTGACAAACTTGTTCAAATGAAAAGTTTTTTTAACAAATTTTGGTCCAATAGTTGGGAAAAGGCCAGGCAGGTGGCAGGTGGTGGTTGGTCCAAATTATTTTAGTAGGAGAGCCAGCGTAGAAAAGAGTCTTCTTATACATGTTTTGGAGAGTATCAGACTTTAACAGATATAGACCTAAAAGAATATAATGGCTAATACTGCCTACATGTTGGCCCAAGGTAAGCCAACGTTGGAGCTTGGTTAGAGAAGTATTGTTTTGGTTATTTTTTGTACTTCTTTGAATGAATGAATGAATGAATGATATATTTATTTTCAAGAAGGTAGCTAACATAAGTTCTTAAGATCTATGTGTTTCACTATATTCGGCATTTCAGCCGTGCAAATATTTAGATTTTACATCTTGGTTATAAATACTTATAGTATGCAGTACACATTTAGTAATTATAAGAAATAACCTAAAAATACTAATAATAAACATACCTGCCTCGTTGGTCCAGTGGTCGCAAGCGCTACTGCTGAGCATGAGGTCCTGGGTTCGATTCCCGGGTCGGGCAAAGTGTTATTGGGTTTTTCCATCTGGAATTTCTCAGTAGCAGCCCCGAGTCTGGATTTGTGCCCGGTTGATGGCAATAGGCTCTCCCCCTATTACATGGGACTTAAATATAACTGGCGAAATGTGGGTGTACTACAGGTAGGTACGCCTCGGCTCAACCCTTCGGAGAAACAAGGCGTGATGTGATGTTATATTATGTAATGAAAATACCTTTCAGTCGTGATAAAAGACAACTCTTTAGACGTCAGGGTACCTGCCGGGGTCGCGGGAAGGTACAAAAGGGTTACCGAAGCCCCTGACAACACAGGCAACGGAAGGAATACGGGTGGGTTTTAGTCAATAAGAGTCTGACAAACCCTACCGGTCCGCCCAGAGAAGCCGGGAGAAGTTATTTGATGATTTCCCACCCAAAAAAAGAAAAAAGACGCCAGGGTACGATAAAGAGGACTTGAGTACAATAATTTGCTAAAAATAACCAAGCAACAACTACAACCACAATTACACTATTATATATATAATTTATACTACTATTTAATATTTTTATACTATAACTACAATTTGAATTCTGACAAACACAAGACTTTTGCATGCATGGGTTGAATTATTGTACTCAAGTCCTTCTTTATCGTACCCTGACGTTTAAATAAAAATTAAAAAAACAACGTAGCGATAGAGAAACAATCTTATAGTCTTCGCGATACCATACGATTACACAAAACATGTTTCTCTGATGGCCAGGTATAAATGTAACAATTAATGGATGTTTCCTGTCTACCACAGAACACCGTGGTTTGAAGCCGTTAAAATTGTTAATAGACTGCGTTATCGCGACTACTGAACGTGCCTTCTGGAAGCTAGCTATAGAGATTATATGAGCATTTTCGCGACCACATCACAGTGGTTTCTGCAAATGGTCGTGAAGACTTAGCAGTCATGAGGACAAGCAAAGCTTAGGAGAAAGAAATGACAGATTTTTTTTTCTTAAAAAACATTAGTGTTTTCTGCGGTGGCAATAAATACCTAATACCCACCCACACCCTACGTTAATTTGATAGTTGTGATTTGAATACACGGACTATTAAGTTGGTATTCAATTTGCTTAGTAATTAATTTTCCTGCTATTACAAACTAGCACTTTGTCTAGCAACGAGTCAGACATAAGTAGACTGGATAAGAAACCCATCACGTTTTACACAAGTTATCATCAAGGATTGACTATAAACTATGATCCCACCAAAATATTTCATGTAAAGTAGGTTGCCAAGACTGACATAACGCTTTCATTGTTAAAAAGTTATCAGATTGAATGTAGAGCCAAGCCCCAAACTCTATAAAGCCTAATTCTACAAACCTTACATCTTGGTCAAAATGTATGACTTGGCCGTTCCATTGAACAATTGCATGACACAACATTAAAGACCAGTGACTTTATTTCTTACCATAAGCCCCAAGGACTGTCTGTGCGACCTGTGACTGCGACTGTCTGAGATCCTAGGTTCGATTCCCAGGTCAGGCAAATTGATATTGGGTTTTACTATCATAAATTTCTCAGTAGCAGCCCCGGAGTCTAGATTTGCAGGTTGATAGCAATAAGCTCGCCCGCTAAGTATTACATGAGACTTGAACATAACTGGCGAAATGTAGATGTACCTTACATTTTGGCCAAAATGTACGGCTTGACCATTTCGCGGACGTCGCACAGACACTCTTATGGGCTTATTATATGGTAAGAAATTAATTCACTGGTCTTTAACGTTGTGTCATATAATAGTTCAATGGAACGACCAAGCCATACATCTGACACTAAACCCTAGCCTGCTCACGTTTCAACTTTCTACGACATCGGGAAGTAGGTACCCTAGAGGATTTATTTTGTATACAGACCTGTACCCCCAGTTACGGGGGTGGAAGTGTGAAAGTTACAGATTTCTTAATTTTATTGTTGTTTGTATGTAAATAATAACCTGCATACCAAATTTCAGCTTTCTACGACTTCGGGAAGTACCCTAGATGTTTTGATTAGTAACAAAATATAACTTATTTTAGGTATTAATTAAATCCAAAGTATAAAAGCTTGACAAATGAAACTTAGTGTCTTTTATAAGTCTGCTAATTGCATCTTATCCTGAGAATTTGAGATCTCCAGCTTTATGCTGGCCGTAGCTATAAGGGTTTGAAAATACGACGACACGCTTCGAGAAACCAAAAACAAAAAGCAGGAACATTACCTACCTTAGGTAATGTTCCAGCTTTGCTTTGCTTTGCTTTTTGTTTTTGGCTCGTCTTGGCGGAGGCACTACTGAGCCCCCAGATAGATGTCATTTATCGTGTTTAATCGTATAATCGAACTTATAAAAATACGATAAGACACTGACGACTAATTCTTGGCTAAAGGTAACTGATTTAAAACTAGCTGTTGCCCGCGACTAAGTCTGGGATCCAGGATAAAAGTGGCTTATGTCCTTACCCAGATCATGGTCTTTCTGTGTACTGTATTTCATCCGAATCCTGAAATTCCAAATTCAAATTAATCCAAATTAGCGCGAAAGCGTAACAAACAAACAAACTCATTTTCGCATTTATTATATTAGTTAGGAGGAGACTCCTCATGTAGAATCTGGGCAGTCAGCTCCACTATCACCTTTATTATTTTTACCATCGCCTGAGGTATTCCGATAGAATTCGTGTTGATAAGAGATCAATCAGCTTAGCTATTCACACTCTTCCGTGCCGAATCGAACATCAACCAATGGTGCCGATTCCGTTGTTCACAAACTTGCTTAAAGAAAGCGCTTGACGTAAATTGAAGTAATTTTAGTAGGCAAGTTTTTAATAACGTTTAAACTTTTATGGAGTAGTGACAGGCGCTGATTAATTTGACAGGACTAAACTAAAATTTATCTTCTGTCCTCTTCTTAATGAAATACAAAGAAAAAGATGCACTGAACTTAAATTTAGTTTAGTTTGTGAACAAGGGAATCGGTACCAATGTTATCAAAAGAGTTTTGTAAATGCTGTTCACAAATCCAAAATTTTGTCAGTTTAAATCAAATCGACGACCGACATTCTTCCGACAGCTATTTGCTTGATCAGTCGGGGACAAAGCAAATTAGTAATTGAAAAGGTATAATTTTGGATTCGACACCTGTTGAATGGTTATGAATAGCTTTGTAGAACAAGACTGAAGATGAAAGATACAAAATACCATTTACAAACATAAACTTTTAACATAGCATCACGCCGAATGAGGAGGCAGAGGTGTTTTAGGGGATGAGCCTATTGCCATAAACTGGGTACAAATCCAGACTCTGGACTGCTACTGAAACATCCCTATGGGAACCCATGATCTTATAACTCAGCTCAGCATTCACGCTCGCGACCACTGCACCAATGCATTATATAGCAAGTAGGTATATAAAATAATAATAGTTACGTCACGTAATATGATTACCTAATATACAGTCGCCACACATCAAGTTACCATAAACTGTCAAATTTGATTTTGAACTTAACCGTCTACATTTTAAGGTTTAAAACCATTTGGAGAAATTTGACAGTTTGTGGTAACGATGTGCTGGCGACTGTACACTTACAACAGCACCTACCTCAATAAAATACCAGGACATGAACATAGAAATACTAAGTAGGCACAATCATACGTCATTTGTTTAGTCTTCAGCACATCTGAGAAAGCATTTCTCAGGAGTCACCTAGACGAACGGCATCCTAATTGCATAACATTATTATTATATTATATAGTATTATTATATATTTATTATTGCAGTATTTTAGTGATATTTTTTTTAGAAATATATAGTATATATTAGTGAATAGTTTTTTTTCGTTTTTATGTATTTTGTTTTCTCTTCTACTCTTACACACGTGTCTACATCTCTTTGTCTACTGTCCTATCGCAGGTATGCTGGAAGAGATTTCTTTAGAAATAAGCATCACCTTTGTACGTATTTTTCTGTTCCTTTCTTCTTGTCTGTTTATATGTGTGTACATAAACTGTTAAATAAATAAATAAATAAAAATTAATAAACATTTAAACGCATAATCTTTTCATTATTTGACATAATATATACCTACAATTTTAATTTCAACTACATAATGTAATGGCTTAAAAGGTAATACTGGTATTCAGCTGCATCCGGGTTTTTATTTTTATTACTTTATTAATAGTTTATATTGCATTGTATTGTATAGGGTTTAATATATATTTGAAGGGCTAAGTAATAACAGCCGCATGGGTCGATCGATCAGGTTAAGCTACGCTTGCCGCGGTTGGTCCGTGGATGGGTGACCATCTTTACATACCAAGACCCCTCCGTGCCTCGGAAAGCACGTTAAGCCGTTGGTCCCGGCTGTCATTTGTAGATCTTTGACAGTCGTTACAGGTCGTCAGAAGCTCGAAAGTCTGAACCAGTCTTACCAAGGGGTATCATGTTACCCAGTAACTGGGTTGTGGAGGTCAGATAGACAGTCGCTCCATGTAAAATACTGGTATTCAGCTGTGTCCGGTAAGACTGGAAGCCGGCCCCAATATAGTTGGGAAAAGGCTAGGCAGATGATGATGATGATTGTATTGTATTGTATTTATTTTTTGCACCAACGACAGCCCCACTTTTTGTACAAGCAAATCACTGTCCATTACAAGGTTGCCTGGAAGAGATCGCAAATAGCGACAAAGCCGCCCATTGTATATTTTGTAGTGTTTGATTTATTTTTTGTTAATTACTATTAACACTGTAATTTGAAAACATTGTAAAAGCCAATTATTTTTAAAAGAGTAACCGTGGTGGAACTTCTTGCTGGCTCTTCTCCATAGGAAACGACCAAGTGGAACGGTGCACCTAGCTTCTGACGTTTCATAAGTGCCCATGTAGGTTTATGTGAAATAAAATATTTTGATTTTGAAAACACTCAATCACAATCTGAATGATTTTGAAGTATATAGTAATCCATTGCTTCATATGTTCGAAAAAAATGTTTTCCCATCAACGTAAATAACGCAATGAAAATGAAACCTATTGCTACTGATAGCGTGTCACCCCGCTGGATGGTGAACTTTTTTAACAGACTTCAAAAAAGGAGGAGGTTCTATGTTCGTCTGTATTTTTTTTTAAAGTATGTTCATCGATATTTTCATCAACTGTGGACCGATTTTGAAAAGTAATTCGTTTATTCTCAGAGCTCGCGCGGATGGTGATGAAAATAATTTACACAAAGTAAAGCGCCTGTCTGGGTTCGAACCCACGACCTACAATTCGTAAGTCGCGGCCGTTACCACTGGGCCACCACCGCTCTCCGCGCTCTAACGTATGCTGATATTTAATGTAGATATTTTGGATTAGAACTCAAGGTAAGAGGTTAGTTTAAGACGCTGACAACACCTCAACCGCGGTCACTGTCAGATTGCATAGAAAAGAAAGAGAAGCGCGATGACAAAACGCTTTTAATTTATTGCAAAATATGAAGCAATTATCTATTTACTCAAAATTGAGTTAAGTAATCGAAAATAAAAAACAACTAAGTTCTGCATTCAAATAAGACGTAATTGTTATTAATTAAATACGTAACGTATGTTGATATTTAATACATATATTTTGGATTAGAACTCAAGGTAAGAGGTTAGTTTAACGTAAGTTTGTATCGAGATTTTAGTTTCAAAACGTATTTTGGTAACAACCAAGTTCTGGGAAATATGTTCAAAATTAACATATATTTTTTCCGCTACCACAAACTATACAGATTTGGCAAATTTTTTTCTTAAGTGAAGCCAATTTTGGTCAATTGGGTCTTGTCAGCGCCTTAACGTTAGATTGTATCGACATTTTTATTTAAAACGTGTTTGGTAACAACCAAGTTCTGGGAAATATATTCAAAATTAACATATATTTTTCTGCTACTACAAACTATACAGATTTGGCAATTTTTTTTCTAAACAGAAGTCCATTTTGGTCAATTGGGTCTTGTCGGCGGCTTAAGATGTTGCCCTGAATTCGCAAAATTAAGTACCACGATTTCACGATGTCTCGCGACTTCAATAACTAACCTCCGAATTAATTCTCAGATAGACAGATAGAAAACACACAGCGCCATCTAGTTAAGTAAACACCTAAATACAAAAATTTACTTGTATGGTATAAATGTTTTTAAATGAATTCATTATTTTAAACCCACATTAAAATGTAGGTAGGTCTCTGTACATAATTTAAAAGTTATTCATAGGTAAACATATTGTTTTTTTCTTGCCAGCATGCCTTTAAGGCTCTTACAGACTGGGGCGATATCGCGGGCGCGACAGGCAGAAATATGACTGTCGCGCCCCAGTCTGTAAGAGCCTTAAAGGCATGCTGGCACGACCGACAACTCGAAATACAAAGTTATAACGAAAAACATTATTAAATTTAACATCTTTGTATGACGTTATATGTATTTATTAAGATTTTACCTCTTATTTTATTTAAATAATAAGGATTCACTATTAAAGTGGTCTCAAGAAATTACTCGGGTAAGTCTAGCTAGATCCCATATTTATAAATCATCTCAATAGGCAACCCTTTCTAGCATCTTTTCCACAGCCCAGTCATCGTTTTTTTGGCTTAACCCCTACGCTTGTAGTCATCCACATGTATACTCAAAGCTTTCCTCACGACGTTTTCCTCATTCCTCCGCATCATATGCACATACCATGACAATCGATAACAATAAACTGCTAATACCTTTCCGTCTGCCAATCGTGGTGATGAAAGGGTAATCATGAGAACTTACCTACTTAGCGCGATTATTTTAGTACTTATTTATTGTGTTTCTGTTAGGTACCGACCGTCTAGTATAAATAGAATTTGATAAGGTTGAAAGCGTATTCGTACCTACATACATCCTCCAGCGCTCCTCTTTCTGTCTACTTATTTAAAAATTTGCTGTGCCCGACAGGGTCCATAATTGTTTCAAAAATAAAAAAAAATATTTACCACCAGTAACTGTACCTACTGTAAGTTAAGTAATATCGTGCATATCAGATGAAGTTTTAAAACTTTCTTATAATTCAATCAACATTGATCTTTTAATTTGTCTCCGTAACAGTTCATAAAAATAAGTTTTTTTTGGGAATTGGAATTTATCTTATTTGATTTCTTTATCAAGAGGAGATTAAATGGATAACATATTCAATTAAACCATGATCTGGTAATATTTTATGGAACGTAGGACACCCGTCAATTAGATTAATTGTGTGTGTTGATAAGTAGGTATTTGTAAATAGCGCCTTGTTTACCTTTTAAGGCTAACATTTGAATATATACCAAAACCAAACAGATGGTTGCACATTTTTAGCACAAAAACAAAAACACATTTTCTTCATTAAACTAATTGATCGCAATTATCATCCATTGAGCCGCTTTACCTCCATAAAACGACCCTAACAAAACAAAGACAAAACAAAAAACAGACGAAGGCAACTCCACTTTTTTAACGCCAACATTATAAATTCAAATGGACTTAAAAATCCCGAATAACCTATAATTATATAGTTTTTAAACGGCAATTTTAACGACGTTAAGAATGACAAAAGATAAAACCAATCACGGAATGCTTTGGCTCGCGCCTCTACCTGGACGGCGACGAAGGCCGAAAAAAGAAATACCGCACGAATCCGTGCCGCAAAGTTCCATTTAACTTGTACCAGGATTGGGCCGTGCCATTTATTACACAGAACCTTTTTAAACACCGCCTCTTGTCTACGTCATTTTCTTTTAAAGAAAACGCCGACAAAGTTCGAATGTCGGGAAGATTGAACATCTAAAATTAAAAGATAAAAACTGTTAACAGTGTAGTACTAATTACAGTATGGTTTTAAAATTACATTGGGGTCATAAAAGTTATTGTGATGTTTACATTATGTTTTCTATAGACAATAGAGTGTTATTTGAAACTGTGAATAGGTACCGCTAACAGGAAAAGTGCTCTTGGGTGGTACTGGGTACAGCATAACTTTAGAATCACTTATTTATGTTGTAGTTATCAAGGATTCCTAGTATACGTACCACTTCAATAAACAAGCGTAATTAATAACAGCTATAATTTGTTAAACAAGATCTGTAGTGATTTCTTAGATAAATTATATTGTACATTCAAATTCATGTCCTGCAATGAATACGAATCAAGATTAACATTCCAGTACAATAAGTTTACCTGAGCACACAAAATCTTGTCCAACTCGACATTCTTTGTAACGTTACCGAGAAAAAAAATGGACGCCACGTGCCCTTTGATTTACAGAGCCCATATGAAATACTTTATGAACTTAAAACGCTGTATAACTCGACTGCCAGTTATTAAAATATTTCATACAAAAAACCAAAGTGTTCTCCAAGAATTCTCTGGGAAAGTATGTTACGCATGCTTGAAACTCGATCGTTGGGCCACACGTGCTCCTGCGCAGTATGAATGGGACAGGGCGGAGGGCGGGGAAGGGCCGCGGGGCGCGGGGGCGGGAAGGCTTTTTTCAGGCAGTTGAAGCCGAGGCGCGGGTGGAGACGCGCGTCCTGTGCTTGCAAGCTCCCGACTGTGGGCCGACGATTAAGTTGGTGTGTGTTAAGTGTTGACTTGGAGATCCTATTTTTTTTTCATGTAAGTATTGAAGTTTATATTTTTATGTTTTAGTTCGTTGTGTAATGTTTCAACTGACTTGTGTGTTTTGCCTCATGGTAGTTAAACCATGTGATTTTAACATTTTTTCCGTGTTTGTATATTTTGTGTAACTTGTCCTCAAATCCATAAACAACTATTTTTTAATAACTAACTTTATGAAACGAAGCCTAAGAAATTAAATATTAATTCGACTTATTACTGTATTGTCCTAAGGCCAATTAAAATGAATTATCCCCAAATATTTTTGCTTAATAAATTCAAAGTGATTAATTTAATGTACTTATTAGCAGATACAAACATGTCTTCGGAACCGGCCCCGCTGTCGAAGACGGCAAAGTACAAGAAGATCACAAAACCACTTTTGGAACGAAAACGGCGCGCGCGCATCAACCGCTGTTTGGATGAACTTAAAGATCTTATGGTCGGAGCTTTGGAGGTATGTTTTTGTTTTCCATTACGTTTTTTAACTTCTTCATTTCTTGATGAGAAATTAGTGATTACTGAATGTTAAAAAAAATCTTTGACTAGGTATTGATTTCAGTGACTTATAAAATGTATGTTCAAAGTGGAAGGAAATGAGTTATGGACATATTTTTCAACAAAGACAAGTCATCCGATTATTTTGAGTAGGTATCTCTACTATATTTAGCTCACGTGTTCTAAAGAAGGTAGAGTGCCATCAAAGATAATAGATAACACTAAGTACATAATATATCACACTCTATTTTTAGCTTATTCCATTAGACATAATATGTTTGCATAAAAAGAACCTATCCTTCTTTTTACTGTTCATCAAAATGCGATCCATCATTCATTCACACACCATTTATTTTTATCACGAACCGGTCGTCCTTCTGTTTATTACTGGGTACTTATCAAGAGCCGTACCGACACCAAACTGGAATATAAAAGTACAAGTTCCATTAAGAAACAGGAGTTGCTTATTCACATATATGTACAGTTATATTAATGTGACGTTTCGAACCGTGAGAACGGGCGGCGCGCACCTGCGCCTGCGCCTGCGCTATACTTTACTCACTTATTATTTTTTGCCACAGATCGATGACGACAACCTGAGCAAGTTGGAGAAGGCAGACATCCTTGAGTTAACCGTTAACCATCTCACGAAGTTACACAGCCCTAGAGACCCGGTTTCGGAAGCCAAGAAGTTTCAAGCGGGTTTTGGACAATGCGCAGCTGAAGCATGCAGGTTTATTATGTCGGTGCCAGACTTAGACGCGAACGTCAGCCAAAATCTAATCAGCCACCTATCAAGACTTATCACCGCTCAACCTCTTACGATTCAGGTACCGGAACGACCTAACTTTTCTCCACCGACCTCACCATCTTCTGTCATTTCCGATAGACAACATTACTACAGCGATCAAGACAGGTCTTCTTCAGATGCGGAAGATTCAGTGTACTCGAGCGACGGCCCGAAACAATGGGCGTACAACAGACCCGCTGCGAGGGTCAACCATAAAGTACCTCCCACCGGGCTGCTCACGACGGTCGACAATATCAACCATCACAGTCCGCCAGAACAAATGAACGGCCAGAGAAACGGGGCTTATTTCAAAAGAGTTCCGGCCGAGGCAAAAGATGTAATTCTACAAAAAATACGGCAACACATAATGGATAAGCGTAGCAACGATAACGTTGACGTGAACATGAGCGCGGAACCAGCCGAACCAAAATATTTACAGAGAGACGGTTCGTACAGAGGCGAATACACATACCAATACTCACCACCAAACTCGAACAATGACACTCTAGATCTCCGGAAGGTTAGATCACCAGCGAAGGCGAGCGAGGCTGCGCAGTCGCCGAAACAATCTGTCACGTGCTCCGGCGCTAATCAATTAGACGCGACTCCCCAGAGCAAAGTTGATGTGACACTCAGTCTTCCGGAACACTGCGAATTGCCGATGGATTACAGCAACTTACCGCCTAAAAAGAAAAGGAAATTGATTGAGTACCAAGAGTACAAAAAGCAGGAGGCGGCCCGTCGCCAACTCGAGGCTTTTAACGATGAAAAAAAAGAACGTCATGGCGAGGGACCACCGGCGGATGAGGATAGCAAATGGCGTCCTTGGTGATGTGTCCCCAATCACTAGCCTATTGTGATATTAATAGTCTCTTCTTCCATAAAAAAGCTTTAATTTGTTTTAATTTATGTATGTTTAGTCAGTAGTGTTTAGTCCCTAAGTGCCTTATGTTTGCTTTAAAATTGTTTATGTGTATTAGACATTATTTATGTGCCATTTATTTGATCTCGATGTCTTCCTATGAAATTGTAATTATGTGGACATGCGCAATCTTCCATGTACTCGTACAATAACAATTGATGAACCTTACAATAATAAACGATGTACATGTATCGAATTTCGTGTTTGAAACCCCAATCCCTGTTCCCAATAAAAAAACCAATGCACATCAGAAGATAAATGACGATATCCCGAGAATGAAATGTTTGAAAAAGCATAATGATCAAGGCTCCTACATACTGGCGCGACTTGTCGCGCGACGCGTCGCGACACAAAGGCACCGCTTGTAGCGCTACACGCGGTGTCTTTGTGTCGCGTCGCGTCGCGCGACAAGTCGCGCCAGTATGTAGGAGCCTTCAATCTGTGATAAAAATACAAAAACCATTTCACCCGATTCCGATAGTTTTTTTTTTGCTGCAAAAGCTGCCTAGCTACCTTTACAGAAAAACGTACACGGTAGAACGCCCCTAAGATCGAGACTACCTGAGCATGAAAAATTACCCTGAATTACTCAAGTAGAGGTAATTCAAACCCAGACTAGAGATTCGAACTGGAATCATTTTCACTTCAGCTTATTTGGACCTCTGTATTTCTGTAATCACAGCACATAAGAACTCAATATTCATAGTTTATCCTAGCGATTTTTGATCGTAGGCGTGTACAAAGGTTTACAAGTAGGTAAGTAACTACAGAATATTTTCAAGAGGTATTTAAAAATTAAGATTACTTAACACAAAAATGCAAAATTGAAAATAGGAGACCTCAACATTCGTTCTTGCCGTTTTGGGCATGACATAATGGTTCGTATGAACCGGGAGCAATCAAGTGAAATATTTAAGTTTTAGTTATTAGTGTCCAGTAGTAGGTATATTAAAGCAAAATAAGTAGTAATACGGCTAAAAGTGCATAATATAATTAGATGAAGATAATGTCGAAAGGGCCCTAGTTAATTTGGAGGTCAGGATCAAAGAACATTAATTCAGTATACGCGCACTACGCACTAATTTCATTCAATGGTACATCCAGTGCCCTCTATGAAAAGATTTAGAAAAAATATGCATTTTGATAAAATTTTGCAGTAGGATACGTTCAGTCTTAAGATAACGCCATCTTTTAATTTAAATAAAGACTACGTTACTGCAGCAGCTGTAATTTTTTCAAATAAACTAGATGGCGGTAAATCCGCACTTAGTTTACCGCCATCTATTAACTCACATTTTCGTCATAGATGGCAGCAGTTGCTGACAACACCTTTTGCTTATTTTCTATTTGCCGATAGATGTCACCATGTTAAATCATAACCCAAACTGTTTTCGACAAGTTTTAACCTATTGAAAATAGAATTAGGTTTCATAAAATTGCTTTCGGTAATTAGTTATTAACATTTATGAATTTTCAAAAGATTTTCTGTTACGGCATTGATTGTAGTATTAATTCTATTTCCTTCTTACTTTTCTTTCTGCCAATAATTTATTTTCAAGATTTACGGTCACAAGTAAAGCAGTTAAATGCAAGATTCATTATTTTCTAAATCGGAATAACTGTACCTACTATATAAATCTAACAAATTCTTTAAAAATGAAATGAGTAGGTGAAAACCATTGAACATCTACTCACCGCTAGATGGCAGAAGCTGTTTTCGCCGCGCCCTCGTCTCCGCCCCGTAGCGTAGTAGTAGATAGTGGCGTAAAGTGGGGCGCGCGGCAAACCAATTCATTCATTCATTCATTGATATGTCGACCGGTCGGCCAGTCGGTAACAAAGTGACAAGACGAGGAGTCGCACAGATCGAATAACAAAATGTGCTGCGCGCAATTTGTAACGAACTTCGAATTTTAAAATACGAATTGACAGTTATTGTTTTGACTTGACGTGGAACTGTAAATAAATAATTTGTGGAAAAAATAACTCGAAATATTGGATTGTTTATAGGTAGTGTTTTTTAGTGATGAATTGTTACTTTAGTGTGGTGGAAGAAAGTGTTTTCGTGTGCAATGTTGTGATAAGGCGATGCTTGTAGGAGAACAATCGCCGGCACCACGGGTGGTGGCCGGTCTAAGAAAACTTCGACCAGAATTGACTCCAGGACCTATTCCTACGCCTCTAGATCCTGATTTTAGGATATCAGGTTGGTAAACGTGGACTAGTGTAACTAGCTTTTGATCAACGGTTAAAAATGTTGCAATAATCTCATTCATAACCAACTCGATTTAGAAACCCATTCATTATTATTCATAAACGCTCGCCTGCCTATCTAAACTGCCATTTGATAAAATACAAAGTAATAATACCTACCGACCTATCGGGTAAACAACAGGCTCCCGCGTAGTTTGAACCCAGTTTTTTGTGCCAGACATCTGGCAACTAAAAACTAATGGCAGCTAAGTAACAGTGTAAATTAAATACCTACGTACGACATTCGCCATTCCTTCAAACGCTGTCAGCTGTAAGGCACATGTTACACTTGCCCAAGTAACGATAATAACTTACTGCCACTTGCACATCCTTAGAATAACTTAGATAAAATGCCAGTGTTCGGTACTTAGGTACTGCATGTCGCAGAGGTAGCAAATTACATTCTGTAAATATGAGACTTGTGTAGGTGTACTGGTAGGTACAAGTACAAACATAGGTAGGTATTTGAGCAAATAAACTACAAAGTGTGTGCACAAAACTATGTCATATAAATCACAGGATAAATAATGAGTTATTGCATTGACACCAGTGTCTAGATATTTACTTACAGTAAATAACGTTTATGTACTAAAGACTAATGTTGTCGAGGCTAGCGATGTCCTAACAAGGTCTAACGTGAAACGCGATTTGCAGGTGTGCACTTGGCACAAACGTTTGGCATCAGTTCTATTGCCTTAAGTGTACTTATTTACTTAACTACTTAATGTAATATCCACAGACATAATGGCGCCGATTCCCTTGTTCACAAACTAAACTAAATTTAAGTTCAGTGCATCTTTTTCTTTCTATTTCATTAAGAAAAGGACAGAAGATAAATATTAGTGTAGTCCTGTCAAATTAATCAGCGCTTGACGTAAATTGACGTAATTTTAGTAGGCAAGTTTTTAATCACGTCTAAACTTGTATGGAGTAGTGACAGGCGCTGATTAATTTGACAGGACTAAACTAAAATTTATCTTCTGTCCTTTTCTTAATGAAATAGAAAGAAAAAGATGCATTGAACTTAAATTTAGTGTAGTTTGTGAACAAGGGAATCGGCGCCAATATTTATCAAAGTGAATTTTATTGTACGATTTCGTTGTAACCTAACCTAACCCTACGGGGAATACTGGCGTGATTTTTTGTTATGTTATGTCCATTGTACTCATCAGTACCTACAAAACAATACCATTAGCTGTTCTAGCATTTCCTAGGATGTCAGAGCGAGAGAAACGTTCTCGTTAATAAAGAAAAACGTCGTCTGTCTATGAAAACATGCAAAGTCAACAGTCGTAGTCTGCAGTCTAGTCTAGACCGGGAACTAGCAGCGATCGATAGTTTTGAGTCACGGTTTATGGTTATATACAGCTCGATTCAAACTTGATGTCGGCTCTGAAGTGCTCTACTCGCTGCGCAGTACCGCACTCCTCATCCCCGCTGACATGTGAATTTGTTACTTAAAAATGTTAGTTTGAATCGGGTTGTACCTACTAGATTTAACCTTACCTATCCACTAAAAATGAAGGTCTATCTTCACAACAATTTCTTTTAAGTAAATGTAAGAAAACTTGTAAACATTTAAATAAAATGTTAGGTTACCTATTAAGTACGTAATTTGTCATCTATGAAATCTTGTTGTTGAATGAAATGTAAATGAACTCTTAATGCGTATCTACCAAAATACCTACTTTATCATAAAGGCTCGTGCAGACTAGCGCGATATCGCGGGCGCGACAGGCAACAATATCCCTGTCGCGCCCCTGATATCGCCCCAAAGTCGTTGCAAATTTAATATCTCATATGTGACATTTTTGTCGTAAATGAGCATTGCAGATATTTGAAAAGCGATTTTGAATACCCATAGGTACCTACTTAACCAAAATTTCCATTTCAATCTCATTATTTCGATAAAGCACGTAGGTATATTTTTTTAATCTTCAAGTGTCACCCTACATTTAATTTTAAATCAAAATGTCCTGTGTTTGATGTACACATGAGTTTTTAGTTTTTAGTAAGTACTATAAAAAAAAAATAAACTAAAATATTTTGGTCTCCCAATTTCGAGCACTACAATTTTTTCTCGCGAAGTTACTATACACTTAAGAGATTTTAAATTTGCATCGCTATATTAAGTACCTACTTGGCGTTATTCGCAAATATTGTCAATTTTGGCGAAAAAAACAAAGTTTTTTAACCTTCCTAGACATGCATTCTGATAAGGTTCTCATGACCCCAAATCTACCTGGAAATGTCGTCATATTTTATAATCGGTCTTCGGCAGAACCGTGAAGTTTTATCTTCAAAAAACAACAATAGAAAGGCACATCAGCTGTTCGCAAAGGAGATAAAATCAACGACGACGGCGAGTTACAATAGGAGTGAGGTAGACGTTACGGAAAAGTCCATGCAACATTGTCGCTTGATGCCTTTTCGTAGAATTGAATGAAAAGCCGTTCTTTCTTACCCTAAATAAAGACATAATTTCGTACTTAATTAAAAAAGGATTTGGTTCCCTTAAACGTAAAAAAAGATTTGATATCGAATAAGAAAACTAAAATTTTCGTCAGAAGCATTTATTTCTTAGATGCAATCTTAAAGTTTCAAAACAATTTTTTGTCCGAAAGCTGAAAGAATCTAATTGATAATCCAAACAAATATTTAAAGTAGGGACAGGTCCATAAAATAATCCTGATAGGTACCCACTGCTACGGATTATAATCAGACTACCTACAGTATTTTTGAGTGTATTAGCACAACGTTAAAGGGGTCGTGCAGATTAGCGCGACAGGCAGCAATATGCCTATCGCGCCCGTGATATCGCCCCAATCTGCGGGGCCTAAATCCAATCGATCTTTATCTCACACATAATTTAAGTCAATGGAAAAAATGCTGTTTTGTGTCAACCTATCTGCCTAAAATGCAAGATTTTAGGCAGATAGGTTGAGTTTATTTTTGGCATTGCTTTTTTCTATGGTCAAGACTACAAAAAATCCGAAAATATTGAATTATCTATACCATCATAATTATTAATTAAAAGTCACTGCTATCCCCAACAAAGGGTTTTGAATTGCTTACCGATCTTTAGCAAAATATGCGTCTTGAATACGGGAAATTAATAAAATTTTCTACTAAATTAATGTGCTGGCCACATTTTCGCGACCATGCAAATATTTGTCAAGAACCTAATCCCATTGTAGTGTAGCCAATTACCAGCGGTTATTGATGAGGCTTAAGCTAGAAGCCAGTCAGTACTTACCTATTCACATGTCAAGGGCATATTGAATTCCTTCAAGTATCTGAATTGGATGATGCTTCTCAACCATTATGGGTCATCGACCCGACTGCCTCGAGAACAGATGCTTGACCTACCTTAGATTTAAGGAACACCCGCTAACTTCAAAGATTTGATCTCCCTCAATCTCCATTAACACTATTTACGAATACAATAGAAGACCTATCAGTACAATCTTACACGCATTAAATAGGAGGAACCGAAAGACAGTCGGTTCCCAAACTTTCGATCAATTACCTATCCACGATACGATACACTGGTACTTAATCGAATATTTTAATTACTCCACTAATCTGCCATGAAAACAAAATATTTATAGCCCAAGATGAGTCAAAAAGAGTTCTAAATTACGCATTGTTTGTCAGCTAAGAACTACCCATCATTTAAAATTAATAGAGAACCTCGTACCGTGGGCCATCTTCAATTGAATGACGAACAGGCGTCATGAGATTTTGAGTTCAAAGGGATAAAGAAATCCAATCATGCCTCCCGGGCGACCTATGTCACTACGGGTCATACTTTTGTACTAATATTTTAAAGAGAAAAGATTTGATTTTTGTTTGTTTGTATGTAATGAATAAACTCAAAAACTACTTAACTGATTTTAAAAATTATTTCACCTATAGAAAGCTACATTATCAGTGAGTAACATGGGCTGTATTTTATTTCCATAAAAACAGAGATCTCTACGAAAATTGCAATAATTTAACCCAATATATCAAAAATTTGCCTTTATAAGCAGCGCAAGCGCAACTAATGAGTTGCGCTGCGAAAACTATTGACGATACATAAAATAATGTAATGTACTACATGTTTATAGTACTTATCATTACCCACAAAAATGTCCGCGAGGTTATACGTCTAACCATTATAGTTATGTCAACTTATGTCACAATAACCGCTTTTTGTTCAAATTAGTCAATCAAAACACGGGTAGAATCGAAAGGTCGTATCATGATAATCCTTATTAAATAGTTTCTTTATCAAGGTTGTTTATGGACATGTAAATAATTATTCGAATAAAAAATAACCTTTCGTTTAGAAGTTACGACGGGTAAAATAGGCTTACTTTTAGTAAGAATAATGCCGCGGTGTGAGCTAACAGCAACGCGTCTATTAAGTTACCTACACGTTTTATATTTGTAAACTAGAAACAATTGCTAGTTTGTAATAAATAATAAAGTTTGTCATAATATGTATAATAAATAAAAATATCGCAGTCATTAGTTGAGTGTTGATCTTTATAGGCGAAGATAGGAAATCTGCGCAAACGAACGGCCGAAGTGCTAATGTGGAATAAATTTTTCATACTAGGAACTTGTATGGATTGGACGTGAGCCCGTTAGTTATAAGCTCTCTGTGAAATGGGATTTTGTGCGGCTACCAACTACTATACTTGCTTTCAACTGTTTGGATTCACTGGTGTTGAAATTCCATGAAGTTTGATCCATTTTGTCACTATGACCAGCTAGAGTTTGACAATGTTGTTGTGATTGGCAGATTTACATAGTACTGGGTGCTAAAACAGTACACAAAACCTGTCGCGTAGGCACTCAATGGGTACTAGAAGCAGAACAGATAATAATAAAAGCAATAACACTCAAAATTAACGAAATGAAGGTAACAATGTTAAAATTATGAATAATAGCTCCGGAACGTTGACACGCCTTGCCACAATTTGTGGTTAGTGGCAACCTTTTGCAGAGCCGCTCAGAATTTGTGATAGCATTGTGTCCAATACAATAAAGTTTAACCTCATTAACGTAACCAGATTTATGAAAACAATTTCTTACTTTGCTCAAATAATTTGTTGTTATATACATTCCGTTTTCTCAGAAAATGATGTTTAAAATAGGCTTGTGAATCCCATTTTGATAGGAGTAAACCGCGGTTCTCGAATAAAATAAAACGAGACGTGTTTGCGCTGTTATTCTTTGAATAGGTAGCTATTCAAAGCATTTTATGCCATATTTATGCCATTAAACATATGGAAGGTTCGCAATAGGTCAAAATCAAAAGTCATTTATTCAAACTAGGCTGAGAATCAGCACTTTTCGAACGTCAAAGTTACTATGACAGTCCCCCAAAAACGCCCGCCCGTCACCACTTCCTAGTGCTTTAGCTGGGAAGAAGAAATGGCGCAACAAACTCCCCTGCAGCACACCTGTCTGGTAAGCATGAATTAATGTCTTGCGAACGGAAAAACAAACAGGAAAGCAATAGTCAGCATTGTATGACTAACGTAAGTTCTCTTCTAAGACAGAAACTAAGTTAATAACAGCGTAAGGTAGTCTTCAAGACAAAATGATAAAGAAAGAACGCAGCGACCAGGGCATAACATTCCATGTTTGATGTCCGTATGAACTTGACTTGGTAACACGACACTTTCGCCTCAGCATTGATGATAATTATATACATTCATAACATATAAAAATATAAAATCAGCAGAATTGCGAAATGCAGGCGGTTAGATATTATGCCCATGGAATGGCGAATAATATGACGTAGGTACATCGTTGTATGGATTGATTTATCATTCTAATCACGCGAAGATTTTGTATACATAACGATTCAAACTGCAGGTAAGTTTGAGGTGGTGATATTGTTCAAAGTCAAGTGCATATTGATCGAACCTTTTTGAATGAAGACTGCATTAAAATTCCTAAAAGAAATTGAATAAGTGCTCGCAATAAAGGAAGTTGCGAATCTGATATAGTCAAAGATAAGCTGAGCTGAGAACTAGAAAATTGTGCAAGCTTTGCTTGTTATTATGAGTCAGTAGAATGCCTTGTAATATTATACGGAAAATGCCGATGGTAAAACAAAGTTTCATATGACAATTATCGATCATCGTCATGCATGTGGCTTACTATATCAGCTAGTATTCCACCACTTTGCATTTCCCGGCTCAACAACCTCCCTGTATTGTTTGATGCCCGATTAGATACTTTTAACCTTGCAATGGCAGTTGCATCAGAATAAATCGATCGGGAGCCTTATCGATGATTCATACAATATATGCTTCTACGTAGAATTATGACATAATTGCACTCCAGCACGGTCATAAAGGTTTATTAATTTATGCTGCATATTAACGAATATTCTGCATTGTTCGCGGATAGATTCATAATCATTTCCATGCCCTTATCCTAATTTATTTGGGGTCCGGTCGGCGCAAAATGTCTTATCCTTTCATACTTCTGAATATCGTAATTTCAGTAGTCACCCCTTTCTAGCCCATCTTCCACACAGTCCATCCATCGATTCTTTGGTCTTAACCTACTCTAATAGCCATCCACATTCATAACCAAAACGTTTCCTCCCGTCATTTTCCTCATTGCTCGCGGATAGATTGTTACAATGAATACATTGAACACGTTCCATTTCAGGACACTGAACGCTTATTGTTAGACGCCTAATGATAATAAAACTTCTATTAGGTCTTGTCGTGTATTCCACAAATTGTTAATCTACTGAATTGTACATCGGTTTGGTTTTATCAATAGAATCTGACCAATTGTCTCTTCCACAGGCGTCCTCCGCCAGTATTACAATGACGACACCGAATCCTGGGCTTGGGTGCGGGCAGCCGTCCGTAGCGGTTGCCTCCTCGCGTGGAGGGACGGTACCTTGCCCAGAAGGGCTGCTGCCCGGCTTCCCCTCCGAGACCTGCACCTGCGGACTGCCTCCACCTTGCCCAACGCCTTCCAGCTGTCCCGGCTTAGAGATGACTCTGCCGTCGCCACGTTTCAGGTATTATTAAATTTGATCCTATACTTTTCTAAGCAATACTAAGTTTTTTATAATTCCATGTTTCATTAAGTGCATGATTTTTTATCCTGTGTTCTCCACGTGGATTTTAAGTGTCCATATATAGTTTCACGTAACTATCCGTAGCTCTCTAAAAAGTCTAAATCAACAAGAACTTCAATTTTCATTTTGGCGATACGTGAATTTTAATGGGACTATAGAGTTATTGTAGGCAACTAACCACACAGTCATTTCTTTTGCCAAAAGACGAAACATCGGATACTTGGTTAACTGATGTAAATTGACTTTCTTTGAAGGTCGATTGAATAACAAAAAAGTGTGAAGTGGCCAAACACGTTAATAAACTGCGCTGATGCAAAAAGTCACGATTATTCATTTTACACGTCTAGGCATTAAATCTATCAATATTGTAGGTATCTATCATGTGATGGCTGCAAGATGACATCTCACTTTTAAAAGACACGTTTTAATTTTGCTTATTCACTGGTGCCGATTCCCTTGTTCACAAACTAAACTAAATTTAAGTTCAGTGCATCTTTTTCTTTCTATTTCATTAACCTTTCGGATGTCGACCTCCGTACACGCACAAGACGTCAATGTCAACGCTTTTACGAGTAAGGTAATAACGTTAGGTAGGCCTTCAGAAAAACGAAGATTATACCGTTAAATCGATAATAACAAAGTATAAATTATACCTTCCCGGAATCCTCATTAGTTTTCCTATCTACTAAAACTGCTACGTAATGAAATAAAACTGACCTGACATTGCAGTGACGTGATATTCTTTCATTTTGATAATTTTCATTCACATAACCTTCACATTTTATCACAATACGTCGTATCCACAAATATATTCACTAAAACTACACTAGAATACGATGGCACATATGTTTACACATTCATAACAAACTAAATATCACTACTAAATACACTATTTGCATAACACAGCAACTTATTCTGTCAACCGATCAAAAATCTGCGTACGCCGGCGGCCGGCCATATTGACTGCTATTACAAAGTACTCTGTGCCGCCAACCGTCATGGTTGGCGCCAATTTTACGACTTTCTGTTTGACACACAATTATGATGTCAATACGTGATGATATAAGTATATATTACTTTTATTTTGTTCATAGGTAAATATGCTAACTACTTAAATGTATTTCAAACTATTTACGAGAATATTTGTAGCAAAAACATGTCATAACACAACGGCCATTATGGAAAAAAATGTTAAGTCTAAACTTTCGTTACTTTTTTCGCCTATATAATCATTACTTTTTGAAAAACAATTACTCAATACGGAATCTACACTTATTTCTCAGTAATTCTATATAGATTTTTATAAGAAAACTTTCCGTTTACTGCCTCTATTCATCGTTTATAACTCCGTACGTTTCGCAGAAATTTACACTCACGGCTAACGTCAAACGGTGGAATGTCAGATGAATTTATTTATTTTTTTATTCGTTCAAAATAGTGTTGTTGCTGTTGAAAAATATTAAAATAAAGAGTGAATGAACCATTTCTTTCATATAAATGCAGAACATATTGCTACTTGCAACACAACCACAGATATTTAGCGACCAATCCTGACCAAGCCCTTAAGTGTAACTGTCCGACTTAAGACACTTGGAGCATTTTTTCTTATGTCGCACTGTGTAACATAAGACATTCGAGAGGTTAAGAAAAGGACAGAAGATAAATTTTAGTTTAATCCTGTCAAATTAATCAGCGCTTGACGGAAATTGACGTAATTTTAGTAGGCAAGTTTTTAATCACATCTAAACTTGTATGGAGTAGTGACAGGCCCTGATTAATTTGACAGGACTAAACTAAAATTTATCTTCTGTCCTTTTCTTAATGAAATAGAAAGAAAAAGATGCACTGAACTTAAATTTAGTTTAGTTTGTGAACAAGGGAATCGGCACCATTATCAATATTTACTTAAGGATATCTTTAAATCCGCCAGTTTGATTCTATAAATTTTGACCCTAAGACTAGCAATTTATTTGCTAATTAGGCGTCTATTCATTGAATTTACAACTTGATTTATGATTTTCGATTAATCCTCCTCAGAATATTCCTATTTATGTTTTTTGCTTTATTGTAAATGCCAATTCATCATTTACCATTTAGAGCCGTAACTTTTATGCAATAGTCGAGTGTCATTTGTCCATCCAACATAATAGGTGTCGCAAAATCCAAGAACTGACGGGATCCTTGAAGACACGTGACCCAAGTATAGTGTTTCACCGTTCTAATATAACAGTTTACACGCATATACTGTATCCGAATGGTGTAAATACAATAGAATACTGTATTATATTCGGTTTTTGCTTCATTTGCGGATTTTTGCAGTACTTAAGATCTGAGAACTGCTTTCATTTCCTCGTGGCAAGTGATTTTGTATCCGGGAAATGGGGATCGATGAAAAAAGAATACTTAGCTGGTATTTGTGGTATAATGCTAGCGTGCGTGGTTAGCGGTAATGTTCTCTGGCTAGTTTCTCTAAAACCGGAGCACATATAGCCATGAAAATTGTGAAGTCTGAAGATGTGCTAGATAGACAGACGGCATACTTTTTTGGCGAAGTTGTTTATGAAACGCTCGCGTAAAAGTTGTCATTTGCAAATGGGATGTTGGTGAGAGTTTTGCAGCGTGTTCTAGTTTTAGCATGAGAAGGCCGACTAATAGCGATAGTTGTGTCCACCTTGTAATTTTAAATTGTTGTTAAATGTTAAGTCAGATATAAATTGCATTTAACAACTTCATAATTGGCGCACATAGTATTTTCCGCTCTCTGCTCTGATTGTAAAACGTCAATTATTGTAATTTTTCCTACTCTTAAGACTAGGGGGAATTTCCTACGACAAAAAATGCACCATTTAATTTTAATTGATCATTGTAATTATGTCAATGCCGACCTCATATCGTTTTATACATAGTTATTGTCCCTGCAGTGGCTATTAAAAGCTACAAATTATCCTTCCCGTCTTTCCCGATAACAAAACGTAATAAATCAATGATTCGTGTTCACAAGATTAACTTGTATCTGTATTGGACATTATATCATGTCACGTACACCGTACGCTACTGGAGCCCGGTCATTGTCCAAGAGACAATGCCACATAAATAATTATCAACAGGCCGATGTTACATGGCTGATGAGAGATACTATTTGAGCATTGAGAAGAAAAATATTTTGACTTGACCCGCATGTTTTGATTTGATTAGTGGGAAAATTTTTGAATGTATTTTTGGACACGGTTATCTGTTAATGTGTAAATTCCGTTCTAAAGTTCAATGCAGAGAAAAAACTTAAACCAAGTCGATCTGCCCTTTTTGCCAAAAATCATTTACATATTTGTAAACTTTATATTTTCATAGGCCATGAGGTTTCAACGTCTTCCAAGACGTTATATCCCCCTCCGAATAACGCCTTTCTCACGATTCGTACGCTTTAATAGACCTCAATAAAGCGACACAACCGTAAATCAAAGGCCTTTGTGCATTGCGACCTTTTGATGTAGCTATTTACCATAAGAAGGGCTAGAACGCGAAGGTGTTGACAAGTAAAGGAAACACGTTTTAAGAAAACTCCGCCCTATAAACTCTCTCGGATAAAAAAATATCTATGAATGCGATGTGACCGTGACTAGTTCAGTACTTGCGATCAGATGTTCCATTATTGCCACCCTACCAAACCTGCCTGCTCACTTTTTATGATTCACGTGGACAATATCTACTTCTTATGAAATATGTTATGCAAATTGTAACGTTTCTTCAACAGATTAAGTCATAAATCTCACTTTTATAATACCGACCCGTCGTAAGAGTCGCAACTGAATATTTCAATGAAGTTTTTTTTTACAGACTTGCAACGCCGCGGAGTACGCGAGATGGGTTCGCGCACTCTGCGTCGAAATTCTCGGGCAGACGCCGCTGCCGCAAGTCCGGTTCTTGGACGTGCTGCCCGCCGCGGACACCGCCACTCGGGAATCAAGGAAAGAGGCTCCTCATCGCGAGACCCCCTCTTGCCCCCCTAAACCGCCCCCGCGAGCTCGTCGGAGGTTATTGACCTCCACGGAGACGCAGCTTACGCGTAGGGATCACTCCCCCGCCGCCACGGACGAGGGCATCGTCGTCGAAGACGACGACTACGACTCATCGTCCGATCGCAGCTTAGACTTAACCCTCTCCCTCGACGCCTTGAAGACCACAGACGTGGTCGATGCGCCAGTACGGAAAGCAGAGGTAATCAAATGTGACAGCTGTAGCAAACTGAACGCGGGCGCGATACAGCATCATACACTGCCACGCGCCGCGCGATCCGAATCTGAGCAAGGGCGCCGCTACTTGAAAAGATGGGAGGGTACGGCGGGAGGCGCCGAGCGGGGCCGATACGCCATGGAGGCGGCCAGGCGGAAAACTTCCTCTTTGGAGCATCGGGCGAGGTCTTGCTCCCCGAATGTCCATGAAGCTATTGCGCAATACGTCCCGGTGCGAGAACGTCGCGCTTTGTTTGAGTCATTGTCGCGGACCAGCGGAGGACTGGCCAGGAGTAGCGAGCAGCTGACTCGTATCGAGCGCTCGCCGGAGACAACGCCGCGCCGCGCCGCATCGCTGCACGACCTGCAGGCGCCGCCCACGCGCTCGGTGTCGGACCTGCGGCAGTTCTTCGAGGCGGTGGCGCGCGGCGCGGGCGCGGCCGGCGCGTGCGCTCAGCGGCACAGCGCGCCGCACTGCGCGCCGCGCGCCTTCACCTCGCTCACGTGTGCTTGATGCAAACTCTGTTGTACATATTGTAGATAGAAACGGCGTGGACCGCTATCTTACTAAGTCGTTCGTTTTAAGACTGTTAAAAGTATTGTTATAGAAGTACCTAATATAAATAAAATGAGATGTATTATCTATTATATTCAGCCGTTTTATTCAGCCTGTGACCTTGTTTCTTGAAGAGTAGTACAACCATTTGGAGCATGCGAGCGTTTTGCGAAAACTCGATCGAGTGTAATGATTTCTGTAGCCTTGTTCTGTCTTGATGCATTATTTTTATTGGAAATTCAATTTGTCACGAGACACTTGGTGCGATAAGTCATTAAATAACATTTATAAGGCAATAGGCGGTGAAATGTCAGTGGGTGCGCAAAGGTCGCGAGTCACGGAGCTCGGCTCGCGTCCTCCAAGTTATCTTACTTTGTGTTGTAAGGAACATTACGTTACGAAATGTTAAACGGCACATTTAGCCATTGTTGTCGTGTGTTCACATTTTGCGAATTGTGTGTGACAAAACGGCAGCAGTTTCGAGTATAATATAGAGCAGAATTGCGTGTCTGTATGTTATGCAAATCATAAAGATAATACGTTAAACTATTGTCCAAGTAGGACGTCTCCGGACACATGCATGATGTACTTTTGCGCAATCAGTACTTACAACAGCTGCTATCTTAACGTTTTGTTCGACATCGTGACAAGCTTTGTTCCTCCTTCCTATTGTTACTTGCCATAAACGAAAGTGGAATGCACGAACGCTTGAAATGATAAGATCCCAAAACAATAACGAAAGAAAGAACGTGACTCAAGGATTGATAACTAATGAAGTGAGATTAAAATAACTATTTTAGTTAAGAATTATTAACTTATGACTAGGAATTTAGATAAAATAGTTACGATTTTGGAGTTTACCTAAGGACAGAACCGCAAACAATGTCGAAGACAGTAGGTACAAAAAGTTTGATTGATAGGAGTGTCTCCGATAGGTACCGCTAGAGATGTGCCGACTATGACTTGGACCGACTAGCCGACTAACCGATTAGTCTGTTGTAAAGAAGCTGACTAGTCGGCCAAGCCGATCACGGTTTCGGGGGTATTCGGTAATTTCCGTGATGCTTCGTTTACAGCTGATTCGCGCGCTAGTCGCAACCGCCGGCTGCGAGCGTGTCGGACCATGATTACTTCGCATTGTTTTTTGATTAAAGGCTCGTGCAGACTAGCACGATATCGCGGTCGCGAAATCAGCAATATGCTTGTCGCGCCCGAGATGTTGCTCCAGTCTGCACGGGCCTTTATAATTTTGCACTGGCTAGAGCGGTGTTTTTGTGTAAAAAATAAAGAATTAAAGACAACACTGTTATTGTTAAAATATTAATTAACAATCAAGGTTTTTATTTCATTTAATGTAATTCCTCCTTTAAATTTTATTGAGAAATACATACTTACAAAGTAAGAAGCTGGATAGTCGGCGCTGTTAGCCGAATAGTGGCCGGATAGTCGGCTTTACTGACTACTTGACTAGTCGGAACATCTCTAGTACAACCTACCTACTGTTAAAAGTTCAATGCTATGCATGTCATAATCACAATGGACTAGATGGGTGCAGAATAGTTCAGGAGCTCCCCAACTCATCTGCTGTGCGTCAACAAGTGCCATTGGAACATTTACCTGATGGATACTAAGTACCTATAATAAGTATTATTAACACGACAATCTTACGCAAAATAGTAGCAGATGGTTAGCCTATTGAATTTAAAACCACAAAACTTTGTATGATTCCTATGAATCGTGTGCCAAGAGAAACAGCAGATATAACAAAACAACATTATTTAAAGTTAAATTTATTTAAGGCACAGCACACATCAGCATTAGGTTTAAATATCTTATAGTGTATATAGTCTAGGCAAGAGACAAAATCAAAATAGCGAATTCCGCATTTAATTGTGCCAGATGCATTTTGCCGATAGACTGTTAGAATAACAAATGACAACATTGTTAACGACGTAATAGAACCAAGACCAAGACATAGCTAGACATATTAGGTAATAAATCAACAAACAAATAGGTAGATATGTACCTATTTGTATATATCGCGGGCGCGACAGGCAGCAAGCAGCAATATGCCTGTCGCGCCCGCGATATCGCCCCAGTCTGTAAGAGCCTTTAAAGGTTGCTGTTTAGAGTTTATAATCTGATAATAATCTAGTACCTATTAGAGCCGATTCACACCGGGAAAGCAGCGGCCGGCGGCGCGGCGAGAACTTTCAGTGTGAAATAATTTTAAACTTTATCTACATAATTAAACGACCAGTATCGCTTGAGAAGCTCGAAAAGCTTGCGTGGCTACGCGCTTCTTGACAGCGTGCAGCGGTGCTGCCTGCGGGCAACGCGAGGCCGCTTGCCGAATGTAGAAACTAAACTGGTCATTATGAGACTAGGCACGTGGTGTCGGGAGGCAACGCGCGGCCGCCAGAGGCCACTGCCGTTCCGGTGTGAATCGGCCCTTAAAGGTAGGTAGGTAGGTTACCTATACATTTGCCTATTATAAGAAGAATTTCGTTGGAGAAAATTATTTTAGAGGAAATGATAACGAGACAGAATGTCCTATCATAAATTCAGGAGAAAGCTCCTGATATGAAAATCCTTTTTTGGTCTAAGATGCAACCTACCCCGCAATAGACGCGAAAATAATAATAAACCATTTATTATCAGGTTACAAAGACCCATAGACGAAAACCTTAACCTAAGTATACAATATAGTATCAACAACAATATAGTGTGATATGTATCACAATCAACACATTCATGGACAAGAAAGTTTCCCAATACAAAACTTTGCTGTAAATACATCATTTTAAGTTGCTTATGGGTATACTTACACAATTTCACTCCACGCATAACACTTTGTCACAACACCAATTTATCTCGTCAGCTCGACGTCCGTATGTCACTGCAGGGATCCAGCAGAATATCAGCGTCAGGTATATTTGCCTGACACATGCTGAGCTGGACTCCCATTTGGTGCAACCTTGAGACACACCGCACCTTGTTCGATAATTAATTGAAGTATGTCATACATTCATAATGCCACTCTATTTCTTTAAGCATGTTTTTCTTTTTTTTTTTTTGTATATTGGCACCTTGTTTTTATATATTTATATTCCTGTAATTTGTTATCCATGTATTGTGCTATTGTGTGTTGTGCTATGTCTTTTGTGTGCACTGAATAAATGTTTTATCTATCTATCTATATATGTCTGGAGTCAGCCAAGACAGCACTTAATATGACAAAAGTGTTCTACTGCATGGCTCCAGTCATTTAAAACAAATTGCTCCAAAGACATGGAAAGAGGTTCCGCTTTCATTAATTAAAAAGAGACTGAAGCTTTTTAGTGGCGAAAGCATATTATAATATTATAGGAGTTCCTAATTGAGAAAGAATTTTTAAGCTAGTTTATAGAGATATATTATTTTAAAATTGTATTTAATTATTTAGTCATAAGTTGAATGTTTTAAATCTTTTGCATGCCTAACGTGGTAAAATATGCCTGAAGTCTTATATTTTTTGTCATCATCTGTTGTTGCCCATATTTGCAAAATAAAATTATCTTTATCTTTAACTGTATTTCAGTTTCAGCATAAATAATTTGTAGATATTATCTGTTTCAAAACATAAAATCTACAAATTATTGATGAATTATATATAATTAGATATTTAATTCATACCTACATTTTAGTACGGTACTACAAAGTTACCTTAACACAATATTGTAAAAACTAAACACTATTATTCATTCAAGACTGCATCACCCACAAAAATAACAATCAAGCGCACGCTACGATCCATTAAAAATATGATACACAGGACAAGACCGTCCATCCCTCTCTACAACAAAAAAATCCCATTCTTCCTGTGCGTAAGAAAGAGATAGAGCAATAACATGGGTGTTTCATTTAATACTACCAAATTAGCAGCCGGAATGCGGCCGTGTCGAATGTTCGCTGCAACCTCACAAACCCGTAATTTGATCTATAAAAAACTTATAATAGAGATAGTACAGGAATAGAAAAACTCAAAGGAAGCCGAGGGATGAGACAGGTAGCGGATTAGAAGGAACATATATGAACACGTTAGGGTACATAGGTTTTAACGGACTAGTCGTAAAATTACGGGGTTTTAAACTTCAGGCTCCTACATACTGGCGCGAAATGTCGCGCGGCGCGACGCGACACAAAGACACCGCGTGTAGCGCTACAAGCGGTGCCTTTGTGTCGCGACGCGTCGCGCGTCAAGTCGCGCCAGTATGTAGGAGCCTTTACTTTTGAGAGCAGTGGTGGCCCAGTGGTAACGTCCGCGACTTACGAGTTGTAGGTCGTAGGTTCGATCCCACGCAGGCGCTTTACTTGTGTAAATTATTTCATTACCACTGCTCTCAAAACGGTGAAGGAAAACATCGTGAGGAAACCGGCATGTCCTAGAACCAAAAATTCAAAGACATGTGACATCTACCAACCCGCACTGGGCCCGCATGGTGGATTACGGCCCACTCCCTCTCACAGAGAGGAGGCTTGTGTCCCAGCAGTGGGAACAGGCTGATTATGTATACCCATAACATAAGAAGGTTTTTATTATGACCATGTTAAACATCCTGAATGCGTGAGTTTGTATGTAGAGGGTAATCTTCGGAACTAGTGGTCCGATTCCGAAAATTCATTCACTAATGGGTGCTACGGTATTGCCGAGACTTGTCATAAGAAAAGAAAGAAAGAAAGAAAAGAAAGAATAACGTGTATTTGGATACAGTTCGTGAAACACAAAATAACAATAAAAAAGTGAAAATAATGTTTTACATAAATAGTGTGAGCCTCACGGCTACACCAAAAAGGTTTATTTTAGCATACGAATAAGATACATACAAGATACAATAAAAACAAGAAACACGCGGACGAAGTCGCCTAAGTAAGTACTAAACAAGACAAAACTCAACAACCTTTTCTAACTACAGGGTCAAATTGAATTAACTAGCGAAACTGCAGACGTGCTGGGTATCGTTATCAAAACACGATAAAATAAAAACAAAAAAGATTTGATGTTCTTTTGGAGGGTCAACGACTGCAGTTAGTGTTATTATTATTTTTTTTGTTGAGTGGGAAGTCATCAAATAACTTCTCCCGCTCTGGGTGGAGCTCCGTGTGTGTTACTCTTAGTGACTAAAACCCACCCGTGTTCCTTCCGTAGCCTGTGTTGCCAGGGGCCTCGGTAACCCATTAGTACCTTCCCGCTACCCCGGCAGGCATCGGCCCTAGTGGACTCCTACACTTGTGCTGACATCTCCTTGAGGCGCGCGTGGAACACAACGCGCCGTCGACCCGGGCTAGTGTTGTTATTTGAAATAGCTGTGAGTTGAGAAAATCTGTTTTATTTTGTTTTATCGTGTTTAGATATTGACCCCCATCACGTCTGTGAAGTTTACACATTAAAAAAAGCTGTTTTTTAAGCTAATATTTCGATTTATTCTTCGTTTGGCCCACTGAGTTTTGTCCTACATAAAAAAATCCTGGGTCGTCCCAAACAATATGCTTCCTTCGTCTCAAAATATAATTTTAATTATTTTATTCCCGCTTCGTCCTATTTTATATTCCTTCTACGGCCCATATTTAATTTGTATATGCCACGCTTACTTTGTTGTACAATCGGCAAAAAAGGGTTACTTATTATTAAATATTTAACCTGAACTAATTATTTTAAAAATTACAAAAAAATATTGTTTTTTTAAACCTTTTGTTTTGATACTCTCATTTATTTTTTGGCTGGTACATTTTTCAGTAATTAAAATTATCATGTCTTAAATATTGTTTATTACAGATCTGACTGTTCTGTATATTTAAACTGTAGTAATGATTAACTGATTTATTATACATTTCTATGATTTTGATTGTGATACTGGATAATAAAGATGATTTATACCTAAGAATAGAATATAATAGAATACTCTTTATTATGTACCTACACCAAAATTACAGATATAAAAGTAGAAATTTTACATAGGGTCTTATCACTAAAAGCGATCTTTTGAAGACAACCTTTGGATGTTTAGAATTGTTTTATTATTGAATTATTGTTCAAAAAATTCAAATAAGTACCTACATTTTTTTTTTTGCCGACTTTACCTTTAAAGTACTTGCAATTTGGGACGAAGCACAACTTCAATAGTAATATGGGACAAACTAAGACTTTTTTGGAATTTGGGACAAAACTTCAGGACGAACGAAGAATAAATCAATATTTCAAGTGATTACACTAACTGCGGTCGATGTTCGCCCAAAAAACATCATCAAATTTATTTCTTTTAGTTTTATCATGTTTAAATATTGATCCATTACGCGGAGTTACGCTAGCTAATCTAATTTGACCGTGTACATTTAGGTACTTTTTCCGAATTCACTCATGGCCGACACGTTCCCAAGAGCATAAAGTTTTCATTTTCAATTTACCATTTTATTGTATAACAGACCATTGTGTATTCGTCCCGCAGCCATTATATTATATCAATACGCTATCTCGGTCAGTGAATGCTCTGGCCCTGAACGTGACTGGCGATACCGTTTTTTGGTACGAAATCAACTGTTTTCCGTTACTGGTATGAAGCATTGAAGATGACGAATTTGAGAAGGAAACCTAGTTGACTATTGAAGATGGGACGTGAAGGTCGGACAGTCGTTTCGTGAAATTCAGATATTTAGCTATATCAGTTGACATTGGTAGCTGACCTCAATAGAGACATTTTGATTATTAGCTGGGATGATTTTGATCGTGGATAGTGACATCGGTAATTCGGTAAATGTCTACGTATTACATATACATAGATTGGTCTTCTTCTAAGTATATCGATGGCAAAAACAGGGACGAAAGGGGTGGTTGATGGTGGTAAATAAAATCAGGAGTTTATATTTTGTCTTGGTGTTACACCAAGAGTCAATAGTAAAATTCAGCTGCATTTAATTAAATTTAATTAATTTTAGTCTGGTCCCGGCTGTCATTTGTAGATCTTTGACAGTTGTTACGGGTCGTCAGAAGCGCGAAAGTCTGACAACAAGTCTTACCAAGGGGTGTCGTGTTACCCAGTGACAGGGTTGTGTAGGTCAGATAGGTAGTCGCTCCATGTAAAATACTGGTATTCGGCTGCATCCGGGTAGACTGGAAGCCGACGCCAACATAGTTGGGAAAAGGCTAGGCAGATGATGAGGAGACATAGGTACACAATGCCTTACTTTACCCAAAGAAGTAGATAGGTAATGACCTAAAAATAAGAGAAGATTTTAGTCGTAGTCTGTGCATCATTTTTAAGAAGAAGTTCCATGACTGGTGGACTAAGCTTGTAAAAAGGCTAGGCAGATGATGAGGAGACATAGGTACACAATGTCTTACTTTACCCAAAAAGGTAGATAGGTAATGACCTAAAAATAAGAGAATATTTGAGTCGTAGTCCTTGCATAATTTTTAAGAAGTTCCATGACTGGTGGACTAAGCTTCTAGGGGGTAAAACTAAATGGGGAACGGGGCCGCGCAGGAATGAACGTCGAAATATTTAGCATGCTACCTTGAAAAGGTCAGGTTAGACCGCACCTGCCCCCTCCCCCCTCGTTCGTGATTTATAATGCATTTAGATACTTAGGTACTGACTGCCACCCAATGATGAATGCAAATAGCCTATACTGTAACTTTCGGATATATGGAATCAAAAAATAAATATGCTCATATTTTTTTAAACTGCCTTTTTTTTAACTACCACGGTGAAGCTCTTGGCCTTCATCTCAGCTGATGGAAAGTGATGATCAGGCCGAAGGTACACAGAGGAACTGGCTATCTTGCATCTAACTGCCGAAACACAACAATGCTGTTAACATTGTTGATACCGCAAGAAACTTAGATAAGATGGTGGTAGCTAGCCAGGTGGACTTAAAACAAGCCCTACCGCCAATCATACCGTGCAGAATTATTTCCCCTCTAGGAATCGAAATGAGAACTCTGGGTCTGAGACAGGTAGTCTTACCACTAGTCCTCGGAGGCGATACTTTTGTCGTTACACTACAGCCCAAATGCACTTATATTGTCCAAAACTTATATATATATTAGAATGTTTCGTTCGACTGACAGCAGCAGGTGCAAGGTTAGCGTAGAATCAAATAAGGTTAGTTACGTCGTGATCGATACAATCAATCCCCCCGATGCACGCTCACTAAACCATAGAAGTTAAGGCCCAAAACCCCTTGGCAAACCTAAATGTCAGTTATATATAAAGCTGTTGTGAATAATGTAGAAAGAAAAGACCATGAACTCACTGTTTAGAAGGCATTAGCGTGCTTATTCGCGTTTACATGTTCACGATTAAGATTTTCCAATCATGTATCGATTTATAGAGAGTTAATCGAGCTGCAGTTTTGCTAGCATCGATTAAGTCGATTAACGATGTTTATCGAGGTATTGGTTAAATGGTAGAGGGATTTAGAATGTCTAAGGTTTGCATCCTGTGACATTATATTGCCTACTGTGGCAAAATTTGCCACAGTAGGCAATATAATGTCATGGCATGAATTTAATTCATTCTAAGACAGGACATTCCATTTAAATTGTGAAGCTTGGAATGCTGGCCTATACTTACTTTGTGGGTACTGTTAGATCCATTGAAAGAGCATCCTGGGAATTACACGAAGAATGAAAAGCGAACCTGTATCTTGAGAAACATTTTGTCACAAGTGACGGATCCATTCTATAACTCATAATAGTCGAATGGCTATAGTTAATAGTGTCCAGTAGCCGTTGATTCTCAGCATGAAGATCTATGAATCCAATTAAATCCTTCATAAAAAACCAGTTATATCTGTGGGAATCAAAATACGTCTTTACAGACCAGAAAACTAGAGAAAGGGCTATTGTGTCTATGAGAACAGCGTCTAGTTGTTGGATTAAGCCAAATACAAGACACCAACAACCGTAAAGGGGTAAGTAGAAAGGGTTGAAAAGAAACGAATAATTTAATTATTCCTTCGTCACTTTGTGAAGAATTTTTTTGGACCGTTCTTGATGGAAGTGGTCAGTGGATTAGGGGACCACACAATTAATCTTGTTCCAATTCTTATTGTTCTTAATTAGGTGACCCGTTTAAGAATGGAATGTTTTTTTTAGTTACCGAATAAGTATTGCTGGCCCGTACTTTGCAGATGACATATATGTATTGTTATAGTTCTGCGATCCTGAATCCACATGTTTGCATGTTTCGCATGTTGGAGCTAGAATAACAATAATTTGTGTATGTAACAGGCTGATTAGTATGAAATCGTGTTTTTTTTTCTTTCTCATTATTTTTGTTTTTACTATTTTACTCGCCAAACTTACCAGTTTGATGGCGAGATCTGCCGAAGATTTTACATTGAAGCTGGAATATCGCTGTGGAATAGGGTACGGGCTTGATCACACAAACCCGTACCTATTCCAGAGCGATATTAAAAAGGTCTCACGAACTTTTTAATAAAATATGTTTTATTCAAAAATAAAGTTACTCTGTTCTATAAATAAAGGTGCCTGCGTAAATTCCGTTGGGTTAGCAAAGAGTCGAATGTCAACCGGCTAATATTACACATTTTTGTTTAAGATTTTAATTCAGCTAGCTGAGACCAATCGGCAGTCACATCTGTCGAAGGGCAGATAATTGAAGGCCTTGAATGGGTACCGTAATCAACATTCTGGAACGCCCTCCAACAGGTCGAGTGACGATTTGCGCGTTGTGAGTGGTCCCCAAACTGTTAATCGGGACTAAACCACCCGGTTATAACGGTCTAAGGATTTTTTGATTTTTAAATGATTTTATGCATGCCTTCTTATTACTAGTATGTTAACCCATCCAACACTACTTCATTGTCAACTACGCTTACCATATTAAGAGTTGGTTCCTGTCAATTCCAATTGCCATTATCAACATAACTCATTAAAGAACTATACGTACCTAAGCATACTATCTAACGGATGTAAAAAATACTCTTGCACACTACCGGAAACGCGAATTTTCGCATCAATAATAAAAGTCATTTCTCAGCAATTATTTTTGCACAAAGTTATAGTAGGTACGCGTCAAACTTAATGGCGGCTCTGAAGTGTGCTATTCGTTGCGCAGTACCCCACCCGCACCCGCACCGCACATTAATTTGTTACTGCGCAGTGACTCGCCTCATGTTCCGAGCCGCACCGCCCGCGCCATAAGGTTTGAGTAGATGACAGCTTCGTGAAGAGTCTTGTTAGACCTTGTATAGTTCTGTGTAGTATACAACAATTGCGTCAATAGGTATCAACCCCCAACTGCGATAGTATAAACAACATTAATGAAAATAAATGACCTTGCCATCGATTGTTTCGGTTTATTTTTAGATTGTCATAACACGTCAATCAGGACGGTACGACAAACAAAAACAATGGCCCGCTTATCCTAATTAAAACCTTTGTAGAAGCCGCCTGTTGCGCTTTCTGGCAATCAATCCCTACCCTACATATTTAGGTCAGGAGACGTAATCCTCCATCAATTGTTATGTCATTCATCTTGGAATGTTTGCTCGTAATCATTCTGTGTCAGTCGACAGCTGTTGGACGGTTAGACGTTGCTTGTATGATAGTTGACGATTTAGATTGACTCATCGCCATTGCACGATCGATATAAGTAGGATCAACAGTTGATAGTAGCTTTTTCCAATAATGCAAAATTTTCAAAAAGGGTTTCTGACAGATTCCATGGGAAGGTAGGGTGAGTTTGTCACTTTTTAAAATCTCTAAATAGGTATTAACCGCTGTGGGCAGTCTTCAGAGTAAGTTGAAGAACATCGGGTGTAGCAAATACCAACAGCGTCATGTTATTGGAACATTTTTTTAAAGCCAGTGTAAGGAAGTTTCGGAATCGGAGAAATCAAAAATGGCTTATGCTGTCCGCATAAGACATTTTTTTTTTCTTAGAAAGCACATTTTCAGTGTCAGCGATAGTACATGCGATTGTTTTACACAATCTGATTGTGTTTCGCACTAATTAGTTGCGATACACACATTGATAAGATACCTATCATCTGATAAGATGGTACACGGATTCTGCCGACGCGCGACGTAGTCATTGATATACTAAAAAACCCGACGTAGTACGAAAATGTTCTACATGACGCGTGTTCTCATATCAAACGGAGTACCTAAGTACTGTTATCTGTAACGACATTGTAGAGCACATTTTTGATACTTGCGGTATCCGAATGAGACAGCAGTTTTGATACTTGTTTCTTTATTATTTTCGCCTACTACTGATTACCTGCTTGCGGTTATTAGGGGAGGGGCACCCACGACCAACTTTGTTGCCCAGCAATTTTTTTTCTCTGTCGCTGTCTCCTCGCCGATATTTGGACGATGCGCAGACGGGAACGATAGCAACGATACTTTTTCGTAAAATTATGCCGCATTAAATGAAATGTGGGTGTATAATGTGAAATTATTACTGTTGCGAATCGAATAAGACTAAAGGCTCCTGCATACTGAGGCGATATCGCGGGCGCGACAGGCAGCAATATGCCCGTCGCGCTCGCGATATCGCCCCAGTCTGTAAGAGCCTTAATACGTTATATTTAAGTGCAATTTTATTATGGTACAAGTAGATATCCATAATCCACTTAACGCCCACATTCAAAATAAAAAGAGTTAAATCATAGATGACGACTTAGAAGATCATCGTAATGAAATTATTAGTGATGTCATAACAAGTTATTCTTCGAAGTAAAATGGTAATTTTATACTTTTATCAAGGATAGGTGACTGAAGGAGCAAAACTAAACGGAAACTCATTATCATTCCTTTTCTGCGCTCTAGTCGGTAAAAAGGGAGCGTAGCACTGACGAAGTAACTACGACGAAGCTGTGATGTAAAACAGTAGCTGAGTTTGTTTCGGTCTTTCTTCTCAGAGCAGTCAGTTAGGAAAAACCCATTCGTCTTCGCAGGAACTCTCGGATATTGTGTCTGCTATTTAACATCCTTCATAATCCTAGAACGCCATCCTATTTGTGGGAACGTTTTTCCTTCGCCCGTCCTTCTGATGCACCTTGCAGGCCGCATCTTAGAAATCTCCTTAAATCCCCTCCCCACTCTACCGCCTTCCACTCCTAATCCTTCACTGTGCACGCGGTTCGGTTGTGGAATTCACTTCCGCCTGACATTAGGGACTGCCGAACTGTTGCTGTTTTTAAAAGAAGAGTGAAAGAACACTATCTTTCCACTTTGCCATAGTTGCATATTATGTAATAATTTTTTTATACTATTAATCATATTTTTAATTAATTTGGCTGGAGAGGCGCCACGGCGTCCTCACCTTCCGCGTGACGCAGGTCCTCACCGGACACGGCAGCTTCGGGAGGTTCCTGTGTCGGATAAGGCGGGAGGAAACGTCCGGGTGTCACCACTGTGTGGATCGCCTGGAGGACACGGTGGAGCATACGGTGGAGGTCTGCCCGGCTTGGGCAGACCACCGCCGTGTCCTCGTGGAGGCGATCGGCGGCAGAGACCTCTCGCCTCCGGCCCTGGTTCAGGCCATGGTACGGAGCGAGAGGGCAGGGGCAGCCGTCACCTCCTTCTGCGAAGCAGTAATGCTCGCAAAGGAGGAGGCGGGACGGTTGAGGGAAAGGCAAGTTTCGCGCCCTCTCGCCCCTAGCCGCTGCAGGAGACGCCCAGGGCGTCGGGAATCCCGGGCGGATTTCCGGCCACCGTAGGCGCGGGCTTGCGGACGGTGAGCAATGGGTAGCTCACCCTCCGGTAAGGACCAGGCCCGGGTCGACGGCGCGTCGTATTCCACGCGCGCCTCAAAGAGATGTCGTCAGCACAAAAGTAGGGGTCCACTAGGGCCGATGCCTGCCGGGGTCGCGGGAAGGTACTTATGGGTCACCGAGGCCCCCGCAACACAGGCAACAGGAAGGAATACGGGTGGGTTTTAGTCAGTAAGAGTCTGACACACACTCCCGCTCCGCCCAGAGCGGGAGAAGTCATTTGATGATTTCCCACCCTAAAAAAAAAAAAAAATCATATATGTATTTTAGTGATATTTATTTTAGTAGTATGTACTTATATATGTATATTCTCTTAAATTAGTGAATGTTTTTTTGTTTAAATGTATTTTGTTTTCTCTTCTACTCTTACACACGTGTCTACATCTCTTTGTCCACTGTCCTATCGCAGGTATGCTGGAAGAGATTTCTTTAGAAATAAGCATCATCCTTGTACGTATTGTTCTGTTCCTTTCTTCTTGCCTGTTTATATGTGTGTACATAAACTGTTAAATAAATAAATACAATTTTACATCATAATCAGCCTACAACGTTTTCACTGTTGAGGAACGTTGTAGGCACAGGCCTCCTTCTCGCTGTGAGAACGAGTAGGTCCTAAATTCATAATGGACCACGCGGGCCCAGTGCGGGTTGGTAGATTTCAGACATGTCTTCGATTTTTTGGTTCTAGGACATGTCGGTTAATTGTAAAAAAATGTGATAGGCTGCATGTTATCCGGACGATCAATGTTTTATTTACCAGTCACTGCAATTAAAAAGTAATGTAATACATAATGTATCAAACTGAGTAATTGTGTACCAACAAAAAATATATAAGTCGTGCAGTTTCTCTATTCAACTCACGATTAATTGTCGGATGCTCATAAATCTCTCATGTTAGTTTTGCTTCAGTCATGTATGTCAGTTTTTATTAATTTATGGAAGACATATTATACCTAATTGAAGTAGACTTATGATGATAGATATAATACATTAATAATCAAATACTTACCTACCAGTCTTCATGTAAGTAGAAAGTATTTAATTAGGTAAATCAAATAAATAATTGAATAATTATTATTGAATAATTAACATTTGAAAATACTGTTGGAGCAGCTGAACATTGTAAGACTATCTTTGCATTGTATAAATTCAACCTACGTTGTATTGTATAATTGCATTGCACAGGTGTGAGTACTATGTATAATAGAGCTACCATTTACCGGTTATATAATAGACTTGAATGGGCCCTGGCGGCTGAGAGTATGTCATGCTCACTCAGATGTCTCGCTGATGGTGGCGCGTGTGTTGGATCATTTAGCTCCCTTCAAAATGGTTGAGCTGAATGGTGCTAATCCATGCGTCATGCTCGTGAACGGGCGCCGTTAGTTGGGACTGGTCACCTCTTAGCGTCCTCGGCTTATTTGTAATTATTTTATTTAGAAATTGTTTTTGTTTCTCTTTCTACTATGGACGCGTTTTTTTATTTTACATCGTCCTCACATTTGGTTATAATTTCAACATTATTTTTGTACTAATCTTTATGTATCAATTTAATTTAAAAGAGTGTCCATGGAGTTTCTTGCCCGTTCTTCTCCATAGGTACCTACTACGCTTTGGAATGGGCAACTAGCTTCATATTTCTAACTGACCGACTCCTTGACAATTCAAAAGTGCCTGTAAATGGTTTAATTGAAATAAATGCTTTGAGTTTGAGTTTGAGTTTGAATCCACACAAACAAAAGTTATTTAATGTCACAATCTTTACATTGACAAATAGCGTACTTTTTTTTGTGGGAAATTATCAAATAACTTCTCCCGCTCTGGCCAGAGCGGAAGGGTGTGTCAGACTCTTACTGACTTAAAACCCACCCGTGTTCCTTCCGTTGCCTGTGTTACCAGGGGCCTCGGTAACCCTTTTGAACTTCCACGCGACCCCGGCAGGCATCGGCCCTAGTGGACCCCTACACTTGTGTTGACATCTCTTTGAGGCGCGCGTGGAACACAACGCGCCGTCGACCCGGACCTTATCCTTATCGGACGGCGAGCTACCCATTGCTCACCGTCCGCAAGCCCGCGCATACGGTGGCCGGAAATCCGCCCGGGATTCCCGACGCCCTGGGCGTCTCCTGCGGCGGCTAGGGGCGAGAGGGCGCGAAATTTGCCTCTCCCTCAACCGTCCAGCCTCCTCCTTCGGGAGCATTACTGCTTCGCAGAAAATAGCGTACTTACTTTAAATCTATAAACTGCTTGAAAGTACTGATACTGATTCCCAAACTAAGATGCAGCTTGTATTTTGGGAGACAGTGTTCAGTCGTGGAATAGTGTCATATTCCACGACTGAACACTGTCTCCCAAAATATTACATTTTATACAAACTTAAGAGTCGTGCAGATTGGCGCGATATCGCGACAGACATATTGCTGCCTGTTGCGCCCGCGATATCGCCCCAGTCTGCAAGAGCCTTTAAGGTGAACGCCGCTGCTGCAGAAGGCCCTAGAAAGGATAACTACAGAAAAATATCAAAAAAAGAAAGGTTGTTTGTGTTGTGAAAGGTCGTGCGTTAGGTACTTGTAAGTTTCGTGTGAATGAGTTGTTTGTTTGAAAATGAGTGAGTGTTGTGTATCTTGAACGTACATATATAAATTTGTACATTTTTTATGTTATAAGGTGGTAATCAAGCAGTCAGCGAATCTGATGTTAAGGTCTCTTTAAAACATCAGACGCTACCGACATGCGACAGCGTGAGGTGACGTCACGACGGATGACCGACACGCCGCCGGTTGCCAAAATGTTCGTTGCCAGTTGCGACAGCGCACCTGTCCGTCGAGGGCAGTGTTGCCAGCTGGGACTTGTCAAAAGTTACCTTATACATATAGATAAAAAAGTAACCTTTTGGTTTGAAAAATAACCTTTCATATTTTTTTCCAGTGATGCCTGTGCCTTCTGAGTATGTAGGAGTCTTTATTCTACAAATTCCGCAAAATCACCTAAAAGTAACCTTTTGAGTTGTGTAACCAAGAAGTAAACTGAAGGAGTTAAGAATCCACTTAAAGGCCAGCGCAGACGAGGAACTTTTGGCCGCGGACAATCTGTCCGCGACTATTAAACGTGTTGAAATCCTGACAGTCTATTTGTCGAGTGTATAGTTCCGATAGATTTGTCTGGGCTATCAGCGAGTGTCCGAGTGCGACGGGTAATTACTCGCACCACTCGCTCGACCGCTGGTTGGTCTGTCGGTGTGAGTTCTGATCGCCAAGCGAGCATCGCTGAGCGAGTATTATCTTCGATAGCTCTTGTCACTCAGCGACAAACTAGTGGAGCAGGTACTCGCTGGCAGTCAGCGATCAACTATTAATATATGCATCTCTTTTGTTTACACGGAAAATGTATCTATTGTACGTTTCTTAAGCGAGAAAATAGGCGATAGTTAGTCGCTTCCTCGTTCACAAACTGCCTATGATTGATGACATGTAAGTTACCTAATATTTTACATAGCCACAAGCGTTGACTGCAAAACCATACAAAACGTCCATAATTTATTATTAAAACTGTACTGTACACTTCACACCACAAAGGGTTACATCAGGCGAACACGTCGTAGGTATACTGCGATGAGCAATTCCTCTACCAAGCGTGATGACTACGGCTATATGCCCATATGAGCCTTTGCGTGACAAAACCATGGACATTAACGGTCTGTTAATGACAATAATTATTATTACATCAGCAGTAGCGTAGCGTGGGGGGGGGGGGGGCATAGCTCCGGGCGGCGCCGATATACGAGGCGGCAGCGTGCGGCGGCGACATCAGGTCATCATCAGATGCCCAGAGGACACGGTGGAGCATACGGTGGAGGTCTGCCCGGCTTGGGCAGAGCACCGCCGTGTCCTCGTGGAGGCGATCGGCGGCAGAGACCTCTCGCGTCCGGCCCTGGTTCAGGCCATGGTACGGAGCGAGAGGGCATGGGCAGCCGTCACCTCCTTCTGCGAAGCAGTAATGCTCGCGAAGGAGGAGGCGGGACGGTTGAGGGAAAGGCAAGTTTCGCGCCCTCTCGCCCCTAGCCGCCGCAGGAGACGCCCAGGGCGTCGGGAATCCCGGGCGGATTTCCGGCCACCGTAGGCGCGGGCTTGCGGACGGTGAGCAATGGGTAGCTCACCGTCCGGTAAGGACCAGGCCCGGGTCGACAGCGCGTCGTATTCCACGCGCGCCTCAAAGAGATGTCGTCAGCACATATAGTAGGGGTCCACTAGGGCCGATGCTTGCTGGGGTCGCGGGAAGGTACTTATGGGTCACCGAGGCCCCCGCAACACAGGCAACAGGAAGGAATACGGGTGGGTTTTAGTCAGTAAGAGTCTGACACACCCTCCCGCTCCGCCCAGAGCGGGAGAAGTTATTTGATGATTTCCCACCCTCAAAAAAAAAAGGTCATCATCAGATCAGATAACAGTATTGTCTTCGGGACTAAGACTATATACATATATACATTTAGGAAAAATAGAATTGCAAGATTTAACGTCAAAAAAATACATTAGAGTTCCATAATAATATATCATATGAAGTTAAATAAGCTTGTAAAGTATTCATATTATGAAACTAAAGTTCATTTACGAATAGAAACTGAAATCGAACCTCCAAGACAAATAAGAAGGCAGGTTTTTACGACGAAAGTAGCTTATCCTACGAAGACAATTTTAAACGAAAATTGTTTTCTCCATTAGATAACTGCTGAAATTCGAGAAAGATTCCAGCGGCTCCGGAGTTGGGCAGAAATATATATCCTAAGGCCTGCAATATTCTAATAACGATTGGGCGTCGATAACGACGATTGCAAGCTTGTCCATGCTCCTCAAGATATTGACAAAGAAGAGTTTAAGGTTGAATGCGCGCATCTAAAGGTGTTGGTAGGTACAACAGACTGCAAAAGATCTTATTAACTCCGGCTCATTGGGTTTATTGAAGTTTAGTTTTTTATTCAAACTTTAAGTTTGAAGTACATACATACATAAACTCACATTCGTTTACGTTCATATATCTGGTCATACACGCACGTCGGTTGCGAGTACTACGCACCTGGCCGTTTTGAAGAACATCATTAAAGAGGCCACTATATGTCTTTCTGGGGCGTCCTCTCCCGGAATTTCCACTCACATCTGCCTTGAAAATACCTTTTATTAGTCGCCTTTCATTCATACTCTCAACATGACCAAAGCATCTAAACATACTCTTTTCAATTTTTTTCTCTACATCTTCCTTTAAACCGCACCGTTGCCTTATCACATCATTTTTCAGCCTATCATTTATAGTCACACCACACATGCTTCTCAAGGAACGCATTTCCACAGCATTTACTCAAGTTTGAAGTGCTAACCTTTTTTTTTGTTCCGGGGTGGGCCATCCTCATGGATGTCCTCCGCCCAGGGGTGGGATCTGTCAGACTCTTACCGGCTAAAACCTACCCAGATGTTCCCCTCCCACAGAAGTCCTAACCTAACATGGTCGCGAAAATAGGGGGGGGGGGGGGGGTAAATTAAGGGTTTGCCCCGAGTGGCAGGAATACACGCAGCGCCACTGAACATCAATTATAAAGATATCATGGTTTTATTCAGCTTCAAATATTGGCACAAGTATCAAGCATAATACAACATCATGTTAATAAACCTGTGAGCTTTAGACTGAGCTCCGGGATTATTTTAGAGGTCCCTGTGTCACACGGGGTCATTAAGCTATTGAACAAATCATTACTTCCTACAGCAGTTACCCACTGTTTTAACTGCATTCTAGAGGGCGACATCATATAACAAAATATTTTAAATTCTCAGTGTTAATCCAAGGTATGGTCTATATACATACATAATCAGCCTACAATGTTCCCACTGCTGGGAAGTCAGTACGACATTGAATGCATGACATTGAATAATTGTATGACATTGTCTATAGTTACCACCCTCAACTGGGCGTGACAGACATTAGCGTAATCCAAGGGGAAACGATGGGAATTATTCGCAGTATATTTCCAGTCATTGGGCAGGGAATATTCCGCAATTTCAACACATAGCTCCATAACATTAATCAAATTAATTGTAAGTCGTTCAATAGCTATAACAATCAAATATTTGAAGTCGTGACTATTCCGTCAGGGGCGTATTACGGAACAATTAATGGACCAAAGTGACAAAACACAGCTGGTTTATGAGTCTATGGCTTGATAATATGCGCATTATGTCCATAATGCGCATATTATCAAGCCATAGGCTATATTTGTAATCTTATTAATTGGTAATTCGTGTATACCTAAGTCGATTTATTCTATTGGTATTACTTATCGAACAACTACAGATACTTATCTGATTGCTGTGAGTAAGTACTTATACGTAATCAGGGCTTTGATTAGTTTCAACTATAAGTACTATAAATTGTCCTTGCCCTACGTTTACGAGTACTAGCAAAATACTTAAAGTTTATGTTTATCGCAAGAATATGTTATGGAGATTCTCCAGTTGCATATGCTTTTCATGCCACTAGAAATAACGACCACGATGTGCTTGTATTTCATTAGTTGTGCCGCTTGCAAACCATTTTGAAAATTAAATCTTAGTTTCCCTTCTACACGTGTAGATTGTAAATTAATTAGTCCTTCAGTAACATTCAGTAATAGTACTAAATAAGATATTTGCTTTTCAGCATCACCATTCTCCAGAATGTCCACAGTTCCAAAATCTTTATGATTAAATTTAAAATTATGATTAATTTGCTTCTTTGCATCATGAACAACTTTCGAAATGATCACTGTTCAACAATCATCTCGTATTACGAGTTTTTAGTGTACTTAAGCCTGAGTCGACCAGTAGGTAGTACTTATGATCCATATCTGCCTACAGCTTAGTGATTTGTTTGCATAATATAATCCGAACCGACACGTGCGTTGTGGTTGACTAATTTCCATATAATTAGCTATCTGTATCCATCTAATCTAATTGGACTGAGTCATTGCTTGCATTACTTTAACAATTGTAATAGGTACACAGGTATGTATTGTGGTATCTTGTGATTATGTACATTAATAACATAAACGTGTAGGTAGTAAGCTATTCAACGTCACCAACCCGAACGTGACAGTTCTTTCGTTCACTGCTGAATATAAAAAAGTACTCTGTGACTGTTGAGAAAGAGCTCAAGTGTGCCTAAAGAAGTTTTCACTTTAAAACCATGTATATATAGTTTTGTTTCCAATAATGGCATGATCACCCTGAGAAGGATAGGACCCCGAGGATTCGGATTCTAAACCTACTTAAGGTGAATCTTTCGCGACTATAATAGATATGTATTAACAGAATTATAATCATTAATACATCTCTCTAAGTTTGATAGAGATTTGTACCATAGAATGACTTTTTCATGAAAACATGACATTGGGGAACAAATATAACTTAGAGAGATGTGTTAATGATTCTAATGATTATAATTCTGTAAATCCATATCTGTTATAGTCGCGAATCATATTTTGATCAAGATACAACCTGACTATGACCTGCAAATTGCAAAAAACGTAAGAAAATGAAGAAGAAGTGACTTTTTCTTTAGTTTTGCTGAAGTTATTATAGAATAACACAGACATAGGCTGGTATTATATTAATTGCCAATAAAATCGGCTACCTTTATTACCACTTAGGTAATCTGTAGGATAACATAATGAGTACCTCTATTTCTTTAGTCGGAATTGATATTAATTATTGTATGTATGGTTAATATATGACGACGATAACATTTTATCATACTGATAAAGTAAAGTTGATTATTATTTATCTTTTATTTTTAGAAATGACTTAGTAAATCATTTCATAATATTTACTAAATCTAACTGATTTAGAGTTCGTTTTTTAATCCCAGAGACTAATTTGACATTTAAATTGATTGTTGTTTGGTTTTCAATATAGAGTTTGACATTTGCACCTGTCAAATTAGTCTCCGAGATTAAAAAAACAGACTTTAGCTTCAGCCCGCAACTTCGTTCGCGTGAAATTTCGGCCCCCGACCCTCCGCGTCGCATCGCATCGCCCCCCGCGCTATTTTAGACTTTTTTCTTTTTGTTCGGCTCCCAAGGGTCGTAGCGTGATGTTAAATAGCCTTTAACCTTTCTCAAGAATTGGGCTATTAAATGCAAAAAGAATCTTTCAAATCCGACTGGCAGTTCCAGAGACCATCGCGCATCATCTTTCGATTTTACCCGTGTTTTGACTAATTTGAACAAAAATGGTTATTGTGACTTAAGTATAATAGTTCGACATATACCTCTCGGACATTGTTGTGGGTAGTGATGACTACTGTAGTGTGCGGGATGTGCTACATTAATAAATAATATTCCTTTTTAATAAATATTAATATATTTATCTTTTAAAATTCAATACATTTTCGTTCGTAAGTTAATTAAAGACTGTCTCTGTGACAATCCATCATTCCAAATCTATCTTCCGATTTAAATATTTATTTATATTAAGTTGCCAGTGTCAACTAGCGGCTAGACACAGCTGGCGGCTAGCGGCGGGGATGATGCATTATCATAGAACCTTTACAGTAGGTACTTTAAACATGTAGTACTCGTACATTATTTTTATGTATTATTAATAGTTTTCGCAACGCACGCTAAATAGTGACTTTTATAGGCAATTTTTTTATACCTTGGGTTACGTTATTGTAATTTTCGTGGGGATCTCTATTTAAAAAAAAAAAATACGGCCAGTGTTACTTCCTGAGCTTTCTGTTGGTGAAAAAATGGTTAAAATCGGTACAGTAGTTTCGGAGCTTATTCGGTACAAACAAAGAAACAAAAAAATATTTTGTCTTTGTAATATTAGTATCTGTTGTTATGATAGAGGCAAATTAGTAAAGGTCAATGTTAGAAAACATGTTACTAAATAATTATCTCCGACTAGTATCTTCGACCCTTGTTTTACGAACCCAACTTTGCCCAACCTCTTACAAAGTCATTGGATCATTAATGTTATTTATTATTTATTTAGTTAGTATCAATTTCCTATTTTGTTAAGTATCTGGTACTTGTTCACAGGCCTACACTGTCCTGGGCGTCGGGAATCTCGGGCGGATTTCCGGCCACCGTAGGCGCGGGCTTGCGGACGGTGAGCAATGGGTAGCTCACCGTCCGCTAAGGACAAGGCCCGGGTCGACGGCGCGTTGTTTTCCACGCGCACCTCAAAGAGATGTCAGCACAAGTGTAGGGGTCCACTAGGGCAGATGCCTGCCGGGGTCGCATGAAAGTCCAAAAGGGTTACTGAGGCCCCTGGCAACTCAGGCAACGGAAAGAATACGGGTGGATTTCAGTCAGTAAGAGTCTGAAACAGCCTCCCGCTCCGCCCAGAGGAAATTATCAAATAACTTCCTTATTTGATAATTTCCCACCCAAAAAAAAAAAACATTGTAAAAGTCAATTATTTTTAAAAGTTTGGACCTTGGAGTTTCTGGCCGGCTCTTCTCCATAGGAAACGACCAATTGGAACCGTGCACCTAGCTTCTGACGTTTGCCCATGTAGGTTTATGTGAAATAAAACATTTTGATTTTGGGTATCTTCAATCATTCACAATAGTTTAACCGAAATAATAACATATCCTTGCGAGAGACGTTACCTATATTTGTACCACAATTATTATAACCGTGCCCCATAAAAATATCACAAGTCCATAAAAACGAAAAGCATATTTTAAACGACACCAATTTTGGCTAAGTAGTTTTTTTGTGCCTTCTCAATTCGGGCAACCGTTGTGTCTTTCATCAACGTTGTAACATGTCAAGATTAAACAGTTATTTTTCCCAGGCTATGTATTGTAACACAATAGAGGATGACCCACGGAGGTCATCATCTGCCTAGCCTTTTCCCAACTACATATGTTGGGATCGGCATCCAGTCTAACTGGTTGCAGCTGAATACAAGTATTTTACATGGAGCGACTGCCTATCTGACCTCTACAACCCAGTTACTGGGTAAAACGATACCCCTTGGTAAGACTGGTTGTCAGACTTTCAGGCGTCTCACGACCCGTAACGACTGTCAAAGATCCACGAACGACAGCCGGGACTAACGGCTTAGCGTGCTTTCCGAGGCACAGAGGGGTCTTGGTATGTAAAGTGATCAACCGCGGCAAGGGTAGCTTAACCTGATCGATGGACCCGTGCGGCTGGTATTACTTAGCCACAAGACCCTTGATGACCCACTGAGTTAATGGTAGGTAATTTAACGTAATTCATTATAATCATTATTGTTTGACAGTTTGTGACAAACTTGTTCCAATGACAAGTTTTTTTAACAAATGTTGGTCCTAATTATTTTAGTAGGAGAGCCAGCGGAGAAAAGAGTCTTATATTATCTCGTCTCATATTTTCTCTCTCTCTCTGTTTTATTTAAGTACTGTATTTATTTATAAACAATGGTTTGAAAACTTTATGTAGAGAAAGTTTTACGAGTATAGAATGTTACCTCGTTTTAACACAGACTACAAGGTTTACAGTTACAAAATTCATCGCCTATAATAGGCTGTTATTTTATTTATATTAAAGCTCCACTCAATTTCAAAACAAAATATTCTCCATAAAATAACTACGTCAACTGAGGCAACTATACCCAATTTAAATAGTTACATAATTGATTGCACTGGCCTATTGTTTTAAAAGACAAAAGTATAAAATTCTCACATTTATCTCGCGTAACAGAATTGCGCGCATTGCTTAAATATTTTTTTAATTATACGTGGCTTGGCAATAAGGACCTGCCTTATTGCTGATGCCGGTTATTTGGCTTACTCCTGTTTTGCATGACGCTTTACGAAGAATAGACAGAGCTCTTTCTATACAAAGTGACATTTCGTTTCTCTATTTCTGACATCGCACCGTAGACATGCTTCTGCAATCTGTCATTTTGTCTTTTGTTTCTAACGATCTTTGTCTAGGTCCTTTTTTATGTAGAGTATTTAAGTAGAATTTTTTCTATCCCAAACTGTCAAAATGACACTGACAGCTGACAGTTGTCTAAGGTAATGAACACAATTTGCATTTTTCTACTCGACGGCCACGAGCTTTAAACGGTTATCTACAAAATCATGATTTTGCAGGGGAGCGTTTTGAACACAATACTGTGATAATTAATAGAAGAATAGAGCTATCTTCTCCGTTTTTACCCGACTGCCTCAGGAGGGTAATGTTTTTCGAGAGTATGTATGTATGTATGTATGTATGTATGTATGTATGTATGTATGTATGTATCTATGTATGTATGTATGTATGTATGTATGTCTATTTCTTTGGCACGCTCTGTAGCCTAAACGGCTTGATGGATTTTAACATATGAGGTGTCTTTCGATTCGTCTTAATTGTGGGAGTGACATATGATATTTATAAATTGCATCAGCAAATACAAAAAAAGGAGGGGAAGTTTTTTTTTTAATTAATTGCAACAATACTGGTATCAAATAAAAGCTAGTAATGAGTAATTTTCAAATATATATGTTAATAAAACTAAAAAGCTTGAAATAAAATATCAATTATTTAAAAAACAAAAAAGCCGACTGCAAAAAAACATAGGTAACTGAAAAGGGACAAACAAGCATTATAATCTATACAAATATTGGTCTTGCAGGCGACAGTCGAATAACCTGAATTATATGGTGTAACTTTTGATTGCCTTCAAGACCAAAATTATATAGATTATAATGCTTGTTTGTCCCTTTTCAGTTACCTATGTGTTTTTGCAGTCAGGTTTTTTGTTTTTTAAATAATTGATTTTTTTACATCATTTAGTTAATAGGACATTACCAAGGAAATAGTTAAGGCCGATGTTACTATATATTTTTTGTTCCAAAATACGGTACTTCGACACTTTCGAGAAAAATTGTTGTAGTTGTCTTTATTATGCGTGCAGCGTGACTAAATAAAAAATCCTATTAAAAAACAAAGAATTCTGGTCGAATTATGTAAAAGAGTGAATTTCGTAAAAAGTGTAGTTGACTCTTGCTACTTTGCTGCCGTCGTACTTTCTATACGGAACTTTTATTTTTTGTCTATTCTTCGGTAAACAAAACGGTGCTCGTGCTAAGCCTGCAGCAGGCCAAATGCCTCTGTCCATACAGAAATGGATCGGATATTGGTCACTGTGGGTATCCACTCACACCATGGTAGCTAGACCAACGTATCCATATTTCCTTACGCTGTTTATTAGTCGTATGCCAATAAATTCTGCAGCATACTAATACAACACAGTTATGGTTAACCTTTAGTAAGATTTGGAAACTTAAAAGGAACCTATGACTAATGTCAATGTGACATTGGACATTAGTGTGTGGGCTTTCAGCTAAGGTTACAATTTCATTAATCCTTTGTGTAAACTATGAACATTAATATTAAGTCCTTGATTAATCCCTTGTAAGACATCGTTCATTCTTACCGTTCCCACAACTCATTCCCATACAAGGCGTTGTCTATTCTCGTCCTTACTCGAGGACCACACGACGAGTTTAATATCTTTCTTCCATTAACTCGCCTTTTGTTTAAAATCACAAATAAAACCATCAGCATTTAATTTCTCAATAACTATAAAGGAAGACATAAAGCTTTGAAAAGCTTTCTCCCATCAATCTGTTACGAGAAAATATAATAAATTTTATATTACACGTCATAATATTATTTTTTGTTGAGTGGAATGATACTCGGAAACGGATGTTTGATTCTTTTATTTACTTTACCCTTATCTTGGGTGATAGGTCGACGACATATTAATTGGTTCTGAATCACTTTGAAGATCTATCTCCAAAGTGATTCAACCAATTTATAACTCCAAATTTTTATTCGGAGTTATAAATTGGTTGAAGTTTTTGATAATTATTGGAGAAATTAATCATTGCTCAAGGAGTGTTGATAGATCAAAATAATGCGTGCTGTGTTGCTTCAGGAGGAATTCTCTGAAACGTGTATCACAAATCACAAGAGATCGGCGGCTCAATCAGGAACGCTTTCAAACACCGGAGTTTTGGAGCTCCCCACTCAACGTGCTGAGAAAGGCCTTCGAGATTTTTACAGGAAAAACAAAGCCAAAAGAATGGATAGAAGCGTTCCTCCTGCCAATAAGTAAGTAACAACAATATTCAAACTACCCACAAATCTGTCCCAAACGTTATCTATCAATGTCCCTGAACTTTAATTGTAGCGATGATTGTAAGGCCTATGTTCAATTAAATTAACGAGTTAAGCAATAATGATTTATAGAGATAACTCTAAGCTTATGGTAGAGCAGCTCTTACGCCGCATCAAACTCATTATAGATTAATGCCCGGTGATTCTTTAATGGTTTAATACGTATAACGGCAGTTTAAGTAGGGCTATGTAGTTAATGCTTGGATTGTTTCAAAATTATGTAGGTTTAAAATATAAGTCAAGGTTAGTGAGTTTTCAACATGGGTGTTCAATGAACCGAGTCTTGGTTAACAGCGTTGAGGTAGGCTTCCATTTTTACGAACTGTTGTTTATGTCAATAAGGGCAGGGCATTCTCCACATTTCAGCGGCGTAGGGCCTAAACCCGGAAGCCATCTTTAGAATATGCTGAAAAGCATGTGCTAAATATGGCTACCGGGTTTAGTAAGTTTTTGCATAAACGGTATTCTGGTAATTGAAAAGAATATGCTTAGATGGTTTGGTCATGTTGAGAGGATGAATGAAAGTCGACTAACAAAAGGTATTTACAAAGCAGAGGTGAGTGGAAACGCCGGGAGCGGACGCTCTAGGAGAACATGTTGTGACCTATTTGGTGATGTTCTTCAGAAAGGTCAGGTGCGTAGTACTCGCAACCGGTGTGCGTGTATGACCAGATGTGCATATGAACGTAGGCGAAGCAAAAGGAGTATGTAAGGACCAAGTGGCGTTCTATAGTGTCTGCGTACCCCTACGGGAAGAAGGCGTAAGTTTATGTATGTGGTATTCGGGTACCTTTTCAAGGACTCCTTTGAGAAGGTAAAAGGTTTTAGGCAAATGAGCTCAATTCCTGTTCCGTACTCAGAGGGTAACGGTGAGCAATGGGTAGCTCACCGTCCGGTAAGGACCAGGCCCGGGTCGACGGCGCGTTGTATTCCACGCGCGCCTTAAAGAGATGTCGTCAGCACAAATGTAGGGGTCCACTAGGGCCGATGCCTGCCGGGGTCGCGGGAAGGTACTAATGGGTCACCGAGGCCCCCGCAACACAGGCAACAGGAAGGAATACGGGTGGGTTTTAGACAGTAAGAGTCTGACACACCCTCCCGCTCCGCCCGGGAGAAGTTATTTGATGACTACCCAACCAAAAAGAAAAAAAAGAGGGTGCTAATCAATTGGAGCGGGAGAATTTCGATATCGTATAAGACATCGGTAATTAGTTAAAACCCTTAGTTATTAGGTACCTGCTTAAACAAATATGGGTAAAATATAGGTACTTCCTAAATCCTAATCCTAACTAATATTATAAATGCAAAAGTGAGTTTGTTTGCTTATTTGTTTGTTTGTTTGTTTGTTACGCTTTAACGCTAAAACGGCTGAACGGATTTGGATGAATTTTGGCACATGGGTTGACCGTGACCTGGATTAGGACATAGTAGGTAGGATACTTTTTATCCCGATATTCCCAGGGTATCGAGATTTATGCGGGTGAAACGGCGAGGCGTAGCTAGTACCTATATAATTAAAATAAATTCGTTATAGCACAATCACGCATCGCAATCCATTTCTGAATACATTCGTATAAACTACATTGCAATGAAATCAAGTAACATACCTGCTTGCACACAAATACCGTAAAACGATGGACTAACTATACTGATGCAACCAGACGCAGCTATTTTAATTATCTTAAAATATCTGCGATTAATCGCAAAAAAATCTGCGATTTATTCGGTGGATGATCTCGATTATTATTCCACAGTACCTAATGCTTTATCGTGAATAAAGTTGTTATTTGTTGTTTTTTTTATTTTTTGAGTTTGTTTGAGGTGCTAGAAGTGGCAAGACAATTAAAAAAAGTATTTTTCATTAACGGGTTGTTCTTGCTTATAATTCGAGCAAATAACACGACAACTTAATTAATAAACTTTCTAACAACTTATAGACTAATAACCATCTTCATCACCACCGGCAGCCTTGTTCCACCCACTGCGGAGTACAGGCATCCTCCCTTTTGTGCCAAGCGTCCCTGGTCTGTGCGAGTCTCATCCAGACCATCCTCGCGATCTGATAATAATATTAAGTCAGATTTTTTTTTTCATTCAGTCAGGACAAGACAGTCCTTTATTGTGATAGACAGACGACAAAATATTATGGAGACCTTCACAAAAATATTAATATGGAATGTCAGCTGAAACTATCCACCGTAAACGCTAAAAATACACATTCCCGTTCATCCAATTGCATCAAGCAAGAAAGCCGGTGAGACGGAACAAACAATGACTTATAATTTGAGTCACGGGTGAAGCAGCCCAATTTAAGAAAGAATATGTTCAAGGCAATGACTCAAGGGGTCGAGCAGACATAAATTAATCTCTGTGACAGTCGATGGAGAATCTGGCGCCTCCTGATTACTCATTACGAGTCGTAAGGAATACGAAGTGATTACAGGAACTGGTGACTTTTTGTTGAGATTTGAGAATGGTTCATCATAATAATAAAAGTCTCATCAATTTTCTTGGAAAATCTTTGATTAGGACTTCTGTGAATATGATTTTAGTTCTTCCTTGATCTCATAGCTAAAGTTGGCAATAGGCCAAAGATATAAATATGTCTAGGTAGACAGTCAAAGCTGTGAACTCGTCCAAAAAAGTTGCGTCCAACAGTTGGCCACAAAATGCACGCATACTAAAATAACACAATGGCAGCACAATGACGTGTGCGAGTGTTAGACGTAGCTGTCACGCACTCCAGCATGGCATAGTAGGCCTGTTTGTTTTAGTTCTTTTGCAGCGCCACCCTCTTTCTAGACATATTTATAAATAACTAGTTTCAGCTCCAAACTTCGTCCACGTGAAATTTCGGCCCCCGACACACCGCGTCGCATCCCATCGCCCACCCGCGCTATTACTTCGTTTTCGCTTAGCGATCTTTCTGACTTTTTTATTCTTGTTCGGCTCCCAAGGGTCGTAGCGTGATGTTAAATAGCCTTTAACCTTACTCAAGAATTGGGCTATTGAATGCAAGAATAATCTTTCAAGTCCGACTGGCCATTCCAGAGATCATCGCGCATCTTTCGATTTTACCCGTGTTTTGATTGACTAATTTGAACAAAAACGGTTCATAATAATAATCATCATAATCAGCCTATAATGTTCCCACTATATACCAATACCACCAATACCCCGCGAACTATTTGTGGGTAGTAATGAGTACTATAAACATGTAGTACATTATTTTTATGTATCATTAATAGTTTTCGCAGCGCACGCTAAATAGTGACTTTTATAGGCATTTTTTTTATACCTTGGGTTACGTTATTGTAATTTTCGTAGGGATCTCTATTTTTTTTTTTAATAAAATACGGCCAATGTTACTTCCTGAAAATTTAGCTTTCTGTTGGTGAACAAATGGTTAATATCGGTACAGTAGTTTCGGAGCTTATTCGTTAAAAACAAAGAAACAAAAAAAAAATCTTTCGTCTTTATAATATTATGATAGAAGTATAGACTAGTATAAATCAAAGGGAAGAGTGTCGGTTTTGGCAGCCAATCAAACTACGATATCTTACCAAATTCAACATTAAGATACAGTAATATCAACATATCAGTTTGCGAGACATAACACTTAGGTGTTATCCGATTGCAGTTATTTTATGAATGATTTATCTTACAGAAAAATTAAAATGTCCATGAAGATTCTTAGAGAACAGAAGTTTGTGTAGGTTTAAAAAATTGTCTAGCAACGATGTCTATGCGGACACGTTTTTACCATTTATCAATCCTTGTGTAGGTGCATCTTAGCTGTTAAAACGAGCACATAAGCCCATCTATAGTCCAGGAGCTGGTTAAGGAGTTCGCATGCGTCATGCAATTTTTAGTCGTTTAAAGTCTGGCAAACATAATAAAAAAAGACAATTAATATGTTGAATGAAGAATTGCGTAAATATATGCATGTACTCGTAACGTGGAAGTAGTATACGCCTTTGCCAGCCCCTTGAAGAAATATAAGCGTGATTTATGGTTAAAGTTCAAGTTATTTATTTCATAACAAAAATAGATTTGTGTTGAAATATTTGCACAGTAGGTACACAAAACAACATAAACAATTATAATATACCCTTGTTCCTAACCCGTCATTGAAGTTAGAATGTCTATCCAAATTCAAAATACTAACTTTACAGACATTAATATTCTTATTGATACAGAACAAAATCCCTAGCAAAATCCTAAAAAATACTAAGTATAAAAATACTAAGATCGAAATATTAAGTATGTATAAAAAAACATTTATAACAAAGTCAAAGAGCAATGAGTACACATAATACGTATTTTAGTCAAATTATAACGCAACAATTTTACATTAAGTACTTCTTTAATCTTCGCACTTGGGCAGTACAATTTTGTATTGGAATTCGTATCACATAACTAATGTGTCTAGGACTTAGAGACACAACGAAGCAAATAATTATGAAGCATAACAAAACACAAATAGATGCTTAACATGAATTATATATCAATAGCATTAGACAACACAAACATACATTACCATAAATTTCATGTAAATCAGTCATCTATTACACGCTCAAGGAGCCATACCAAGCGTGTCGCAACCCAATGAAGCATCATCTCCAAGGGAAAGTCTGCTGCAGCAACTAATCGGGTCATATACAAGATAAATGTACAAATACCATGTAATTAGATACAGTAACAAAACTAATTATGAATGTTAACAACCATGAAATGATGGCAGTTAACATACAAACATCAGTAAATGAACTAAGTGATATAATGTAGAATAACATAGTTAGATAATACTGACATTTAAAAAGGTTTATCTAGTTAATTTTTGTTTGTACTGCCTAGAGGTAAATAGTGATAATTTTTGTTTGTGGGTCACTATGGTGGGTTGTGAACCAGTTTTGGTATTGATAAGGATAGTAATGGTATGTTTGGAACACGTTCGAATTTCTAAAATTTGATTAGATTTTTTGTGAAATGGGCGTGATGTTTCACGCCTGTGTTGAAGAGTTAGGCAAAGGTGTACCACATAGGTGTATGTGGGTGTAGGTACTGTAGGTACACCCCTTCCTAAATTTCAAAAAACAGTTGGAAATTGAATTAATTTTGGGATCGTTTGATGGATACTTACCACTAGAGTGAATGTTATCGTCAGTGTAAATTAGAAATAATGGGATTACCTTTACCTACAAGTATAAAATACTGTTCTTATTCCGTGTGGTGCCCGACGTAAAGATTAGCACCATCCCATTTCTTCCCGTGGGTGTCGTAAAAGGCGACTAAGGACTAGACTACTAGAGAATGGGCAGCAGCGTTCTCTATGCATTTTTACACCATACTGCGATCGCCAACCCGCCTGCCAAGCGTGGCGATTATGGCAAACCCTCCCTATTGGGGGAGGCCTATGTCCAGCAGTGGACGTCTTTCGGCTAGGATGATGATGATGATGATAAAATACTGAATATTATTTTAGTATCGAACAACAACACCCTTTCGAAATAAATCAGTTGATCTCAGGATCATAAACAATTTTATAGACATACGGTCTACGTTTGAAGATCAAAGACAAACTTTGAAATTTACGATAAGAACTTAGGGTCGTACGGTAGGTAATTTCCATTTTATATCAACCGTCATAATACGAATAAAAAATATGTATGACCATAAAAATAAAAATATGCATGACTTTTTAAAGTACTTATTATATTTTTTAAATTTAATTGTGAATGGTAAGACTATGTAGGTTATTGTTTTTATTTTTTCTCTCAGTTACTTTAATCTTGGTCTGGCACTTTGAGTCGTTTAATTTAAGCGGCCTGCCCAAATGTCCTTTCTTTGGTATTGTTCGTCGAATCGTTGTGCTCCTTAAGTTCTGAGTTGATCTGCACGACTGGACAAATGCGTGCACTGACTGGACAGGACCACTCAATATGTGTGGTTCTTTCCTCAAAAGACCATTTCAGACATCAATCTACATGGTCATCACATGATCTGACCAAGTTTATGTCTGGACTTTAAAAGAGACTGACCTCTGAGTTTGTTTCGGCCTTTCTTCTCAGAGTAGTCAGATAGGAAACGCCGAGCTCATCTAGTTATTTTTTTTAATACGATTAACGTGTAAAAGTGTTTGTACAAACCTACTTATAGAAATAAATTTATTTCATTTCAATTCAATGAGTGGGTAAGTTAAAGATATAAGAAATAATAAAATATTTTCATGTCTTTGCAGTTTGTCTATCTAGTCTTTTTCTACAACTTTACTAAACAGATGAATGCGATTTCTACCGAACAGTCTGAAATATGACAACATTGTCGCAAACGTACTTAAGGAAATTAAATGGTACTTGCATGGCTGCGCTTGCGCATGTAATTCCGGTGCCTCACAATGACATTATAGATCCACCAGTTTACAAAGATCTCTCAACACTCAGATTTTGTGACAAGGTTGTGTATATTGTAAATATTATAATAATAGGATGAAGGTCTATTTAATGTGGTTTACAGATAGGTCATATTTTAATGAGACAAGTTTAAATAACAGCTGGTAGGCGTGTAGACCTTTTCAGTAAAGGGCGTCGATATATCTTCATATACGTTTTTTCTTCGAACAGATACCCATAACTGTTTAGTGCAATTTATTCTATTGAAAAATTGTAAGGTTGGATTTAGGTAAGGCCTTATACCGCTCTATTGACGTTTAGTTTTTCCCGACGACGGCAAAACCAAAGGAGTATTTTGATTCACAGGATATGTATGTTCATCTGTTCCCTCACAACTTCTAAGCATCTCGTGGTATTTTGGCAAACAAGGTATCGTTAGAAGGCGCCGTTAAACGTTAACCGATGTTATTTTGTTACGATGTCATGTAAACTAAAAAGGTATCACTTTTTAGTTGACGTTTTTGTCGTAGTTGGGTTTAAGTTTTTAACTGTTTTTGTTAAAATGGTAGAAAACATTTTGCACATATAGTTCACTAGCTCTTGGTCTATGTTATGCTTTTTGAAAATTAATTAATTAAGACCAACTTCTACTAAGATACAAAAAGGTTTTCCTTTTCCGAGGGTTTATTATTCGACCTTTCTTAGGTAAAAAGGAAAGTCATTCATCACTAAGTAATTACTCAAGAAAATTCACACAAGAGAAAATTAATTTCGAAACTGCCTCTAAAACACACGTTAAAAACATAATGAGCACCATTGTACAACGAACCTACGTTGTTAGGCGTAATAAGAGAATCAATGAAAACTCATTCACATGGTCGAAAAAAGTATCTAGCAACTTGACTTGCGACTGTCATTGTGTAACCGCGTTAACAGTCGCGATTGTAATCGTAGTTGCGTAAAAATGAAATAATAACAAGAACAATACCAGCTGAGGTAGCAATTAGTTTTGGGATAGGGCTGCTCTAGTACTCACCCGAAATCGAATCGTTTAATTAATCGATTTCGAAATCGATTCTATACAGTGGTCGTAGTAATTAATCGAGATCGTGAATAAACTAATTCAATTATTGGAACGATAATCGAATTAAAAGATTAAAGTTGCCGCCATGATAGGATCACAACATACAGTAATACGTATATTTATATCATATAGATCAGGAATATAATGCCGGTTTGCCTTTGAAGGTCGTTTACTGACAGAGGAACTAGTAAGTTTAATGTTTCATATTTTATGTAGGGGCAATATCACGGGCGCGACAGGCAGCAATATGCTTGTCGCGCCCGCGATATCGCCCCAGTCTGCAGAAGCCTTTAAACATTTATATTTCAATAATACCTAACACAAAATGCCTACTGAACTGGACCATCAATTCATCAATAAACGACTCAATCGATTACAAACGTATCGAAGTGTATCGACACCTCTAGTCAATTCACAGCCCTACCGTAATTCGTGAAAGTGCAGCTTTTTCACGAGCAAGCCCGTCACGACGTGGAGTCGAGGCAAACAAAGCGCACCGCAAACAATCGTGGTAGGCCTGCACAGACCACAGATCTTATAGACGCGAAACAGTTATTAAGTACTATAGAAACTAGTTTTATGTAGTGTCCGACTGAAAATTAATTTTCAGCCGAAATCGAAAACAAAAAAGAAGCTTCGGCCAAAAACGAAAATGATTTAGACATGAAAAATACTAATATTTTCGCCGCTTTTTTACCCCTTGGGAGAGAAAGAGCAAATATAGGCTTTATAAGAAATAAAACACGATAATTCAGAAATAATTCAATAATCACAGATTTCACAAACCTTCGTCAATTTGAGTCAAAAAAGTTATTTAACTTTTCCTAATGCCTAGTCATCTAATGCCTTTATATGCATGTCGGAAATAAAAACAAAAGTCAAGAACAAATAAAAGTAATTACTTACCCATGAATTTATGAGCGTGAAGAAAAAATACAACATAACCTCGCTTTACAAGTTAAAACAAAATCGCGTCCGTTTAAGTCAGCTGAGTGAAACCACGAGCCGACCTGATATTACAGAGAATTCCCTACGGCCTTATTAATGGCCTAATTTTTAATTTTCGGCTTGACCGAAGCTTCGGCTGGTTTAGCCGAAAACGAAAATATTACCAAATCATGATGTTTTTGCCGAAAATGACCGAAAATGAAAACGAAGCTTCAGTCGGTCAAGTCTTTTGAAAGTAAACATGTCTTGTGATGCTAAGTTAAAGATAGTGCTAGGGCTTACATACGTATGTATGTAAGCATACATAATATACAATACATAAACACAATACATAAACACACGGATTCATAAATACACGGATTTTTCCCAACGAGGTAGGCAGAAACTACAGGCTAGGGCTTATTATTTCATTAAAAGGATTTATCATTATGCGTCTTCAACTGTGGTCAACAGATTTTGGTCACCCGCAATTTGTTGTATTGGGTTTTTAGCTAGGTTTATTGTTCTTTGAATAATCTAAATTTTCATGAGTTTGTTACACTTTCACGCTAAAACGGCTGTACGGATTTGGATGACATTTGCCACATTTGTAGACCTGGAGAAGGAAGTAGGCTACTTTTCATCTTGAATCGCAGACGAAGTCACTGGCAATTGCTAGTTGATTATAATAATTATTTTAGTTACTATAATTAACAAGGTAAAGTGCATCATACAATAAGACACATTACACCCATCTACACCTACTATGCGACTTTAATTTTATCTTTATTGTCTACGACCACAGCTACGCATCATTACCGACCTACTCCTTACTTACCGTGTGGGTTTCCTTCACCGTTACAACGCAATTGATAAATTGGGTAGAAATTGCCATTTCCACAAATCGCACACTTGGATTCAATTGAAAAATGTCTGTTGATGGATAAGCCCATTAGGGGAACATACCTCATTTATCACATTCGTTATGGGTTTTTTGTTATAAGAATGATATATCCAGTTACTGACTTTCTATTTAATGATCTCCTGTCTTATTCGTTATAATTTAACGAGTTGCCTGAGGCTTTGTGCGAGAGAAGTAAAAATGTATCAGTAGGTATATCTTTCTCGTGGATGGACTACGCGATGGACAGCCTGGAAATGTAAAGAGATAAAAACGATTTTTTTATTAATGTTGGCCCATTGTTTGGCAATGTCTAAATCTTATATTATATAGTGTCTTCTATTATTATTGATTATTGAGCTTTATGGATCACCTTTAGAACCTTGCCAAATTAGATTTGCCAATTAGACAAAATCAAAGCTTCACGTAATGTTATCTTTTGATCCCTATTACTTAAAATCATCTGTAAGCACAACTTTGCTATTCATCATTACAACATACAGTATAACACCTTTACGAATAACCCGAACTGATTTCAAAACCCCTCTAAACGTTCTTGTGTCTACAATGCAGAAAGTGAGAGTAATGGGATGCGCTGGCGCATCGTTTGTGTCATGAATGGCGTCGATAATTACAAACGGTTAACATGGCGGCTTGGCAGGTCAACTCGCATGCTTTTACTTTCATATACTCGTTCTTTCAATTATACTTATGTTGGTCTTGCTTGACGAGTATTTGCTTCTAATAGCAAACCAAGCTTTGGGTACCATAGACATAACTCTGTTGGACTTGTCTTTTGGAACGAAGTTTCTTATTGCACGTTATACTCTGCACACTTGGCGAATGTGGGCTAGATCGAAAAAAGTGTCGAGCAAAAGCGAAAGAAACTTCATTCCAAACCGGGTGACCAACGAAATCTCCAGTTTTTTTTTATAGTTAAATCATTTTGGGTCTTCGGAGGGGCTTGTGGCTAAGTAATAACAACCGCACGGGTCGATCGATCAGGTTAAGCTACGCTTGCCGCGGTTGGTCCGTGGATGGGTGACCCTCTTTACATGCCAAGACCCCTCCGTGCCTCGGAAAGCACGTTAAGCCATTTAGGTTAGGATAGTCAGAAGCCCGAAAGTCTGACAACCCGTCTTACCAAGGGGTATCGTGTTAACCCAAGTAATTGGGTTGTGGAGGTGGAAGGATAGGCAGTCACTCCATGGTAAGGCTTGTTTATTTTTTTTTGGCTGGGACATCATCAAATAACTTCTCCCTTCTCGAGCGGATATTCCATCCGTTGCCTGTGTTGCCAGGGGCCTCGGTATATAGTTAGGGTGGAACCCGACACCAACATAGTCGGGAAAAGGCTAGGGTTTTTGCTCTTCCTTGCCTCTGCCAAACACCTCCTTCTTGAGCTGTCGTTTGTCAAGTGTTATAAATAAACCATGCCATGGTTATGTTAGGTCAAGTGGTGGTTCGCAGGACGTTCCCGTCACTGGTAGAGGCTCTTAATGCATACAGACATGCATCCTATAAGATTAATGAAAAACTACTAGGAACTACGACTAGGAGCTAGTAGTTTTTCATAAATTTTTCAACAACTACGGTCGCGACGCCAATGAGATGTATGGTTGGCTGCGTAACCAAGCGGACGTCAGGTGAGCCACCCACTATGCAGGGTCAGATTAAGTTAGCACAACTTCGCAGGCGTGATGGGTATCGATATCTAAGTCAACATGATGGAACTAAAAGAAATTAATTTGATGATTTTTTTTTTGGGGTCATCAACCGCAGTTATTGTTGTCACTTACGAAAAAACTGATTTTCTCAACTCATACTTCAAGTAACAAAAATTAAAATCAAAATCAAAAGTCATTTATTCAAAATAGGCTGAGCATCAGCACTTTTCGAACTTCAAAATTACATAAGACAGTCCCCCAAAACGCCCACCCGTCACCACTTCCTAGTGCTTTAGCTGGGAAGAAGAAGTGGTCAACAAACTCCCCAGCAGCACAGCTGTCTGTTCAGTTAGAGAAAAATAAATAGATTCTATACAACAGTATGCAAAACGATTTACATTACGTGCAACACAAAACATTAAATTATTTTCCATATGTCAGCTAGCACACCACTATACCAACAAAAAAAAAAAGAGAAAATGAAAACACCGAAAACTATAAATTCTCAAGCAGAGATAAAAACGTAAACAGAACTTAATGCCCAAATAAAAGCCTCTAAGCATAAAGGGCGTGCCCGCTTACATATAGCTATAGCTGTAACAGTCACAAATGATGAACTAGGACCATCAAAGTACAATAAATAAACAGTTAATTACTAATAACAAAACAAAACAATGGTCAGTAAGACGACCAGTCACCACAAGCAGCACCCGTTCACGAGCATAATGCAAAAATCAACCATTACCGCCCTCGCCATATTTGAGAGAAGGAGGCAACCCGACCCCCGACGCTACCGCAAGCAGTGACATCTAAGGGAGCTTGCTGCCGGTTGTAAGAATAATATAATCAAAATAATACAACAACACAACGAGCGGCCGTTGACTTCAAAAAATCATCAAATCTTTTATTTGTGTTTTGTCGTGTTTCGACATCTGCGGAGTTTCGCTACCTAATTTAATTTGACCCTGCATAGCTTAATACCTACATTTAGTTGGCAGCGCGACCTGACGACGTGACCATGGCATCCCGGTGAGGTAAAGCTCTAAGACTACTATTATTCATAATTTAATGTGACCTTTGCCTAACCCTTCGGGGAAAACAGGCGTTATGTTATGCTATGTATTATAACAACACTTGAAAATCAGATTACAGATAAAATTATTTTTTCTATCTAATAACACCACATCTACGAGAACAAACTGCAGCTATTTGTGATAGTTAATGCACTCTCTGATGCAACAATTAACTAAACATAACTGGTTGATTATTAAGACGCTGACAACACCTAAACCGCGGTCACTGTCAGATTGCATAGAAAAGAAAGAGAAGCGCGATGACACAACGCTTGTAATGTATTAAAAATATGAAGCAATTATCTATCTACTCAAAATTGAGTTGAGTAATCAAAAATAAAAAACTAGATGCGCCCCGCGGTTTCACGCATATACGTTCTTGTTATTAATTAAATACGTAACGTATGTTGATATTTAATGCAGATATTTTGGATTAGAACTCAAAGTAAGAGGTTTGTTTAACGTTAGTTTGTATCGAGATCTTTTTTCAAAACATGTTTTGGTAGCAACCAAGTTCTGGGAAATATGTTCAAAATTAACATATATTTTTTTTCGCTACCACAACCTATACAGATTTGGCATTTTTTTTTATTAAGAGAAGCCTATTTTGGTCAATTGGGTCTTGTCAGCGCCTTAACAAAGCAAATTACATTCCTCACTGTTTTAAACAAAGTGATTTCGTAACAATCCTCATGAATTTATTCGAGTAAGCAGCGAAGCGTTTGGTATAAAAAATATGCACGCTCTATTATTCTTTATTATTTATGAAGTCTTATTGCGACCTTAACTAATTAATTTGTTGTATATTAGTGTGGTATCTACATCGCCACGTCATGCAAACTACGCAACACACTGACGTCACGCAAAGTCCTGCATCGCGCAAGCAGAGTTTTCCGCGCAACTAGCATAATTATATACAACATCCCGACACCAACCGTCGGGCAGTGTCCCACCAGGCACGACACCCGTCTGGTCGGAGGATTCTCCCTTTTCTATGGAGGACGAGTGAACTTTGCACCCTGTCCCCTACTGCTTGGGACTTAATCATAACTGGTGAAATGTGGGTATATAAATGCTAAGGTACTCGTACCTCTGCCTAACTCTTCGGGGCGTGAAGTTAGGTTATGTGTTTTATTTTATTTTTATATTTTTAGAAACCTCCATGGAACTTTGGTAATTTGTTTACTTATTCAATGTTTAATTTAAAAGACAAATATACAATATTGATGCTACTAACTATTTACACTAGGTAGGTACTAAATGCGAGCAGTGGTGGCCCAGTGGTAACGGCCGCGACTTACGAGTTGCAGGCCGTAGGTTCGAACCCACACAGGCGCTTTACTTTGTGTAATTTATTTCATCACCACTGCTCTCAAAACGGTGAAGGAAAACATCGTGAGGAAACCGGCATGTCCTAGAACCAAAAATTCGAAGACATGTGACATCTACCAACCCGCACTGGGCCTGCGTGGTGGATTACGGCCCACTCCCTCTCAAATAAAAAAGAGGAAACCTGTGTCCCAGCAGTGGGAACATTATAGGTTGATTATGTAGGTACTAAATTAAATTACTAACTATATATACAAATGAATACAAAAAACAAAACCTCCATTATATTTTAAGGGCCTCTGACTGAAATATCGGCTATTCAAATAAGGCTGAGAATCAGTACTATTTTAACGTCAAAAAAAAGACAGTCCCCAGAACGCCCGCCCTGCACCGCACAGCCTGTCTCACAATAATAGACACTGCAAATTATCTACCAGATGAATTCTAAATGGAACGGAAATTGAATAAAAATATTATTTAACGGGATCATAGACTATCCCAGGCGAGATTAGCCATCAACGTTGAAATCTTTCATATCCGCAAAAAGCTACATTAATTGTTAAAGTTTATTGAATAATAATTGTTCTGAGGACAGAAACGAATGCAGCGCAAACGCATTAAAATCATCCGTTTATACAATAAAGCGCTAAAATTCCCCAAACATCATAAATATAACCGAAACTCAATTGTGAACGGTTCCGTATTGCAACACCCGTTTATAGAATAATGGAATCTAATGCTGTGGATGGACGATTAATGGACGTTTGATGCACCATGGTTAAGAGATGCAAAAGGTCAACTCTGTTCAATAACGGACGAATAACGAGTTATTTGACATTAACAATTAGTAAAATCAACCTAATGCTATCTCACTGCTTACCACATCATTAGAAACTGACCGGTGAAAATAAATGTTGGTCCTTCGAGGCGGATAGAATAGAATACGTACTCTTTATTATGTACACCATAAAAATAATGCATAAACGCATGCATATGCATGCATTTACCTAATGAGGCGTCGGAAATCAAATATTAGATAATTATAGGTAATAGACCACCACAGGGAAAACAACGAGAACACAACAGTTAAAAGTGTGGTTGCCACGCTTTTTTTTTTGGATGGGAAATCATTAAATAACTTCTCCCGCTCTGGGCGGAGCGGGAGGGTGTGTCGGATTCTTACTGACTAAAACCCACCCGTATTCCTTCCGTTGCCTGTGTTGCCAGGGGCCTCGGTAACTCTTTAGTACCTTCCCACGACCCCGGCAGGTATCGGCCGTGGACACCTACACTTGTGCTGACGACAACTCTTTGAGGCGCGCGTGGAATACAACGCGCCGTCGACCCGGGCCTGGTCCTTAGCGGACGGTGAGCTACCCATTGCTCACCGTCCGCAAGCCCGCGCCTACGGTGGCCGGAAGTCCACCCGGGATTCCCGACGCCCAGGGCGTCTCCTGCGCCTGCTAGGGACGAGAGGGCGCGAAATTTGCCTTGTGGTTTCCACGATTGATATTCATTTCGTTTCCTTAAAAATCTGGCTAAGAACTCAACGGTTTTTTTGTACCTGACCAAGATTATGTCCGGAATTTAAATATACATATTGACATTGATGAATTTTATACATATATACTATACAATGACATGAATATTTACTTTGTAAAGAAGAGAAGATTATGTGGGTCATTGTTTTTTTTCTAAGTTCGTTTTTATCATGGTTTGGCAGTGTGAGTAATTTATGCGGCCTACCCAAATGTCCTTTCTTTATTATTATTCGTCGAATCGTTGAGCTGCACGACTACTGACAAATGCGTGCACTGACTGGACAAGTCCACTCAATCTGTGTGGTACTTTCATCAATAGACCATTTCAGACACCAATCTACATGGTCTTCACATGATCTGAACAAGATTATGTCTGGACTTTAAAAGAGACTGTGACCTCTGAGTTTGTTCCGGCCTTTCTTCTCAGAGTAGACAGATAGGAAACGCCGACCTCATCTGGTTATTAAAATATGATTGACATGTAAAAGTGTTCGTACAAACCTACTTACAGAAATAAAACCATTTATCATTTACTAGTAGGTAATGTAGAGGTTTCTGAAATGTTTTACAATACCTCCTGTATTGTAAAACATTTTAAAAGAGTAAAGGCGCTGCATGTCGCGCCCATGATATCGCGGGCGCTGCATGTCGCGCCCGTGATATCGCGGGCGCGACATGCATTGCGAAATATGTCGCGTCGCGCCTGTCTGCGAGAGCCTTAATGGTGGAGTTTCTTGCCCATTCTTCTCCATACGAAAGTACCTTTTGGAAGTGGCAACTAGAAACAGTTCTATTTTTCTGTAAATTTTGATGATCAAAAGTGCCTTTAACGTGCCTATTTGAAATAAATAATTTGACTTTGACTTTGAAGTCAATAACAGACTCGGATAGCTGACAGCCCACGGTCATGAAAAAATAAGTATTTTTACTTAAAGGAACAATTAGTTCACGTATAATATAAAATACGCCTTTTGTTGACTCTTGCAATACTTGCCTGCAGGCTTAGCACGATAACCGTAGAGAAGCGTTTTTTCGACGGAAGAGTAGACAAAAATGACGTTTCCGTGTAGACAGTTGACAGTTTTCTACCGAGAAATGTAGGCAAGCGATTTCTATTCTACAGTAGAGTAGAAGAGAGAGAACAAGGTGTCGTTTTGCATCCTCGTCAAATTCAAGGAGGTAACTATGCTAATGATTCTCGACAAGAATCAATAACAAAATAGGTATTTAATAAAATAAGTATAATTTTTGGAAATCGGCATGTGTGAGACACGCACGTTAAAACGCGGTCCGTGTGATACCGCACTGTAACTGCCCTTTTACACACACACTACCGCATATGCAACGGGTGATTCTGTTCTGTGAAAGTGGTGTATTCTAAAGTACTTTCAAACTTCAGTAACTAAAAAAACAAGCATGTATTAATTATTGAGTAGGTATCGTAATTTTATTTGATTATGTATGTCTTTCATAGCAGCCTCCTGAAATTTGACGAGGATGCAAAGCGACACCTTGTTTACAGTCATGCTTAGCCTGCTGGCCTTCTGCACCCAACTTCGATGTGGTCCTACCACACTCCTACACGATTGTTGTAGAATGATGGATGAATGAGTGTGTGCCAGCTGGGACTTTCACTTGTATGGGACGGTTTACATGTCACTGCCTGGTTAGTAGGTACAAGTTACTGATGTATGGCTACTGTTCGTGGTTATGAAATGGCCATTTTTGGGGAAGATAATGTTAATTTAATTGTCAATTGTAAGAAAAGTTTGTGCCTTGGCAAATACGTTATTGCGGCAATTTGAATTTGAGAAATATTTTATGGCTCCTCTGTATACTGACAGACTAGAACTGCAAAGCTTGGTTAGTCTAGTCCTTTTGTGGCAGTAGATTTTGATGAAGAATACAAAAAAAAAGTAAATTAAAAAAATCAATGCCGAAAAGAAGACGCCTCCGAGTTCATGAGGTTGTTTATAGTAATATGTTATACAAATCTTGTTCCCATCTTTTTTAAAGTAATTTATTACGCAGTCGGGTTTTTTGTACTTCTTTAAATTTCTTTTTTATTTTACACTTTTTAGTTAGGATTTCGAGACGGTAAATTAGGTTATTAACCTACTTATAATCGGGTGATAACGGCCTCTTACTCAGTCACTCCAAAAGTTTGGGAATGTTTTTTTTATGTTATTTTCTCATTCCAATTTACATTATATATTTATATATTTTTGTAATCACCTCTTAAAACCCTTAATTTTTATACCCCCTTTGATAGGTATGGGAGATTTTTTTAAACATACTTTTTGGCTATTTTGATGTTTTATAATTTTAATACACCCAGTGACACTGCGGAATAAAGACGAGCCTTTTTTTTTTTTTTTGAGGGTGGGAAATCATCAAATAACTTCTCCCGCTCTGGGCGGAGCGGGAGGGTGTGTCAGACTCTTACTGACTAAAACCCACCCGTATTCCTTCCTGTTGCCTGTGTTGCGGGGGCCTCGGTGACCCATAAGTACCTTTCCGCGACCCCGGCAGGCATCGGCCCTAGTGGACCCCTACTTTTGTGCTGACGACATCTCTTTGAAGCGCGCGTGGAATACGACGCGCCGTCGACCCGGGCCTGGTCCTTACCGGACGGTGAGCTACCCATTGCTCACCGTCCGCAAGCCCGCGCCTACGGTGGCTGGAAATCCGCCCGAGATTCCCGACGCCCAGGGCATCTTCTGCGGCGGCTAGGGGCGAGAGGGCGCGAAACGTGCCTTTCCCTCAACCGTCCCGCCTCCTCCTTCGCGAGCATTACTGCTTCGCAGAAGGAGGTGACGGCTGCCCATGCCCTCTCGCTCCGTACCATGGCCTGAACCAGGGCCGGACGCGAGAGGTCTCTGCCGCCGATCGCCTCCACGAGGACACGGCGGTGCTCTGCCCAAGCCGGGCAGATCTCCACCGTATGCTCCACCGAAAAGACGAGTCTAACGCAAAATCATTTATCAAAATCGGTAGAGCCGTTTAGTAGTTGCGAGGAAACATATGGACAAACATACAAACATACATCCAAGTCAAACACATAACCCTCCTTTTCTGGCTTCGCCGCAGTCGGATAAAAAGACTATTAACTAAAATGTCGATTGCTCCAATAACGAACAGTACTTTGTCAAGATGTTTATTTTCCTTTTACTAAGGGCTATCATAATGTCATCGCTTATTAGTCTAGATATTCCCATCATAGACTGACTAAGTTAAAATGGCTTGGTATTTAAAAAAGGTCAGTAATTAAACTTCTCGATTACCTAGCTCGGTAATGGTGTAGTTTATGATGGCAAACTAACTAGGTGATTAATCAATTAGTAGTAAATATGCGTAAGACTATTTCAGTTTTAGATGTCATAATTACCCTACTCAAGTGACCCACAGGTACTCTATTGTGTCCGCATTGTGCACGTAACTTCTCAGCCTAGATAGGCAACTATTAGGGATGGCGATTCTTTCCGAAAAATATCGATTCTTAAATCGATTCGAATTGAAATAAGGTCACCCGGGGCGAAAGCAACTATGAGGCTAAAGCAACTAATTCAATTTTCTCTCAATCTAATCATTTTTGTAGATAGCTCTATCTATTGGAGTAAAGCGGAATCATAGTTTTTTCAAATAAAGTACAGATGGCATCACTAGTTCACCTACTGTAGTACTGACAGATCATTTTCTGTCAGCCGCCATTTTGGAGTCGCATTCACCCCATAAAAAAAGAAAAGTAAATTTGCTTGAAACTGAACTCTATCTCGGCGACGCTATATAGCTTTTACAGATAATTCTGTGTGCATCTACATGTACTCTTGACATCAACATTTAGAAACAGATTACAACTGAGTTATAACGAATAGTCACATTTACCCCAAAGTGGGGTGAATGTAACTTTTACTGGTCTTATTCAACAATAATGCAAATTAATGAAAAACCAAAGTTTATTTGTAACTTAATTTATGTCGAAACTGTTCATCGAAAGCTATGCAATGAAGTACGTTTATTAGAATATCCCTATTATTTAAGTAGCTCATGGTGGAGGGAATCAAAGTTTCAGAATTTTTTTTTTAGTTGCTTTCGCCCCGGGTGACCTTAAGTATGATATTTCGATACACAAAAAATCAAGGTTTAAAAATTCGATTTTCCAGAAATCGATCTTATTTTGATTTGCTTTTCGAGTTTGTCTTTTCTTTGTTAATGTTAAAAATTACGTTAACAAAAGTATTTTTTTATTTATTTCTTTAACCCATTTACGAGCGACGAAGGAAACTAAGCACAGCGAGTATCTAGCGAGTTTTTGAGTAATTAAATGAACAACACATTCAACTAATTGTAAATAATTTATGGTCCAGGTTCTTATCAAAACAGAAAAATCGAATCTCAATTTTCTAGGGTTAAATATCGATTCACTGGATCGATTTCGTACTAGATAACGATTAAAAACAACAATATATTTGGTGTAAGAAATCGATTCTTCGATTAATCGATCTCAGATCGCCATCCCTAGCTACACTAGCTACATAAGAGCACACGCTTGTAACTCATAGCCGTCAAAAACAGAAATGGTCACCGTAGTCGAAATCGGTATTCCCATACCGATTTCGACTACGGTCACCGTATATATTGTGAACTTCGTTAATCTATCGGTATTATATCCGTTAGATTATAAACTGTCGAAAAATTGTGAACTGCAACGGACCATTTACAATTAAACGCATTATTTTTCGATAGTTTAAAATATATCCATGGGAAACCGATAAATTGTGAACTGGTATCAAACTTGCTTGCGACATAACGCACCTTGCGCTACTACCAAATAGCTGCGAGCAACTTGGAATTAGCGCTCAGTGTTGCCAGATGTGGCGCGCTCGAAGTCGCCAAATTTTTTGGCCCAAGTAGCCTAAAGTCGCCTTATTTTATTTTCTGTATTACATTACAGAAAAAAATAAAATAAGACCACAAATTTAGTGCGAAATAAAAATAATTTCATAATGAATTTGCTAATTTGAATGGAAAAAATGGCTGAAAATATAAAGGCACCACTTTAATGTGCCTACTTGTTTTAAAAATCTGGATTTTTTGCCCATTTGTCCCTGGATTGTTTGTTTTATTTTCCATGTTTTCCCTTTCCGATAAATCACAAGATTACAACCTAACAACCATACACTCAAACCACAAGAAAACCAAAATGGTATAATTTGTAAACCTAAATCAAATTCGCCAAAATCCATGAATGTGTTGTGTAACTGTCATCTACTGACATCATTCAATACTTTACAAGTCGGTGTCAACTTTATTTGGTTCGGTATAAAATATTATTTGATATTTTCCCTCTCTGATAGACTTTAAAAATGGTGATTTCCATTTAGTGTACGGCCCGACACCCTTCCAAGTAGCCTAAATGGCGACAAGTCGCCTAATCTGGCACCACTGGTAGCGCTCGCTCAACTCACGTGCAATTGGTCACAGTTCTAACTTTTTTTTTTGTTCCGTTGTGGAAAATCCTCATGGATGTCCTCCGCTCTGGGTAGGCGGAGGGGTCTGTCAGACTCTTTACCGTCTTATTACAAAAAGCGGTTTAACTAAAAACCCAGGTTTAAACGTCTATAAACTACGGTTTAAACAAAAACGATATTACAAATCGTGGTTTTTCGAAAAACCATAGACCATATCATGGTCTAACGCTAAACCTCGGCGGCCCCTCGTTTAAACGATCAAACCATGGTCTAAATCGTGTCAAAGTTTCTCTTTTAGGATAAAGCATCTTTTTCATTGTGTTGTTTTGTTTTTAACCCGTAAATGGATAATAACATGGACCATTTAATTGATATTGAGGATATTGAACCCGCAGAGTTGTTGGGAATACCACGCCGACAAAACATAAATCGTGTTCGAATCAATCCTTTCATAGAATTGTCTGATGAAAATTTTAGGCAAAAGTATAGGTTTAATAAACGTTATGCGATGAAAATAGTGGACTTATTAGAGAAGATTTGACTAGAGAAGTGGTTTGCGTATTACGAAGCGATTTCATGTTCATCGAAGCAATTTATGTTTACTTACTTTTTCTTCGGTACTCCAATTCTCAGATCGTTTTTTCTTTTGTTGGTCCTTCACAACATAATATTAAAATTACTATAGAAGGTAATACTATTAACAAAGAGGCAATTGTTCTATTAGAGACTTCGATAATTTAAAAATCCCAAAGCTAAATTAACTTTGTTCAACTTGCGATGATTTTGTTTAATGTTATGGTGTCATATAACGCGCCGGAATGTTACGTTTCGTTACACGTACTTAGATGAATTATTAGTAATTAATAATTAATACGACATTAAGTAATATGCTTAATAAAAACCTTTACAAAATTGCAATCGATGAAATAACTAATATTCCATGCAAAATAACTGTCTCAATATTTTTAACAGTCCTAAACATCATAATAATCATTAGAGTATCAACAAAATGTTTTCTATTCTGAGCATACGGAACGTTGCGATAGAATGATATCGAATCGAAAATCATTTATGATGGTGAACAAATAATATTTGTATTAATCTGTGGTTGATATTAAGACCATGGTTCAAATGACGGTACTAAGAAGACCACGGTTCTTTAAAGTTTTGTAATACGGACAAATTTAGACCATGGTTTTGCAGATAAGCCTGGACTTGATAGGCTAGGTTTAAACCTAGATTTATTAAGTTTTTTGTAATAAGAATGTTACTGACTAAAAACCACCCCGGTGTTCCCCTCCCACACTTGCACCGGGGATCATGGGATCTAATGCGACTTCCGCGATCCCCGGCTAGTGCCGGCCCGCCTCTGCGGGCTACCTCAAGTCTGGGGGGAGAACTGTACTAACACCTCTCCCCCCCCGGGTGAGGTGTTAGTACAGTTCTAACCTAACCTAACCCATTTCACCCAGTTCACAATTTCGACAGTTTATAATCTAACGAAATAATACCGATAGATTATAACCTAACGGTTCTCACAATCTTACGGTGTCATAATATATATATAGGAACCTGGGTGCCTACTATGATCAAATTAGTATTCGTCCAGCTAGATAGCTAGAATAAATTCCTAAATCATAAGTTATTTTTAACACACAAGAAATTTAAAGCCTCACCAAACATGGTTTGGACTCTATCCTGCCTCCGTGCAGTGTAAACGGGCCCTACACTCCACAATATTCTCATCCAACAGTTCCACAGAATCAGAGATTTGAGATAACATATTGATAGCTGATAATATCATAGGGGTGAAAGTGAACCAACGCTGAGGTAGTTGGGCAACAAAGTAACAACTGATGATTTATGGCATGACTCAAACGCAAACGTAGGGTTTGGCAATGGTTTGACACAAATATTTTGTATTTTATGGTGAACGACCAATCGTACTCTGTCGTTTATACTTTTATTTTTTCATTCTTATCATTGTGCTGGGTTAACGAAAAGATACAGATAGAAACTTTTTTGAAATATGACATAAAAATGTCGTAATGAATTCGCACTTTCCCTGAGTTCTTGCTCATGAATACCGTCTCTGAGTCCAAACGATTAGTGGAGAGCTTAGTTAGGTACAGATACAGGTACAGGTCAGTTAGGTACAGCATTTAAAAGTAAAAGTACGCACAACAAACTATAAGTTCCCATTGGTACACAGTCGTAGAATCACTATTTCAAAAATGCCTTTCTATTAAAAACTCGGAAATAAAATAACAATAAACGCAGAATGTACATAAAACTTCTATATAAAAAGGAAATAACTTCCGCAATCCATTATTATCTTCTTGATCAACGATCTTTTGTATTACCCGTGAAGTTTTAATCACCGTTGCTAAATATCTATGATCATAAAGTAATTGTATATGGAGTCATTTAATTACTCGAACTAGCGGAACCCTAAACTGTGATTTCCGCAGATAAAATAATAATATAACTTTTAATTGAATTTTTACGTAATAGGGAAGTATTAAATGGCGGTGCGTAATTTATCTTCCATATCCATCTACTTACAATTTAATTGTAAATTATGAAGCTGTGTATCTTTTTAATTTATGTATCTCTACGATGTCTGCTTCACGTAAGAGCTTTACTGAGAACGGCGACAGCGTAACGAATTTTGTCAATCTCTGTTATCTTTTATCTTTAAATGGTAAGTTCTTCTTAGAAAATATCTTCATCTTTCATAACCGACTCTTCATTTTCTGAAAGCATAATTTTTAGCCTTCACCATTTACACTATCACAATAAATTGGGAATGGTGTAATAAGAATATCTTCATCTTCTCTTATATCCACATTCACGTTGAAAATAAGCCCATAATATTGTGTTATATTTTTATTGTGTGGTGCAAAACTTGTATCGTCTTCTAGATTTCTACGATGTCTATATTGCGTGATAACGTTTTCTGAGAACAATGTAACGGGTATCTTAGTTTGTCTCTTATACGTGTATGATAGGTCAGCTGGTAGCTCAACCACTCCTCCTGCGAATCACCGTCTTCATCTTTCTTCAAGTTCTCGTAGTAATACCAACTTAATTGAGCTCTTCGCAATACCTACTTTGCTTTCTACATTCTTGTATCAGTAGTGTTATCAGAGAATTCTTCATTCTTAGCCAAATCATGTTTCACTCATTCCATCCAAGTTTACATTGCTTTGCCTCTTCTCGTATCTGCATTCCCGCCGTTGTGTCATGCAAAATTGATATCATCTTCTTCCATTTTTCTTCCTTATGAACAAAGTCGTAGCCAAAGCTTCTGTAATCATAAATTCATTGATAAACCTTTTGATTTCTAGATGATTGATAAAAGTACATAATAAATGCTGTCTACGTAATCGGTTGTTGGCGGTAGATTTATCATTGAACATAGTTCCGTAGGACCTAGATGATTGGCAACGATCTTAGAACTTCCTAGTTCGATTTTCTAGTTATGATACCTATACCTACTCTTATCACTTGGGAAATCTTAACGGGTATTGCAAACGGTTCCTTGAGACTAATTTTGAAAACTCATTTTTTCGCTAACGGCTTGGAAGTCTTCAAGGATGTCCTCCGCCCTGGGGCGGATGGAGGGGTCTGGCAGACTTCTACTGACTAATTCTACTCGCACCGGGGACTACGGGGGCACTTAAGCACTCTTTAATGCAGCCCCCGACTGGTGCACCGTCTGGTCAAGCGGGGAGAGTCTGGTGTTTGACTCCCCACGCGACGTCTAAGAAGGGCCCGCGTGGAACATTACGCGCCACCACTTCGAGTCTTAAATGATAGGGGGCGGCGGACGGCTCCAAGTCCGCTGTGCCTGGACCCTATAGGGGTGTTGGAAGAGGGCGTTATCTGTCTTCTGCCGATACCCGGTGCGCCTGCTGCGGGCCGGGAGAGCACTCGAAATCTCCCTTTCCTTTTCCGCTGCCTCCTCCTGCGACATGATATTTTCGCAGAAAGAGCGTCACCGCGTCCCACGTCGCTGCATCGCCGACCATAAAACGAATCAGCCGGCAGCGACAGGGCACGGCGCGGCTCCTCCCAAGCTGCACACTTTGCAAGCGTTTGCCACGCCGCCGCGCGCCGCGCCTTTTCCTAATATAGGTTTAACTTCTTATCTTGGGACTGTGTAGTTCGACTACGTTTCATCTTATTGTATTGTGATAATTTCTGTTGCCGGCTGTTTTTATTTTTGTGTGGGAAATTATCAAATAACTTCTCCCGCTCGGGGCGGAACGGGAGGGTGTGTCAGACTCTTACTGACTAAAACCCACCCGCCTTCCTTCCGTTGCCTGTGTTGCCGGCTAAGAATGGACTTTTCAATACCCACCCAAACTGATGTTAAGGGCATTGCCCAGTGTGACATGGAATTACATCAAAACGATGAAGAGTGTTATCCTGAGCAGTATCTGTTTGACCAATCGGCTAATCCTGAAACATATAACGGACTTTAATAAAACCGTAAGCAATCTAAAACAATGACCATTATACCAAAAGTGTCTTCAGTCTTGTGTATTGCCAACGATTACAGCAATTATTGCAGGAACACACATAGGTCAGTACACGAGACTAGCGATTACGAATACAAATGAATTAATTCGTCTCAGTTGACTCTAACAAGACTATAACAATTTGCGTGGGACGCACTCGATGTAGAGCGAACTGTCCATGTGGTTCTCGTAATCCATCTGCTTGGAATGTTTGCACACTATCATTTCACATAACCTCATTAATTTAATGAGACTTATCATGTGTCCTGAACTTCTGATGTATTTTTTTTTTCCAAAAAATTTGCTCATAGTTTGTATCTTACTATGGCAAAGACAAAGGAGGGTTATGATTTTAACAGGCATGCATGTTTGTATGTATGAATGTATGTTTGTTCATCTGTTCCCTCATACGTCCTAAACTCCTCGTCGTATTTTAACAAACGAGGTGTCGTTGAAAGGCTTACAACAGGTGCTCTAATGTACCTAATGAAAGGTCTTTAGGAGTACTTTCTTCAAACCCCAAATATTACTGTTGAATATTCCCAAACTAAAGAAGCGGTAGGCTAAATGATCCCAAATCCCAATATATAATTAAAATTTAAAATAATTGAAATAAAAATAAAAGTTAAAATAAAAAATTCGGAGTCAAACGTAATCTTTTCGATTTATGCCCTAATTACGTTACATGACGTGTGACTCGGGATTTTTAATTTGCCTGTGATGTCTTGTTTATACCTTTTAAGTTGGCGTTTTTTTCATAGTTGAGTTTTTTTTCTTATTATTTTGTTGTCTGATTATATATCGCTCAACCCGCTACGCTTTATTACAATTACAAAATCAAACTCCCATCCATAACTTCCATCATATCCATATGAACTGTAGGACCATTATTATAAGGTAGGTATAGATAATTGCTGCCTCTTGTTCAGAATATTAGCAGCGATTACTGTTAAGTCACGTCACAAATATTTACTACAAATTACAAATCGCCCACGCTCTGTGTTAAACACTAACAAAATTAACAAAACGAACAAATATTTATCACCACCACACAGTATAATTGCCACATTATTCCGTAAATGTAAGCTAATGAAGTGCATACCGATTAACGCCTCGTTTCAAAACCTAGGGTATTTACCTACGCTTCGTAGTTACAAAACTACGGGACGTTATTTGCCTAATGCTGGGACCACACGTGTGTCTATCGTCACGGATTGTCACGAAGGTGAGCCGAGCTGACTGCCGAAGCTTAAATTTTTTTTTTACCTAAAATGTTATCGTGCTATGCAGTGGTCACATTAGCAGTTTCATGTTTCTTTGGGCCGTTATCTGTGCAATAACTGAGATGCAGTCCGATCTTTCGCTACGTTAGCCAATAGTGATGGTTTTTAATCCTGTAAATTAGTTTTAACAAACACTTTTACACGTCAAAAATATTTAAAAACTAAATGAGGATTACTCTGAGAGAAACGCCTATACGAACTCGGAGGTCATAGTCTCTTTTAAAGTCTAGAGATTATCTTGGTCTGATAGTTGGTCACATCTGCGTGTATCGTGCAGTAGCCCGAAGCTTCGTCACGATAGACGCAGTGTGGCCCAGCCTTACACCGCATTTGGTACCATTTAGATACGGTGGAACAGTTGTATTGTTTGGCAATCACTCATTAACGCTGTTTGCAATCATTACAGACTGGTCAGCAATGTTTTTAATGACAGACAAATATTTGGTTTAGGCAAATTTGAGGAGAGCCCGATAAAACGACGAAGTTCTGGCAAGCTACTAAACATTTATTTAATATTAAAGCGTTAATTAAAGATGAGCACAATAAGTAAATATTTCTGAATGGTTTACAAAAGCTAAACTATAATTTTGAAAGACATCTTGCTGTAGCTATAACCCTCCAAAACTTAGAGCAATAAAATTAATCAAATGTTAATTAAGTGAAAAAGAGATTTCTTATAAGAGATAATGTGAAAAAGTTAGTGAGAATCCGTTCAGCGATATATCACAAGAAACATATCGTGATAATATCAGAAATTAATGACAATGTTTGTTCTGTAACCTACAAATAATTTTTTCAAACATTATTTCAAGGTAATTTTCATACATTTTGCAGTACTGTGACCGTAACAAGATTATAGTACTCAAAATATGCTTATTCATAAATTATTATGAGTGAGAGAGAGACTTAGCGTAACACGCGTAATAATATACATATTTACCTATGTTAGTGTAGTCAATCATTCAATCATCATTAAAGATTACTTAATATTTAAAAAACTGCGTGCTTTTGGAATTCGATACCATTTTATTGGCCTTCTAATGTAAAGACATTTATAACCTTGGAACCTTTCAAATGCATAGAAGCACAAGCAACAAGTTTGTCCGTGTGGTGTCGGACGTAAAGAATAGCACAATCCCATTTCTTCCCATGGGTGTCGTAAAAGGCGACTAAGGGACTTACTAGAGAATGGGCGGCAGTGTTCTCTACGCATTTTAACACCATACTGTGATCGCCAACCCGCCTGCCAAGCGTGGCGATTATGGCAAACCCCCCCAATATTGGGGGAGGCCTATGTCCAGCAGTGGACGTCTTTCGGCTGGAATGATGACAAGCAACTATATCTTCAACTACCACTGCTAAGCGATCAAAATTGAAAATGATCCATCCTTTTCGTCTAATCATAAACAGAGTTATTTAAAAACCGGTTCCACCACAAACCGCTAAATAACTACTAACAATAACAACAATGGCAAATATTTCCGTTTCATTACCATCTTCTAAGGAACAACAATGCTTACTTTGTTCATCGTCAAACGCGCTCCTAGTACGGGATCAGTCGATGCAAATTCCCTATGGCCTGCGATCATACGATCATTCCCACGGGTGTAGAACCGACCTTCGTCAGATGTCCCCTACCATGATTCAATTTTTTATCGTCACTGTGTCGCTTTAATGACGCCTTTACTTTCTTGTTTACTTTTGCACTTTTATCTATGTCATTGTACATTTTTGGGGTGGTATCTTTGGACAAGAGATGAATAATAGCTTTTTCGTTATTTTTTCTATTTTTAAATTGATAGTTCGGATTCTGGGATGCTCCTTTAACGGTCGCTTGATGCTTATTGAGATGTGTCGGGAACAATAGTTGAATAATTTGTTTTACATACTTTTTTAAGATATAACTATTGTCCGGTGACTGTTATTTTGATCCTTCATTAATCATAAGAAGATTCAACAATCTTTTTTTATCAGATTTTTTATTGTTGTTAACAATGCAAAATTAACCTTCAAATGTATGCAACGATAAAACGATTATGATGTTATGTTGCATTCTTCGTTATCCCATCCTTTTCCAATAAACTTGGGACAGACTGCCAATTCATCTGGCTGTAAACAATTTCAAAATTAATAATTCTTTAATTCAGCCCACAGTATCGGATACCGTTTGACATTTCCCAGTAATGTTAACCACTACGCATGCAAGCTCGACTAGATATTCACTTGTATGAACCAGGCCATTGATTCAGTTCATGTTAAGTACTGTTTATCGGCGGCTTCCATCGAAATTCCCACATGTGTCCAGCAGACGGTTCCCTTCATCATTTATACAAGTATAATGTTTCTTACTTCCTAGAATCCCTTGGTTGAATACATTTAGTAAGTACTAAAAAACTAAGAACTACTGACTTCTGTTCTCCCTGTGCCCCTAAAAATAAGTAGGGTGCGTAATGGACTCTAAAATTTAAACTTCATAAAACTGGCGTCTTAATAACGGTTTAGTACATATAGGACCTATTCCTACGCGATAAAGCCTGTGTATGTTTTTTTTTGTCTATATACAAAACAATTAATTAGAACTGAACGAGTTCAATGTAATTCCTGACCAACAAGAACTTCACGGTCAATAAATAATGACTTGACAGGTTACTAGATATAATTAATTTAATAACAACTTTACAACATATCATTTAGTGACGTAAGTTTACATCTTATTCATCAGAATGTTTTCTAATTACATGACTTTCTCCAGGCTATATGTGTAGATATTAATGCTAGATAATAATAAAATACCTGAGTGTGCATTTTGTTATGACTAATTACAAAGAAAGAAAGTTGCTCCTATTTGTTCAAATATTGGAGCCAGTAACGGTTGTTGAGGAGACTATCAATAAAAATTGGCGCCAGCGCATGCCAATGTGGATCTTACTTGGACAAAAACAAGAATGCGGTCTGTGCTTTGATGAGACATAAAAGTCTTGGTCGACAACATTATATTGTTATCTATTTATTGGGCACCATTCTAACGACGCTCCAATTTTAGAAGACATAAAACTATTTCCAATGCAAGTCCAGCGACATTGACAATGCATGGAACAAATTTTGGATAAATGGTATTTTTTACTTGAAGGAATGTCACACGTCACAAGATGAATTCCGGATAGGATTGAACACGACTACATGATGGGATACTAAACTTACCAAATAATAATTATTTACAGGCAGACCAAATATCCCAGTCACAGAAACTTAGCAGTCGCCGTATAGAGCGAAATTGATGTGCTAATCTAGTTTGAGGTGACTCAACCAACCAATAGGCAACACTGTTGCATCTCGTCCTTTTAAACCAAATGTCAAAGTCTATCAATAGACTTGTATTTGTGACATTAACTCGAGCTTCAGCAGTTACGTAAGTCACTAACAATAAAATATCAACATGTGCAAGTTCTGGCAGGATGTTAGCTAACCGTCTATGAACGTTCGAGTTACCAATTTCCTTTGCAACTATTACTGCTATGAAGAAAGACTCGCTGACATACTTTTTCCTTTTATTACAAGACTGTCTACCTATCACTCATGTTTGGATTCCAATTCGAATAATCAAGATTCTTTTGTGTCCTACCTCAACAATTTCATTGACCTACCCGAATGATTCATGTGCATTGAATTATGACTAGGTATTTTTAAAGATTTTTTATACTCAAGCACAGCAATGGATATCGTTCACCAGATATTATTCCTCGTTCTTCACACAGCAATATAGAAAGCGTCAGTTTCCAAATTCGGCGTCAACGTCCCCAAAAGTCCTGTGTCCCTGCCCTGCCTGCATTCCTAGTCTAAATCAATTTATCTTAAAGACGTTACCTATTATATATGTAACCTGGCGTAACCCGACCCGTATTATGAGATAATAGGACATTCGTATAATAGTCTTCTATTGTGTCTCGAGGTCCCGACGCACCTCGGCTGTCAATCGTTGGACCGATCACCGTGAAATCTGTTCACGCTGTAAGACCTACAGCGATGTCTAATGGGTTCGGTAGATTAGTTAAAATAATATTGTTTGACATTTTGGAAGTATTTGAGGGTTTAGTAGATTGGATATCTGCTAAAAGGGTTTGTTTTGTAAATATTTATGGATTTATTTTTGATAAATTAAACTACTTATCGTTACATGTGCACATAACACATTTTCCTTTTCTTACGATACTAAATATATTAATAAGACAAAGACAACGACAAAGACAAACACAAAAACTACACAAAGACAAACACAAAACTGTGGGTTAATGTTGTGTATGTTTAGGTGGTAAGCCTTTATATAAATAAGACTGATGAACACAAGTATATGTATAACAATAAATATGTATAATATCGTAAACAAGTATCACAGTCTTGAGAAATGCTTAAAACCTACTCCACGACCCAAATATCTTAAATCGAATCAAATTCAAGAACTTCTTCAAAACCGTGTCAGACAGTTAAAACATAACTTTAATGATCTGTGAAAACATTCCCGAGCGACTGCGCAGACGCATCACACAACTAATAATCGCGTGAGCATGACTATTGTCGGTAAAACAAATATTTTCCCATAATTTAGGATACCACCGCTTTCTACACGGTGTGGTATGAAAATAATGTTAATTCACTTTGGTGTAACAAATAACGTAAATGTCTACCAATATAACTAACATTTTCTTGTGAGTATTTTACTTCGAGACACGACACAATATTTATAAAAAAAAAAATACTATTTTCATTTTTTATTCAATGACGATCACTATCGCCTATCGCCATACAATTAATGAATGCATAATGATTTACTTTACCTTCCGTACTTGCGCATGCGATCGACCATGCAAAACAGTAGTAATTAGAATTAATTAGCAATCCGTTCATGTTCTACCTCAAGAAATGATCATACGATAAGATGCCAATTCTTGATTGTAACGTCAATCACATCTATTGAATTGTCAAAAGCTCAATCACATCTATTGAAGTGTGTTTCGCAACCACCCCGCTGGTCAATACCAGCGGGGTAGTTCACACTATCAGTAGCAATGGGTTTCATTTTGACAGTTCATCAACATTCATTGCGTTATTACGTTGTTGAGCAGACACATTTTTCGAACATATGAAGCAATGGATTAGCAATATACTTCAAAATCATTCAGATTTTGATTCAAACTATGGTACGCAATTAGGGTGCAGTTTTTTTAACTGCAACTGTCATTCCTATAGACGTGTCATTGTTTTCGGCTGTCCGTTTTTTAGTAAATTCTTCTTTGTCGTCATGTCGATGGTTCATATTATGCCTTTTCCGCGTCGACTATTTGTCGTTAGCTTCGTATTATTCTTAGAGTAAAAGGGTAGTAGATAGTACTTAATCTCTATGTTGACCCTTGATTAGATTACTCTAATTTTTATTGCTACAAGCTACGCTTAATTTTCAATAATAGCAGGAGCAATAAATTCACTACAAAAAAATCTACACACAATTATCTACAATTTCAGACATGTATTGTCGTTATCCACATTTCTGAAACTATAATGAATCAATATATTCCATATACTATCTTTTTCGAAGAAATGTTATCACAACTGACAAAATTCTTCCCCTTTTCATTATCTGCCCTTATCCTATCAAATCATTTTCTATGATCTCTGATTTTAGTTTCACTGATTATCTGGTGAGATGATTGATTCTGTGACGTCATACTGGAACACACTGAAAGTTCTTAGAAAATTAAAAACCGAATGAAGCATCAACCTTTACTGTTTTTCGAAATATTCTCCATTCCTTTCAAACCAATGTCGCATTCGATGGAACCACTGAGATAAGCAATGGGCCCACTCTTCTTTAGGGATCTCTTCCACGGCCATTTCGAACGCAGTCCCTGCATCTTCAGGGCGAATATATTCGTAAAGCGAATACCTCAAAGTTTATTTTTGATTTTTGGGAATAAATAAAAATCGGGACTGTATGATGGATGACTCATTCTCTCAACACCCGCCGTAGTCAAATATTCCACTGGCCGTCTGGCGGAATGCACTGAAATGTTGTCGTGGTGAAGTAAGATCCTGCTTCGAAGGCGTTGCTGTCGAACTTTTTATGAAACAACTGGCAAACAATTATTAATTAATATGCCAGTCTGCAGTAACTATCCTTTTGTCTTCCAGCACAACTGTCGCGAAATAATCCGTCCTTCCAAAGAATGCAGCTATCATCTTTTTTCCTTCACTTCTTCCTTTCTTGACTTTTGTTGGCAAATTCTTAAAAGGAAACACCCACTGTCTTTTAGTTTCGGGTTCCTAACAATACATCCAACTTTCATCACCTGTGACGATATCAAATACAGCATTCAAGCACCTCCGTTGTACTTTTCCAGCATTTCGCGGCACCAATCTGACAACGTGACGGCGTTTTTGGTCTTCGGTCAAATTCTGGGGTATCCATCACATAGCTTCCTAATGCTTAAATGGTCATGTAAGATTTTTTGCACCTGACTTACTACCAATGCCTAAGCTTGCTCGAATCAGTTGGTAGGTAACTATTTTATCAGCCGCTATCATGCGCCGCACAGTGATAATGTAATCGTCAGTTGTCGCTGTCGCAGGACGTCCCTCACACATCACACAGGTCATCAGTAAGATTCCTACGACCACGCTTAAACTCATTGAACCAGATGTAAACAGTGGCACGAGATGGGGCTTCATCATGAAAGGCTAATCGAAGTCTATCACAACTTTGTTTTTGACTGAGACTATAACGAGAGTCATAATAAATCATAGAGCGAAAATTTTCTCGCATTCAATTTATTTTGACGCGCTACACGCACTTTTCAAATGGCCCCCAAAATAGGAATAAATGACAGATTAATCAATCAACATACATTCATCAAATTACCAAAGAGTTCTAAATTCGAAATTTTTCATTGTTTTTTTTTTCTAACCAGCCAGTTCTAGAAACTGTCAGTGTTACCCTTGTATCTGTGTGAGAAGCTGAGGGTTGATTGCGTCAGTTTTATCTTTTATTTAGGGTATTTTACCTCATCATTAACATCTTAGATCGTAAATGAAAGGAGGACCTTTTATGCGTTGTTAGAATTAAAAAAGGAACATTATCTTTACGAAACACAGTCATGATCTTGACGTAATCAGATAAATGATGAATCTTAGAAAGATTGATTGTAAATGATCTTTGGATTTCATAGAAAACAAAAGAAATGTATAAAAAAATCCGTCTATTGGTGAGTTTGGAGTTAATCTTATTCTATCGAATGATGTTGAATTGCATGTTAAAGGTCACGGGAAGGTACAAAAGGGTTACCGAGGCCCCTGGCAACACAGGTAACGGAAGGAATACGGGTGGGTTTTAGTCAGTAAGAGTAAGACACACCCTCCCACTCCGCCCAGAGTGGTAGAAGTCGATTTCCCACCCAAAAAAAAAGGTACAGTCGCCAGCACGCCAGTCGCAGGTTATATAAAACTGACAAATGTCTCCATATGATTTTAAACCTAATATGTTGACGGTTAAGTTCAAAATCGAATGAAAAAATTTGACAGCTTGTGGTAACTTGATGTGCTGGTACCTAACATCAGCCAAGAATATATTTATTTAAACCATGCATTATTAGAAATAATTTCAATCGCAATAGGATTCTTAGCCATTTCCATTAGACACACATGACAAATATGCAAAGTAAGAAAACAGCGAAGTGAAGGTGTGATCTTCTGATTACCGTGCATATTGTTTCGTGTCTAATATTAGATATCACGATCACGACAGTTTCCACGTTTGACTGGCGACTAATGTGGAAAATATAATTATACAGAATTATTCTACAGAACAATTCGTTCCTTCCAACTTCCCTGTATTATCGACAATTTTAATTGTGTAGGAACTAGCAACTGTGCTATTATTGAAGCGGTCCGCATTGTTGATTGTTGAAATATTAATTAGACTGACTTGGTTTATCAAGTTTTTTATTAGGAAGGAAATTGATAGTGAATGCAACTTTTTGTTGGACAAGGAAAATAGGTTGTATGAAAGATATGGAAATAATTCTGAGAATGAATTTGAATGCTAGACGTATCAATTGTTTATCGGCTTATCACCATTCACTAATCATTGTCAGGCGTCAAGATTATCTACGTATCTGCATATGCAGAAGCATGTAGTATATATAACATTTTATACAACCCCATGTAAAAAAACTCTCATAATTACCATAAAATTACAGCATCAAACAAATAAACGGGCGAACAAATGCCTAATAATAACTACAATTATTCCCGTGGTACAGTCTTGATCGACAATTATGATGTTGTACGGTAGCGTTTGCGAAAGTCGTCCAACATGAACTAGCTTACGTGCCACGCAACAATGCGATACGATCGTGCAACTGTTTTGGTTTTGTCTTGCAACATGGGGGCTGCTAAAATGCTGCTGAATGACGAATGAATGTTTAGAGCAGCGGGAGTTGGGATCCCGTTGGTGTTTTGTTACTTGAATGGGCCTTATGAATTGGGGTTAGAGTAAATGAAAGTGAGTTGAGAGTATTTTTGAATTTGTGATTGAGAAAGTTCTGAAAGGTTTGATAAAGGAATGTTTGAAAGGTCTATTCAATTTATGAACATTAATTGAGTTGGAAAGCAATTTGTAGTTTTAGCTTAGTTAAAATTCGATTTGACATGATTGAGTTAGATACTCTCGCCGATTTTGGGAAAGCATTCAACAACAGGCAACTAAAGTTTGGCTTTAGTATTTGTCAAGCTATTCGTCGTATTGAAATACAAATAAAAATACAGCAAATGTAAACTTAAAAAAAAAAAACAATAGTTTTTTTTTTCATGTTTTTTATTTTTCACTTTTTAGTGGGTCAGTTTGTAATTTATCTAAGTTACAATAGCCTAATGTCAACTGCTTATCACCTTTTACAAAGTATTGCTTTTCTTGATTCAGGGACGTTAGTTGTTGAGGAGTTATCCTGGTAAGAACCAGGAGAACTGCCACTCACCATATGCATTGTGAAGAGCATAAATGGCTTAGCAACCATATTAAAGTACCTAATCGAATCGCAACTCGTTAAACACTTGTTATTAAGTAGTTCCGGTGGCCATCTGTGGTCTTCATCATCAATTCCACCATTTGGTGGAGACCAAATGGTGCTTACCGAGAGCAAATGCACAAGTTACTATAAAAATACCTAAATCGCTATAGGTGTTCCTTTAAAATTTGAGGATTTCCCTCGATTTTCATGGGATCCCCTCATCAGATTATGACTCGGTTACAATAGGAACATCACGGGAGCATACCTTTTCGTACAAAATAATAATTTTAAAAATCGGTCAACAATTGACGGAGAAATCGGCGAACAAACATAAAAAAGCACATATACGGGCGAATTGAGAAACCTCCTCCTTTTTTGAAGTCGGTTGAAAAAGGGCAGTGGGCTGGCCGTGTTTTTCGAAGGACCGATAGCAGGTGGAGCAGACGAAACCTGGAGTGAAGACCGCGTATCGGCAAGCGTAGTGTGGGACGCCCCGCAGCTGGATGGACCGACGACCTTAAAAGGGGGCTGGCACAGACTGGATGCGGAAGGCAGAGGACAGGGTGTTGTGGCGCAGCCTGGGAGAGGTCTATGTCCAGCAGTGGACTGTTATAGGCTGAGTTTATGGATTTGATTGATTGAAATCTATCATTTTATAGAGGAAATATTTCTTTGTTTGTACCGAATAAGCTCCGAAACTACTGGAGCGATTATAATCATTTCACAATTTCTTCACCATTAGAAAGCTAAATTATCAGGAAGTAACATAGGTCGTATATTATTTTCGATAAAATTAGAAATCCCTACGAAAATTACAAGAACGTAACCCAAGGTATCAAAAATTTGCCTATAAAAGTCACTATTTAGCGAGCGCTGCGAAAACTATTAATGATACAAAAAAAATAATGTACTAGATAATTTGTCCGCTGGGTATATGTTTAACTATTATAGTTAAGTCACAATAACCGTTTTTGTTCAAACTTGTCAATCAAAACACGGGTAAAATCGAAAGATGATGCGCTATGATCTCTAGAACCCCCAGTCGGATTTGAAAGATTCTTTTTGCATTGTATAGCCCAATTCTTGAGAAAGGTTAAAGGCTATTTAACATCACGCTACGACCCTTGGGAGCCGAACAAAAAGAAAAAGAAAGAACGCTAAGCGAAACCGAAGTAGTAGCGCGGGCGGACGATGGGATGCGAGGCGGTGGGTCGGGCTCGTCGCTAGTGCAAAATAATATGGTACACAATTTATATTCGTCAGTTACACCTAAATATTTGAAATCATTATACACGAACTATTTACGAATACGTGACTCACCCTATAACTAATATTTTACCATTCAAACAAGTATAATGCATCCATCATTTTGGGCCCAGCAGGATACCCTTCGGGAGAGTATTAATTTGTTACTATAGATGAATAGGTAGTTACTTACGTTTCTTTCATTCATTTTATTTTCTTTCTAAACTTCAAAGAAATCATATAACAAGCTATGAAAAATTATAAAAGTTACGTTTTAGTCAACGTTATTAAAGTTGATTCAATATGTTCGTTCGTTTTCAGTAAAAATTCAAGTGTGTGAAATGTATTACATTAAGTACTTTTTGAGGAACCATGAGGCGTTACTAATAGATCTTGTTAAAGCTTAATAATAATGGGAGCAATACTATAGTCCAATGGGGTTAAATATAATACGATCAAGCCCCTGTTGGTAGTGGGGAGTCTAGAATCGAATCTGTTCAATATAGCTACAAATAAAGTTTATATTATATTATATTATAATGTTCCATTATACAAACGATTTCGAATTAAAATACCAATTAATATAATATTATATATATTGTAATTAATATGTTATTATTTTAAGACTGTTCGTTTTTTTGAAATTATGTAAATATTATTTTGGAAACTGAAATCAATATGCCTAGTAAAAAAAAACTATTTTTATATTTGGTCATAAAAGAGAGGAATGAGTTATGACCAGTTTCTAGTAGATCTCTATAAGTACCTATTGTAGACAAATAATTTTCAGAAAAAAATTTTGGGTAGAAAAAAAAGAAAGAAAGAAAAATATATCTAGGTATTAGTCACAGAAACATGATTGTATGACAGTATTAAAATATTACCAGCAAATAACAAGGTGTCTTAAAGTGTGGTTAAGAGAAAAGAAGTTCTACTCAGTAAGCGACATATTTAATAAGAGATTGAACAATAAATAATAATCCTAATAATGATTTACCCTCTGACATTAATAGTTTTTTTTTGGATTATGTATCTAATACTCTAACAACATTGCTACCTAATTTAAATTGAATTATGACTATGACTATAAAATTATAGATATGTATAAACACAAATGTTTGCATGTCACATTATTATGACTAAGTGTTATGGATCTGTATCATCTAAGTTAAGACCTAAATTGTACCAACACTTATGACAAATAAATTGTGATTTGATTTGATGATAATTCAAATAAATAATAAAACAAAACAGATATATGCAAAGGCCAATGCAAATACGGCAGCAACCGACTCTCCAATCATAATAATCTCCCGGAATTCTCAAAGATGGCAGACAAAAATCCTATTTAAAATTCAAAACATTAATCTTAATACAATAGGTACAATAAATTAAATGGCAACATTTTGCAAGGGTGAAGCAGTACAATGCACTCCGGTTGTATTGCACAACTTGAGTTGATGTTATCCAGTACATTCGCTAGAAGATTAGCTAGATAAAGACGTTTCGTGCTGAGCATAGGACGGGAGGACTTGTTCGGCTGCTAACGGAAGATATTTATGCCTGGGTTTAGATGTGGTTTTGTTCCCAAAGGGACCTAGTGGCTGGAAAGATATCGTCGTCGATTTCAAGGCATTTGAAACATTTCTTCGGGACTGGTCAAGCTTCATTGTCTCGGCGATTTTCTGGACTTGAACAAATATCCTTCAGCGGCATGAACAGTGGGCATGTCTCAAAAATGTTAAAACAATATTTACAGTTTATACAGGATAAGTTTAAAGGGAGTGCGGATATTTTAGGAGGTAATCAGGTGCATCTAACTGAAGAACTTTCTCAAAGGAACATAGGTTGACATAAAAATATAACATATTTTTTGGATGTCAACCTTGTCAACTTCTCATACAAACAGAAGTCACGTGACCACTCACTTTGTATGAAAAGTCGATTTTCAATTTTAAGATTTCGACCTATGTTCTTAGGGGAAAGTTGTCCAGTTTTATGCACCTGATTACGTCCTAAAATATCCGCCCTCCTTTTAAACATATCCTGTATTCAAGTCTTCTCCTAAAACTCGGTCTCGCTCCGTACCATGGCCCAGGCCATGGTACGGAGCGAGACCATGGCCATGAACCAGGGCTGGAAGCGTGAGATCACCGCCGCCAATCGCCTCCACGAGGACACGGCGGTGCCCCGCCAAACCGGTCAGACCCCCAATGTATGCTCCATCGTGTCCTCCGGGCGATCCACACAATGGTGACACCCGGGCGTTTCCTCCCCGCCTTATCAGGAACAGGAACCTCCATAAGCAGCCGTGTCCGGTGAGGACCTGCGTCAGGCGGAAAGTGAGGACGCCGTGGCGCCTCTGTAGCTATTCCTCAAACAGGAGACTTATCGCCGCAATTGTGGTGTCTTGGCACGCCTCAATGTCGCCGTGAGATCCCGTCGGGGCTCTGTCCGCAGTGCCGTGATTTCTCGCGGCAGCGGAGTTACGCCCCGGTGTTTCGCCTCCTCGCGCCACTCCCATATGTGCACGAGGACTTTTGCCTCCTGATCCCATGGTAGGACACCATGGGATCTGGGGAAAAGTCGGTCTAGGGTGCGATACTTATTTAATATTTTTGGGATAGTATTTCGTTATTACTTTCCCTGATTTCTTTTAACAAAAAGATTATTTCTGTAAAAATAATAAAACGTTTTTAGTATTACCATTTATTTAATTCATTTCCGCTTGAGATTCCGTTGTTCAGTTTTTTTGGAAGGTTTCGGGGCCAAGATACTTCTTTGTGCGGTCCGTACGATGATTTTCCTGAAAAAAAATTACAATAATAAATTGACTTAGCTCATTTTACGTGCAAGCAGGAATTCTCGAGGTTTATACTGCATTATAATGTATAAAATCTAAATAAATATTTTTATTATCTTCCAGCATAGTTGCTACTGTAATAAAATAACGGCAATTCTTAAAATTTCACGTTTTATTAACAAACTCTGTGTTTTTGCCGACATCTGATAAATATAACGAGTATTCTAATTTAAGTATGTAGTAAAGTTATTTAAGTAAGGCTCTATTATTATATACGATAGTAATATTCCTGCTAAAACGGTACTTGGGTTTAGCTCAAGAACAAGTTACGGGAAACATTAACAGCTTTAGTTTTATGTTTAATATATTATATTTAATCTTAATGTCGTAACTGGCATTGCTTACTAACTGGCGTTGAATTTTAAGTTGTCGAGGCTATAATATAAAAAGAAATAGTGCAGATAGAAATTCTTGAGCATCGAATTATAGCAGATGGCTATGATTAAATTTGTCCAAATGTTCTTCGAACTGCAAGATTTAAACACCATATAAGGCAGTAAGAAAAGATATTTTAGAGATTTACTGGCTAGTAACTGCCCTAGCTAGAACGTGTTTTTATAGTTTACAAGAATACCGAAATTTAAAATAGAATTATATTAAAACAGTTTTTCTCCAAAAAGATATTGTTATAAAAACTTTTTTTTTAACAATACGACACAGGGCAAATCCAAGAAGTTAATATAACCAAAGAGTTTCCATCAATTATTTTTTCTAATGGAATGCACATGCGGGGCACGCTATTTTTATAGCATTACAAACAAGTTTTGATACCAATTTTTACTTGTCTTTGGCAGCGCCCACTTTAGCGCGGTGCTGTGCGGGGTTTTATAGGTATGTAATAAACTATTTCGTACTCTTTAAACTTTGATCTTTTTAGGGTTCTCAAAAGGAAAAAACCGGTACCCATAAAGGATCACTCGTCTGTCTGTCCGTCTGTTAAAGTCAATTTGCTCTGAACTACTGGACCGATTAAGTTGAAGTTTGGTAGGTACACATGAATTTATGTGACCCAAACACAAATGGCTAACGTAAATACTTAAATGAATTTTGAATATGGCGTATTTCGAGGGAAAAACAACAAAATAAAAAAAAAGTTTTGCAAACTGTACCGACAAAATGGGAACATAACAAGCAAACATAGAAACACAAACAAATACACACACATCAATTGAATGGACTTCTTACGAGGATTTTTTTTTTTTTTAATAATGCTAAATTTTTTCGTTTTAAAGTTACTAAATAAAATAGATTAAAATTTACCATTCCATACCTCCGAAGCTGCTGAGCCTAAAATTTTGAAAAAAAAAATACAGAGAAATTCTATACTTATAGATTACAGGAAAACGTATACGAAGTATATGGTCTAAAAATAATGGTAAATCACTTAATATTGCGATTAAAAACTTACATTAAATAATGTTAAATCACTCAGTATTGCGATTAAAAACTTACATTAAATAATGTTAAATCACTTAGTATTGCGATTAAAAACTTACATTAAATAATGTTAAATCACTTAGTATTGCGATTAAAAACTTACTTAAGTAATGGTAAATCACTTAATATTGCGATTAAAAACTTACATTTGCAATTGGAATGTATGGTCACGTTTTTCAACTATATGTTAAGTTTGTTCTTGGAATCCCAACTACGAAACCCTTCATTGTGCGTGGTCCGACATGCACTTGGCCGGTTTTTTAATAATAAATATTCGTCGTATGTAGGTTGGTGTGTTTTTGGAATTAGGACACACATTGCACGACATGGCCACTCCTACTCGTGTATCCATATTATGTCAGAGGTGTGCTACGGTAAGCACATAGCTGTCCGCCTAAAGTTACTGAAATGCGGCACATTTCGGTCTTTCGTCCTTTGTTTCGTTCGAGAATCTTTTGTTTTGTTTATTAATCTTTGGTTTGTGACGTGACTAAAAACTAAATTAAAAATATCAATTTCATTGAATTGCAGTGAAGAAATGTTTAATTCCACTATTAGTTGTGTTTCAGTCAAAGTCAAGTAGGCCATTAAACGGCACTTTTGAATGTCAAAATTTACAGTAAAAACCGGCCAAGTGCGTGTCGGACCACGCACAATGAAGGGTTCCATATTTGGGAAGTTGGTATGAATTTATCCCAAAAACAAACTTAACATTGTGGTTGAAAAACATGCTCTCCCATACATCGATATATGGCACAATCAATTCTCCAACTGCAAACTTAAGTTGGTCGACTATTACTTGTTAACTTGTAATGCCCACTTAGCTGTAATAGTTTTCCTTTTCATTTCATTATACATATGTACTACTGCCATTTTTTTGACATCTCTATAAATAACCATTTAGCTGGCAGGGGGGGAGGACACTTGACTCTTACAAAATTGATCACTTTAATGCTTAATATTACGCAAGCGGATCCTTGAATCGAAAAATGGTGTTCATAGTCCCGCAATGTTTTCGGCGGCCTATCCAACGATACCCCACACCATGGGGTAGACGAAAAAAAATATCATCCCCACATTACGTGCAAGGGTACCCTAAAAATTTTTTTTCAAGATGTTGTATTAGCACTTGGTCGGCGTTATTAATATGTATACCTATGGCAAATGACAGGTTTTTAGTATTAAGCGTCTTTGAGTTACAGCGGGGACAGACAGACAGACAGACAGACGGACATGGCGAAACTATAAGGGTTCCTTGTTTACCACGGAACGCTAAAAAGGATTGACCTTTTGGCACCGAGAATCAATCGTTTTTTACTGTAAATTTTGACAACCAATTCTATATATTCCAAAATGTAGTTCCTCAGATCTTTCTTATCGGGGTTTCACTGCTGTAGCGTCAGGTTCCTAGCTTTGCTTGACAACTTTACAGGTGAGGTAGATATTACTGTAGATTTTGCCTTAATTTCTTTTGCAAAATTGCACCCTTCGCTTTGTGTTCAAAATCGTCTAAATACCCACGAACACGCTCCATTAGATCTAATGGCACGTATATTTTCGGCATTCTTTCCCCCAAATTGTCAGTCACACAAAGAATTTACTTCCGAACGATTGATCTTCAAATACGGGCCTCATCAATGGCATATTTGAAGTTTATCATTTGTCTGAGAAGATTTTAATAATATCTTTTGAATAGAGAATGAAGATGATGTTAAGGGCTGACAAATATTTTTTAGATTTTGGAATCAAAGTTTTTGCAAAAAAAAGTACTAGCTGCCCCCCGTCTTAGGCGTAAACAAAGAGACTTGTTTTTTAGTTAGGTAGGTACATACCTACCTACATCGTTCATTGACATGTAAGATACTCGAACTACCAAACCAACTGAAAGAAAATGGTCAACTACGCCTTTGAGTATACCAGAATCGTTTAGCCAGTAACTACCCCCAAAATCGGAGATTCAATAAATACCACTTTGCATAATATTGCGAAAAATCATCTTATGCTGGTCTCTCATGGTCCCAAGGAATTTTTCACAACGTAATGACGTTGTACATAACAAGTCATGTAAAAATTATGCGCGCTATGCACCCGTCCTCCATTAACCCGTAAGTGCATTCACACATTGTTCACTGGAGGGTTAGTGAAATAGTGACGTTCCCACGTCATTCAAAGCTAGTGACGTGACGAATAGTCGGTCACCGGGTGGTCTTACATATAAGTACTACTTATAAGTGGATTCGAAGTCTTTTATTTAGTTTTAGGTTTTGTCAAAAAGGAGGATGTTTATGCATGAAGACGTTTGATTTTTATGTTGATGTGAAGGGACGTTAATGGTTTTAGATGGTGAATAAGGGTGTTAAGTGTGGCTTGGTGTTAGTGCAACCAACGGTGTGCAACATAGCAGTGTGAGCTACGAAGTCTTCCATTTAATAAATTAATTAGGTTATTATTTATGAAGCGTTACTAAAATAAGTACGGCAAGAAGAAATTTTTGAAGTGAAATGTGGTTTCACGTGCTTAAAACACGGTGAAAGAAATATCATGAGGAAACCAACTGAGTTATATTTCTCTACGGCATGTGAAGCCAAGTCACAAACCCATGGGCAGTACAAAAACTCTGACACCGGGACGAACAAGAGCCAAACGAAACCAAACCATTACTGCATTGATGAGACGGTACAGAGCGTATAACTTTGCAAATTAGTAGAATCGGCCCCCAGGGGGACTACTCTCTAAGTCCGTCGACAAAGATACGAGCCCGTCCGAAAGTACAAAACAAGTGACAAATAAAAATTTTCGAATGGGCACTAACTGATTGCGAGTAATGACAACTGTCAAATCGTGTTGTCATTCATTCTCAGTTCGGGCTCCGAAGTAATCTTATGTCCGTAGGTGATACGGAGTAGGAAACGCCCGTAACTTCGACCGAAATTACGGATTTAGTTCTTAGGGAGTAGGCCCCAGGTTAGTTACTAACCACATGAAAAAGAAGAAAGAAGACTTCAAAAATTTCCCTATTTGTAAAAGGCGATCCTTTTTCAAATGGTGAGCAATCTCATTCTTACTCTAGTCATTGACTGCTGAAAAACTAACCTATAATGTTGTTATATAATACGAACTAAAATAACACAGACTATTTCATACTTTGTCAGCCACCAATCATATCACATACTCGTTGACATAAATAAGTCTATTAGCGCACCAAAACAGGTCCGGACTTAGAGACCCAAGGCCCCTAGGCCTTTAAAATTTTAGGCAGTTTAGCAAGTTCGAAAACTTTAGCACCTCGGATTGGTCATGTTGCTTTTTGACTATTCATACAGTAAGGACTTTGTTACTTTGTCGACTTATGCAGGAAAGCTTAAGAATAAGTCAAATAATCGGAGGGTTAGATTTCTTTTGACAATTTAATATAGAAATAAGAGTTGCTTTGTAGACTTATGCAGAAATGGTGAGAAAATCAGAGAAACTACGAGTATGATCCAGGAGCGAGCGCAGCGAACTCGAAAATTTGTTTATTCCTTCCTCGGAGAGGTCAGATCTCTTTTTCTGATGATATGAGCGTGGAGTCTGTGGCATTTTCTATCTAGCCCTGTCCGCTTGCCGCGGCAAGCTACCTGGTCGGGGTAGCTTTGGGGCCCCTAGGCCGGGGCCTTGTAGGCTTAGTCGTAAATCCGGGCCTGCACTTAGGTGCAGACCCGGAAAGAAGCTTATACAATATATTATATAGACAAGGTTTGAAAACCTAAAACATACGTAATTGATAGTTGACATGCAAACCGATAGCAAATAAGTGAATTTAAAAGTTAACACATTGCATTAAACTGATCAAACAGAGCTTACATAAGCACGGCTCAGTACACCGGCAACTATCAAAGTAATTCAAACCCTATGTTGAAGGTTCTGAAGGTTTAAACTTGCGTGAAAAAGATATTGCACAAAATGAGCCCCTTGTAATGAACTTCCATCCTTATTTACTATGTTTGAAGGTTAGTTTTTGTATGTATTGTAAATCGCTCAAAATGGTAAAAGTGGTATGCTATATTCAGTTTACTTTAGACAAGTGGGCGACGAAATATAAAAGGTCACATGTGACGTAACACTTTCTAGAAGTTTATATGTATTATGCAGCTGACAAGTTGAAATAACGATCGACGAATGTTGACGCCATGTTGTGTGCGTCTGCGCAATGCATGGGCGGCTCTAGAGTTCCATATTTGAATTTTTAAATGCTACAGTTTATTGGGTAAGAATCTTTGCGAGCAATCTGATGAATACCTCTTACATGGATTTGTATGACAGACGATCTGATATTATGTGATGAGAATGGTTGCTTAAGTTAACTAAAGGTCTCACATTATTGCCTAATATTGTAGTTACGAAAACATACTATTTTCCGAGATTGAGAGAGTTTGATCGTCATAGTGAATAATAGAGTGAAATTGAGCTTTTAGCCATGATTTTGGGGATAAGCTCAACCTTTATACCTACGCCGTACTAGTAAGTAGTTGTAACTTTAAGGCCCTGCCGTCAAAAAAATGGGTTACAGGTACCAACGGAACGCTTACAGGTACCAACGGAACGCTTACAGGTAGGTACGGTAAGGAATTTTCTCCTAAATTGTTCGTCCTAAGCAAAACTTTTTAATCAACTAGTTTTATGATCATAACTGTATCATCATACAACTTATTTCAGTTGATTTTCAGTGCATTACTTACACTGGTAAGTAATGCACTGAAAATCACCTATTATGTGACACGCTATCAATCACAATCTGAATGATTTTGAAGTATATTGGTAATCCATTGCTTCCTATGTTCGGACAATTTGTCTGCTCAACAAAGTAAATAACGCAATTAATATTGATGAAGCTGTCAAAATGAAACACATTGCTACTGGTAGTGTGCTACACAATTATCCCGCTGAACACAAACAAACGACTAATGGAAGCATTTCCTGACCAGCCACACTGTGTCAACTGTAAAGATTTACACTACGAACCATATTACACTCGCGTGCATCAACATGGGTGAGTCACAATGACCTCAGGGCATCTAATGTGCACCTGACATTAGAATAATAAAGTGGCTATCAATGTAATGTCTTATTTGCCGACGTGTTTACAGTAAATCTATGAATGATTTTGTATGTGTGTGTAGATTGATCATTAGAAGAGTTGGTGATGGAAAGATAATCAATTATTTATTATTAATCAATACTATTTTTAGATTGGAAGGGAGAGGCTTGGCTAAATAATAACAGCACGGGTCAATCGATCAGGTTAAGCTACGCTTGCCGCTGTTAGTCTGACGTGCTTTCCGAAGGACGGAGGGGCGTGTCTCGGAAAGCACGTTAAGCCGTTGGTCCCCGATAAGTCCCCCCTTTTTGAGGAGTGACTAGAGAGGCGTCACGGCGTCCTCACCTTCCGCCTGACGCAGGTCTTCACCGGACACGGCAGCTTCGGGAGGTTCCTGTGTCGGATAAGGCGGGAGGAAACGCCCGGGTGTCACCACTGCGTGGTTCGCCTGGAGGACACGGTGGAGCATACGGTGGAGGTCTGCGCGGCTTGGGCAGAGCACAGCCGTGTCCTCGTGGAGGCGATCGACGGCAGAGATCTCTCGCGTCGTTACGGGAGTTGTTACGGGACGTCAGAAGCCCGAAACTCTGACAAATGGGTATCGTATTACCTAGTAACTGGGTTGTGGAGGTCAGATAGGCAGTCGCTCCATGAATACAAAGTACGTTTCAAAGTCATTAAGATACATTTCAGGTCCGTCGTGATAGTCACTGATTTTGTATCGTGCGACGACACTCATCATCTACCTAGCCTCTTCCTAACTATTTTGGGGTCAGCTTCCGGTCTTAACGGATCCAGGTGATAATTAGTATTTTGCATAACAATCAACTCAACCAATCGCAGTCCACTGCTGGACATAGGCCTATCTCAGGCTGCGCCACGACACCCTGTCCTCCGTATTCCGCAACAAGTCTGACCCAGCCACCTTCTTAAGGTCGTCGGTCCATCTAGCTGCGGGGCGTCCCACACTACGCTTGCCGAAACGCGGTCACCACTCCAAGACTCGTCTGCTCCATCGGCCATCCGTCCTTCGACGAACATGGCCAGCCCACTGCCACTTCAGTTTGCTTACTCTGCAAGCTATGTCGGTAACTCTGGTTCTTTTCCGGAAAATTTCATTCCTGTTTTTATCCTTCAAAGAGACTTTATAAAGAGACTGCCTTTCTCACGTCCTTAACCCAGTAAGTGGGTAAATCAGTACTCCTTGGTAAGAGAAGACTGGTCGTCAGACTTTCGGGTTTCCACAATCCGTAACGACTATGCTCGGAAATGAACTGAAGACTTATGTTATGGACCGTTAGGTTTTTTTATGTGGAAACCGCTTTATCCTTGTCTCTCCATTACATAAAAGACAAACACAGTTTTAAATAAAAAAGCCTAGACAAACAAAACACTGATGAATCATTAAAACTGTTACCTTACAAGACACAAGGTAAAGAGACAGTCGAATCTACTCTGTACAAGTTAATTTGTGGCTTTTAAAGATAAAGTAAAGGACCTCTTGCAGAGACGGTTTGTGACTCATTGCTAGTCTACTTTGTTTGACAATGAAAAGGCTTACGAGAGTAGGAAAAAACTAAAAACGTACTGAAAAATCACGCTCTAAAAATTATGAAACAAGTAAATACATATACGTAAGAAGTTGGCAGAAACATCCCAGCGCTGATATTTTGCTGGATTTGTTTTCTCCTCTACTGATCGTTATTTCCCCACTACCGATCGTTATTTCTCCTGACAAAGGTTATTCTATTTATATGTATGTATCTACGTTCTATTCTTGCATGGTACAGTTATTTTCGTGTTATCTACTTACAGACCTCCTAGTTTAAGAGACAGGGTTTATGTTTTGTTTATAGATTTCTTGTATAGCTTTTTAACTTTTTTACAACCAATTAAATAAAATTGGTTGTAAAAAAGGTAAACCTAAAAAAAAATGTAAAATGTTAAAGTTAAATGGTATACCATTTTAGGATATCTACCATCGTGCTCAATCTGTATTTACTGTTAGCTTGTGCCATCCTACTGCTGGGCAAAAGCCTCTCTCCATGAATTCCAGTGTTTGCGATCCAGAACGAATGTGGACCGCTGGTTGTTTTTTTGTCCAGCTCGTCCCGCCATCTTCTACGGGGTCTTCCGCGACGCCTTCTACCTGTCTCAGGGTTCCACATAAGGACTATTTTGGCTCACAGCTCATTGGTTTCTATGTATTACTTTGGATATCAATTAACCTGTCTAGCTTTTTCCCAACTATTACATTGGGGTTAACTTCTAGAATAACCGCATGCCTCTGAATACCAGTATTTTATTGTTTATTTTTTTCGATAAAAAACATCATTTATTTAGATACCGATAGAAATTAATTACCCTAATACAGAGGTTATCACACAATAGGGACATGATAGGGATGATGCCTGGGTAAAAAAAAGAAATTCAATTTAGTCCGTCAGTCAGATAATAAAAAAATATTAGAAACGTATTTTTTGTTTTGTCATATTAGGTACTTAATAAAAAAACTGGATATATAAAACACATTAAAGTTGGAGAGTGGGAGTTCGCTGCGTCATAATTCAGTATAACATCTAGCAAGGCATGACGTCATGACAAAGGTGAACGGCAGATTTCGTACAGCTTACTTTTTTTGTTGTTTTGTTATAGAATTTGTACCGCATATTAAGGCAACTAAGCCATTTATTTTCATGAAAGTCTACTATTTTTAGAAGTTCGGATTAATTAAAAATATTTAAAAAAAGATTTTTATAACTACACGTAATTTAGTCGTAAACTAAACGCAGTTATGTTGGTATTTAACCTAAGCTCGCCATGAGGGTATTATCCGACCTGCCCCCTTCTTAGATGAAGTAATTTTCGAATTAATTCATTTTAAATAAAATAAATGTACTTAAAAAAACCTATTAACTGTATTGTTTTATTAACCTACACTCAAAACCCCATCAGGACTTCATCATTATCAAACTGTTGCAGTCAGCTTACATAGGTATCTCCTAATGCACTCCGCAGAGTAGGTACGATCCTCATCTCAATTTACCTACTTGATAGTAAGTAAAACACTACAAAAATAGCGACAAGCAATCTAGAACATATTCTTTATTACTGAAACAATGTTTATGTGCCTATAAGTAGCAATCTACATTGGTACACTAGTACTTAACCTTAAAAATAAAACTGGTTATAACTTTTACGTCTCAAGTTCTAAAAATCCAAGAATTTAAAAAAGGCTTGTCTATCGTATTAACTACCAATTAAAACAAAAAATATCCCAAACACTAAATTTTATTAGCTGTACGAAAGTCCCATTGGCCTTTTAACTTGCCTGCTGTTCGCCTTTTAACTCAATGTATCGCCGTTATTTTTGATTACATAAGATAAAAAAAATGAAGTCATCATCCCTATTAACATCGCATAGCGTAGTCCAGCACGGTAAATAGCCCATATTGGCCGAGATGGGCAAAGTTTCGCAACCCAAGTTTCACCAGAACACCTCGTGATCACAATTATGGTAACCAATTGGAAGAACCAATTGATTGATTGAACCGCTAAGGTTCCCACCGCAGTAGATAGGTTCTGTCAGTACTCAGTAATTGAATTGCGAAACCCATCATACTGTGTTACACCATACAAATCCAAAAACTTAAGTTAAAACGTGATTTTTGCCTTATCCATAGCTATTAAGGCACGTTTAGATTGATGGACAAGCAGTTTTGTTTTTTCTAGTGCTCGTTTGAGCATTGAACATCACGCACGACGGACATTGGTGCCGATTCCCTTGTTCACAAACTAAACTAAATTTAAGTTCAGTGCATCTTTTTCTTTCTATTTCATTAAGAAAAGGACAGAAGATAAATTTTAGTTTAATCCTGTCAAATTAATCACGCCTTGTTTCCCATAAGGGTTGGGCAGAGGTGTACCTGTAGTACATCCACATTTCGCCAGTTATGTTTAAGTCCCATGTAATAGGAGGCGAGCCTATTGCCATCAACCGGGCACAAATCTAGACTCCGGGCTGCTACTGAGAAATTCCAGATAGAAAAACTCAATAACACACCGCCCGACTGGGAAAAAATCTATCAGCCTTTTAATCATACTTACAAAGTCGCCATAGTGTAAGTACAATTTGGAATTCAATGAGTTTTTTGCCAACATACCTATAACTACGACTCGCTCCTTAAATTCGTCCTCGTCTAAAGCTGAAAACCTTTTGCATAGTAGTGTGCCGAAATGTAGTCGCTTATTTAGTTTCGAACATGTAACACCTGGTGATGTAGTTAACGTTTTTAACACACTTAAGTCTAAAAACACTGGTGATTACTGGGGTATCTCCATTAAACTATTAAGTAATATAATAAACATCGTAGTCCCCTATCTAGCTGTTACTTTTAATAAATGTGTTGATTTAGGAACTTTTCCTGACCTCATGAAGAATAGTAAAGTCATACCATTATTTAAATCAGGTAATAAAAAAGATGTTGGCAATTTCAGGCCTATTTCTATTTTACCTGCATTTAGCAAAATATTTGAAAAGTTAATACTCAAGCAGTTGCTAAGACATTTTAATTTAAACAGCCTCCTTCATAATGAACAATATGGCTTTACAAAAGGTCGTTCGACTACAGATGCAGGCGTTGCACTGCTGAAATATATATTTAAGGCATGGGAGAACTCGCAAAATGCTATTGGAGTTTTCTGTGATCTCTCCAAGGCTTTTGATTGCGTGCAACATGACACGCTCTTGCGTAAACTACATCATTACGGTGTCCAAAATGAAGCTCTTAAAGTAATAAGTTCATATTTACATAATAGGTTGCAATGTGTAGATGTTAATGGTGTGAAATCTTCCAAGCTTCTAGTACAGTTAGGTGTACCACAAGGCTCAATACTGGGTCCATTCTTATTCTTAGTATACATTAATGACTTACCATTCTATTTAAAGGGTATCTGTGACGTTGTACTGTTTGCAGATGAGACCTCTCTTATTTTTAAAGTAGAAAGGAATAGACAAGATTTTGACGACGTAAACAGTGCACTCTCAATTGTCACGGATTGGTTTACGACAAATAACTTAGTTCTCAATGCTAAGAAAACAAAATGTATAAAGTTCGCTTTACCGAATGTTAGAAATCTAGGACCCAACATCGTCTTGGATAAAGAGGTTCTTGATACTGTAGACTCGGCAGTTTTTCTAGGCATAACAGTAGATGCTAAACTTCAGTGGGGCCCTCATATATCAAGCCTAGCGGGAAGGCTCAGTTCGGCCGCTTACGCCATCAGGAAAGTAAGATAATACACTGACGTTGATACAGCTCGTTTAGTATATTTTAGTTATTTTCATAGCGTTATGTCCTACGGTATTCTGCTGTGGGGCAAAGCCGCTGACATTCAAAATATATTTGTTCTTCAAAAACGAGCTGTTCGAGCAATTTACCAGCTAGGTGCCAGAGTGTCTCTGAGGGATTTTTTTAAAGATATTGGTATTCTCACGGTGGCATCACAATTCATCTTCGCCAACATCTTATATATTAGGCAAAATATACACTTATACATTAAAAACAGTGATATTCACAATATTAACACCAGAAATAAGGACAAATTACGTGCTCCATTTCACCGGCTTCACAAGGTTCATAACTCGTTTGTTGGACTTGGTATTACTTTTTATAACAAGCTACCCTCTTCATTGCTAGATTTGCCTTTTAATGCGTTTAAAACTAAAGTAAAATCCAAACTTTGTTCAAGGGCATACTATTCTATCAACGACTACTTAAACGATAAGAATTGTTGGTCGCTGTGATTAACTCAAGACAATGTTTATGTTCTTTCTCCAGAATTAGCTTACCTAGTGACAGGTTATATGAGTTCATATAATTGTTTATTTTATTTGACTGTATAAGTCAATTTATTTTAATTTTTATTTTCGTTTATTATTGACATAATCTTCTCATTACAATGTTTTTGTTGAGTTGTATTGCAATATGTGGTTAGCTAGCGACCTCGATAACTGATTATATTATTCTTACAACCGGCAGCAAGTTCGTCATGCTCCCTTAGATGTCACTGCTTGCGGTAGCGTCGGGGGTCGGGTTGCCTCCTTCCCTCAAATATGGCGAGGGGGGTAATAGCTGATTTTTGCGTTATGCTCGTGAACGGGTGCTGCTTGTGGTGACTGGTCGTCTTGCTGACCATTGTTTTGTTTTGTTATTAGTAATTAACTGTTTATTTATTTTAATTTGATGGTCCTAGTTCATCATTTGTGACTGTTACGGCTGTAGATATATGTAAGCGGGCACGCCCTTTATACTTGAAGGCTTTTACTTAGGTTTTAAGTTCTGTTTAAGTTTTTATCTCTGCTTGAGAATAGTTTTCGGTCTTTTTCTTTTCTTTTTTTTTTTTTGTTGGTATAGTGGTGTGCTAGCTGACTTATGGCTAATAATTTAATGTTTTGTGTTTCACGTGGTGTAAATTGTTTTGCATACTATTGTATAGAATCCATTATTTTCTCTAACTGAACAGACAGCTGTGCTGCTGGGGAGTTTGTTGGCCACTTCTTCTTCCCAGCTAAATCACTAGGAAGTGGCGAAGGTTGGGCGTTTTGGGGGACTGTCTTATGTAATTTTGACGTTCGAAAAGTGCTGATTCTCAGCCTAGTTTGAATAAATGACTTTTGATTTTGATTTTGATTTTGAAGCAATTCAGTTGGGCTGACTGCAAGTTTAGTGCGTTCGAACTATTCGAAACTCCGTTAAACATGAGCAACTCAATATTTTTTTAGTTTACGCTTTAGGTATTTGTACACATTCAGTGTTGTAGCTATTGGGCTAGTTACAAGTTACCTATCGGAAAAAGAACAGTACTTATTAAGACGCTGACAACACATAAACCGCGGTCACTGTCAGATTGCATAGAAAAGAAAGAGAAGCGCGATGACACAACGCTTGTAATTTATTGCAAAATATGAAGCAAGTACCTATCTATTTACTCAAAATTGAGTTGAGTAATCGAAAATAAAAAACGACCAAGTTCTGCATTCAAATAAGACGTTCTTGTTATTAATTAAATACGTAACGTATGTTGATATTTAATACAGATATTTTGGATTAGAACTCAAGGTAAGAGGTTAGTTTGTATCGAGATTTTTTTCCAAAACGTGTTTTGATAACAACCAAGTTCTGGGAAATATGTTCAAAATTAACATATATTTTTTCTGCTACCACAAAATATACAGATTTGCCTTTTTTTCTTAAGAGAAGCCTATTTTGGTCAATTAGGTCTTGTCAGCGCCTTAATGACTAAATGAATATTTATTTGTTAAACACAGGTACATTGGGTCTTCAGTGAAAATTCAGTTGACTCTCGGTATTTTTCGCCAGCGGCGTAGAAATAGTAGTATATAGTTACAGTTGGTACAATAATATTAATAATTTAATTATTTTTAGAGCAGTGGTGGCCCAGTGGTAACGGCCGCGATGTGTAGGTCATAGCTTCGAACCCAGACAGGCCCTTTACTTTGTGTATTTATATTTATTTCATCACCACTGCTCTCAAAACGGCGAAGGAAAACATCGTGAGGAAACCGGCATGTCCTAGAACCAAAAATTCGAAGACATGTGACATCTACCAACCTGCACTGGGCCCGCGTGGTGGATTACAGCACATTCCCTCTGACAAAGAGGAGGCCTGTGTCCCAGCAGTGGGAACATTATAGGCTGATTGTGTAATTATTTTTAAAGAAAGAAGTCTACGTACTTAGTAACCGTTCTTATCTGCGTTTTGTTTAGTCTAAACGTGCCTTAATATAAAATGCACAAACAAAGCATTTATCTTAATTATTGATCAAACCGTAAATGCAATTATGTACGAATCATGTTCGTAACATTTGTTCATACATCTTGCAACACAAGGTCAATCGTGAGTCCGCTGCATCTCTGAAAAATTTACAAATTGCGGTTCAAAGTTCTATGCCTAAGGGATCACGATTCTTTGATGATATGACAGGTATTGTTTTAAAATGCTGGCTGTGCTGTGAGGTCCTTGGCTTCTTTCCCAGTAGTGGTACTTAAAAAAATATTTAAAACAGTGCCCATGGCGTACCTTGGCCGTTCTTCTCCATAGGAAACTACTACACCAAGTGCCTGTAAATGGTTTAATTGAAATTAGTAAATACTTTGAGTTTGAGTTTGAGCTAGGGACGAATACTCTAGTCTGTGGAACGCACACCGATCGTAGCACCGCCGTTAACGCACGTTTTTCGGCGAATTTTAGCTACGACGGTCGGCCATAAGCAAATACAATACATGACACAAACTTCTGGAGCGCCGGAGTCCGTAATATCTGGCTAAACTGGTATGGCATTTATATGGTGCTATTGGAGATGCCTATGTCCAGCATCGGACTGCTGCAGGCTGATGATGATGAAGGCACTATCACAAAATTAACTTATCCGATGGAGCGTGCGCGAAATGTTGCCTAGATTTGTCCTTAGCTGAGCCATTTAACTTCTTTTAGGGCGGAATTTCGGTCGCTGATTTGTCCCGAGTTTTAGGAGGAACACCGAAGCTAGTTTGCATAAATTAAATTAAATTCTTTATCTACAGGGTGAAATAAAATTAGCTAGCGGAACTCCGCAGACGTGATGATATCGATATCTAAACACGAAAAAATGAAAAGATTTGATGATTTTTTTTCGAGTCATGGACCGTTTTTTTTTTTGGGTGGGAAATCATCAAATAACTTCTCCCGCTCTGGCCGGAGCGGGAGGGTGTGTCAGACTCTTACTGACTAAAACCCACCCGTATTCCTTCTTGTTGCCTGTGTTGCCAGGGGCCTCGGTGACCCATTAGTACCTTCCCGCGACGTCAACGATCGCTATTATTGTTGTTACTGGAACTATGAGTTGAAGAAATCTGTTTATTTTTTATTTTATGGTATTTAATTATCGATACCTATTACATCTGTGAAGTTTAGGTATACAAAAAAAAACAGTTTTTTTTTTAACTATTATTTCAAGTGACTACAGGCGCGGTAGATGATCACAAAAAACACTTATCAATTTTTTGTTGTTTTATCTTGTGTACTCGTAGATGTCACACATCACGTCATTTTTTTTTTCTGTCCTCTTTACACGTAAATATCGGTACAGTCGACAGCGCGTCGGTGGTAACAATTTGATCTTGAGCTGGCCTAGCGTAGTACGTGAATAAGAATTCATCAGCTGCAAGCTTAGTACGAGAATTGTAGAGTAGCATTTTGTCGACGGAAGAGTAGACAAAAATGACGTTTCCATGTAGACAGTTGACAGAATAGAAATAGAGACTAATATGCTATGCCTTTTTTTTGTGTGGGAAATCATCAAATAACTTCTCTCGCTCTGGGCGGAGCGGGAGGGTGTGTCAGACTCTTACTGACTAACACCCACCCGTGTTCCTTCCGTTGCCTGTGTTGCGGGGGCCTCGGTGACCCTTTAGTACCTTCCCGCGACCCCGGCAGGCATCGGCCCTAGTGGACCCCTACACACCCATCACGTCTGTAGAGTTTCGCTAGCTAATTAAAATAAAGAATTAATTTAATTTACGCAAACTAGCTTTGGTGTTCCTCCTAAGACTCGCGACAAATCATTTGACCCTGTATACCTACAATAAATATTGGAATTATCCTCTTAAACCAACCAGACTAAGTGCTGAGAAGTTAATACAAAAGCAGACAACATTCGAACTGTTGTCCCCACTTAAAATACCAACCTCAATAAATTGTACCAATATCTGTGTCAATTGATAACTGTTTGGCAAATTAAGTGAGGAATATAAACATGGATTTTCCATACTAAGTAAATGTGTTTAAAAATGGATATTATATGTTAATGACCTTGGAACAAGATATTAAGGTGTTAACAAATCGGCAATGACATCGTTTTTTTTACAAATTAATATGTCTTTGCAGTAGGGACCTACGTACATATATTCTTGTGCAGAACATAATGAACATCTTTGGAAAATTGAGTAGGTTAGCAGGCAATGTGTAGATATTCTTTTTTTATTTTTTTGTGGGTGGGAAATTATCAAATAACTTCTTCCACTCTGGGCGGAGCGGCAGGGTGTGTTAAGACTCTTACAAACAAGCGCGACACGCGACGCGACACAAAAGCCAACGCTTGTAGTGCTACACGCGGTGCCTTTGTGTCGCGTCGCGTGTCGCGCCTGTTTGAAGGAGCCTTTAGACTCTTACTGACTGAACCCCACCCGTTTGCCTGACTAACTAATTTTATAAATGCGAAAGTGAGTTTGTTTGTTACGCTTTTGCGCTTAAACGGCTGAAGGGATTTCAATGAAATTTGACACATGGGTAGACCATGACCTGGATTAGGACATAGGATACTTTTTATTCCGATATTCTTAGGGGATTTAGTCTTATGCGGGTGAAAGCCACGGGGCACAGCTGATCATAAACGGACAAATGTGTGATTTTGTTACAAAGACTTGTTCACTCAGCAAACGTAAAAGCCTCATAACAAGCTGTTATTCCTTATTAGTTGTATTAACTGCTAACTGGACCAGCCGACCGATCCTCCAAAAAAACTTACAGTTAAAACTCAGGTGAAGCTCTCACTCAGCAAACGTAAAAGCCTCATAACAGTTATATTCCTTATTAGTTGTATTAAGGCGCTGACAAGACCCAATTGACCAAAATAGGCTTCTCTTAAGAAAAAAAAATTGCCAAATCTGTATATTTTGTGGTAGCGGAAAAAATATATGTTAATGTTGAACATATTTCCAAGAACTTGGTTGTTACCAAAATACATTTTGAAAAAAAATCTCGATACAAACTAACGTTAAACTAACCTCTTACCTTGAGTTCTAATCCAAAATATTTGCATTAAATATCAACACACGTTACGTATTTAATTAATATCAAGAACGTCTTATTTTAATGCAGAACTTGGTTGTTTTTTATTTTCGATTACTCAACTCAATTTTGAGTAAATAGAGAATTGCTTCATATTTTGTAATAAATTACAAGCTTTGTGTCATCGCGCTTATCTTTCTTTTCTATGCAATCTGACAGTGACCGCGGTTTAGGTGTTGTCAGCGTCTTAACTGCTAACTGGACCAGCCGATCGATTCTCCAAAAAAACTCACAGTTAAAACTCAGGTGAAGCTCTCACTCAGCAAACGTAAAAGCCTCATATCAAGTTATATTCCTTATTAGTTGTATTAACTGCTAACTGGACCAGCCGATCGATTCTCCAAAAAAAACTCACAGTTAAAACTCAGGTGAAGCTAGCTACAAGTGAGCTGCCATTCCACCTGATGCTAGTGATGACACTATTGTCAGCTCACTTCACCTTAGTCTTCACGGTGAGATTTTACAGACTAGACGGGCTGCATACATATTATCTCTTTTGCCGACAATAAATGTACATTCAACCTCCAACAGTGGTATCACTTCTTGGACTACGAAACCCTTAAGATAGGTTTTGCAAATGCATAACGACGCTGTATGCAATTGTTACCACCGACTGAAGGTTCGTGCAGACTAGCGCGATATCGCGGGCGTGACAGGCAGCAATATGCTTGGCCTGTCACGCCCGCGATTTCTCTCCAGTCTGTACGTGCCTTTATGTTGACTGTACTTATAGCGACTCGTAAGTATTGTTAAAGTAGGTTCCTCTGTGGAAGGCCATCCAGTTTAGTTTCAAAAAGCCTTCTGTTTATTTGCTTTTGGTTGTTTGACCATCGCAAATATTAATTAAAAAAAATAAATAACGTTATGTAAGTATTGACATCCATAATTTATCTACATTACTTATGTAAATAGATTCACAAACAAGGAAAATATAAAACCTTACATGTCTGCATGTTAAATATAGGAATATATAATTATTATATTAAATAAATATAATTATGCTATTATTAATAAATCTTGGACTGCATAATATTGATATTGTACCTATATATCAAGTGACCATATTCAAAATTCATGTATTTACGTATAACGTAAACGTACCACGTATTTACGTACGTACGTACGTTTTCGTTTATTTAAGGCGTTCTGCCAGTCTTTTTACTCGAGAGGTCTGTGGGTATCACACACGAGCCGAGCCTACAACGTCCTGCGTGTGCAATATAACAACGCCTTCAGGATGCTGTTGCGGCTGCCGTGGCGTTGTAGTGCGTCGAGCATGTTTGCGGAAGCACATACGGATGGCTTTCACGCCATTATGCGTAAGAAAGCAGCATCTTTACTGCAACGTTTACGTAACAGTCGGAATGGCATCCTGAAAATGATTGTTGCGAGACCAGACTGTCTCATCCAAAGGCACCTGGTGGAGGTGGCTTTGGGTTTAGGTCAGTAAAGCAACTCAGAGATATCTACTAACATTAGGTACTAACATAGCAGATAAGCACAAATTGTACTGAATTGTACAAATTGTAGTGTATTGTATTGTACAATTGCACTAACTTATTACTAACAATCTATGGACTCATGATGTCTGAATTAAATTATTTTTATTTTTATTTTATAACGAGCGTATTTGGGTCACAGAAATTGATACGAGTATGTGCTCCAAATTTCAAATTAATTTGTCCATTCAACTCAGCCTATAACAGTCCACTGCTGGACATAGGCCTCTCCCAGGCTGCGCCACAACACCCTGTCCTCCGCTTTCCGCATCCAGTCTGTCCCAGCCACCTTTTTAAGGTCGTCGGTCCATCTAGCTGGGGGGCGTCCCACACTACGCTTGCCGATACGCGGTCTCCACTCTAGGACTCGTCTGCTCCACCGGCCATCGGTCCTTCGACAAATATGGCCAGCCCACTGCCACTTCAGCTTGCTTACTCTGCAGGCTATGTCGGTAACTCCGGTTCTCTTCCGGATAACTTCAGTTCTGATCTTATCCTTCAAAGAAACTCCAAGCATAGCCCGCTCCATGGCGCGCTGAGCGACCTTGAATTTGTGGACCAGCCCGACTGTCAGTGTCCACGTTTCGGCACCGTATGTGATAACGGGCAGGACGCACTGGTTAAAGACCTTAGTCTTCAAACACTGCGGGATTGGCGACGAGAAGACTTGACGAAGTTTTCCAAACGCTGCCCAACCCAATCGGATCCTCCTGTCGGCTTCTTTCTCAAAGTTGTGTCTACCGAGCTGGATAACTTGTCCTAGGTAGACGTATTCCTTCACAACTTCGAGAAGCGACCCTTCGATATGGATTGGACTCGGCAAGACGTGCGAATTGTACATGACTTTCGTCTTGTCCAAATTCATGCCGAGGCCAACCCGCCGAGAGGCTCCATTTAGGCTGTGCAGCATCTGGTCTAACTGTTCCAGTGTCTCTGCCATTATGACGATGTCATCGGCAAAACGAAGATGTGAGATGTACTCGCCGTTTACGTTGATACCCTGTCCAGTCCAGTCCAGCGTCTTAAAAACGTCCTCCAACGCATTGGTGAAAAGTTTCGGGGATATCACATCCCCTTGTCTCACCCCCCTAAGCAGTTGGATAGGGCCGGTTTTTTTTATCCTGGATCTGGACAGTCATCGTTGCAGCGTCATACAAACACCTCAACACTTCGATGTAACGCCAGTCAATTCGACATCGTTGCAGAGAGGCCAGAACTGCCCATATTTCGATGGAGTCGAAGGCTTTCTCGTAGTCCACAAATGCCATACACAGCGGCTGGTTGTACTCTTCGGTCTTATGTACAATCTGCCGAACAGTATGGATGTGGTCCACGGTACTGAAGCCTTTTCGAAAGCCAGCTTGTTCTGGTGGCTGGAACTCGTCAAGTCTTCTGGTGAGACGGTTCGTGACGACTCTCGAGAACAGCTTGTAAACGTGGCTCAGAAGTGAGATGGGTCTATAGTTCTTCAGCAAGGTTTTGTCGCCTTTTTTGAAGAACAGAACCACCGCACCTCTGCTCCACGCCTCCGGCGTTGTACCCTCTTGGATGACGGAGTTGAAGAGACTCGCTAGCTCTATCAGGACTGGAGCCCCGCCCGCTTTAAGGAGCTCTGTCGTTATGCCGTCATCACCAGGTGCCTTGTTGTTCTTTAGCTGCTCGAGAGCCGCCCTAATCTCGCACTGGTCGACATCTGGGATGTCTTCCGTGTAGTGGCGCGTTAGTTCGGCTCGATGGTCATCTTCACTATGCCCCGCTGGTTTCGCCGTCCGCGTTGAGTACAGGTGCCCGTAGAAATCCTCGACTTCCTCAAGTATCTCGGACTTTGAAGTCACGATCCTACCATCCGCAGTTCTCAGTTTCGTCAGATGGGACCTCCCTAATTCCTGAGCGAACACTTTCGACCCTCGGTTCTGCTCAATCGCGACCATAATGTCACGAGTGTTAGAGCACCGAAGGTCGCGTCGCGTCAGCTTTCTAATTTTTAGGTTTAAGGCCCTCTTATCTGACGAAGACGGTGGCGTAGATGGTAACTCTCGTCTTCCCCTCATAAGTCCGAGAGTCTCCGAGGAAAGTTTGGACACCTTAATTTTTCGTTGCGACGGGAAAAGTCTGCGGGACACGACGCGTAGTGCTTTGACCACCTCGTCGGCCTTCTCATCGACAGTGCCTGTGGTTTCCAGGAGGGCGAATCGATTTTGAAGTTCCAGTTGGTACTTTTCGGATCCTAGAGCGGCTTGAAGCTGCGTAGGTCGGAGAGTAGGCCTCATCATGCGGATTCTCTCAGCACGAAAATTGATATTTAGAGTGCCTCGGACAAGCCTGTGATCGCTTCCGGTATTAAACCTGCTGATCACAGAGACATCTCTAAATATGTGCCTCTTATCCGTCATAATGAAGTCTATCTCGTTCCTTGTCACGTTATCGGGGCTCTGCCAGGTCCACTTCCTTTGGGGTTTCTTCTCGAAGAACGAATTCATCAAGAAGAGCCCCTGAGACTCTAAAAAGTTGACCAGCATTTGCCCCCTGTGATTCCTGCGCCCCAAACCGAACGGACCAACTTTCGTTTCGCCGCAATCTTGTACTCCCACTTTGGCATTGAAGTCACCCATAACAACGTTGTAGTGGGCCTTTGTAGTACTGTGCATTGCCTTGGCAATGTCCTCGTACATGGCCTCGGCTGTCTCGTCAGAGTATGACGAAGTCGGCGCATATACTTGTATCACTTTCAGGTAGTACCTGTCAGTGAGTTTCAGTACTAGGTACGCTACCCTTGTCGACACACTACTGATTTCCACAACGCTGCTAGTGAGTTCCTTGTTAACAAGGAAGCCGACACCGCCTTGGGAGAGCTTATCACCTTCGCGAAAGTAGAATAGATGACCTGACTCCAGGGTTATCGTGTCCTCCCCCTGTCTTCGGACTTCAGATAACCCCAGTATATGCCAGTTAATGCGACCTAACTCTACCTCAAGTTCGGCAAGGTGATGGTCCAGCCTCATCGAACGTCCATTGTACGTGGCCAGATGTAGTCGTCGTTGGTAGCCTGCCGTAGCCCGGGGATTCTTCGCACCCCCCGTCCCGCCGTAACCGTGACCGCTACCTTGACCAGGAATAGCGGGACCACCGGGAACTGGGGGCCATTGTTTTGGCACTTTTTTCATAGGGAGGTTTTAATGCCCGTAGTCACCACGCTGGGCAAGCGGGTTGGTGACCGCAGTGCCAATCCTTTCGCAGCGACGACGCTGCTGCCCGTCATCGCTCTGAAGAATTTAAATTGGCTTGTTGGATGGTTATACCGCCATCGGTCGGTCGCCAGCGCCTCGTCTGTCAGTGGCAGGGTGTACCGCGCGCAGGTGAGGTTGACATTTTGTGTTGACATTTGTCCATTGATTGCAGCAAATTGGCTGTGACAGACAGACAGACACACGAGTGATCCAATAAGGGTTTCGTTTTGTGTCGACACTGTAGCAACAATGTTTTTTTTTTTATGGATTCGTATACTTATACAGGCTTTGTTTCATATTGCATCACTAAAACTGAAAAAAAAAAATGCTGAAAACATTTAAAAATACATGTGGGAAAACATAATCAAAATTGACATTGACTATATATTATAAGCGAAAACGCGTTTTTATTTTTTCTCAAAAACTAAAACATAAGTATAAAAAAATGCGAAGATATGTGACATCCACCAACCTGCACTGTACCCGCGCGGTGGATTCAGTCGAGGGTTGTTACGAACATCAGCATCACCATCAGCATCTGCAGAACTTCAGCATCAGCATCAGCATCCGCATTGATCGATGCTGATTATTAAAGCTGAAGTTCGAGTCGTGTCGAACCCTAAAAATTGCCAATGGGTACCTAGGTATCCCAACCCACTATATGTACATGTATACTTTTTCAATCTTCATACAACAAGCAGATGGTCTATTCAATCTGAACTGCAACGGTAATCGTCGCCTATATTAGACACACATTTTAAAAAACTCGTAGATCACGTGAACGTAGGATGAACCATGTATGTCATTTTTGCTGTCTCTCACAGAAACACTTAGTAATTTGCATGAGATTATGACTGGAGACCAACCCACATAGAGGTTCACAACATGCTAATATTTTCTTTAATTAGCCCTCATGCACATAATGGCAAGCAGATCACCTTATCTCACACTTATATATTTAAAAAAAAAAGTGAAGTGCGTGTCGGACCACGCAGAAAGAAGGGTTCCGAGTTTGGGATGAATTTATTTAACAAACAAACTTAACATTGTGGTTAAAAAACATGTTTTCCCATACATCGATGTACGTCACGGTCAATTCTCTCGAACTGCAAATGTAAGTTGGTCGACTATTACTCGTTAACTTGTAAAGCCTACTTAGCTGAGTTTTCCTTTTAATTTCGTTAAACTGTAGTATAACAGTACAGTAGTACGTAGTACGTAGTAACGTACTACGTACTACTGCCATGATTTTTTCACATATCCAAACACAACAATTTAGCTGGCCTTTGATACTTGACTCTAACAGAAATGGCCACTTGAAAGCTTAATATTACGCAATAGGATCCCTGAATCGAAAAATGGTGTTTTAAACAGACCCGCAATATTTTTGAGCGGTCTATCCAACGATACCCTACACCATGGGATAGACGAGAAAAAGAAACCCATTACGTACAAAGGAGGTACCATATTTTTTTTTCAAGATTTTATTTGACCACTTTATCGGCGTGATTACTACGTATAACCATGCCAAATTACAGCTTTCTAGTATTAAGCGTCTCTGAGCTAAAGCCACAGGCGGACGGAATTGGCGAAACTATAAGGAACCCTAAAAACTGCATTCATATTTACAAAGTATCGATGAAAAGACTCATTCATGTACAATTGTGCATTATAGCCATAGGTTATCTGCCGTCACTGCCGGTTCACGAGTAGGTACTTACTCACGACTTGACCCATAAGGGGTGAGCTGCGTGATGCGTCATCTTAACGTGGCTATCTGACCTGGTGATCGAACTTGGACCTTATGGACCTCTTTGTTACGTGTCACCTACGGATCATTTTCTATGAGAGTTGTTGCCTCATTCAACCTTCAGTTTACTCGCTTAAGACGCTGACAACACCTAAACCGCGGTCACTGTCAAATTGCATAGAAAAGAAAGAGAAGCGCGATGACACAACGCTTGTAATTTATTGCAAAATATGAAGCAATTATCTATTTACTCAAAATTGAGTTGAGTAATCGAAAATAAAAAAACAACCAAGTTCTGCATTCAAATAAGACGTTCTTGTTATTAATTAAATACGTAACGTATGTTGATATTTAATACAGATATTTTGGATTAGAACTTAAGGTAAGAGGTTAGTTTAACGTTAGTTAGAATCGAGATTTTTTTTTCAAAACGTGTTTTGGTAACAACCAAGTTCTGGGAAATATGTTCAAAATTAACATATATTTTTTCAGCTACCACAAACTACACAGATTTGGTCATTTTATTTCTTAAGTGAAGCCTATTTTGGTCAATTAGGTCTTGTCAGTGCCTTAAGAATTGCAGTTTCAGTCTATTACATGGCGTTGGGTATCATTGGATAGGTTTAAAATACTGCGGGTCTGTGAAAACCATTTTGCTATTAAGGGAAATTTTGGGACATTAGGGACATTAGGGTTTGGCGTATTATTAAACTTTACAGTTATGGTTGTTTTAGGATATGTGAAAAAAAATCAAATCACGGCAGTAGTATATACATATAACGAAGTTAAAATAAACACTATCACAGCTAAGTACCTAGGCTTTCCAAGTTAACGAGTAATAGTTGACCAACTAACACTTTTTTTTTTTGGGTGGGATATCATCAAATAACTTCCAATTGCAGTTGGAATGTATGCGAGAACGAGTTTTTCAACTGCAATGTTAAATTTGTTCTTGGGATTAATTCATCCAAACTACGGAACTCTTCACTGTGTGTGGTTCGACACGTACGAGTACCTACTTGGCCGGTTTTTACTTCAAAGTTGATGTGGAAAGCGAGAAAATCACAATTCATTTGGTACCATCTTGCAAATACACGAGATTTGACTGCAATGAGGAATATGTAACTTACCAGCAGCCTTTTTTTTTGGGTGGGAAAGTATCAAATAACTTCTCTCGATCTAGGCGTAGCGGGAATGTGTGTCAGACTCTTACTGACTAAAACCACCTGTGTCCCTTCCGTTGCCTGTGTTGCCAGGGACCTCGGTAACCCTTTTGTACCTTCCCGCGACCCTGGCAGGCATCGGCCCTAGTGGACCCCTACACTTGTGCTGACGACATCTCTTTGAGGCGCGCGTGGAATATAACGCGCTGTCGACCCGGGCCTGATCCTTACCGGACGGTGACTACGGTGAGATACCCATTGCTCACCGTCCCGCCTCCACCGTCCTTCGCGTGTCCTGCGGTGGCTAGGGGCGAGTGGGTGCGAAATTTGCCTTTCCCTCAACCGTCCCGCCTCCTCCTTCGCGAGCATTATTGTTTCGCAGAAGGAGGTGACGGCTGCCCATGCCCTATCGCTCCGTACCGTGGCCTGAACCAGGGCCGGACGCGAGAGATCTCTGCCGCCGATCGCCTCCATGAGGATACGGCGGTGCTCCGCCCAAGCCGGGAGATCTGCCCGGTTTGGGCAGAGCCCGTATGCTCCATCGTGTCCTCCGAGCGATCCACACAGTGGTGACACCCGGGCGTTTCCTTCCGCCTTAACCGACACAGGAACCTCCCGAAACCAGCAGGCTTAGCATGACGCTTTCTATTTCTACGAAGAATAGACAAAGCTCTTTCTATACAAAGTGACATTTCATTTCTCCATTTTTTGACAAAAATGGAGAAATGAAATGTCACTTTGTACAATCTGTCATTTTGTCTTTCGTTTCTAACGGTCTTTGTCTAGGTAATTTTTTATGTAGAAGGTTTTCTACGGTGCGAAGTCAAAAATGGAGAAACGAAAGAAGAAAAGACAAAGCTCTTTCTATACAAAGGTATAGAAAGAGCTTTGTCTTTTCATCTTAGATATAGAAAGCGTCATGCTAAGCCTGCAGGATTTCATATTTCTACTGTCCGAATTTCGAAACGTTATCAAAGTTTAAATCTATTCAGGGTAACTTACTCACACATTGGTAATTTATAGATATGGATTGTCCTTATCACGTTGCGACCATCAATCTTTAAGAATAAATTGATATAATATCTGTATCAGTTGTTATTTTCTTTATTAAGAAATAGAGAATTTAATTATGCAAGTATCATGCAATTCTTAGAAATTATTAATAGCTTATTCATCTGTGGATACAATAATCATCTTGATCGAGTATTAACTTTACATTAATTGATCACTTCATTAAATCTGTATTACATATACGTTCACGTGTTGCTATGACGCTGGTTCCGATACAGAGTGTTAGAATTTCTCGGTGAAAGTTACGATGTGAAAAGTTATTAGTTATTATGTTTTTGAGGTAAATTAATCCTAACTTCCCAATTACGGAATCCTTCATTGTGCGTGGTCCGACACGCCCTTGGCCGGTTTTTATTCTAAAAATGTGCTATGATAATTGATAAGTGAGCCGACTATGGCATCAACAAAAGTTAGCAATAAAAATTAGTTGTATTCAAATTGCAACAGTAAAATACTTCCCTGTACAAAATTGTACCTATAACTGTGTACAACCGTCTGACCTGAAAAATGAAAAACTAGGATTTTAATAATAATAATAAAATTATTTGTTCAAAGTCCATAATATTATTAGTCACAAAAAATATCCTACGAACTATGTTAGTACAGACAATACAAAAAGGTAGGATACAAGGTTGGTGTGTAGTCATGAAACCTCTCGCTCAATTTCAGGATAGATTGGCAATCTATAATAAAATTATTAGTTCAAAGTCCATAATATTGTTAGTCACAAAAAATATCCTACAAACTATGTTAGTACAGACAATACAAAAAGGTAGGATACAAGGTTGGTGTGTAGTCATGAAACCTCTCGCTCAATTTCAGGATAGATTGGCAATCTATAATAAAATTATTTGTTCAAAGTCCATAATATTGTTAGTCACAAAAATTATCCTACAAACTATGTTAGTACAGACAATACAAAAAGGTAGGATACAAGGTTGGTGTGTAGTCATGAAACCTCTCGCTCAATTTCAGGATAGATTGCCACGCTATCCAACCAGAATCCGAACGAAAGCCTTCATGACTGCCGAGTCATACTTCTCAGCAATTACTTGAAGGAGGCTGTTAGCGCTGCCCCGCACTCTGCTTAGTAGGGAGGCGGTCCGCTTGCGCATTATAGCATGGAAGCCATCAACCCGAGCCTCCACAAACATACCCGAAGCGCTACAAAAGCGGGGCAGCCCTAGCAGCAACCTGAATCCATTATTGTACTGGACCCGCAAGGCATTGATCGACCTTTGAGTACAGCTGACCCACAGGCTACTCATGTAAAAAGTTTGGCAGTAAGCTTTAAAAAGTGTATTTTGAGGAAAAAAAAGCATCTAAATTGAAAACCCTCTAGAAATCGAGAAACTAACGTATGTAACTCAAAACCACAGCTGTTTTACGTCGAGTTAGAAAGAAAAAATAAATTACGTTTCTTTGCTGGAAAAATAACGCAAAAAAGAACAGAAACACGAAATAACAAGTTGGGGGAAAATATGCGTCACTCCCACGCAAAACGTCCATCGCTCAGCATAATGCTGTGACCCTATGCGAGACAGAGCCCTTTTTTTTTTGGATTGGAAATCATCAACTAACTTCTCCCGCTCTGGGCGGAGCGGGAGGGTATGTCAGACTCTTACTGACTAACACCCACCCGTATTCCTTCCTGTTGCCTGTGTTGCCAGGGGTCTCGGTGACCCTTTAGTACCTTCCAGAGCCCTAACGCTGGTTTTCAGCGACAGCCGGCGTTAACGTGATGACGACAACCTGTGCAGCATTTAGTGAGTTAAAAATAACAAAATAAGAAATAAAATAAATACAATACTTAGTTCTAACTGTTTCTATATATAATATTTAAAGCGGCAACATTCCGTACCGTCGGCAACGACTCAAACTCAAGCGCCACGCCCAGCTTATTGCAACCTGAGTTCACAAGTTAGTCAAAGTATCTAGGTAGGTACCTACCTAGGTATGAAGACACAAATTGTTGCATCTACATTCAATAGTCTTTGAGTATGGATAATCAAACCCCTGTACAAACGCCAGCCGTGTTTGCAAGCTTGCCACTCTCCTTGCAAAGGTTATCGCGGGGTCAGAACATTGCTATAATTAGTCCCGCACTCGACTGCACCCATTCATTCAGATAATGTACTACACTATAATAATTCAATTACAATGTAGGACTAAAGCAATTGGTTTTCACTTACTTATTTACACAAAGGAGCTTTGTAAGAGATGTGAAAAGAAAGTTTTGCAACTTTCTTGAGATGGCTTTTATGTATTTTTGAAAGAACGCATTCAATTGGTTTGACATCAGACAGTCTATATCACAAAATAGTTATTTCGATTGATAAATATGAAATCACTGACTACACAGCCCCATTTACACGATGCAAGTTTCTTGCCTGTGGCATGCCATAAAATTGAAGCAACTTTAATTGTTGCTTTGGCTTCTGGTATGCCATAGGCATTTAAATTGGTCTTTAAAGATAAAGAAAACAACAATATAATTGACATGAAGTCAATGACGATTTAAAAGAAAATCTTGAATGACATTATATATTTTTGACCGCAAATGACTTGTTGTATTATTTAATCAATTAGATTTATATATTATAGAGAGTGTATTAAACTACCAAAGAGGTTATAATACTACAAATATGTTGTTTGATTGATCATCTAAAGAGCCACATTTGAAAACAAAATTCTTATTAATGTAAACAAATACAATATTATTCACCTTAAAAATGAATGTCTACATGATTATACAAAACTCAGCATCATCATCATCATCTGCCTAGCCATTTCCCAATTATGCTGGGGTCGGCTTCCAGTCCAACAGGATACAGCTGAATACCAATATTTTACATGGAGCGACTGCCCATCTGACCTCCACAGCCCAGTTACTGGGTAACACGCTACCCCTTGGTAAGACTGGTTGTCAGACTTTCGGGCCCGTAACAACTGTTAAAGATCTACAAATAACAGCCGGGACTAACAGCTAAATGTGCTATCCGAGGCAATTGGCAAAGATGGTCACCCATCCACGGACTAGCGCGGCAAGCGTAGCTTAACCTGATCGATCGACCCGTGCGGCTGTTGAAAACTAGTGAACAATAAAATATAACTTAGGTGTGTTCTACATGTTCTTATAACACCGATCACATCAATTAAACGCAATATTATATCATTAGAATTGCCCAATAGTCAACTATTGGGCTGTTCTAATGATATAATAATGCGTTTATTTTAGTTACAAGGGTATTGATACCCTTACTCTTTGTAACCAGGTCAAAGTAACTAGGTCGCCTAGAATATGGAGATTTAAAACCACGCAATTTGTTATTCTTCAGCACATTACAAAGTAATCAATCAGTACAGGTTTACCGATCAATCAATTAATTCAGACATGACTGTCTAGACTAATGATGTAGTAATTACCTAAGAAGTTAACTCGGTGACGTAATTAGTAATTACATATTTTTTACACAGGTTGAACTCTGGTCACGCAGTCATTGCTTGATCACAGAGAAGAAAACTGGTTTTTTGGCATTACCTGTTGAAATCAACTAAGTATCGACAGACATCTAGTCTACTACACAAAACATGTGTGATTCAGAATCAAAAAAGTTTATATCACAATGAAATTAATAATATAATAAATAATATAAAGGTATAGTTTTTATATAGTTGTTTTTATTTTGTTTATTTGTTTATTTTATTAGTTTTTAAGCAAAACATCTCTTAATCTTTTAATCTTTTTAATTTGATATTTTAATGTTATGTTTGAAATTTGGCACATGGGTAGCCATGTGCCAAATTGCACCATATGAAGGACATACACTACTTTTCACCCTGGATCGCAGACGAAGTCGTGGGCTAGTAAATAATAAAACACTTATTGGTGATGTTCTTCAGAAAAGTCAGGTGCTTAGTACCTACTTGCAACCCGCGTTCGTGTATGACAAGATGTAACGTTAACGAAGCAAAAGGAGAGTATGGACTCCTAAGGATTGTAGCAGGTGGCGTTCTTTAGTTTCTGCCTACCCCAAAGGGAAGAAGGCGTGCGATGATGTATGTAAGTAATACAATATAAAATTCATTGATAGACAACACACAGCCTAAAACATTGGGTCTAGATCTAGAAACATGAAATGCACAAGAGTTCATAATCTAAAAGCACTTTGTGACAAATAATACCTTCTCGGTTAGTTTTAATCTTGGTCTGGCAGTTTGAGTAATTTACGCGGCCTACCCAAATGTCCTTTCTTTGGGTATTGTTCGTCGAATCGTTGAGCTCCTTAAGTTCTGAGTTGAGCTGCACCATTACTGACAAATGCGTGCACTGAATGGATAGGTCTACTCAATCTGTGTGGTTCTTTCCTCAAAATACCATTTCAGACCAATCTACATGGTCTTCATATGATCAGACCAAGATTATGTCTGGACTTTAAAAGAGACTGTGACCTCTTTTTTGTTTTTGGGTGGGAAATTATCAAATAATAATTCCCGCTCTGGGCGGAGCGGGAGTTGTCAGACTCTTTACTGACTTAAAACTCACCCGTATTCCGTTGCCTGTGTTGCCTCGGTATCCCTTTTGGACCTTCCCGCGACCCCGGCAGACTGTGACCTCTGAGTTTGTTTCCTTTCTTCTCAGAGTCCCACGTATTTTTTAAAAATATGATTGACGTGTAAAAGTATTTGTACAAACCTGCTTACAGAAATATTAAATCATTTATCATTTACCAATCTTAATAAAACATAACATCTATTATAATAAATTCGTAGCGATGGATGTCAAAACTGTACAGTGAATATTTTCGAAAAGTAATTGTACTACTGTCTAAGTCTGGGAACAATTCTTATGTCGAAGAAAGAATTTTATAATTTTTGTCTGTTTGTCTGAATGTATGTTCCAGCATCAAGCAAATACTACCAGAAAGATTTTGTTCAAATTTTGCATAGATACGTGTATTCCCTATAAGTCTAGTCAGTCTGTAGGTTATAAATTATCACGCTATTTGCTATGGGGAAGAGCAATATTGTATTATTTCGTATTCTATAGTTTACCGCAAATTGCGAAAAAGACGAGCCAAAAGGTTGGATAGTTGCAGATTAAAGGTACATATCAATTCGGAAAGGGATCGTCACCATATCGCCTTTCGCCTCCCCGTCAAACAGGCATCAACCTTACGTAAACATTTAACCAAAGCGGATCAGCAGCTCCGATACGTCGACTTGGCTACGGCTAGGCGACGCCCGCCGCGCTTACGGCTCGCCGACCGCTAGTTCAACTAAGTCAACTAGTCACTAGTAACTATCAGTTTGAATCCGAACGTGAAGTGTAATGCACGGTTATGTCCGGGTTCATAATTCGTATGCTCGGGTACGGAGAGACGTGAGCACGGGGACGTCGCGTCGAGGCGTAAGCGCGGGAACTGCAAGTTGACCACGCACCGCACCGAGGTTCGTGTCGCTTGTCCCGAGCCAAGGCGATTACGTTACGATTCTGATTATACTGCATGGCTCGAGTTGATATAGTGACGATGCCTTTCCGATTTGATGTGTGCTATTTCCTTTAACCTTCAGCTCAGCGGTGAGGTGACAAACCTGTAGTTGTAAGTTCGATTCCAATTTTTGATATTTTTTGTAACTGTTTTTTTTTGTTAAAATTTTTAATACTAGGTATTATATTATATTATGATAGTTCGTAGAACGTACGCGGAAGAACACATGAACTTTAGGCCTCTTCTGCCATCTATGGTTATAATAAAAATAAATGTCTACCTATCTATCTAGCTGACTGTTAATGAGAAATTCCGAGTAAATAAAAGCCACCAGACATAAAGTGCGTGCCCGCTTACATATAGTTGTAGCAGTAACTCAAAGTCACAAATGATAAACTAGGACCATCCAAGTAAAATAAATAAACAGTTAATTACTAATAACGATGACAAAACCATGGTCAGCAAGACGACCAGTCACCACAAACAGCACCCGTTCACGAGCTTATGGCAAAGATCAGCCATTACCCCTCTCGCCATATTTTAGGGAAGGAGGCAACCCGACCCCCGGCCCTCGACGCTATCGCAAGCAGTGACATCTAAGGGAGCATAAAGCGAAAGTAATGCCGGTTGCTCAGGCAAGAATAATATGATCAATTATTGAGGTCGCTAGTTCACCACATATTGCAATACAGCATTGCAACAACTCATAAAAAACGCATTTTTATGTGTCCTGACTTGATAAAGGAAAGAGTTTGAAAACTGACGAAGATGTAAAACACTCGACTGTACATAATGATCGCTACACTTGGCTATAGTTCCTACCAGCCAAAACAGCCATTATATTACTGCCTGCCAGAAGCTTTTAGCAATAAATCCCATTCAACGGGGATTTTGTCAAAGCTTGATCCGATCCAGCTTGTCCTTTGCTGCCCACCCCCAGCGAGGCCCTAAGTCGAGGTCCGTACCCCACAGTTTTATGCCCTAGCGGCAGCTAGGAGGCTTTAATTTATTAAGGCATCCGCGAGATAACCTGACAACCTCCTCGGATGATTTGCGAGATGCGTCACAAAAAAATATGTCAAAGTCCTTGCTAGCACTGTCCAGCTGCGGTCAACCAAGGCCTCGTTACGTAATACTATGGTTAATTCATGTGTGCAGAACGCAAAGGAATGTAGAACTCACTCTATGCTCTATGGTATAGTGTAGGAGCTAGGCGCTAAACGTTGTCTTTATCTTATCAACGTAATTTATTTTATCAACGTAAAGACGTGTGCCAATAAATCAGTCTGCGAGTTGACTTGATATTGGCGCGAGTGTATTATTTATTACAATTTCTTAAAAAAAACTTCGTTGATTGACGGCAGTAAGGACGTTGTGGTCACTCATACGTAATAAATATAAAGAAAATAAGACGTGATAGAAGTTGGCAAAAACTATTCTTAAATAGCTTTTAATAAATTTTCAAAACCTGTTATTGAGATTTTTTGTCGGCTTTTATGTCTGTAAAAAAGCATCAGCCATGGCTTCAACTTTTTTTTAGCAAAATAATGTCATAATGTTTTCGGTTGTCGACCTTTAAAAGGTTACGGCTTGCGATTGAACATGACGGTTTTAAAAACCATCTGTCTCCCAAACTACCGCTCACCGTCGCCCATACAATTATCAGTTGACAGTATCTACATACGTCGTCGTGGGCTATTTGCCATTGCCTGATTGTTTATTGTGACCATACATAATATATGTAATACCTATATAAACGAGAAACAGCTAATAGTTATTCACTTGATGTTTACGTTCGGTATGCAGGAAATAAATCGAGTTATTGTTTGTCGTCTATAGTTTAGAGGTAAGCCGTTTACGTATTTTGTTTCGATCACTTTATTAATGACTTAAATATTTCGTTAGTTTCGTCAATCAATTATAAACCACGGTTGCCTGCGGAATGTCACGTACAGATATTTATTGGTCACACAAACTCGTGCCACGTGGTTTTGTAGGGAACAAGTTGTTGGTAGGTTTATTTCCCCAAATAAACACGGAAATCAATCAAACATCTCAGTGTGCTGCTACTTGGGAAACAAACACTTCAAATACAGCCTATCTGTAGGCGTAAATTGATTTAAAATTGGAAAAGGTTTTTGAAAGGAAGCTTCTTGACCGCACGAGCATCCCGGGACATCGACGCGCACACTGTACCACAATTTTTCGATAACCATCATACGGTGACATGTATTGTCACCATATGATTTTGAACATCGTATTTAAACAAGCGACTTTAATTTAAAGTACCTAAGTATGTAGTATACCATATGTACATACATACTTACTTTAAATTGAAGTCGCTTGTTTTGTCTGTAAGTATGTGTGAGCGCGTTGTTCTTCTAAACTACGCAATTGATTAATTCCGGAAGGTTTATGTGTATAAAACATGAATATTAAACTTAAATATACTTAACAATAAAATCTCAATGTTTTGTCAAGTCCTAAAAACCGTTTGAAGCATGGGCGGGATCATTAGTATTGATATAAAAACAAAAACGTAAGTATAAACAAAGGTTAGTTTTTCGTTTCAAACGTAAAAGTCACGTAACTCTCTTCACTTAGTCTTTTTTTTTTTTGGATGGGAAATCATCAAATAACTTCTCTCGCTCTGGGCGGAGCGGGAGGGTGTGTCAGAATCTTACTGACTAAAACCTACCCGTATTCCTTCCGTTCCCTGTGTTGCCAGGGGCCTCGGTGACCCGTTAGTACCTTCCCGCGACCCCGGCAGGGTCACTTAGTCATTGGGAGTTAGTTTAACTTTACATACCAGTATTAATGGCGATTGTTTCAGTACAAAGGATAATGTCGGTTTTTCCTGAAGATACTACGATGGAAGGAAAAAGTGACTGGCGGCTGAGGATACGTGTTGATCTACTCGTAGAGTATTTTATAAACACGTCATAGGCCGATATAATAGACACATATTATGTTCATGTATACCTACTTCACTTCTTAGTTTCTTGTTTTAGTAATGATGTAACAATATTAAACCTTCTTAACTTGGCATTAAACTTGACCAATAAACGACCATGTGATACCCAAGTGAATAAAATGTAATTTTACTTGGGAAATTTTCAACCGATTCTCCAAAAATTTATTGAGCTTCTAATGATGAACGCTTTTTTTTTAAATTAATCAAGTCTAAAAACTTTTGGGCTTCTAATGATGCACACTTTTAAAATAAATGAGCCTCTTTTTGACTTTCTGGCCTTTTCTCAGAGTTGGTCGCAGTAACTAAGCCAGGGTACCTCGACTAAATAGGTTAGGCTAGGTTAGAACTATGACGAGGAAGCGAGGGCGCGAGGCGAGCGGCTGATGCATTGACATACGGAGTTGCGTCGGTCGCAGCTTCGCGTAGCCCTGGTGGCGGAATGGCGGGACAGGCTTTCACGCCCTACCTCGCCTCGCCACCATCGAGGCGGTCCGGCCGGTCCTCGAGCGCTGGCTCGGGAGGAGGCGCGGCTCCCTGTCCTTTCGGGTGACGCAGGTGCTCTCGGGGCATGGTTGCTTCGGGAAGTACCTGTGTCGCATAAACAGGGAGCCGGACGCCCGATGTCACCACTGCGTCGACTGAGGTGAGGAGACGGCGCGGCATACGCTGGCAGAGTGTGTCGCTTGGGAGGAGCCGCGCCGTGCCCTCGTCTCAGGAGTAGGCAGTGACCTGTCGCTGCCAGCCGTGGTCGACTCCATGGTCGGCAGCGATGAGTCCTGGGATGCAGTGGTATCCTTCTGCGAAACAGTCATGTCGCAGAAGGAGGCTGCGGAAAGGAGCGGGAGATCAAGAGATCTCCCGCTCCCTTTTACTATCTTCCGCAACAGGGTGAGAGGTAGGAAGACCTCGAACCCTACCCGCAGCAGGCGCACCGGGCGTCGGCGGATGGCGGACAACGCCCTCTTCCAGCCCCCCTAAATGGGTCCAGGGGTTACGGACTCGGGGACAGCCGTCGATAAATATCACAAGTAAGCACTACGATTTGAATATTTATCTCCTAAAGAGGATGAAAGTTTGTATCGAAGTTTGACATTTTTGCCGACGGGAAATCCCATCGGAGCAATGGCTTGTCTTTACAATAATAACCTAAATTGTCTTTTAACCGCCTCTGTGGTATAGTGGTAAGACCACCTGTCTCAGACCCAGAGATCCCAGAATCGATTCCCAGCGGGGGCAATATTTTCTGCTTGGTTTGGTTGGTAGGGCTTGTTCTAAGTCCGCCTGGCTAGCTACCACCATTTTATCTAAGTCTGTTGCCATAACAACAATGTTAACAGCATTGTTGTGTTTCAGCCGTTAGAGGTAAGATAACCAGTTCCTCTGTGGTTGAGGAAGCCGGGTGAAGCTCGAGATGAGATGAATGGCTTCTCCATACTGGTTAAAAAAAACTAGTTTCAACGGCATTCTGATTACCTGCACACATACATAGGAACTTATTTAATTAATATGTAGTTCATTTATTATAATAATTCAAATCAGACGTCAACATTCCTTTGTAGTAGGAAAATAAGCAAATATAAATATAATTTTAATTAATACTGGTTTTATTAATAAATTTTGCATACGACACTTAAGGATATATTCAATTAGGTATACATACACGAGTCTCGAATCCTTATTGAGTGCCTACAAGCTTGCATCAGTGTATTTTGATAGGTAGGCAGTACCCGAATGGATAAATGATAAATTATTTTATTTCTGTAAGTAGGTTTGTACAAACACTTTTACACGTCAATCATATTTTTTTAATCTAGATGACGTCGGCGTTTCCTATCTGACTACTCTGAAAGGAAAGGCCGGAAAAAACTCAGAGGTTCTTTATTATAAAGATTATGTATCTTTTAAAGTCCAGACATAATCTTGGTCAGATCATGTGAAGACCATGTAGATTGGTGTCTGTAATGGCCTTTTGATAGAATGGGGTAAAATGGTACGCGCTGATAAGTATACTTACTTTTACCCGCCTACCACATAACTGTTGTTTTATGAAAACAATCGCCGCATATTAAATTTTGACCAATTCTAAATTCGCTTGAGGAAGCGAACGCAACCGGAGTCACTTCTCTATCAGCCTGCTTGATGCAAAATTCCCTTTTCCAGACAACCTGTTCATTACCTACCTACAATAGCACACGCCAAATATAAGGTAGGTACCTAAAGTTAAACTTGAAATATGCAACATTACACATATTGTGGTAATCCAGGCGATCCATAGACATTTTTAGGTAAATATAGTAATTTCTCATTACTACGCCAACCCTTGCACGTACACCTAAAGATTGACACGCAATTTCAGTTTTTTCCTTAAACAAAAAGCCTGTTTTCGAATGACTGAAGTTTTGCGGTTGGACCCGTTGTGAGTTTTGTCGTTTTTGTCAAGGATGTGATGATAGCTATAATCCTAAAATGTAGTTGAGTAAATTTTGCTGACACTTGTATGTCCAGTTAAAACCGCTATTCGGAATGTTGGCGTAACTCTTATTTGCTAACATAAGAATCTCACACACAACTTTTTGTTAAAAAAAAAGTTGATGATAAAAACAGTTTTGCTAGCTAATTCAATGATTTAATTAGCTAGCAAAACTCCGTATCAAATGATAACTCTCAATTATTTCAAGTATCTACATTATTTTTATCTCACGAAGCGACGCGCGCTTTACTTGTGATAACCCTGTGTACAAACACGCTGTGAATATGTGCGTGAAGACGAGTAGCGTCAGCACATAATTCACACAGTTCCGACTTCGCCCGTGTCTCAGACGGCACCGAGAGCTGCGCTTGCACACACATTCACAGCTGTTTGTACATACCACAAGTAAAGCGCTCGTCGCTTCGTGAGATAAAAATACTGTAATGTACTGTGTGCTGATGACGAGATCAACGGCCGCTGAAAGTGTAGTTACTAGAAATTATGAGTTAAAAAAAAATATATTATTAGATATCCATACCCAATCCGGCTGCGAAATTTCACTGGCTAACTTAATTGTTAATTAACGAGAGATTGTGTCGTTAACCCATAGGTATACCGTGGTTTGCTATCAGGGAAATGAGTAGGTATCATATTGTTCTGCTTCACAGACTACGCTCTGGTACCCATCCCGCAAGTTTGGTTATTTAATGAAAAAAGTGAGTTCTCCCAATTGTGAAACATACGGAACGGTTGAAGATCTTCACCATCTACTTATGGAGTGTAGTAAGACAAAGCAGGAAAGAGAGACACTGTTGAATAGAATAAAAATAAATGAATATGATACTGGTCCTTATGTTAAAGTTTTAGCGCAGTCTTCACTTGAGATAGCAAACCTACTGGCTGATTTTTTTCGACATGCCTAATGTATATAATATTTGTAGATGTAGTTTAGAATAGTTTAAGTTATGATGAGGCTGACATGCCATTGTGGATAAAAGCCTCTTAAACAATTTAAGAATAAAAAAAAAACCCATAGGTAATAAGTAGGTATATAAATTATATAAAAAAACTCTTCATAATATTGTCGTCATTGTCACTGTAAGCATTTTGGGCATATGTTTGTGTGGTCAATCATGGCCATATGTTTGTGTGGTTAAACATGGCCATATGTTTGTGTGGTCAAAGATGACCGACCTCCATATTTTCCGTGTCGTCGTTTTGAAAGTCAAGGGCATGGGCATAAATTATTATTTTCCTATACAAATATTATAAAATAGTCTTCTTTATTAAGGCTCTTACAGACTGGGGCGAAATCGCGGGCGCGACAGGCATAAATATACCTGGCGATAACGCCCCAGTCTGTAAGAGCCTTTACGCTCCATTTTCTAAGAGCCTTACAAAAACATGATCGTCAGCAGTTACTCTTTCTGACATGTTTGTGTGAAAGTATCGCTCATGTATGTAGGTAATTTATTATTTAACGCTTTAATTTGAATACCTGTGGGTATTACTAAATAATTACTGGGTACGAACTAGGGCAGTATTACTAGAAGGAAGCATAATATTTCGTCAGACGCACAATGTCGAAATGTAAGGAGATTGGCCAATGTCTGAACATGCATCAAAACTCCATAGACGTGATTGGTATCGGTATTTAAATATTATAAAATAAAAATAAAAAAATAATTTGATGATTTTTTGTGGGGTCATCGACCGCAGTTATTGCCGTGCTAAGTGTATAAGTCCTATCTGCCAAATGTATTTTTTTACAGGAAAGGCAAAAACGTGTTTTGTTGAATTCAGACTATTTATGTCTTTGTGAAAGTGTTTGAAAGTAGGTATATGATTGTTTTGATAAAAACTGTTTTAGTTTTGTTCATAATTAATGTATTCCCTTTCAATAGAAAATTGTTAGATATGACTAATCATTTGTGATAGGGTGCTAAACGGCAGATAGGACAAACTGGAAACATGAGTTTGAGTAAGTAAATGTAGGACGTTTTTGTTTTGTAGGTACCTCAATAGTGTTGCCATGGTGCCAAATAAGCAAAAAAGTAAAAACACCTAAAAATGTCAGAGACCTTTATGCTTAGCAAGGTAGTGTAGTCACAACAAATCAGCTTTATTTTGTGTAAAATTCATAGACTTAATGAGTAGGAATCGATAACTAAATATTGTTTTTTTCAGCTAGTGCTTGATACGTCCATGACCCCTAAAATACAACAAATCATTTTCATATTTATTTTATCGTGTTTAAATACCGATACTCATCAGAGTCTTGCTAGCTAACTTAATTTGACCCTCTATTGACTGTTGAAAATAAATGTGATAAGTAAAGGTTATGATAACCAAATGCATATCGACGGTTAAAAGGTAATAAGGCATAAGCGACATTTTGGTCGAAAATGAGTTACGAATGCTAAAAATAGAGATTAAGTGGGATGGCATTCATGATGGGATGGGTAACTGTGGGTACATCAAGAAATGTGAACGCAATAAAGTTTGTGGAGTGTTTGTGTCTGTTGTGTATTACTAAACTCAATTTATATTTGTCTACAGACTTGTAGGTACTTGTACTCTACTTCTACTTACTCTACTGGGGCGATATCGCGGGCGCGATATAAAATAATAAATAAATAATAAAAGTTATTCAGTTATAAGGTAAAATTATGATTTACATAATTTACAACCGAGGAAAATTGTAATCTATATGTAATATAGACCTGCCTGATCCAGGTTTATGAAAACCTGTGTTTCAGGCCAGGACAGGCATGTTGCTGACTGTCGCGCCCGCGATTTCACGCTAGTCTGCACGAGCCTTAATAAAAGCTGCCTGTAATTCCTGAAAATAAACACTACGTTATTTATAACGATTACATTATTTGCTTTATGTTTCATGTGTTAGGCTTACTGAAAACGTTTATTAAGATTTGTGCACTTTAAGTAAATTATGGCATTTCTGCATTTCTATTAGGCACATACTCGTACGCACAATTTACAATATAATTAATTTACTCCGCACCATAGTTTAAGACGTCTACGTATCTTTTGTAAAATGAATTATTAATTACTTGTTAATTTAATAGCAAAATATCAATTATTATGACAAACAGGGAATAACGCTGTCGCAAATCAAGTATGTTGTTCAAAATAATAATTTAATAAGTCAGACATAAAATATTATTCAGGCAATAAGGTAAACCCCGGTTCATAGGTCTATCATAAAGCTATGGTCGGCGCCAATAGAGTTATTAATCATTTGTGTTTATGCCCGAAAAAAAACCTTTTCATTAAAAATGCTTACGTAATCAGCCTATAATGTTCCCACTGCTGGGACACAGGCCTCCTCTCTGTAAGAGGCATTGGGCCGTACTCCACCACGCGGGCCCAGTGCGGGTTGGTAGATGTCACATGTCTTTGAACTTTTGGTTCTAGGACATGCCGGTTTCCTCACGATGTTTTCCTTCACCGTTTTGAGAGCAGTGATGATGAAATAATTTACACAAGTAAAGCGCCTGCGTGGGATCGAACCTACGACCTACAACTCGTAAGTCGCGGACGTTACCACTGGGCCACCACTGCTCTGAAAAATGCTTAATAACTTTTTTATAACTTCTTCAAAGCAGTTTTTTATTTTCCACTTTTTAGCCTTGGTACTTGGAGGACACGTGGAGCATACGGTGGAGGTCTGCCCGGCTTGTGCAGAGCACCGCCGTGTCCTCGTGGAGGCGATCGGCGGCAGAGATCTCTCGCGTTCGGCCCTGGTTCAGGCCATGGTACGGAGCGAGAGGGCATAGGCAGCCGTCACCTTCTTCTGCAAAGCAGTAATGCTCGCGAAGGAGGAGGCGAGACGGTAGAGGAAAAGGCAAATTTCGCGCCCTCTCTCCCCTAGCCGCCGCAGGAGACGCCCTGGGCGTCGGGAATCCCGGGCGGATTTCCGGCCACCGTAGGCGCGGGTTTGCGGACGGTGAGCAATGGGTAGCTCACCGTCCGGTAAGGACCAGGCCCAGGTCGACGGCGCGTTGTATTCCACGCGCGCCTCAAAGAGATGTCAACAGCACAAGTATAGGGGTCCACTAGGGCGGCCGGGGTCGCGGGAAGGTACTAAAGGGTCACCGAGGCCCCTGGCAACACAGGCAACAGGAAGGAATACGGGTGGGTTTTAGTCAGTAAGAGTCTGACACACCCTCCCGCTCCGCCCAGAGCGGGAGAAGTTATTTGATGATTTCCCATCCAAAAAAAAAAAGTCCGCCTTTGTACGGTATTGATTTTTACTTGTTATAATAAGTTAATAAGCTAAGTTATAATAAATAAATATGATAGTTTACCGGAGGATTTAAAGAAGTGTGATAGTATAAACATGTTTGAAAGAAAACTTAAGAAACCCTGTGACGTCACCAACACCCCAGAGGCAAATATGATAAATATAATTACTTAGATGTAAGCACTCAGTATCTCATTTTAAGTGAACTGTTATCTAAGTTCGTGCCCTTCACCACATAATCCTCACCTTAGAACACTTCATGAAAATCAATTTTGAAAACGCCAAAAATAGTTAAGAAGTAGTCATACAGTCAGTGAGGATTGTGGTGAACCACTCCACACAATCCTCACCTCAGTTCAAGCAAACGACTGGGAGTATCGACTTGGTTTCAATTCCAACCTTGGTGACTATTTATGACTATTTTTTTGCGTTCTCAAAATTGAATTTCATGAAGTTTTCAAAGTTCTTATGAGAAAATAAATTCTTTAAACCTATAATATTAATTTCTAACACTTTTTAAAAGTCTTTTATTAAATGAATTTGCATCCTTGGAACTGCAAACAAAAGCAACCAACGAAAACAAAGAAACCGCCATTATTTAGTTTTATTTCAACTAGATTCACAGCCAATTACTGGTAAAGTAACTTTATCAGGCAAACCAACTAATACCTTTTTTTTCTGTGGGGATGTCCTCGTGGATACCCTCCGTCTGTGGAAAACGGAGGGCTGTGTCTTTATGTCGGACTCCCACCGACTAAAACCCCACGGTTCCTTGCACTACCGTGAGTCGAGGGCCCGGGAGATACTTCGGGGCCAAACGAGTCGGGGATGCGACGAATGTTGCTCTGTGTACAATCGCCGCACCCCCGACTGGAAACCAACGAATAGAAAAAAACTACTTACGAATTAGAAAAGCCTCTCTAAGCTCCGTGTGGTCAGCTTCTCATTCAACTTTGTTAACTGGTAATTTTTTTGCAGTATGTGCTATTTTCATATTTTCTGTCTGACTCTAACTAAAGTTAATAAAAACAAAACACTGCTGCTGCTTTCCTTTCAAAATAGGTAATACTCGTATACCTTTCTAACCAGAGAGCCTAGACGTAAGAGAAGTGACCATCGGTTTCAAAGCGTTTCTAATGTTTAAAATGACTTTCGACAGGATTGCCATAAGCTTTTCGGTAGTCTTTTCCCGTAGATTTTTGCCGTTTCCATCATAGTTATTGCTTTTGTTACAGCTACATCATCGCGATAAAGCAAACTACACTTCGCGCTTTCTCTGTTGTACAGCGAGGCGTCGACTGGTGTGCGAAAGAGAGCATGTGAAGTGCAGTTCACCTTATCGCGACAATGTGGCCGCAACATTATAAAATGTCACTTTGTCTAGGCCCTCTGGTGTAATAGGCCTTCTGGCTAATGTTAGCAGCGTATTGCGACGGCTACATTGTCGCTATAAAACGAACTACACTTCACGCGCTCTCTCTCGCGCACCGCTCGAAGTCTCATAGAGCGCGCGAATAGGACTTCGCTTTATCGCGAAAACGTGGCCGCAGCATTTATAGTAGAACAGGGAAAACTTAGATTTCACAAGCCTTGTGTAATATAAGCTTCATATCAGCTCTCCAATAAATTGTTATATGCACGGCAGAATGGTATTGAGACCTTTGCCTGTTTGAATAAGTATTAGAAGTCATCGGAGACTTCGATTTCTTTTGGCGCGAAAGTAGCATCACGTAATTTTAATTAATTTTGTTAATGTTCGTATAATAAACAAATAAATGTGAATAATCGCCTAAAGTATTCGAACCGGTTTACTCTGTGAACATCTCACCGTGAAAACTCAGGTGAAGTGACACTATGTATTGATGCTCATGTGGCGGCATCTACATCGCCACATGCGAACTACGCATCACACTGACGTCACGCAAATTCTGCATCGCGCAAGCAGAGTTCACCGCGCAACTAGCATATATGTACACAACATCCCGAGATCAAACGTCGGGCCAGTCATGATCCAGCCCAGTGTTGCGATTGTAAAAATCTGAGTTGCCGTATCTAAGAACTAAAATTGCCGTATTTATGAAAAAAAAACACGAAATTGCCGTAAATAATTTATTTATACGAATAATTAAATAAATCACAAAATATCTTCAATATCTTCACCGTATAGGTTTCTAATTTATTCAAAAACCTCACTCTCTTTTCTATGCAATGAATGTTTTTCTTTACTTTTCATTTTCTTAAACATATTATTTGACACTTGAAATTTCGTACAGCCTCCTTCGTTTTTAATTGCTTGTATTGCTAATAGAGCTCCGTTGACAGTGGATGTTATTAATTTATTTCTGGATTTTGTTTTCATATTATTTACTTCACTGAAAACTCTTTTGAAAGGGGGTGCCCTTAGCCGTTAGCGTGCAGTCGCTTAGTAATTTAAGAAATTCGTCCCTGGCTAGGCTTTGAGTTCGCTTAAGGCAGCCACAGGATAGTCCGGTTAAGTAGTCTCGACCTCTCAAGGTCAAATACGAGTCCTATTCATAAAAAAAAAAAAAATAACCATCAGGCAGTTGGCCACCAGACACCACCCGTCTGGTCGGAGTATCCTCCCTTTTCTATGGAGGATGAATGAACTTTACACCCTGTTCCATGAGGAACAGGGTGTAAAGTTCTCCCCACATAGAGGCATGAGCCTCTATACTCACTTCACCTAAGTTACGAGTATCACGGCAAGATATTTACAGTATTGCGCTACAGTTAACTGTAGCTAAGTAGGTATTCGTGTGCTCTTCTTTTCAAATTTCTTACACAATTAGCAAACAAAAACGAAGGCCAAACGAATCGTATGATAAAGAGATTGCAGTACATTAACCCAATTCAGTACATAACAAACTCAGTGAATCAGCGGCCCCAATACTAATTGTTAATAAATTAATTAGAATCGACAAATGTATGAGAACTGACATTGGAAGGACCTTAACATGGATACGAACGGAAATATGATCGTGGACCAATATAGATATCTTGGGTAAACATCCTGTGTCGTGAATAGATATTGGCTTTCTTTAAACAATTAATTGATACTTTATATGAGTTGGAAGTTGATAATAATGTATTGGTATCGAAGATGGTTGTTTATGACGCTGACAACACCTAAACCACGGTCACTGTCAGATTGCATATAAAAGAAAGAGAAGCGCAATGACACAACGCTTGTAATTTATTGCAAAATATGAAGCAGTTATCTATTTACTCAAAATTGAGTTGAGTAATCGAAAATAAAAAACAACCAAGTTCTGCATTCAAATAAGGGCTCTCGCCCACGGCGACTTTTTGTAGCGATGCTGTCGCGCGTTTCGTAAACGCGCATCAGCATCACTACTAACGCGTGTTAGTCGCATTTGCAACGCACTACAGAAGCGATGCCAACACGCTACTAACGCGCTACAGAAACGATGCCAACGCGCTACTAACGCGCTACTGCAACGACAATACAACGTGACTAATGTTGCCTCAACGGAGTCCATCTTGCAACTGTAGCGATCGCAGGTATTTTTGTGCCATTACTGAATCGCGTTTGCATCGCGACAGAAGCGGGACAGTATCGCGTTTGCATCGCGACTGAATCTAGGCCCGTGGGCTAGGGCACACAGCTAGCGACCACTTCGCGACTGTATCGATGCGGACGCGCGACTGCATCGCTACTGCATTGCTACAAAAAGTCGCCGTGGGCGAGGGGCCTAAGACGTTCTTGTTATTAATTCAATACGTAACGTATTTTGATATTTAATACAGATATTTTGGATTGGTACTCAAGGTAGGAGGTTAGTTTAACGTTAGTTTAAACCGATATTTTTTTTAAAACTTGTTTTGGTAACAACCAAGTTCTGGCAAATATGTTCAAAATTAACATATATTTTTTCCGCTACCACAAACTATACAGAATTGGCAATTTTTTTTTCTTAAGAGAAGCCTATTTTGGTCAATTGGGTCTTGTCAGCGCCTTAAAGAGACAGCGATAGCTTTTGCCGCGTGGTGGTCGGAAATTATCCCACGGGAACGTACTACTGAGATAAATAGTATCCTATGTCGTAACCCATGTGCCAAATTTCATCCAAATCCGTTTATCTGTTTTAGCGTGAAAGCGTAACAAACAAACTCACTTTTGCATTTATAATATTAGTAGGGTAGTAGGGTGTATCAGAAAGCTGTGGCCATATTTAACGGTAAAGACCATCAAAGTCAACATCGTTCTCATGGGACCAACATTGTAATCGAGTCTCATTCGGGTCGAGTAGGTATTGAATTTTATATGGGGCAGTTGATATTTTTTTCGCAATTCCAATGTCCCTTGGAGAAAGTTATTCAGTTTGATGGTCTGTACGACACCCTTAAGGGTCGGCTAATCGCCGCTGACCTTGGCCATACAAATGTGCGTTGCGCTCACGCTGCGTGGCCGTTCGTGTTCATAGGGAATATGTATTTTTAGTAACGACAATATGAATACTTATATGAAAAAAAAAAACAAAGAATTACAGATAATAAAATAGTCCGTCCATACAAAAAAAAAAAACATGAAAATATCTTAAGTAGTTTGAAAGTTACAATATGTTTTTTTTAATGCACTGGGTAGACATTAATTTCAAAATTTATTTCATATAACATTTTACTACAATACAAATATTCAATTTAGAATTGATGTGTATGCGTTCTAGTTTAACTTACATTTTTTGCATAACTTACTCGCATTTTATGAAGGCGTAATAACATATTTAAAAGTCATTAAAATCATATAGCTGCGCCTTACTAAGACCACGCCGTCTGATACACACTGTATATGTAAACAAGTTACAATAATGCTATTATTATAAAAGATGCGTGCTCTCCATACAATACAGCCAGTTGACGTAATTGAGTATACCTTACTCCCACAAACCTCTTTGTTTTTCTTGTATCGGTAACTCGGCAAACAACAACAACTGATCGGTCATTTTGTTAGTCGTAAAAAAGTTGTTGTCGTAAACCTAAGTTGTTTGGCATCCATCGCCTTAGCCAGTTCATTTACGAGCTAAGATTTCCACAAGAAAAAACATCGCAGTAGGTATAAATAGTTTTATTTACAAAGTTACTCCTTGTACAAAGTTACTCTTTGTTTGTCATCTACAAGCAAAGAGAAATGGTCTTTGTCTACAAGGGTTACGTGAGTACTCACCAAAGACTAAGGGCCTTATCACACTAGCGGTTTCCGAGCGGCTGCGGGGCGGGGCGAGCGCGAACACGCCGCGGCTGCACTGCGAAGACTTCGCGGACGCGTGGCAAATTCGCAACGTTTTCGTCGCGTGTTTGTAGCAAGTTAACGACATACAATACACAAAATGGATTCCGATTAGGAGACACTGCTGTTGGTTTTGTTACTTCGAAGACGCCGGAGACGAAAAAGAAAGTCAAAATCAAAATATTTTTATTTCACATAAACCTACATGGGCACTTATGAAACGTCAGAAGCTAGGTGCACGGTTCCAATTGGTCGTTTCCTATTAGAAATAGAGAAGAGCCGGCAAGAAACTCCACGGTTACTCTTTTAAAAATAATTGGCTTTTACAATGTTCTCAAATTACAGTGTTAATAGGTATGGGAGGACAGTGTAGGCCTGTCGAGAAGTACTTAACAAAAAAAAAAAAAGAAAAAGGTCTACAAAAGATCTAGCCTATTAAGTCTACAACGTTCTCACATACACAACGTTTGTACGTTGAAGAATCCATGTTAAATAATATTAAAATAACAATAAATACCTATTTAAACCAAATTACATGTTTGCCATTACAACAAGTCTGAAATCAAAATTGTAGGTCGACGGTCGAAAGCGTCGACGACTCTACTATTCGCGGCGATCTCGTTGCGCGTCTGCAACAAATTCGCTGCGCATGCGCCGCGTGTTCGTTGCGTACCCGCTCCGCTTTGAGGACGCTCGCAATCCGCTAGTATGTTATGGCCCCCTAAAGAGTAAAAAAGGTCTTGTCCCTTTTTGTTTACGTAAACGGTTAACCTATTGCAGGAATGTGACATTATTGATGTGTAACAACATCTTTCTTCGGGAGTAATTTCATGAAAAGGGACGGAAGTGTAAAACAGGTTTTTTTTTTTGGGTGGGACATTATCAAATAACTTCTCGCGCTCTGGGCGGAGCGGGAGGGTGTGTCAGACTCTTACTGACTAAAACCCACCCGTGATCCTTCCGTTGCCTGTGTTGCCAGGGGCCTCGGTATCCCTTCCGGACTTTCCACGACCCCGGCAAGAGGAAGTGACAGCTTGAGCATGGAATAAGTACTTTTTAATAGCATAGAATTAGTATACTCATGGAATTAGTAAGTACTATATAGATTGCAAGTAGAGGGGGTGGAAATTCCACCAGTTTGCGACCACTAGTAATGCTTAATTATTCGAATAAATATTTAATTATTTAGCTTTTTAAATTTTGAGTGATGTGTTGCCAGGGGCCTCGGTATCCCTTTCGGACATTCCACGACCCCGGTAGGAGTAAGTGACAGCTTGAGCATGGAATAAGTACTTTTTAATAGCATAGAATTAGTAAGTACTTTATAATAGCATGGAATTAGTGTACCTACTTATGGAATTAGTAAGTACTATATAGATTGTAAGTAGAGAGGGGGTGGAATTTCCACCTTAGCTTTTTAAATTTTGAGGTTAGCTTCTGTCGCTGCTGTTGCTTATTACCAAGGTGAGATGTCAGATGTCACATTATGTGTGATTACTGTAACGCTCGCTCTTGTTCTATTTATATGTTCAGTAAGTGCTTGAAATTAGATACATGCTAGGAGGATACGTGTTACTAAAATAATGATTGAGAAATGTTTTCAGAAATCACTCCCATTTTTAAATAATCATAATCGAATTATAATTTATTAGCATTGCACGCGACTTCGTCTGTGGTCCAGGATGAAAAGTAGTATAACCAAGGTCAAGAAGACAAATTTCATCCAAATCCGTTCAGCGTTTTTAGCGTGCAAGCGTAACAAACGAGCAAACTCACTTTCGCATTTAAAATATTAGTTAGGATTTAGGATTATCGTCATGTTTCTTGATACGACACACGTCGCAAATAAATTAGTACCTACCTACTCTTAAAGATTTTGTAAAACAGTTTGTTCAGAAGACACACATGGCTCGTGTGTATATAACTAAACAGACAGGTGTGGTGCTGGGGAGTTTGTTGCGCCACTTCTTCTTCCCAGCTAAAGCACTAGGTAGTGGTGAAGGGCAGGCATTTTTGGGGGACTGTCTTATGTAATTTTGACGTTCGAAAAGTGCTGATTCTCAGCCTAATTTAAATAAATTACTTTTGATTTTGATTTTGTGTTTTAATGACATTCGATTAATTAGTACCTCAAGGATAACTAAATCGGGGTCGCGTGAAAATCCAAAAGGGGTGCAGAGCTCCCTGGCAACACAGGCAACGGAAGGAATACGGGTGGGTTTCAGTCAGTAAGAGTCTGACACACCCTCCCGCTCCGCCCAGAGCGGGAGAAGTTATTTGATCATTTCCCACCCCAAGAAAAAAAGTTAACTAAATAAAGACCTCTGTGCGAAACTGTGGACAAAACGAACATTTGCAAGAAAGTCATTGAAACACAAAACACTACACCTAATGGAAGACAATTTTTAAAAGACAATTCAAAACAAAAATAAACTAAAGAATTTATATTTTATCGTAAAATACCTCTGTATAAATCGACAAATAAGGCCAATCGAATTATTTACTAAACTTTAGTTGACAGCCAGCGAGTCTGAATCGCGAGGCGTGCAAAGACAATACAGACATAAGTTTTCATTATCGACTGTTTATCAGAGTTGGGCCTCAATATGTCATGTCTTCATTATCGGTGTGAACCGACCTTTAGGAGCGGCACAAATTGCGCACTGGAATTGTTTTGATTATTTAGTTGTTTTTATTGTGCAAGAGTATTATGTGTTGGATGTTTTTAATGGGAGGGCAATGGTAATAAGCAGGAGAACTGCTAAAAAGTTCATCTCAATTTTTTTTGGGATGTCCAACTTTGGCAATAATTCCGATTTCTTAATCTGTACATTCTCTTGCTATTTATTTATTTATAAGGCACACCAACCATTTACAATTATTATTTGCAAAAACGATTATTACCATTACCATTTACAAAATTATACATAATTATACAAGGTGTCGTTTTGCATCCTCGTCAAATTCAAGGAGGTAACTATGCTAATGATTCTTGCCACGAATCAATAATAAAATAAAAATGTCTTTTTTATTATTTTTTTTGGAAATCGGGACACACATGTTAAAACGCTACCACCACACTACCGCACTGTAACTGTCCTTTTACACACACTACCGCATACGCAACGGGGTGATTCTGTTCTGTGAAAGTGGTGTATTCTAAAATACTTCACTCTGATGGTCCTAGTTCATCATTTGTGACTGTTACGGCTGTAGATATATATGTAAGCGGGCACGCCCTTTATACTTGGAGGCTTGTATTTAGGTTTTAAGTTCTGTTTACGTTTTTATCTCTGCTTGAGAATAGTTTTCGGTATTTTTCTTTTCTTTTTTTTTTGTTGGTATAGTGGTGTGCTAGCTGACATATGGCTAATAATTTAATGTTTTGTGTTTCACGTGGTGTAAATTGTTTTGCATACTATTGCATAGAATCCATTTTTTTCTCTAACTGAACAGACAGCTGTGCTGCTGGGGAGTTTGTTGGCCACTTCTTCTTCCCAGCTAAAGCACTAGGAAGTGGCGAAGGGTGGGCGTTTTGGGGGACTGTCTTATGTAATTTTGACGTTCGAAAAGTGCTGATCCTCAGCCTAGTTTGAATAAATGACTTTTGATTTTGATTTGATTTTGATACTGTCAAACTTAAATAACTAAAAAAACAAGGTATGTATTAACTATTGAGCAGGTATCGTTATTTTATTTGATTATATATGTCTTTCATAGCAGCCTCCTGAAATTTGACGAGGATGCAAAACGACACCTTGTATTATTAAATTACACAACTTTGCTTCGGTAGTTTTTGAATTAGCTTCAATGACACGTATTTATTCACTTGGTGTTCATTTGATGATGTTATAAAACTTTCTGTCACTGTCGTTTACTTAGCAAAGTGGTGTACGAATTGGTGTGGGGTAGGTACCCCTACAAAAAGGAAGGAAAACACAAAAAAAACTACTGTTGAGCATGACGTGCAGGGTTCAATTCCCGCAAGGAGCAAAACTGATATTGGAATTTTCCATCTGGAATTTCCCAGTAGCAGCCCAGAGTCTAGATTTGTGCCCGGTTGATGGCAATAGGCTCGCCCCCTATTACATGAGACTTAAACATAATCGGTGAAATGTGGGTGTAATATAGGTACGCCTCTGCTTAGCCCTTCGGGGAATACAGGCGTGATGTTATTTTATGTTTATAAAATATAAACCTCAAAAAATAATTCAATAAATTATTACAGTGAGAGATACAAATACATAAGTAAGTGCATTAGGAAAACTATTTTTTCCGCCTGACGCAGGTCCTCACCGGACACGGCAGGTTCGGGAGGTTCCTGTGTCGGATAAGGCGGGAGGAAACACCCGGGTGTCACCACTGTGTGGATCGCCCGAAGGACACGGTGGAGCATACGGTGGAGGTCTGCCCGGCTTGGGCAGAGCACCACCGCGCGCCGTGTCCTCGTGGAGGCGATCGGCGGCAGAGATCTCTCGCGTCCGGCCCTGGTTCAGGCCATGGTACGGAGCGAGAGGGCATGGGTAGCCGTCACCTTCTTCTGCGAAGCAGTAACGCTCGCGAAGGAGGAGGCGGGACAGTTAAGGGAAATGCAAATTTCGCGCTTTTCGCGCCCCTAGCCGCCGCAGGAGACACCCTGGGCGTCGGGAATCCTGGACAGATTTCCGGCCACCGTAGGCGCTCACCGTCCGGTAAGGACCGAGCCCGTGTCGACGGCGCGTTGTATTCCACGCACGCCTCAAAGAGATGTCGTCAGCACAAGCGTAGGGGTCCACTAGGGCCGATGCCTGCCGGGGTCGCGGGAAGGTACCAAATGGTTACCAAGGTCCCTGGCAACATAGGCAACCGAAGGAATACGGGTGTGTTTTAGTCAGTAAGAGTCTGAGAAGTTATTTGATGATTACCCAACCAAAAAAAAATGGAAACTATTTATTTTAAAACAAAATATGTACCTACATAATTTTAGAAAATAATATTAGGTATATTACGTGTCAAACTTAAGGGGACTACAGGACCTATACGCTAATTTTATAAGTTTTATAATGCCTAAAAATATATGATCCACTGCAGTAAACAAAATCAGAAAAATATATGATATTTTTAAGGATATATGCTAGGTAGGTAGTGTGTTGAAAACATAATATAACTAATTTGATATGATAGAAAAAAATCACGACGATTAAAAACCATACTAATACATGCAATCATTTTGATTTTTGTCAGATTATTCTACAACCAACATATTAGCTTTTTTTGTAAATCGATAATTGCTTCATATTTTGCAATAAATTACCGGCGTTGTGTCATCGCGCTTCTCTTTCTTTTCTATGCAGTCCGACAATGACCGCGCTTTAGGTGTTGTCGGCCTCTTAATGGCGGCTATGAAGTGCGCTGCTCGCTGCGCAGTACCCCACCCCTCACCCCCGCTGACACGTAAATTCGTTACTGCGCCGTGACTCACCTCATTTTCCGAGTGGCCATAAAGTTTGAATCGGGCTGTAAGCGTGAGCGCCTCAGTGTTAGGTGAGACTATGGATCGTATCTATGTGACTTGTAACTTATACTGAGCCAGAGAGTCAAAGATGATGTCAATGCCTTCATTGTTAAAGCAGATCATATTTTATGTGTTCTTCAAACCACACACTTCAATAAACTACATTGTATCATCGTGATTATTACGGCTTGTGACTAATACTGCTCATGGTTGGAAGTAAAAGCATTCATTAACCCAGAGGGAATTCCGGTGACCTATGACTGTATGGAATCATCAACCCTATTGTGGTACACGCGGCATCATGTCAAGCTATTCATTCCAGTATAAGCCGAGCTCTCATTTGACGGAAGTCCTATACAAAGCGAGATCAGCTTATACTGGAAAAGTATAGCTTGATATGTAGCCGTGAGTGCGAGTCACGCGAGCGTTCAGTTGTACTAAGCCATTACTGAGAATAACTGTCTATTATGTCGTTTTCGCCTGCCAATTACGTTACGAAGAAATTAGTAGGAAATGTGAGGCAGGACACTGGTAAGGAAAATCAGAACATTACGACAAGGAATTGGTTCTTAGTTATGGTTGGTTGCAGTTTGCGACAGCCTGTAGGGTCAGCAAGCTGAAGTGGCAGTGGGCTGGCCGTGTTTGTCAAAGGACCGATGGCCGGTGGAGCAGACGACTTCTGGAGTGGAGACCGCGTATCGGCAAGCGTAGTGTGGGATGCCTCCCAGCTAGACTGACCGACGACCTTAAAAAGGTGGCTGGGACAGACTGGATGCGGGAGGCGGAGGACAGGGTGTTGTGGCGCAGCCCGGGAAAGGCATAGGCCTTTCCCAGGCTCAGCCACTGCCACTGCTGGACATAGGTCCAGCAGTGGCAGTGGCTGAGTTGATTGATTGATTAATTTTGATTATGGTTACAAAACGATATTGGATCCCCCAGTAAATGCCTAGACAGCGATAACGATGGTGGTAAAGTCAGAAATGTGTTTGACAATAAGGGATCATACATAAAGTACATCACACTAATTTCGTGATTTTTAGGGTTCCGTACTTAAAGGGTAAAACGGGACCCTATTACTAAGACTCCGCTGTCGGTCTGTCTGTCAGTCTGTCCGTCTGTCACCAGGCTGTATCTCATGAACCGTGATAGTTAGAAAGTTGAAATTTTCATAGATGTATTTCTATGGCCGCTATAACAAAAAAATACTAAAAAACAGAATAAAATACATATTAAAGGGGGCTCCCATACAACAAACATGATTTTTTTTGCAGTTTTTATAGATAATGGTACGGAACGCTTCGTGCGCGAGTCTGACTCGCACTTGGCTGGTTTTTTTACCCCTCCCCCGTCCTTGTTACAGTTGACCACATTTGTGAGACCCCCTCCCCTCCCTAGTGTGACGTCACATATTTGCAATTTTACATCTAGAAATTATTAAACTACAGTCAATTGTCTAATAAAATTATAAACAATGAAATCACGGCAAAGCACTGCGCGTGTGGCGATATTTGTCAAAGGGCTCAGGCGGCAGGCACGTGACACTAGTAATGCGAATGTGAACTCGCCAACAAAACAATTAAAACCTTATGCGCATACAGATAGAGTTAGAAATATTTTTAAGATTTTCGTTAATAGTTCAAATTTGGCATTTAGATGTATACCTATTATTTATTTACATAACCAAATTACAAGATGATTATTAACATTAACTAAATTAATTTAAAACTAAGTTAAGCCTAATAAAGGCCCTCGGGGCATTGTACCGAGGATGCTGGCGGCATTTCCTCGCTGAATTGCAATGCTGATGCGTTGCGCGAGAAAGCCGCCAGCTTTTCGGTCACCAGTTACATTAACTAGACGTTTTGCGATTTCCGCAAATAACTTATACGCACTGGGACCCCACGGACCGAGGGTCTCGACGCCAAAGGGCACAAAGATGTAGCTCCCACCCCTTGTCACACAATGTCACACTTGGTTGACTCTTTCCCTTAACGTGTGACGTACTTTATGGATGGTCCCTAAGCTACCAAAATGCTTATGTCCATCCCGTTGAAATAGACTGTAGAAATACGAAACGCTTGTCGAGGCCCTCTGGTTTAGGTAAATAAAGGTAAACAAATTGTAAAAAGGGTTTTTACAGATGACACTTTCTTGCTCAAAAATATTTTGTAACATAAAACCAAATTAAATTTATTTATTTTTTATTTTTACGATAGTTTCCTCATTTATTAATATAGGTATGTTACACTTTATCATTTATTCTTAAACTACTCTTCGTAGATGTAACTGTTTGAGCACAATTTTTTAGATTTATAATAATACTACAATATTTTGTGATCTGTCTATTGTAAGGAGCCCAAAAAGACAGGTTATCTAAACGTCAACCAATTATAACGTTGCTAAATTTAAGAGTACAACTGTGACGCATGAAAACTGAAGTGACAGGTTTTACGTTACTTGAATGCTCTCTCGTCACCTGTTTTTATTTGTTTACGTTAAACCAACGGAGTATAGGATATTATTACTAGTCCGAATGAGTCAATTAGTAACCCTTGAACCAGTCTTCCCGCGTTGGTGACGTCAATGAATGTCTTGGGAGATTTAAGATGTCTAGCGTGAACGGATACCCAGGTATTCCTTATCCTTAACATTTTACCTTATACATATGTTCATTTGGAAAGGCCAGCGAGAGTCCGATAAGGAAAAAGTAATATCAATGTTTTTTGGCACTCCATCGGGGTTATATTGACGGCTTTAGATAAGATTAGTATCGTTATCAGAAACTCTAGATAGGGGGTATCACTCGGAGTAGGTTGACTACATTGAGTGATAGCTGACTCGCTGTCTTACAGCAATAGGTTTGTTGGTTGAACTAGTTGAAATGTCCAAATATTTGTTTTCTAGTTTGATTATATTTTCATGTGTGAAAAGTTTCATAGGTTTTTCAGGGTTCCATGGTCAACAAGGAACCCTTATAGTTTTGCCATGTCTGTCTGTCTGTCCGCAGCTTAGCTCACATACTCTTAATGCTAGAAAGCTGTAATTTGGCATGGATATACATATACAAATTAATCACGCCGACAAAGAGGTAAAAAAAAAATTTGAAAAAATAAATATAAAGACTTACATTTGCAGTTAGAGAATTGTCCGTGACGTTTATCGATGTGAGGGAAAACATATTTTTCGACTACAATGTTAAGTTTGTTTTTGAGATAAATTCATCCCAACTACAAGGGGTTCCGTAGTTGGGACAAATTTATCCCAAAAACAAACTGGTGCGTGGTCCGACACGCACTTGGCCGGTTTTTTGCCGGTGGGTCGGTTTTTTTTATCTATTCTTTAGTTTGTTTTTTATCTGTTTTTTTTCTCTAGGCCTATGCCCAGCAGTGGACTGTTACAGGCTGAGTTGATTGATTGATTGAATTATTGAGCGCCTTGCTCAAAATGTATAATTATTATGTATTATTTAGCATACTGTGTATCTAAATATACAATGAACGATTGTTTGTTTTCCCAAATAAAATAAAAATTATAAAATCACCTTTGCACGTATTTTTCTGTTCCTTTCTTCTTGTCTGTTTATTTGTGTGTACAAAAACTGTTAAAATAATTATTTCTCCTCCAACATACTCGATTTCAATATCATTTTGCCGCTGACGCAGTTGGCGCTCTGTCGTCGTCATTCATTCAGGTCATACGTTCATTGTTTTCGAATTGTTCTTAAAAAGCGTTACTTTCCTTTTTACTACACTTACGTGGGTTTTCTTTACGTCTAAAGGTCTTTCCAGAAATTTCAAGCGTGTGTTTCTGGCTAGACAATCATAGGAAAGTGCAGGATGATCCTCTGTCCATTATACAGGGTTACTCGTAACTCGACAACATTATTTATGAATTAATGGCAAAAATTGCCAAAAAATTAAATGTTTGATTAGTGATCTTCGCCAAAGTTTTAGTCATTTTTGAACTTTTAATTATTAACAACGATCTGCTACGGTAACAACATGTTAATAACTTAAATTCCAGTACAGTCGCGCCGCAAATCATTTTTAAATTGGCTTCATATGATTTAATCTGGGATTTTTCATAAGAATACTAAAAATAAGAATACTAACTAACTCAAAAACTACTGAATTTCGCTAGATTTAGTGATTTAGTGGCTTAATTTGTTGCATTTTAACCCTACTATAACGTCCTGCAAGGAATACGTAGAGTTACCAGTAGCCTTGTATAGGCGCCTACCTACACGATATTAATGTGTGAAAATTCGACTTTAAAAATCTTGACAATCCTGAAGTATTTTCTCCAAGTGTTCGCTGTATGATTTTGATTCAAACTGACATGAACCTATTGCTTAAAATGTACGTTGTATTAAAATGATGATTTTAGGCTGCGAGCTGGTTGTGTACATGAAATTAATCTTTGATCACATGAATGATAAATTAATTAATGCATGAGCTTTAGTAACTAGGTAGTTACGGTAAAACAGGAGCTTCTCTTTTAATGAAGTTCTGAGGAAGCTGCCGACGATGCCGTGGAAGTGGCGAAAGTAGTCATTCTCCTGCTCTTATCCCAATTTATTTGTGGTCGGCGCAACATGTCCCTTTCTTCCATACTTCTCTATTAGTTTTCATCTCGGTAGTCACCCCCTTTCTAGCCATATCATCTTTCACACAGTCCATCCATCGTTTCTTTGGTCTTCCCCTACTCTTATAGCCATCGAAATTCATACTCAAGGCTTTCCTCACGACATTTTCCTCATTCCTCCACATCACATGCCCATACCATGACAACCGATTTCCGCACAACTTTTCAGTCACCGATGCCACTTTCCTTCAGACTTCCATTTATTTACTAATTTCTTATTCTATCCATTCGTGTCACACCACACAACCTTCTTAACATTCTCATCTCAGCTATGCAATTGCCTTTCATTCATCCCTTTTGTGGCCCAACATTCTGATCCATACAAGACAGCAGGTCCATTGTTTTATATATCTTTCCCATAAGTGGCGAAAAAAGTGCCGACAAAATTTAATACACTGTCGTGCTATCGACACGACGAAGAAAATTCGCTCCTTTGATTACTTCTTGATCCGCCTCTTATCCTACATGCCATCATAATCAGCCTATAATGTTCCCACTGCTGCTGAGACACATGCCTCCTCTCTTTGAGAGGGAGTGGGCCGTAATATACCACGCGACCCAGTGCGGGTTGATGTCACATGTCTTCGAAATTTTGGTTCTAGGACATGCCGGTTAGGACACGATGTTTTCCTTCACGGTTTTGAGAGCAGTGGTGATGGAATTATTTACACAAAGTAAAGTGCCTGGGTTCGAACCTACGACCTACAATTCGTAAGTCAGGGCCGTTACCATCACATACAAAAAGTTACATACAAAACAACAAAAATCTGAAAAAATAAATCTTCAACGTTAATAAAAAATGGACCACATAACTTTACCTCAGCAAACTAAAAGTCGTGATATTGAAACCAGGTATTCAAATATCGAAGCGTGATTTGCGCGTTATCCGTTACGTTGAGGAGTTGGCATGTGGCAGATAAACATACAGTCACGAGAAAAAAGTCGTGTATCAACGTGTACACATTTGTTGTTTTTTCTAATATGTGATGCAGATGCAATGACTTAGACGGACAAAGTACTTACAGGACACTACGAAGTGACCAGCCTTCAAAACTTTTACCTACACTCTGAAAGCCAGCAAACATTGGCGTGGGCATTCCCTAAAGTTATGAGAAAACTTATCAAAGGAAAAGCTTTTGAAGCAATTCTTGTCTAACCGAGTTGTAACAGCATGGAATAGGCTCCAGGAAAATATTATGACGGCTCCCTCACTGAACTGCTTCAAGAATCGACTGGACAGATTAAATATCCAGTCGATATAATATAGTGTCTCTAACAAAATACCCTATGCATTAATCCAGGCTAAAAACTGTGTGCCAAATTTTATCCCTTCAGCCGTTTTGCGCCAATTCGGAACATACCCAGACAAACGGACAAAAATACAATATTTTTGGCATAAGATTCGTTCCCATACTTCATAACAATTAGGTTTTTCAAAAAAAATAATTTTACCGTACTGTAGTAACGAAGGCAAAGACTTCGTTAAGGCTCCTGCAGACTAGCGCGACAAGCAGTAATATGCCTGTCGCGCCCGTGATATCGCCTCAGTCTGCACTAGCCTTTACTATTTTATTATAGGTAAAGATGAGGCCAATCGCGACATCAATAGCGTTGTTTAGGTCCTCAGATGTGCAGAATTGATGTTATACATAGATATTTTTTTCCTTTCAGGTTTTAGGCTTGATTTCTACACTCGCGAGCAACCAAATCGACTCAAGCCTAGACGGCGCACATATACATTGATTTTCCTAAAACGATAAATGGTAATTACAAAAGTGATATGTCATTCGAAAGCTGAAGAATTAGGCTTTCAATTAACATCAATACCTTAAAAAAAAACTAAGTGCTGATTTATTGACACATTTTAATTGGCCGTCAGCGTAAATTACCTCTTTAGGAATCCGACTTGCGCTACCTGCTCCCGCTATAAAACCCCCCCTCTTCCGGTTTGTCTTATCCATCTCGATCTCAAAATCCCCACCATCAAGCAGTTCATGAAGCGCATCACGAAGCGCTTCTTCGACTCCGCCGCCACCCACCGCAACCCTCTGGTTGTGCAGGCCGCCAGTTATAGGCCCTCCACCATTAGCTCTATTCGCCGTCCAAGGCATACCCTCTCCGACCCCGATGACCCCATTACCCTCCTCCAGGAAAGCAGTAGGGCAACGAGTACAGTGCACAAATCACACCGACCTACGTTCCGACCTCGCCGCCGAGGTCCCTCGCGTAAACCCCGACGTAATTGTCCCCCCCGACCCTTGCTCGACGAAGTGCCAGCCCGCGCCGCAGCTGAGCCTGTAGTTTTAAATTCCCCGATAAATAATAATAATATTAACCAGATCCAGCCTGTCCCACCTTGCTGTCCTCCCCCCAGCGACGCCCTAAGCCGAGGTCCGTACCCCACAGGGGGTGCCCTTAGCGTGCAGTCGCTTAGTACTATAAGAAATTCGCCCCTGGCTGGAGGCTTTGAGTTCGCTTAAGGCAGCCACAGGAAAGTCCGGTTAAGTAGTCACGACCTCTCAAGGTCAACTACGAGATGCCATACAAAAAAAAAAAAAGTTTGTCTTATCAGTTGCTTGTTACAAGTTGACCGGTACACATATCCGTAAATTGCAATCCTTGTTTTCGCTAACCCATGGATACCACACCAGAAGAAGCCGCTCAAGTTGTTGCCTTGTTGCAACAGGGTTAAGTCAGCGAGCAGTCGCTGCCCAGCTCCACTTGAGCCAGTCTTCTGTATCCCGAGTATACAGACGGTTCCAAGAGACTGGTGCCTTCAATCGGAGACCAAGAACGAGCCGCCACCGGTGCACTTCAGAGAGAGACGACCGCTTCAATGTCTCAACCTCGCTGCGTAATCGACACCTTACGGGCGTTGATGTGCAGCAAGAATTGAGACGTGTACCACAACTGGCTGTCAGCGAGTGGACAGTGAGAAGACGCTTGAAGGAAGCCAACTGGATGCCAAAAAGACCTGCGACGGGCCCTAAATTGACTGCAGGCCACCGACAAGCGCGCCTTCAATTTGCTCGAGAGCATCTCAATTGGAGCGTTGCGCAATGGCGATCGGTCCTGTTTACTGATGAGTGCAGAATGTGTCTGCATGGCAGTGACAGAAGAGGCCGAGTCTACAGGCGTTCGGGGGAACGATTTGCCCAATGTTGTTTCGCTGAAACAGTGGCATATGGCGGCGGTTCCTGCATGATGTGGGCTGGTTTCTCTTTAGAGGGAAAAACCGAACTTGTTTTCGTGCCTGGGGGCGGCCGAGGAGGCGGGCTAACAACTGATCGGTACATCACTGACATTCTACTGGATCATGTTGTGCCCTACGCAGGGTTTGTAGGTGAATACTTCGTGTTAATGCACGACAATGCCCGCTGCCACAAGGCACGAGTCACTCGACAGTTTCTGCAAGAGGTCGAATTACGCACGATGGACTGGTCTGCGCTCAGTCCTGACATGAATCCCATCGAGCACTTATGGGACGAGCTTAAAAGAAGAGTTCGGGAAAAAAGAAGAGTTCCAGAAATCCAGTCCCTTCAAGCGTAGACGAGCTAAAGACAGCATTATTAGAGGAGTGGGATGGCATTCCTCAAGAAAATGTCAAAAAATTGATAAGGTCTATGAAAAACAGACTGCGGGGTGTAATTAGGGCTAGAAAAGGCAATACGAAATACTGATTTAAATTAATTTTATTTTTAAAATTTTTTGTTTAATTTGTCAAATACGAGACACGTACCCTTTTTCCTAAATTCCCGTTTTTCCTACTCTTGCGTTCACACATCATTTATTTCAAAAATGATGGATGATAATGATATCAAATTAAAGCTGACATCTTAAGCTTTCGAATGACATATCATTTTAATAATTTCCATTCATAATTGTAGTTGTATCAATGTATGTGTGCGCCGACAAGGCTTGAGTCGATTTGGTTGCTCGCGAGTGTAGAACCTGAAATGGGTGGGAAGGTTATTGTGTCTCTTAGTCTTTATTAAAATGTTAGAAGGATACTTTCCCTTAGTGCATACATATTTCCTCGCACCATTGGCAATTGTGGTTTGAATTCTGGCCAATTTATTGAGTGCTATTAACAATGGAGTAAACTGTATGCAAGCGAGGTCACTATGTGGTCACCAACTATTTACCACAGGAAAACAGCAGACAAAGTTGACACACAGATAACCTTGTAACAATGAGATATGTAAAGAAATATTTATACGGCTTAAACTTGCAATTTGTGAGTAGATACCATTGAGAAGTAAGTAAATGGATAAAACGCTATGAGGAATTTTACTCACTGACCTTGGTGGCCATATGGACCATTTTTCATGTTGAAGATGTGTAAGGCAAATACATAATCAGCCTATAATGTTCCCACTGCTGCAAATGTTAGATAATACAACATAAGTACGTAATGTATTGTGAATCTGTTTTTCCATCGTCACATTTATTTCCGTTGTGGCAGGTTGTGTTGTGCATAATTAGCCTATAATGTTCCCACTGCTGGGACACAGGCCTTCTCTCGGTGAAAAGGAGTGGGCCGTAATCCACCATGCAGGCCCAGTGCGGGTTGGTAGATGTCATATTTCTTCGAATTTTTGGTTCTAGGACATGTCAGTTTCCTCACTGTTTTCCTTCACCGTTTTGAAAGCAGTGGTGATGAAATAATTTACACAAAGTAAAGCGCCTGTCCGGGTTCGAACCTACGATCTACAACTCGTAAGTCGGGGCCGTTACCACTCGACTACAGTGGTAGTCGAGTGGTAACGGCCCCGACTTACGCCCGAGCAGTGGCTCTATCTACCTAAAATATGTAAATGCCAATTGGAAAAACTGTCATTTGAGGTTTCGGCCGTCATAAGCGATCCAATTAACGTTTAATTTCCGATAAGCTTCTTTTCCCGTCATAATATACTCAGGTTACCTATATTCATACGTCAAGTAAAGTAGCGCTATCTGCTTCCACGTTGTCCCTATTACTCCATTTGTCTACTACTCCGTGGCACCCGATTTAGCGCGAGTGTGTAAACATCTCAACGTGGCTGTCGTAATATCATTATCGTTGCACACGACTTGTAACACGCTTCATAATTACTGCATCCATTGTATTGTGTTCGTAATCAGTGTATTCACAGATTTTTAATCCACTTTCGTAATCGATTTTACGTAGAACAATACGTAATAGCTTAGGGTTCAGTAAATAGATGTCGGGACAAAGAGTGTCTGCACAAGGAGTTATATGAGCTTACCTTGAAAAAAAAGTTGTCGTTCAAACCAGCCCTTATTGCAATATGCAATATTTCCGGTTCATGCTGTGAGCTATCCCTTAATTACCTTAATTACCCTTAATTACCTAAAGTCGAATTATTAATTCACTGGAGTAATCTGACATGTGCTAGCTGTCACTTTGTGTAATATAATATAAAATTATATATTATATAATATAAAATTTAGATTCAAATTTAGGCATTTAGGATTCAAAACCAAGCAAATCGTTTGTTATCAACAGTATCCGCTTTAATAACAAGTTGCCAAAGTCAGTTACAGAACTTAGCGATGGAAAGTTCAAAACCCACATCAAACGTGTCCTTACCAAAAACGCATATTATAAGATTAGAGACTACGTTGAAGACAAGGAAGTTTAGCAATAATTCCTTCTGCACATGTGGCTTCCCTGGTACCTCATAAACGGCATAACTATGTTAATGTCTAATAACTGCTCCCAAATTACGATGTTTATTATTATTATTTTTTTTATACAAATTTTCTTTTTGACATATTATTTTCACTGTTTGACATTATATACCTAAAATTTTGATTTCAGACTTGTTGTAATAGCAAACTTCATTTGGTTTGAATGGGTTTTTATTTTTATTATTTTATTAATATTTTACACAGATTTGTGTGTACCTTGTGAATGTGAGAACGTTGTAGGCTTAATAGACTAGATATTGTGTAGACCTTTTTCTTTTTTGTTAAGTACCTGGTACGTCTCGACAGGCCTACACTGTCCTCCCATACCTATTAAACACTAATTTGAAAACATTGTAAAAGCCAATTATTTTTAAAAGAGTAACCGTGGAGTTTCTTGCCGGCTCTTCTCCATAGGGAACGACCCATTGGAACCGTGCACCTAGCTTCTAACGTTTCATAAGTGCCCATGTAGGTTTATGTGAAATAAAAATATTTTGATTTATTTATTTTGAATAAAATGGTCATATTTATTGTAATGGTGATCGTTTAGTTTAATCGATTTATACAAGTGTAAAATAAATTTATTATAATAAGTGTAAAACCCTAGAATACAGTAATACAATAAATATCACCATTTTATTAAACAAAGTGACAGTTAGCACATGCCAATTAAAATTCCACGTAAAGTCGAATTAACAATTTGACTTTACGTGGAATTTTAAACAAATAATAAATAAAAAATAGAAAGCGATCGTATCATCGTATGGATATTGATATAAGTGGCGCCCGCATAATAATATAATTATTGGGCTTTTTTACATCTTCTGTCATTTCCAAAAGTGTCGAGGGCCCCTACGTACTTTGATATAATAATGCAGACTAATTGACTGTTTAATATTTCAAGATAATTGAAAAATCAATAATTATTCCATTTGTATTCGTACTATAAAAGAAACAACAATTTTATTTAGTTCACTTCACTTGCTTTTATTTTAGTTTAACTGTACTATGTGAGATTATAAACGCTGTATTTGAAGAGAGGAGCTTGATGACTTCTTTTTCCCAGCTAAAGCACTAGGAAGTGGTAAAGAGCGGGCGTTTTTGGGGGACTGTCTTATGTAATTTTGACGTTCAAAAAGTGCTGGTACTCAGCCTAGTTTGAATAAATGACTTTTGATTTGATTTAATTTAAATTTTCAAGTCTTGGCCGTTTATCAACTTAACTGCCGCCTTAATGCTAGTTACAAAACACTGGACCCGTTTTTTGTACAAAACTGTAATTTCAAGAATCATCTTCTGTGTAAAAAGTTCAAATTGCGGACACTAAATGACGAATCGTTTTCAACGTTTGATGACACTTGCAAAAAAACTTAAAACACATGTCATTAGACGAGCCATTTCTGATTTAAATTGGCGTAGCTTGGGAATGAAGAATTTTGCGTAAAGAGCACAGCATGTGTTAAGGTCACGGATATTTATGGTTAAGGTGGATCCGTAGTGATAGCCCTCAAAATTATAATTTTCTTACGTTTTTTTGTAATTTTCAAGTCAGTTTGATCAGGATATGACTCGCGACTATAACAAATATGTATTGACATAATTATAATCAATATAATCATTAATACATCTCTCTAGAATTGGTCTATTGAATTACTTTTTCAAGAAATCATGACATTTGAGACCAATTCTAACTTAGAGAAATGTAGGTACGCGCGGTTTCCTAAAACTGCGGTGGCCGCCACATAGCGTTAGCAATTAGCCAGCGAATGACGTCACTGAAACGTTATTTATAAACGTAAGTTGGTCTGTTTTCCTAGAGAGCGTTTTTTGACACCATAAAGTTAAACCCTTGGCTCATTCTCATGACAGTCGTCACCGCTCTTCTATGAATCCGTAACTTAAGCGCGTTGCTAGTTATAATAGCGAAAATTTCACAACAAACCCTCGCAGCCAGTATCTTCGCGGGGTAGAACCCATACCACATTGCCTATTTATTGACGTAAAAACTTCTTTGGCCGCATTGAGCGATTTTTGGTAGGGGCAAAACTTATGGCTTCGCGTCACCGGCATGCTAACCGATTTTTTTTGTTTTGCGATTTCCGCAAATAACTTATGCGCACTGGGACCCCACGGACCGAGGGTCTCGACACTAAAGGGCACAAAGTTGTACTCTCTGCCAAGGCCTCTATATTTAATATGTTTATATTATATTATTATGTTATTCCAAAGTTTTAAGTTTTCACTTCTGTCGGAAGTTCCGACTCCCTATTTTTTAAATTTATTATTGTATTCATGTTCTTTAAAAAAGGTTACATAAAGTCGAATTATTAATTCATTGGAGTAATCTGACATGTGCTGGCTGTCAGTTTGTGTAATAAAATTGTCATATTTATTGTATTATAAACTTTTACACTTATTATTATACATTTATTTTACACTTATATACATCAATTAAACTAAACGATCACCATTACAATAAATATGACCATTTTATTACACAAAGTGATAGCTAGCACATGTCAGATTAATCCAGTGAATTAATAATTCGAGTTTACTAACATCACATCGCACCTTTCCACCGTGTCTTTGCAAAGGCGAACGGTAGGCTTGTATGGGAATTTCGTACAGCTAATAAAATTTCGTGTTTTGGGATATTTTTTGTTTTATTTGGTAGTTTTAGTTAATAGCTTTTTTTATAAACATTTATTTTATTTATAATTAATTAATTCCTAATATTACTTCATCTAAGAAGAGGGCAGGTCTGGTAATACCCTCATGGCGAGCATAGCTTAAATTCCAACATAACTGCGTTTAGTTTACGACTAAATTACGTATAGTTCCTAAAGTCTTTTTTTATACCTATTATTAATTAATCCGAACTTTTAAAAATAGTACACTTACATGAAAATAAATGGCTTAGTTGCCTTAATATGTGGTACAAATTCTATAACAAAACAACAAAAAAAGTTAGCGGTACGAAATCTGCCGTTCACCTTTAGCGTTACGAATGCGATGCAGTGCCGTCTATGTGTATCCGCCCTAACATCGTACATCGAACTTCAGAAAATTACCTATCATAGTTGACAATCAGGAGGCCATTAGTCCATCTAAATTATTTACTATTATAAACCTAATGTTAGTTTATGGAAACGTCGGACAAATTGCTCTTATTATTGGAAAATCGACTTCCTTTGAATAATTGCACCGGAGTAACGTTTTGTTCATTATCTAAATGATTGCTGCCGCTATGTCAAGATTTTAAAGTGAAAGGATTTAATCATAAGCCTTGTATGAAATCAAATTAGAATTAAATATTTATAAAAGAATAACATAAAAATCTTACTGTCTCGTTGGTCTAGGGGTCGCAAGCGCTTCTGCTCTGCATGGGATCCTAGGTTCGGTTTCCAAGTCGGGTAAAGTGTTATTGGGATTATCCATCACGAATTTCTAAGTCGCAGACCAAAGTCTGGATTTGTGTCTGGTTATTGGCAATAGGCTCGCCCCCTATTACTATTAGGTACCTACTCCTCTGCCTAACCTTTCAGGGGTTACAGGCTTGATGTTATGTCATATATATTTATATTATATTTTTTTTATAACAAAAATAAACTTAAGAATTAAAACCCAACGACAAAAACGCCAACTAAAAAGGTATTACAAGACATCACACACGGACAAATAAAGTGGAGTCACACGTCATGTCTACATAATCAGCCTATAATGTTCCCACTGCTGGGACACAGGCCTCCTCTCTGTGAGAGGGAGTGGGCCGTAATCCACCACGCGGGCCCAGTGCGGGTTGGTAGATGTCACATGTCTTCGAATTTTTGGTTCTAGGACATGCCGGTTTCCTCACGATGTTTTCCTTCACCGTTTTGAGAGCAGTGGTGATGAAATAATTTACACAAAGTAAAGCGCCTGTCTGGGTTCGAACCCACGACCTACAATTCGTAAGTCGCGGCCGTTACCACTGGGTCATGTCTAATTAAGGCAAATTGAACAGATTGATTTTTATTTAACTTATTTTGGGGTTGCGGATCATTCATAATTCTACCACTCAACCACCTCTTTGTTTTGGTGAAATTCAACAGTAAAATTGGGGCTTATGTACCTACCTATATTTTCAGAAAGTACTCCACAGAACAAACATGATAACAGATATGATGAGAGATAATGTGAACAGATATACATACATACATGTAACATAGCCTGTTAAAATCATAACCCTCCTTTGGCTTCGTCGTAGTCGGGTGAAAAAGGTAGGTTGACGATCAAAAATAATGAAATTGAGTCCCAAAAAGAAGTAGTGAAACTTTATAAAAAAAAAGTAACTTTAAATCTCGTCACTAAGGAAAAAATAAAACTAAATACAGCCAACCGATTGGCTCCGAAACTAATCACCGATTCCTCAGCACCAACACCCAAATTCTTTATGAAAATAAAGTATCATCGCAAACAAAACTCTTTTGTTCCGGAATTTTCGCGAATTGTTCCGAAATCCGGATCGTTCCACTGCGATGACGTCGGTGTCCATTTCGATCGCTTTTTGTCACGGATCATGGTATAACTACGGTATTTTCAATTGTGGCATAGGTAGGGTTGAACCAATCCCGTCTATTGTTTCAGTAAGAAGCAGTGTCATCCAGTGACGGGCGATTCGATTGTTTGAGGGGCCCAGATTTTCGCAAAACCTTTTCAAATCTTCTAGCTATAGTTCACTGAACTACAAAAAGAACGATGATGTACCGGAAATAACAGTAATTCAGATTTAAAGTCGAATATCACGAAGTACCTACTTATTTTTTTTTTTTACTTCTTTACATGTCAGTGACATTTACAAATAAGTTCTTAGCACATTTCTCCTCGAACTACAAACTTCACTCAATTTTTTAACACCTTTTATGAATAAAATTAAGTAAGTAAGTAGGTAGGTACTGTCACGAGTCACGACATTTGCAATGTCAAAAAAATATAAAAATTACGCTAATCAGCCTATAATGTTCCCACTGCTGGGACATAGGCCTCCTCTATTTGAGAGGGAGTGGGCTGTAATCCACCACGCGGGCTCAGAGCGGGTCGGTTGATGTCACATATCTTCGATTTTTTTGGTTCTAGGACATGCCGGTTTCCTCACGATGTTTTCCTTCACCGTTTTGAGAGCAGTGGCGAAGAAATGATTTACACAAGAGAGATGAATAAAGCGCCTACCTGGAACCCACGACGTACAACCAGGGCTGGATTTAGGGCAGGGCAACAGGGGCACTGGCCCCGGGCCTCCACAAAGAAGGGGCCTCCACAATTAGATTTTTCATTGATTTTTATATGAATAAAATACTTCGTTTGTGTCCTTCAAAAAAAAAAAAGAGTCCACAATCATAACTTCGTAAGGTACCTTCTTTGAATTGTTTTTTTTTATCTGTTTCACAAATTTTTCGGGGCCTCCACTTCTTGGTTGCCCCAGGGCCGCCACAACTTTAAATCCGTCCCTGCCTACAACTAGTAATTCGGGGCCGTTATCATTGGGCCACCACTGCTCAAAATTACTACTTAATAGTAAGCAAGAAAGTAATTTTATAGACAAAATATAAAAAAAATATTGTTGCTATGACCAAATTACAAAGAGAACAAACAAAATCAAATACGTATTTTTGTTCAAAATCCAACTATCACTACCCTCTAACGAACATTTACAAGCATCAAAACGGGAAATAAATAATCCTCTTATCATTTAAAAATCTTAACATTTCTCCATTTGACGTACCTACGGCGCGGCGGCGGCATTTCTGTGAGATATAAACAAGATGGATGCGTACTCGGTGCTACGTTGTCAAATGACCGTGACCTTCAGGGTTTGATCGATCGATCATTTTGGATCGATGTGGGATTCTGTTCCTAACCGGTAGGTTTGTCTGGTAAGCTCGTATCTAAGTTGTTGAGTACATTAAATAGGAGTAAAACAACCATTAGAGGGATTTCTCTTCGGTACTGATACAACTTAAACACATCACGAGGTTACAAGGTAAAACATAATGAGGTCACCTACTTCATTTATCTTACAAAACATTTTTGGAAACACAGTAGTTATTTTCTAAGTACGCAAAAATCAAATAATATTGAAATGGACTTTGTTTCCCAAAGACACATACTAATGAGAAGTTGAGACAAAAAAAACATTTGCCAACTATAAAGCGTTAAAAACAAGTATAAATAACAACGCGCAAAACACAAAATAAAGAATAAGCGACAGAAACAAGCCGTTATCATTTTTTTGCGGTATAAAAATTTGCATTATGATAGTGTCATTATTTAATTTTAATAAACTACTCACAATCAAATGGTTTTTTATTGATACTTTACTTTATAGCAAAGGTCAAAATAATATGACGTTTGAGTATCTAACATTAACCTTTATTATTTTCTCCATTATAACTACCTATTCACAAAAAAAAAAAAATAAGTAGTTCCCAATAAGAACATAAAGTTTTCAAAGTTAATTTATCAATTACCAAGCGTTAATGAGTTCAGAAGTCACATTGTCTAGAAGACTAGATACGTCTGCTTACATAGTAATAATTATGCAGCTGAGATAGGTAATACTTATGTAGGTACTTAAAATTATGACACTTTCTGTTAGTGCCTATAGCTTGAGTCATTACTCATTGTGGGGCCCGGCCGACACCACAAGTAACACTACGCGGGTTAACCGACCTCTTGTGGTCACTATCCTCTAATATTATGGATTTAGGACATGTCTACGCGATTGTACTTAATAAAAGAGACGGTTAAGATTGAGTCCTTATATTTTTTAAATTCAAATCTGGCTGCAGCTTCTAAATTAAAAGTCCATAGAGATCCTATTTACTTTTGTATTATTAAACAATGTTCTTTTTTTAAGGCAACGAAATAAATACAAACAGCCTACTGACTATGATCAATGTTGAACTTTTACTTGTATAATAAAGAGACTGTCTATTGGGATGATTATTTTCAACTGACGAAGAACATCAATACATCGCTGTCAATCAAAGCGATGGTAACAAAAAGAGTCGTAAATAATATGGAAAAAGTGAAAGCTCACGGAAGCTAATTGGGTACAAAACTCAGAAACACACTTACTCGTAGTAAGTATTAATTTATGCTTCTGTAGTAAACATGTCATATTGATAGAAGATATTATATTTCTGGAGATACAGCAACTGAGTATTACGTAAATATGCGTGTTGCGTAAAAGAAACAATAATTTTGTCGAATAAATAATAAATTCTTACTTTTCAATAGACGATGAGTGATAATATAGATTCTTAAAGTACAACTTAGATTTTTTTTTAAAGACTTAATTAAGCTCATTATGAGTAAATAGCTCATTGGAAACAGGTGCGTATTATAAAACTGTTCCATTTTGCAAGCGTATACGGTAGCAAGTATATACGGTACATAAAACAAAAAATCTATTTATTTTTTTTTTGTCTGTTCGTTTCGGCTAATCTCCGAAACGACTGGAGGACTGGAATCTGGATTTTGATGGGACTTTCACTGGCGGATAGCTGATGTTATAAAGAGTAACGTAGGCTGAGCACATTTAATTTACAAAAAGTCACGCGGGCGAAGCTGCGGGCAGCAACTAGACAATCATAAGGAAATCAAGTCACCAATCAGTGTTAATGAATTGCAATATAACGTACTTAGATATGAAAGCAATAACACGGAACACATGTGACAATGTCTATTCCCATATTTTTAAGAACGCTTGCCTTCTAAACTCAGGCTCGATCTGTCACCCTCACGCCCCTAGCCACCACGCCTGGACGTCGAGAATCCCAGGCCTATTCCCGGCCACCGTAGGCGCGGGCTGGCGGAGGGTGAGCAATGGGTAGCTCGCCGTCCGATAAGGACCAGGCCCGGGTCGACGGCGCGTTGTGTTCCACGCGCGCCTCAAAGAGATGTCAGCACAAGTTTAGGGGTCCGCTAGGGCCAATGCCTGCCGGGTTTGCGGGGAAGTCCGAAAGGGATACCGTGGCTTCTGGCAACACAGAGGCAACGGGACGAATACGGGTGGGTTATAGTCAGTAAGAGTCTGACACACCCTCCCGCTCCGCCCAGAGCCGGAGAAGTTATTTGATAATATCCCATCCAAAGAAAAAGGTTCGATCTGTCAAAAAGATCTTCTAATATCAATCAATCTGCCTAGCTTTGAACGAATGCCTATCGGACCTATACAGCCAGTTACTGGGTGACACCATACCGCTTAGTAAGACTGGTTGTCAGACTTTCGGTCTTCTGACTATGTAAAGACTGTCAAAGATCTGCGAAAAACAGCTCTAATACGAGTATACTAACATTTTTGACAAGTTTGACATTGATTTTATCGTTGCGATGAAAATTTACGCAACTTGAATTTAAACGTTTTTATGTGCGACAATTGGTCATCTCATGATATTACGTTATGGCTTTCTTTTGGAATGGTTCCCATAATAAAATAAATACAGTACGAGGAAGTGACGAAATAAAGAACAATATTATCAGCAGACCTTTTTATCTCCTGCAGGCTTAGCACGAGAACCGTAGAGAAGTGTTTTGTCGACAGAAGAGTAGACAAAAAACACGTTTCCATGTAGATAGTTTTCTACCGAGAAATGTAGACAAAGATTGATATTCTACAATAAATTATAAACAGAAAATGTCATGCTAAGCCTGCTGAAAGATTTACCTTTAAGGCTTCTACATACTGGCGCGACATGTCGCGCGACGCGTTGCGACACAAAGGCACCGCTTGTAGCGCTACACGCGGTGTCTTTGTGTCGGGTCGCGTCGCGCGACAAGTCGCGCCAGTATGTAAAAGCCTTTACCTTTAAAAGTCTTAAAAACATCATCTCCCAAAAATTACTTTTATCCTTTGAGGCTTTAAGCTAAAAGTTTTTGTAATCATTCAGGGACAGCCTAAATCCGGTAATACACTTTAAATGAACTAACATCACTCGGAAGTGTTGAATATAAGACGACATAACATTCCAAACAGAAACCATTTTCTTCAAACTCTTACGCATCCAACTAACACGTAGAAAGCACTTAACATTAGTCGCTTGCTCTATTTACATGTATGTACTACATTAGAGGGAAAATACCCGCGGGAAACCGGTCAGCTACACGATGCAGGAAGGGACAGAAGTTCATGAATCTGACAAAGTGGTATTTAAGGTTGGTGTGGCGTTTGCTGTCAGCGTAAACGTCACGGAGTGCCCATGCTCTTTAGAGTTCCGTAATCAACAAGGAACCCTTATAGTTTCGCCATGTCCATCTGTCTGTCTGTCTGTCCCCAGCTTAGCTCAAAGACTCTTAGTACTAGAAAGCTGTAATTTGGCAGAATTTGAGTAAACATATTATTAATCACGCCGACAAGTGATAAAATAAAATATTGAAAAAAAAAATTGTACTTACCTCCCTTGCACTTTGCACGTAAGTGGGGATGATATTTTATTTTTCTCGTCCTCCCCATGGTGTGGGGTATCGTTGGATAGGCCGTTCAAAAATACTGTGGGTCTCTCAAAACCATTTTTCGATTCTGAGATCCGTTTTCGTAGTATTAAGCTTTAAAGTGATATTTTTTGTAGAGTCGAATGTGTACTAATGTGTATGATATTTTTTTTTACCATTTAGGTGGCACGGGGAGGGCCCCATGCCACCTTAATGCTAAAAAAATATCACAGCTATGTAGGCTTTACATGTTAATGAGTAATAGTCCACCAACTTAAATTTGTAGTTGGAATGTATGGGAAAACATGTTTTTCAACTACAATGGTAAGTTTGTTCTTAGGATAAATTCTTCCCAACCCTTCATTGGGCATGGTCCGACACGCACTTGGCCAGTTTTTCTTAAGCTACAGCGGGCGTTTAAATGCCTTCAGCACATTAATTTCTATGTCAACCATTTTGAGTCAACAGAGATGGTTGCTATGGAAAAATTTCCATAGCATTTACAAAGACATTATTTTGTAAATGCTATGGGAATGAACAGTATTTGTCTCTGGTCTTGCCTAGACGCAGTATGCATTATGTTTATAGGAGACTCAAGCTAAAGGATTTGCAACGATCTAAAATCACAGAAAATATATTCATCTCATCATCATCATCAACCTAGCCTTTTCTCCAATATCTTGGGGTACCAGTCCTTTCTACACAGTGACTGCCTATCTGACCTCCACAACCCAGTTGCTAGGTAACACGATAAACCATGGTAAATCTGGTTGTCGGTTTCCGGCTTCTGACAACCCATCTATGGTTTCAAATCTGCGATCTGGAATTGTCTGTAGACCACGTTGCATTGCATCATTATTATTCATCATACTCCAAGCCCTTTCCCAAGTGCTCAACTTCAGGCTTAGCATGAGGCTTTCTAAACTACTACTCGAATGAAGAAAAGAAATCTCTTGTCTGCATTTCTCGGTAGAAAACTGACAACTGTCAACCCGGAAACGTCATTTTTGTCTACTCTTTCGTCGACAAAACGCTCTCAATGGTTCTCGTGCTAAGCCTGCTGCAAGAGATCAGACAACTGATAGGATTATTGTTGATTTCCTCATATGACTTCAGTACCTCAGTAACTTTTACATTCTACATCAAACTATCATCATTTAAGTTAATTAATTAGCTGCAAGTTGTTACACCAAAAGCCCATTTAAACCTTCTGACCCTATCTCCATAATGTCATCACTGTCCTCGGATTGGCCAATAGGAACCAGTTGTGGTGCATATGCGCACGCGCAGGTGCGGCGCCGCGCTGTCTACCCAATGGACGGGTTGACGCAATTTTACTTTTATTTATGTAAATTAGTATGTTAGCGGTACTTAATGATATTCTTGATTGATTTTTGCATAATATTGGTTACTGATTCTTGTGTAAGTTGATGAATGATTGAGTTGGGTTATGTCATTATTCATTAACTAGGTACTGCTTTTGGTTTTCACCTAAACACATTACAGCAAATCTGCCTAATTGAAGTTAATTTGTACAGGAAATTAATTTCTTATCATTAATTTTGTTGCTTTCCTTATGCAAGTTTATTAATAGTTTATTTCCGTGATTAGTTATTAATACCAAACTTATTAGTTAATATGTTCCAATTTCTAATCAAATCTGTGTAGTAATAAATAAGTTTTTCTATATCCGTATATTTTTTAAGTAACTTGGACTTCCAAATGAACCTGAATATGGTCCATATTTAACAATAAGATGTATCGTATCTCACACCACAACCAAACAATAAAATGGAAAGGCAAAACATAATAAATAATGTAGTCTCAAAGAATTAATATGAAAACAATCAAATACACGCACGAATCTTTCAATGTCTATTGAAAGCCTACGCCACGCAAGCGCGTGAAGGGTATGAAGATCCTACTCAGTTATTTGTGTTGCCAGTGTTGCCACATTCATTTAAGAGCAACAATGGGCAATCACTCAAGGCGGTGGACCTAACAATCGATGCGTAGGTGAGATGATGATACTTGACGTTTAACATGGCCTATGCACGCACTTAAACAAACAGACGAAAGCGATTATCTATTTTTATTACCGACGTATATATCGAATACGTTACGGCTGCAGAAACCCAAGTCTGACGACCAGTTCTACCAAGGGGTATCGTGTTCGGGTACCTAGTAACTGGGTTGTGGAGGTCAGATAGTCGCTCACTCCGTGTAAAATACTGGTATTTAGCTGTATCCAGTTAGACTGGAAGCTGACCCTAACATGGTTGGGAAAAGGCTAGACCGATTGATTGTTTATCTCGAATACAATGAACTGTGAAACAAGAACAATAGATATCTACTTAAGACGCTGATAACACTTAAAACCGCTGTCACTTTCACATTGCATAGAAAAGAAAGAGAAGCGCGATGACACAACGCTTGTAATGTATTGCAAAATATGAAGCAATTATCTATTTACTTAAAATTGAGTTGAGTAATCGAAAATAAAAAAAAACAAGTTCTGCGTTCAAATAAGACGTTCTTGTTATTAATTAAATACGTAACGTATGTTGATATTTAATACAGGTATTTTGGATTAGAACTCAAGGTAAGAGGTTAGTTTAACGTTAGTTTGTACCCGTTTTTTTTTTCAAAACGTTTTTTGGTAACAACCAGTTCTGGGAAATATTTTCAAAATTAACATATATTTTTTTCCGCTACCACAAACTATACAGATTTGGCTTTTTTTTAAGAGAAGCCTATTTTTGTCAATTGGCTCTTGTCAGCGCCTTAAGGCACATATTTTAGTGACTTAAATCTGTTATTAAGCCCTCTTATAATGCAAGTAAGTTATGCAAAAAGTGTATGTTAGACTAGAACGCATATACTTCAATTCTATAAGTGAATGTTTAAGTATTGTAGTAAAATACTTTATAAAATAAATTCAGGAAGTAAGATCTACCATCTACCCCAAGCATAAAAAACGATATTACTTTCAAAGTACTTGAAATGTTATCATGTTTTTTTTGTATGAACAGATTATTTTATGATCTATAATTCTATCTGTATTTTTTTTTAATTATTGCTATACTGCTATATACCCCTTCAACTGTTATAATTCTCCAAATCGATATACGCTGTGCCCGACAGGATCCATAATTGTTTCTATTTTTTTTTTCTTTTTTCCACTTGTACATTATGGATTGCAATAAACGATTTTGATTTGAATTGATTTTGATCATATATTCGTTACTAAAAATAAATATTCCCTATGAAACCGAACGGCGACGCGGCGTGAGCGCGCATTTGCAAGATCAACGGCGACTACGCATCTTCCAGCCCAAAGCAAAGGACTTGCTCGGATACAGAGAATAGCTTTTGTTAATTTAGTCATCCAAAAGTCATCATTCAATAGTCGAGAAGGCCAGCATGTAGGTAGAAAGAGAATAAAGAACAGCATTATTATAAAGTTGGAAATTACAGTTAATATCGATGCTTGAAAGGCAAAATTTACTAAGCGACATAGGGCAAATTTGACTTTACATTATTAGAGTAGATTTTTCAGAATAAAATCATATAAATTCTTGTAATCATCCTACAGGCGTAAATCTTACTGTTTTGGAAATCTTATTTATCTAATCATCTGAATCAGAATTCATATGATTTTTTTCTGAAAAATTGACTTTAATAATGTAAAGTCAAATTTGCCCTATGTCGCTTAGTAAATTTTGCCTTTCAAGCGTCGATATGTAGGTTGTATCGAAGACGAAGATAGGTTGCATCGACCCCAAATAAATCAGGAAAATTTTCGATGATCGTTGTAAATGTTAAATTTAAAAATAACTAAGACAAAGTTCATCGTAGAAAGCCGTCGATCTATTTACTAAGGCCTAGCCCGCACTGCGATTTTATTCACGCGAAATTATTATCGCAATTCCGTAACGCATGGTATCTTGTATCTTTCTACATGCACTAGCGATTTAAAATTCGCACGGTAAAAAAATGTGGTTTGATATAGATTTGGCGCGAAGCGGTGCGAATATAATTCGCGCAGATATTTTGTGGAATATGGGGGGGAAATCGCGCGAATGGGCGCTCACCGTGCAGTAGTACACTACTATACAGTATAGGAGACCGGGCTGCCCACAGATCGGTAAACTTAGGTAAACTTGTTGGAACAAGTTTGATGCGAAATACGACAATAGAATGATTAAGGTAAGATTGTGGGAGGAAATGTATTAACATCAACATTATTAATATATTTATTTACATAACCAAATTACATGATGATTATTAACATTAACTAAATTAAATTAAAACTAAGCCTAAAAAAGGCCCTCGGGGCATTGTACCGAGGATGCTGGCGGCATTTCCTCACTGAATTGCAATGCTGATGCGTTGCGCGAGAAAGCCGCCAGCTTTTCGGTCACCAGTTACATCAACTAGACGTTTCGCGATTTCCGCAAATAACTTATGCGCACTGGGACCCCACGGACCGAGGGTCTCGACGCCAAAGTGCACAAAGTTGTACTCTCTGTCAAGGCCTCCATATTTAATAGCCAGTATGTCTACGCAGGTAGCGTCCCACACAAGCATCCGTCCCATACTCCACGGGACCAAAGACACACCATCGGGTCTTTTGCCATCATCTCTGACAATGCCAGTCGGCTCAAGAAGAGCAGGCACATTGATGTTGGCAAGAGACCGGCGGATTATGTCATTAAGTGTCGCATGTCTTGAAAAGCGGCCTGCAATTTTTTGACAACAAATTAATTAGTTCTGTTGTCCATTATAGACATTCATCTCAGCTGAGATCCGCATAGAATTGACAAAAATCGCGAGGAATTTTATTCGCAATGAATGCTAGTTTGCACCGCGCGATGTTTATTCGCGCCATTTATATTCAGTGTACGAATATACATAATCAGCCTATAATGTTCCCACTGCTGGGACACAGGCCTCCTATCTGTGAGAGGGAGTGGGCCGTAATCTACCACGCAGGCCCAGTACGGGTTGGTAGATGTCACATGTCTTCGAATTTTTGGTTCTAGGACATGCCGGTTTCCTCACGATGTTTTCCTTCACCGTTTTGAGAGCAGTCTGCTGATGTAATAATTTACACAAAGTAAAGCGCCTGTCTGGGTTCGAACCTACGACATACAACTCTTAAGTCGCGGCCGTTACCACTGGGCCATCACTGCTCAAAATTATTACTTAATAGTAAGCAAGAAAGCAAATCTATAGACAAAATATAAATCGCGCGAATAACATCGCGCGGTGAGATTTCGCAGTGTGTGGAAAATACCTACGTAAGCCCAATAATTCTCCTACCAGGAACTTTCCTGTTATTGCCACATCCTACCTACTTAACTAGCAATAGGTACAAGGGGAGCATAATAAACAAGCGTGGAACAATTCTATCCTCTTCCATTGCGCAAGTTTCCACTGCGTTTATTACAGCCAGCTGTTAAAGGGAATTGAGTAATAAATGCAAATACCACTTTAATGTTAGTGGAGATTCTATGGTTAATATATTGATGTTGTACACACGGCTACATAGCTATACAATTCCAGTATAAGTTGATCTTGCATCGTATAGGATTTCCGTACAATGATAGGATACTGGAAATGTATAGCTTGATATGTAGCCATGTGTACCAAACCATATGCGTTGAATTCGTCTCGTACCAGCTCATATTATATATTTCCAATAGGCAATTTATCTATTGACTGGAATAAAGACATGTGTTAATAATTTCATCCACGTTAAGGCTCGTGCAGACTGGCGCGATACCGCGGACGCGATTGGCAGCGCGACACTTTCCATGAAGTTTTCATAGAAATTGTGCTACTAGTGTCGCGTCGCGCCTGTCTACCTTTATGTAACTACTAGTTGTGCCCCGCGGTTTCACCCACATAATTCTCGACCCCGTGAGAATATCGGGATAAAAAGTATCCTATGGCCTAACCCAGGTCAGGTATTTTAGGGTTCCTTGTTTACCACGGAACCCTAAAACTGGGCGAAAGTCAGTCATTGTTGCTTTTTTTCAGACTATCAACATTGAAACAATTATGCACGGGTAAATACTGGTTTCTTATCTCATACAATATAACAGATAATATTTATTATAACATCGAGGAATGTGCGTAAGTTCATTGACCGTGATCGGCACACATGTCTGATCGATTTAATTGCCAATCAATAATATGAAGTATCGCCAATAGGAGCGACAATGATACGAAGATACGTCGGGTGAAGCGACTTGTTACTGGCAGTGAGTACCGACGAATACTTTGGATTGTTTAGTTAGAAGATAAAAATCTTTTAGCTACGACTTGTAAATGCGTGAAATTCAGGATGAAGGTAGATTAGTTAAGACGCTGACAACACCTAAACCGCGGTCACTGTCAGATTGCATAGAAAAGAAAGAGAAGCGCGACGACAAAACGCTTGTAATTTATTGCAAAATATGAAGTAATTATCTATTTACTCAGAATTGAGTTGAGTAATCGAAAATAAAAAACAACCAAGTTCTGCATTAGAATAAGACGTACTTGTTATTAATTAAATACGTAATTTATGTTGATATTTAATACAGATATTTTGGATTAGAACTCAAGGTAAGAGGTTAGTTTAACGTTAGTTCGTATCGAGATTTTTTTTTCAAAACGTGTTTTGGTGACAACCAAGTTCTGGGAAATATGTTCAAAATTAACATATATTTTTTCCGCTACCACAAACTATACAGATTTGGAAATTTTCTTTCTTAAGAGAAGCCTATTTTGGTCAATTGGGTCTTGTCAGCGCCTTAATCTCTTGATTTTATAAACTGTGCCGGAACCAAAGTATAAAGCTATGGGGTTGGGAAAACTGACTTGATAATTAATTACCCTACGTAGTTCAACACCCTCCACCCATTGAATCAAATCAATCAATTAAGCATTATTTTTATCAATTTTTGAGTTAACCAAGCCACGTAGTAAAATCCTATCCTGTAAAGTAGACTACCCCGTCAATTGGAACGCGCGTTAAAATTCTTCGATACAAACTTTGACACCCCCCAATCCCCCTTTAGGATGTAGTTTAGAAATACAAAAAATGACAAACTTCATAATTTACTTAGAATCTTATATCTTGAGTTAATAAACTCGAAACTTGGCACGAATACTTAATTCGTGCACTAGGCACGAATTAAGTATTCGTGCCAAGTTTCGAGTTTATTTACTCAAGGAATAAGATTTTTCATTCAAACAAAATCCCCCGTTTCACCCCCTTAAAGGTCAAATTTCTTTCTAAGTGCTCCCCTACATTATAAAAGGAACCCGTGTGCAAAATTGTATGTTCCTAGTTCCAGTAGTTTCGTCTCTGCATCGATGAATCGTTAATTTTCTTGTTCAGTAAAATGCTGTCTGGGGTAAATCGCCCTATCCTCTATGCTAGTAGTAACTGTATTATGGTAGGACAATCCTCCTCTGGTTCCTTGGGAACTAAATTATTACTTACATGATCACTTTTAAGCACTAAGCTTCACATTACAAAGGATAAACATTTATAAAACGTCATCAGATCATATAATTTGATTTACCATATTATTAAACTCAGGTGTATTTCTGGCTCCGGCCACCGTAGGCGCGGGCTTGCGGACGGTGAGCAATGGGTAGCTCACCGTCTGGTAAGAAACAGGCCCGGGTCGACGGCGCGTTGTATTCCACGCGCGCCTCAAAGAGATGTCGTCAGCACAACTGTAGGGGTCCACTAGGGCCGATGCCTGCCGGGGTCGTCGCGGGCGGTACTAAAGGGTCACCGAGGCCCCTGGCAACACAGGCAACAGGAAGAAACAAGGTGGGTTTTAGTCAGTAAGAGTCTGACACACCCTCTCGCTCCACCCAGAGCGAGAGAAGTTATTTGATGATTTACCATCCAAAAAAAAAAAGGTGTATTTCTGGCAGTCAATGAACACGTTGCACGACCGGCCATACAACGATGTTGAAAAAGGTAAAAGCTTACACATTGTACATTACAACGTCGACAGATGTATTTCTACATTAGACAACATTATTTTAATTTCGTTTTGTGCTCGGTTGATGGTATTAGGGTCGCCCCCTATTACATGGGACTTAAACATAACTGGCGAAATGTATGTATGTTGGTACTCTTCTGCCTAACCCTTTGGGGAAAACAGGTGTGTGTATCATCTGCCTAGCCTTTTCCCAACTATGTTCCAGTTTAACCGGATGCAGCTCAATACCAGTATTTTACATGGAGCGACTGCCTATCTGACCTCCACAACCCAGTTACTGGGCAACACGATACCTCTTGGTAAGACTGGTTGTCAGACTTTCGGGCTTCTGACGACCCGTAACGATTGTCAAATATCTACAAATGACAGCCGGGACTAACGGCTTAACGTGCTTTCCGAGGCACGAAGGGGTCTTGGTATGTAAAGATGGTCACCCATCCACGGACCAACCGCGGCAAGCGTAGCTTAACCTGATCGATCGGCCCGTACGGCTGTTATTACTTAGCCACAAGCCCCTTAGGAAAACAGGTGTGTACCTATGTTATGTTGAAAGATTTCGAAATCTAAAATTGTAACTATGCTATTCTATTGTTAACATACCAGAAAAAATCCACAAGACGAACAATCACCCAACTCATCCTATTCTTCGATACAGTCAATCAGTGACGCATTCCGTCGGCACGCCTACAAAGACATGCAATTTGATAATAAACGCGATGCACTGGCCTTACGAACCGACTAAGGAGTTAGGCTGTCCATATATAGAGAGACAAAACTGAGCAGAATCTGCGTCAGTTCGGCTTGATCGGACGCCTCCATATGTACTATGTACACGTAACGTTCATACGTCTTCTCTAAACCGACTACGAAGCCTGGTGCCCCGTGCAACTGCTGCTCGGTACATCTTAGGCAGATGATAATAGTTTTCGCATCACAGACGATGCCTTATCTCCTGTCCTGCATTTTGTGTAAGTAATACGTACTATCCAGACCAGTGAGAGACTTTTGGTCTGAACAAATATACATCGACGCTTGAAAGGCAAAATTTACTAAGGGACATAGGGCAAATTGGACTTTACATTATTAAAGTAAATTTTTCAGAAAAAAAAACATATAAATTCTGATTCAGATGATTAGATAAATAAGATTCCAAAACAGTAAGATTTACGCCTGTAGGATGTTTACAAGAATCTATATGATTTTTTTTTCTGAAAAATTTACTTTAATAATGTAAAGTCAAATTTGCCCTATGTCGCTTAGTAAATTTTGCCTTTCAAGCGTCGAAATAATGATGTGTCTTGTGGAAGCATCGACACGACGAAGGGTATAACTGAGAGACTGTTTAGTTTTTAACCAAAAAAAGGAGGGGGTTCTATGTTTGTCTGTATGTCTTTTTTTTATTTTTTTGTATATATTCATCGATATTTCCGTCAATTGTGGACCGATTGCGTTGTTTTGATTTCGTAGAGAAATATTGCCCCATATAAATTTTATAAAATTTGCTTGAGTAGTTTTTGAGTTAGCTTGGATAATACGTATTTTTACCACTTCGTGTTGGATGATCTTATAATAAGTTCCTGTCACTGTTATATAAATAGCAGATGGTATTCGAATTTGTTTTGGGTAGGTTCTACAAGTAACGGTTGCAAAAAACGAAAACACAAAATCACGGACCAAAGACACGGACTTCTGAAATTAAAAGTTTTGTTTTTGTTTTTGTAAAAAGTTTTTATGCTAGCTTCAAGTAATAATCGCCGTCACTCCGACTGCCTATGAGCGTAGCCCTTGACATGGTACGATTTTTTTAGATGTTTGGCGAAACTGACTGTATCTTATAATTGATCATGTATGAGTAGCCTTCACTAACCGACTAAGGAGTTAAGATGAAGATGGAATGGAGTGGGCGATGGATTTGGAAGCCAATGAGTCATGTCAAGGTGTTCGATCATTAGGACTGTTTAGTTTAATGATAAATGGCTTTATTTGTTTTAATGGGTGCTTTGTAGGATGCCTTTTGTGTATTGTTTGGTTTGGGTTTAGCGAAATAGTTCCATAGTTATGTAATATACTATTAAGATAGATATTAACCTTGTGCACTTACATTAAACATTAAAAAGAACATGAAATGTAGAGCACTCGGTTGCATTCATTCATTTCAGCCGAAAGACGTCCACTGTATAATTCGTCCGTTCTCATATAATATATAATTTCAACATGAATGATGTAACCAATATTTTTGTAACAATATTTTAATTTAAAAGAGTGTCCGTGGATTTTCTTGCCCGTTCTTCTCCATTCTTCTCCTACTACGCTTTGGAATGGGCAACTAGCTTAATCTTTCTGACGGACCGACCCCTTGACATTTCAAAAGTGCCTGTATTTGGGTTATTTGAAATAAATGCTTTGAGTTTGAGTTTGAGTTTGACTGCTGGACATGGGCCTGGGACCAAGCACTTCAACCGAAGTGCTTCTTGCGTCCCGGTTGCATCTTTAAATTAAAACATGCTCTACCAATGTCATATATCCGGAAAGAAGAAATCTCGTATAAGTTTGCTACTACACCAACATCAATATTCACCACTTTTAATCACCTTTTTAGAGTTCCGTAGTCAACAAGAAACCCAAAGGGCCTTATTACAAACCAAGGTTTGTCTTTAGAACCAGGTTTAAACCATCGAGCCATTTTTGAATTTAGAACTTTATTTCAACAAAGACAAAGTTCTTAATACAAAAACAGATTCTTAAACCGGGCCTAAGTGATCAATTTCGTATAAAGAACTTTACTACGGCCAAAATAAAGTTCGAAATACAAAAACTGGCTCGAAGGTTTAATAAGCTTGGATCAAAGATAGAACTCGTTTTGTAATAACATGGTTATAGTTTTCCATGTCCGACTCTATGTATGTCTGTCTGTCCGCGGCTTAGCTCAGACTATTAGTACTATAAAGCTGTCATTTGGCATACTAATCATGCCGAAAGGGTCGCTAAAAAAAATCTTGAAAAAAAAAACATAACGTGGGGATGAAATCTTTTTCTCGTCTATCCCATGGTGTGGGGTATCGTTGGATAGGCTGTTCATAATATTGCGGGTCTGTGAAAACCATTTTTCGATTCAGGGATCCGTTTGCGTAATATTAAAGACTAAGCTTTAAAGTACAAATTTTTGTTAAGAGTCAAGTGTCCTTCCAGCTAACTGGTTGTTTTTGGATATGTGTAAATCACGCTAACGAGTAATAGTCGACTAACTTACAGTTGCAGATGGAGAATTGACCGTGACGTATATCGATGTATGTGAGAACATATTTTTTGTTAAGTTTGTTTTGGGGATGAAATCATCCCAACTACAGAATTCTTCATTGTGCATGGTCCAACACGCACTTGGCCAGTTTTGTTTTCATAGATGAAATATTTAATTACAAATGTAGCAGCCTTTCTTTTGGGCTCTGTTTTGAGGCTGATTATCCGTGTCACGGCAAATTCCCTTTACTTAGTACATTCTGATGGGTCGATACATAATTGGTATTTTACTGAACATATGTACATACGCCGTCACGCCTTGTTTCCTAAGGGTTGGGCAGAGGTGTACCTGTAGTACACCCACATTTCGCCAGTTATGTTTAAGTCCCATGTAATAGGGGGCGAGCTTATTGCCATCAACCGGGCACAAATCCAGACTCCGGGCTGCTACTGAGAAATTCCAGATAGAAAAACCCAATAACACTTTGCTCGACCCGGGAATCGAACCCAGGACCTCATGCTCAACAGTAGCGCTTGCAACCACTAGACCAACGAGGCAGTCCTTTAATGAACAACGATCTCAATGGAAGCATGAAGTCCGAGCATTAAGGCTCCTGGAGACTGCGGCGATATCGCGGGTGCGACAGGCATATTCCTGCCTGTTGCGCCCGCGATATCGCACTAGTCTGCACGAGCCTTTACTGTGCTAGAATCCGAAGTAATAGTATAAATGCGTAAGGAAGTTTTTATATTTGTTACGCTTTCACGGTAAAACGGCTGAACGGATTTGGATGAAATTTGGCACATGGGTACTTAATTAATAAAACACTTATCGGTTGTTCTTCAGAAAGCTCAGGTGCGTAGTACATGCAACCCGCGTGCGTGTATGACCTGGGCCTCAAGTCTACTATTACAATAGTGTCCGAATGGTCTGTTCCGATCTTCATTAATGATGCCATTATATTAGTAGATTACCAAACTTGTCAAAATCAATAATTATGAAATCAATAATAGACCATTCTGACACTAGTGTAATAGCAGACTTGAGGCCCTGATGTAACGTAATCGAAGCAAAAGAAGAGTATGTAAGGATCGTAGCAGGTGGGCGTTCTGTAGTTTCTGCCTACTCCAAAGGGAAGAAGGCGTGAGCATGTATGTATGTAAGTAATAAAATACTTAAATTCATTGATCTAGATCTAGAAACATGAAATGCACAAGAGTTCCTAATCGAACAAAGTCGCGGGCAACAGCCAGTTATTAATAAATGCCCTACATAAGGACGAAGTAGATATGGTGCTCTTCCAACAGTGAACAACTAGGTATGCTGTGACAATTACAAATATTAGTCGTCATTTTCCTATTACAAAGTAATTGCAAAGGATCCAACATGCAATTAACTATTTACTATAACATTAAAACTAATAATAATAATAATCTTTATTGATAATATGAGGTTACAGAAACTTATGAAGCCTCTGAATCTCAATCTAGGTAAAAAACCTGTATGTCAGGAGTCAGCACCTTCTCCCATTTTCATTACACTAATTGTTATGCCAAAAAATACATTTTAGATGTACTCTCAAATGAGCATAAGAAAAAAAGAGAATAAAACTGATTCACGTGCCCCTTAGTTATAACATAAATGGCATGCAGAACAATTGTGAATACCTACTCGGTAACAACCAACTCAATTACTGAGCGGTTTGTTAGTTAGTTAACTTGAATTACTGAGCGGTTTGTTAGTTAGTTAACTTGAATTCCTTGCATATTGCACACAACATTATTCTAAAACTGTCAGTTAGTGCTAAAATGAGTTGCAGTACAATCGCGTTCAGTAATGTTCGGCGATCTGTCGAAATGATTTTAAAAGCAGAATTAAAACAAGAACAACTCGCCTTTATTCCTAGAAGGGGTAGGCTGAGGTAGGCAGATCCTAAACTCACATTTCGCCAGATAAAAAAGTCTTATTTATGAGTTGGGTAAATGCCTTGGCCATACAAATGCGCGCTCACGCCGCCGCGCTGTCGTTCAGTTTCAAAAGGAATATTTATTTTTAGTAACGAAAATATGAATAGATGAAAAAATCACAAATAATTATAGAATTATTGAAATGGTCTGTTCATACAAAAGAAAATCATGAAAATATTAGGTTGGGGAAAAAGTCTTTTCGCATTATAGTAATAAAATCTCTTTGGGTATACTATTTGTATCTGGCTGGTTTTGGTATCATTGAAAGTTTAAATTTTAAAGAACATAATTCCAAATTCAAATTAGGAAAATGTGTGATTTTCATTTGTTTTTCCTACCGTCAAGATCAGTGAATCTAATGAAGAAATTCGATACTTTTTAAACTTTACTACAAAAAAGGTAAAAATGCAACGCAAGCCGCGAAAAAAATGTGCGATGTTTATGGACCTAGTGCAGTGTCTGTGAGAGTAGCACAAATTTGGTTTAAGCGTTTTCAATCCAGAAATTTTGATGTCAAAGATGCACGTCGCTCTGCTCGCAATATTACGGATAAAATGGATACCATTTTTGAAAAAGTGGAGCAAGATCGGCATATCAGTAGTTACGACGTAGCTGAAGAACTGGGAATTGACCACAAAACAATTTTGGCGCATTTGAAAAAAACTGGGTACACAAAAAAGCTCGATATTTGGGTACCTCACGACCTCACTGAAAGAAACCTAATGAACCGTGTATTCATTTGTGATTCTTTATTATGACGTAATGAAACCGAACCATTTTTGAAGGATCTTATAACTGGTGATGAAAAGTGGATCACGTATGACAAGAACGTGCGAAAAAGGTAGTGGTCAAAGGCCGGTCAGGCTTCACAGACTGTGGCGAAACCCGGGTTAACTCGCAACAAGGTGATGCTGTGTGTGTGGTGGGATTGGAAGGGCATTATGAGCAGTTACCACCAGGCAGGACCATTGATTCTGAACTCTAGTGCGAACAAGTTGAGAGAAAGCGGCCGGAATTAATCAACAGAAGGGGTGTGGTTTTTCATCATGATAACGCTAGACCTCACACATCTTTAGCCACACAGCAAAAATTAAGAGAGTTTGGCTGGGAGGTGTTAATGCATCCGCCGTATAGTCCTGACCTTGCACCTTCAGATTTCCACCTGTTTCGGTCTCTTCAGAATTCTTTAGGCAGTGTCAGGTTAACATCACGAGAGGACTGCCAAAATCACTTGTCGCGGTATTTTGATCAGAAGTCCCAAAATTTCTATAGCAATGGGATCATGTCCCTACCTACAAGATGGCAAAAAGTTATCGAACAAAATGGTACCCACATACTTTAGGTAAATGTAAATAAACTATATTAAAAAATGTTTTGAATTTTCTTAAAATAATGCAAAGAAACTTTTTCCCCAACCAAGTGGCTCCAAATGGTTCGTGTAATATTACACACAGTGCTGCTCGCCAGTTCTGTTATTTGAACTTGGCTTGACTATTAACTTAAATATGATGAAAGTAACATCGTTTTTTATGCTTTGGGTAGACGTTACTTCTTGAATTTATTTCATAAAGAAGTTTACAACAATACTTAAATATTCACATATAGAATTAACGTGTACGCGTTCTAGTTTAACATACATTTTTTTGCATAACTTACTTGCATTATTTGAAGGCGTAATAACAGATTTAAAAGTCATTAAAATCTGGGCCTTAAGTAGATATCTATTGTTCTTGTATCTCAGTTCATTGTATTCGAGATATACAACCAATCGGTCTAGCCTTTACCCATCTACGTTAGGGTTAGGCTCCTGTCTAACCGGTACAGCTAAATACCAATATATTACATGGAGTGAGCGACTATCTGACCTTCACAGCCCAGATACTAGGTGCTCGAACACGATACCCCTTGGTACTGGTTGTCAGACTTGGACTTCTGAACCCGTAACGTATTCGAGATTATACGTCGGTAATAAAAAATAGATAATCTGTTTGTTTAAGTGCGTGCATAGGCCATGTTAAACGTCAAGTACCTATCATCATCATCGTCATCTGCCTAGCCTTTTCCCAACTATATCCGGATACAGCTGAATACCAGTATTTTACATGAAGCGACTGCCTATCTGACCTCCACAACCCAGTTACTGGGTGACACGATACCCCTCGGTAAGACTGGTTGTCAGACTTTCAAGCTTCTGATGACCCGTAACGACTGTCAAAGATCTACAAATGACAGCCAGGACCAACGACTTAACGTGATTTCCGAAGCACGGAGGGGTCTAAAGATGGTCTCCCATCCACGGACCAACCGCGGCAACCGTAGCTTAACCTGATCGATCGACCCGTGTGGCTGTTATTACTTAGCCACAAGCCTTTCCGTCAAGTATCCTCATCTCACCATATAAAATCATATATCAGCGTCATTATCCCGAGCACGCTATTGCCATTAACCGGGCCCAAACCGTAACTCCGGAGACCGGGTTAAATAATACCAGCCTATTATTGTCCCGCTGCTGGGCAAAGGCCTCTTCTCATACAGAGAAGGCACGAGCATTGAACACCACGCTTCCTCAAGACGGGTTGGCGATTCCTAACTTATATTCGGGTACTAGATGCGCCCCGCGGTTTCACCCGTATAAGTTTTGACCCCGTGGGTGTATCGAGATAAAAATATGTATCCTATGTGTTATTCCTGGTTATAAACTATCTGTGTGCCAAATTTCATCCAAATGCGTTCAGTTCTTTTTGCGTGAAAGAGTAACAAACATGCATCCATCCATCCATCCATCCTTACAAACTTTCGCATTTATAATATTAGTAGAATTTATCATCACCACGATGGCCGGTCATCGCGCGTGGCCGTCTCTGCGCCCCGAAGGGGGCGCGAGGAATCGGTATCGGGGCTTTTTGACCTTTTTGACCTTGCCCGAGGGTTGGTTCTCTCGGTCCTGCCAAATTGGGGACCAAGGTTTCCCTACCCTCTCTTGGGGAGAGCGTTTCCGAAGTGTGTTTCTGGAGTGTGACTGTAGGAGCGCCCGAAGTTCTTCACGACGCCCGTGCGACCGCCCTCTGTTGGGTGAGATCCCTAGTTCCCTAGGGAAGGCCCAGCAAGAGCCGATCTAGCAGCAAGGGCGTCGGTTTTTGTTGGCGCTCACCTACACTGGTTCACCTACGATGGCCGGTCATGATGCGCGATGGCTCAACTTAGTCTTACACGCAGTTGAACTTCAAAGAAGGTTAGGGTAGTATCAATTATTATATCTAATTAGGCATGCCTAACTGAACCCCATCAATTAAACGCATAGGCCGGAAATCCGATAATAATTGAAAACCCAGACAAAAAACTTAATTAATCGGAAGAGGTAAAGATACTGCAATAATGGATAGGAAAACAATTAAACGAAATAACCTTTTGTTTCCGAGTGTACAAAGCAATTGAAATTCTGTATTTAGCCTCGTCATGTAAACAAGTCGATTCAATTAAAAGCTGCTACCAATTTGATTGGTATTGAATTGCTGTTGCAGTTTTTGTAACAGCGTGGGATGGATTCAAACTCAAAGAGTGACGTCAGAGAAGGCCACGATGATTTGGAACCTACAATAAAATTAGCCACAAGACGCTTTTTGACCAATCACTGTGTGAGCTACTCCTTTACTATTCTCCGTGCTGACACGACAGAACATGAAAAAAAAAAAAAAAAAAACAATAAAAAAAAATACAAAAGCACTGAATGTTGACATAGCTATAAGGGGCCGTGCACGAAATCGACTGGTCTTGATCAATTTTGTTCACTTTTTGTGAGAAAGGGACAAATAATTTAAACAAAATTGTTTGTGATTTGAAAAGTGGGGTTCTTAGTTTTGCATGTGGCTGTTTGATTTTGATTTTTCAAATAATTTAAGTATTATTGAAAATCACTAATATTCGCAACAAATTTTTCCGAATAATGACACGAGGGTGACGAGATCATCGTTTTACAAGAAACTAATTGAACAAAAAAATATCATAAACATTATCATTTTGTATATGGTCTACTGTCACGTGGCAGGATCACATTTTTCAACTTCGATACAAAACATAACAGAAAAAGAAATATTAAAAAAAAAAAATTAAGAACCCTGTCAATTACTCTGTCTGTTTTTTTCCTATTATATAGAAAAACTTTTAAGAAATAAAAAATCACACTTTAGCCTTCACCTATCCTTGTAGCCGGGGTAAGGTACTAAAGTGTTACAGAGGCCCCTGGCAACACAGGCAACGGAAGGGATACGGGTGGGTTTTAGTCAGTAAGAGTCTCACCATCCCGCTCCGCCAAAAGCCGGAGAAGTTATTTGATAATTTCCGACACAAAAAAAGCTATCCTTGAAATAGAATACATTTTTATTTTACTTATACGTACAATAGTTTATTTACATCACTTCAATAATGTAGTTCCAATTGTAGTTCCGATACTAATCGGAAACATCAGTTAAACTGTGCGTGCTGCAGCCGTGAGAACGATCTTCACGTGTACAACTTGTACAAGGTTACACTGAATAAACTCGATTGCTAACTATTACAAAATCCCCTCACCTACCTAACTAAATTTATTTGGAATGCAATTTGTAAAATAAATCGACAGACCACTGCTGTTAAATGACTCCTCAAAGAAAAGATATAATCACATTTAATCTCATAACTATTGTATCGTAGATATTTAAATTAATGTTTCTTTATATGAATGTACCATGCCGACTACTGTTCAACTATAATACTGCAAAAATAATTTAACCATTTCATTTCTTTTTATATCAATTCACTCATCTTATAATAATGTTGCATGCCTAATATAAGGTAGACTGTACAAGGATCACCTATTTTAACTGTAACATCTTATTTACTTTACCTACATTCTATGCAAATAAATGTTTATTTTACTTTACTTTACTTTACTTTAAAAATCGAATGATCCAACACACCACCAACCGTAGCCTTTAGCCCTTTCAATGAGAAAGGGCTAAAGTTTAGGCTACGGTCCTTTCCAAGGACTTCCAACTTTTACGGAACCGACTTACCTACATTGTAGAATCTACACTAGGTCCTATGTTCGCAGTCGAATTACTGATGACAGTCACTATTCTGACAGTTTCCCAGATTCACAATGCTAAGCAAATGTACGTAGGTAGGTCTAGTACTTGTGCATATAGCTAGAATGCGCGTGCGCTGATGTCGTGAGAACAAAGCACACGTGTACAAGGTTGCGTGAATCAAATCAATTGTTTCCCATCAATTCTTCAAGCGCTTGGTTTTATTTTAAACAGATACATGGATGCACATTATAGGTAATCTGTAGCCTTTTGCTGATCACTATTTCTTCCTGGTAGTAAACTTGTAAAGTCAAAAAAAAAACTGGTATAGGTCTACCGGAATCACATGGCATAAAAATAATAAAAAAATGTGATATTCATAAGGCAATGTCAATTGTTACCTGTCAAATCAAATTACGAGATCTGTCAACCGCTGCTGAGATTTTGTGATATCTTCTTGACAATTTGTTGTTTTTGTGAAAATGTCGAAAAAGCCACTTCAATCTCAAGCGAGAAATATTGTTTCCAATGTGTATCGTAAAATAAGGGAAGAAGAAGGCGTAAATCAAACTCAATCTTTGATTTTAAAGCGCGTCGTAGAGTTGACCGGTAAGTTGGACTGAGTTGTTTTGATACTTTTAGTTTATTTTATATTTTTCTTATTTAATTATAGCTTCTTTGAAGGGGTTTCCAGTACTACTATACGACGAATCGTAGGTCAATATAGCATCATATCGAATGATGGTATATTTTCCACGCCTGGTAAAAAGCGGAGAGGGGGAAGAAGAAAATCAACTTGGACAGTTTCGATTTACAGTTGATTAGGAATAGAGTAAAATAATTCTATACAGTTCGGAAGGAAATTCCAACAGTAATGAAACTGTTACAAATTCTTCGACAAGATATTGATTTCAACGGAGGGAGAGAATCTGATGATGATAATGATGAATGACTAAACTATCGTTTGAATAACATGATAAATGTTATTATTTTTTACAGACTTGTACTTTGGAGATTTGGTTTTGAATATGTTAAATGCCAATCAAAAAGGACCATTTTGATGGAGAGAGATGACATAAAACTACAAAGAAACAAGTTTTTGAACCGTATAAAAGAAAATCGCGAAGCTTCTGCTTCACAGCATAATAAATTGGATGTGATTTATTTAGATGAGACTTACATTCACGGTTCATGTTCTATGAACAAGTGCTGGCAAAGCAAAGATATTGCAGGTCCATCAAAAAAGTATTTCACTTGGAGCGAGGTGGATCATTGTAAACGCTGGTGGAGAAAATGGCTTTATACCAAATTGTTGTCTGGTGTACAGGTCAACAAGTGTTTCTGTTGACTATCACCACGACATGAATAAGGACAATGCTACAAAATGGGTGACAGAGAAGCTAATTCCAAATCTGATAAGACCTTCACTAATTGTTATGGATAATGCTAGTTATCATTCCGTACGGATGAACAAACCTCCCACACAAGCTAATCGTATCGCTGATATAAAAGAATGGCTTCGTGCAAATGATTTACATTATGATGATCTTTGGCGTAAATGTCAATTACTTGAAGTAGTGAAACAAAACATATCTGCGCTCTTCTATGAGATAGATGAACTTTTAAAATCGCACGGTCACGAAGTTTTAGGCTTATCATTGCAAATTGAATCCCATAGAAATGATTTGGGGTATAATGAAGCAAAAAGTTGCTGATAAAAATGTAAATAGGCCTGCATGTGATAAAAATGTAAATAGGCCTGCAAGTGACATTAAATTATTACCAGAAGAAGCTTTCTCACAAATTGGTGCAGAGGAATGGCGAAAATGTTGTGAACATGTATAGAAAATTGAAAACGATTTCATCAAGCAAGATTGAATAATTTAAATGCTGGAAGAGTGATTTATAATAATCTCTTTATCTTCATCATCTGATGAAGAACAAGAAATGCAAGTGGAGTTCTTGGAATCGTTTTCTAGTTCTGAATTAGGTGTTAAGTTTGAGTATGATTTAAATTATATATAATAAATTAGTACATGAAGTAATGTACGATTGATTTATTTTTCATGACATATTTTCCTATGTTAAGAACCCGATCTATAACAATATTCTTCATACACATACCTTATATACTTCATGTTCATTAATACTACAGACATAAATAAAAATTAAACAGTATCAAGATCTTTTAATCCAATTTCCCCAGTATTGCACGCAACAAATTTTATTTCTCCATTTGCCATGAGATTCCGGTATGCCTATAATAATTATGTAAATTGAGTACTAACTTCTATTCTATTTTTCTCTAGGGCAATGGTGCCGATGTCGACAATTCTGCCAATGTCAGATGTGTAGAGAGAGAACGTGCGGAGTAATAAAAACTAAAAACCTAAATCCAATAATAAGTTGATTACTTAATAAATAATTCAATTTAATGTGAAACTTCTTGATTTGTATTATGCTACGGCTACATTGTCGCGATAACGCGAACTACACTTCAAACGCTCTCTCTCGCACACCGCTCGACGTCTCGCTGTACAACAACTGAAGCTCAGAGACGCTTAGTACTAGAAAGCTGTAATTTGACATAGGTATACATATTAATTACGCCGATAAAATGCTGAAATGAAATCTTGAAAACAACATTTTTTTGGTCCTCTCCTGCGCACGTAATTTGGGGATAATATTTTTTTTTTCTTTTCTATCCCACTGTGTGGGGTATCATTGGATAGGCCGTTTAAATATATTGCGGGTCTGTAAACAAGACTTTTGTATTCAAGGATCCGTTTACGTAATATTAAGCATTTTTTTTTTTTTTTGAGGGTGGGAAATCATCAAATAACTTCTCCCGCTCTGGGCGGAGCGGGAGGGTGTGTCAGACTCTTACTGACTAAAACCCACCCGTATTCCTTCCTGTTGCCTGTGTTGCGGGGGCCTCGGTGACCCATAAGTACCTTCCCGCAATATTACGCATTAAAGTGCTAATTTTTGTGCTCCAAAGTACCTTCATCCAACCCACATTCGCAGAGCGATGTTTGAAGACCGGGATTTTGTGAAGGCCTTAAAATGTTCGTATATATTTAAACCACAATACCATTCAGTATGAAACGGCTATAACACGACATATTGAAGTTGGGTGTCCGTTTGCTTAACGATTAATTTCCCTGGCTGTATTTACTCAAAACAAACGGATAAGACAGGGATCTTTGCTATAATGTCAGGAAGTTAAGTAAACTCAGTTTTAAGGGTTCCGTAGTAAACAAGGAACCCTTATAGTTTCGCCATTTCCGTCTGTCTGTCTGTCTGTCTCCACTTAGTCCATCCTCACTGGCAGCTAAATGGCTGTATATGGAGATGTGAAAAAATTCTTGGCAAGTAGTACATAATGGAATTAAAAGAAAAACTATCACAGCTAAGTGGGCTTTACGAGTTAACGGCTTGTAGTCAAACAACTTAAATTTGCAGTTGGAGAAAATAAATGACCGTGGCATTAATCGATGTATGGGAGAACATGTTTTTCAACTACAATGTTAAGTTTGTTTTTGGAATAAATTCATCCCACTTCCCAACTACGGAACCCTTCATTGTGCGTGGTCCGACACGCACTTGGCCGGTGTTTTTTTTTGTTTCTAAACCATGCTGGTAAATTGGCAACCCTTCTTCCGAAAACTCCAAGCTCATGGGCGACATGCATGTTTATTTTCAGGAGGCTGCATCTTCAGCTCCATGAAGGGAGCTATCTTTTTTTCACCTTGAATATTAGGTTTTTGTCCATTCATACAGAGTAACTTTGTCATATTATGCAGGAAAACTTAACAATTATGAGAATGTAGGATGCAAGTGTACAATTATGAAATGTAGGAGGCAGTGGGCAGGGCACATTGGTCGCAGTACAGATGGCCGATGGGGCCGAAAGGTTCTGAAGTGACGACCGCGTACCGGCCGGCCTCCTATGCGGGAAGCATAAAACCGGTCGAAGTGGCGGTGCTTGGGGAGGCCTATGTCCAGCAGTGGACGTCTTTCGGGTGAAATGAATGAGGATGCATGAGCAAGCGTAGGGGGAAGTCCCCTAGTGGCGGACACTTAAGGTTTCTTAGAAATAAAATAAAAAATATTTTAAGGAATGTTTATTTATTTATGACTTACAATAGATAACTAAGTTAGAAATCAAATTAAACTAAAAAAAACACAACCTCTGCTTAAAAATAATTAACACCATTAATCAGACTTCGGTAACAAAAAATGTAATTTATAAAAGTGGCACCTAGTACCGGACGGATATTTGTGCCATACCAAAAGCACTGGACATCTCAGAATAGCTTGCATCGATCACATATGTAGCCATCTCCAGCCTCTGGGACGTCTGCACATGCTTCATGTGCCCACCCAAGACAGGATGAGCTCTGGATCCAGTCTTCCTCAGTGTCTTCTAAGCAAACCACGCAAATTGTTGTGTTTGTGTTAGATATTTCAGTTAATGGTTCCACTTTATTTCCATATTTTTCTTTGGGCTCCACGTCTTTCGCTTCTTTTCCTTTGGGTTTAATTCCTTTGGTTTGCTTTCCTTTGCCTACAATTGCTGCTTTAAACTTAGATCCTAATTCCTTCTTTTTGTCTCTCATGTTCTTTTCATTTTCTTTTTCTTCTGCCACTTTTTTGTACGGCGTTTCTTCTTCTCCTCGATTTAGCGCCTTTATTTTGTCACATACAGTGCTTTTAGGAATATTGTATCGCATTGCAGCTTGTCTTACACTCAGTTCTTAGGAAAAAAAATATCGATAGCAGTTTGTAAGCTTTCCACCGTTTGTAAGCCCACGATCCTTTCTTTTTCTTCTCTTCCATTTCAATGCTATTCCTTCTTCTATGTTCTAAAACAAAATTCAACAATTAGAATAAATAACGTTAATTCTCACGAGAAATATCAATATGTTTACTGTCCGGTGCTAAGGGATGACTTAGTGTCCGGTACTAAGGGACAGATGATTTCGTACATTAGGTGGTACCTACTATAATAATACATTTAGTTACATAACCAAATTACAAGATGATTATTAACATTAACTAAATTAAATTAAAACTAAGTTAAGCTTAAAAAAGGCCCTCGGGGCATTGTACCGAGGATGCTGGCGGCATTTCCTCGCTGAATTGCAATGCTGATACGTTGCGCGAGAAAGCCGCCAGCTTTTCGGTCACCAGTTACAGTCACCTACTATAATTAGTTAAAAAATCTAATAATATTCTATCAGTTTACGGGTAACAATTAAGTACTACAAATATTTTTGAATACCATTAAAATGTAAATGCAGAAATGTGCCAGAATTACTTATATCGATTTTTACGTGACGCCGTGATTTCCCGCCAAAAGCAGCAAACGCCCGCTCCCGCCGTGGCCTTGCGCGTCACTCGCGAGCCACGGCGCGTGATCCTGTTGCTGTGTGCCCCCCGCGCCCCTTTCACTTGTACTTTGAATCGAACCGGTTTATACTTGCTTGAATAGTACGAGTGTCCGGCGGTAGATGCCGTCCGGCGCTACGGGACTTCCCCCTAACGAGCTCGAAAATTTTTGCATCCGCCTTGAATGGGATAGGTTTTATTTTGTCCACTCATACAGAAAGAGGACTATCTGTGTCGATTTATACAAATAAGCTACAGAATGAAGATAGAGTAGGATGCAATAGCGAGCGAAGGTAGCTCAAAAATGTTAGCACCAGGGCCTAGAGTCGATTAGACTTTCGGAAATAGGAGTTCGGTACTTTGTCGACCGATTCACATAAGCTTTAGAATTGAGGAGAACCTTTTAGGAATTCGCCTCAAATAGACTAAGTTTATCTCTATATTGTTGTGTTAGGCGTTTTCGGATATTTGTATAGTTCCGAATATTTTTACACTTTTATTTTACTTTGAAGCCAGGGAGGTGCAAGTGCAACCTCTTGCACCCCGCTCCTGGCGCCTATGCCAAGCTGAACTGAAATATTAGGTTATACGAGTAGGTTAATATCGAAGATGCGGAAAAAATACAAGGTAAGCTACGACGTGATGACTGATGATAGTATTGTTCGCCTTCGTTAAAATAGCGATCAGAACTAATCTTTATGGATGACAATAAAATATCTTACTATGTATTTTGTTTATGTAACTTACAACAATTTAACATGTAAAATAACAATACAGAACCAATAACTTGTTTATCGGCTATTTCTACAACTCATAATATTTTATGTTCTTTGTTTATTTTTACACTAAGTATACAATAAAAATAAAATAAAATTTTACAATAGTTCCGAGTATTTTTCATTGATGGAATTTAGATGTGCACGCGCCACTGTTCGATTGTTTGTTTGTTTGTTTGTTTAAGTATTTATAAATATCAGTTTATAAATATCAGGAGAGCAGTGGTGGCCCAGTGGTAACGGCCGCGACTTACGAGTTGCAGGTCGTAGGTTCGAACCCAGATAGGCGCTTTACTTTGTGTAAATTATTTCACCACCACTGCTCTCAAAACGGTGAAGGAAAACATCGTGAGGAAACCGGCATGTCCCAGAACCAAAAATTCGAAGACATGTAACATCTACCAACCAGCACTGGGCCCGCGTGGGCCCAGTGCTGGTTACGGCCCACTCCCTCTCACAGAGAGGAGGCCTGTGTCCCAGCAGTGGGAACATTATAGGCTGATTATGTGTTATAAATATCAGTCAAACCTTGCAATGTGGTTGAATTTTCGTTTCATTGATCCATGCCAGACATGCCCATCACATCGTAGATTAGCAAGTCGTACCGAAGTCAAGCATTTACATCTACCTAGCCTTTTCCCACCTATGTATGTTTGTGTCGGCTGCCAGTACAACCTGATACAGCTGAATACCAGTATTTTTGTCGTACAGAAGTCATATGTCATGCAGCAGAGATGAGAATGTTAAGAGAGATGTGTGGTGTGACACGAATGGATAGAATAAGATACACTAGTAGTACTCGTACATAAGAGGAAGTCTGAAAGTGGCATCGGTGACTGAAAAGTTGTGCTAAAATCGGTTGTCATGGTATGGGCATGTGATGCGGAGGAATGAGGAAAATGTCGTGAGGAAAGTCTTGAGTATGAATGTCGATGGCTATAAGAGTAGGGGAAGACCAAAGAAACGATGGATGGACTGTGTGAAAGATGATATGGCTAGAAAAGGGGTGTCTACTGAGTTGACAACTAATAGAGAAGTATGGAAGAAAGCGACATGTTGCACCGACCACAAATAAATTAGGATAAGGGCAGGAGAATGATGATGTGTCAGGATCGTAGCAAGTGATGTTATAAAGTTTCTGCCTACCCCCGTGGCAAGAAGGCGTGACTTTAGAGGTAGGTATGAGTATGTGTTTTTCAAAATAAAAAACAATATACGAGTAGTCAGGGATATCAATTGCTAACAAAGAAATTGACACTCTGTGTCAGTTTGCCTTGTTATTTAATATTTTATTACAACTGTCAACAATTACAGTTGCGATTTGATTATGCGGTCAATTTAAATTGATAGTCAATTTGCATAAAAAAATAATTTGGAAGAATAACTATGGAGAAGAACGAGCAAGAAAAACATACATACATAAAACATAACAAAAAGACGATAATTTTTCCAATTGTCACGGCCAAGCGACACCCGAGTAGCCTTAGCACAGGGTTAGCGTTACCGGACACTCTGGTATCGTTGTTTTAATATCTACGTATATAACTTGTAGGTAAGTATAACTTGTTATGTAATCATCTTCATCATCACCATCAGCAGCCTTGTTCTACCCATTGCTGAGTACAGGCCTCTAGCCTTTTGTGCAATGCTTACCTGGTCTGTGCGAGTCTCATGCAGGTCTTCCAGTCGATCTACTTGAGGCTGTCCACTCCAACTGGCTATTGGTCTGCCAATGCTCCTTCAACTTATCTTTACTTACTTAAATATAATGTCAACAATAAAATACAGATTCTAGCCGATGACTATCATCGCAATTATGCGTGTCCGCAACTACGCAAAATGGAAGAGAATTTGTATGATTTCAATAGCTAGATAAGTTCCCGGGGCTTATCTAGATGGTTGTAACCTTCAGAGCCCCGGTTGTAGACCTGGTTAAGTTTACAGCCTAATTAAACTGCAAATAGATAAATATCTATCCATTTTTAATACAGGTCTTATAAATGTGCACTGAAAGCAAAACATACGGTGTGGCGGAAAGCGTTTACGCGGGATAAATGTATAATCAGAAAATTAATATGAGAAATAAGGCAGGTAAGTTTAAGGTCACAAGATTCCCTTAATTTCCTTGGGAGTAGCGCAGTACTTTCCTGGCTCAGCCTGGTGCGACGATGACTCCAGTGGGTGTGCTCGTAGACGGCTCGACAAGCTCACGCGGGTAAATATATACCCTGCACGGAGCACGACAATCACGCAATCAGATATGCTGGCAAGAAGTGGTTCGTAAAGCAGTGTACGGATGCCACCGATAATGTTGGATGGTTAGCCGGAACTTTCGAGATGTTAGCCGGAACTTTGGACCCTGAAAACATAACGTCCAGCATGTCACAAGACGACTACTAGTCATCTTCGCTGATTTTGACAGCAAAGCATAAGCAAAGCGAGATGTACTAGTGCGCTAATGAAGGAATCACTACTCCCGTTAATAAAAAATATGTAGTTTACTGTCCAGGTAACACCTGGACAATGCAACAGTCATAACCTGGGAATCTGCTTAGTGCAGGTTCCCAAGTTATGACTAAGTTAAGACGACATAAGAAGCTTAAAATATTACCTATAGCTAGGGTACAAAGTATTATTTAGTTGTAGCGATATGTTCGCCTTCTGGTTAGCCACTTTGGAGCAGTATCGCTTCCGAGCGCGACAACGATATCACTTATACAAGGTGTCGTTTTGCATCATCGTCAAATTTCAGGAGGCTGCTATGATAGACACATATAATCAAATAAAATTACCATACCAGCTCAATAATTAATATTATACATACTTGTTTCTTTAGTTATTTAAGTTTGACAGTATTTTAGAATACACCACTTTCACAGAACAGAATCACCCCGTTGCTTATGCCCGTACCGCACCGTAACTGCACTTTTACACACACACTACCGCAATGTGTGAGTATTAAAACGCGGCCCGTGTGATACCGCACTGTAACTGCACTTTTACACACACACTACCGCAGTGTGTGTGTAAAAGTGCAGTTACAGTGCGGTATCACACGGGCCACGTTTTAATATGCGTGTCCCACACATACCGATTTCCGAAAATTAGAAACAAAAAAATTGACCTACCTATGTACTTATATTATTATTGATTCGTGTCGAGAATCATTAGCATAGTTACCTCCTTGAATTTGACGGGGATGCAAAACGACACCTTGTATATTATCTGAATAGGCCTTTAAGGCTCGTGCAGACTGAAGCGATATCGCGGGCGCGACAGGCATATTGCTGCCTATCGCGATCGCGCTAGTCTGCACGAGCCTTTAGTCTGTATCTGTATCTTGTGCCTCGGGGTACGAATTCCAGAGTGGAGACTAGTGAGGTGATTTCAGGTGTATAGTATGTGTTATAAAAATAATTCAGGACTGCCTCGTTGGTCTAGTGGTCGCAAGCGCTACACAAGCACAAGGTCCGTGGTTCGATTCCCAGGTCGGGAAGTGTTAGGAATTTCTCGGTTGCTGGCAATACATTCGCCCCTTATTACATGGTACTTAAACATAAGTGGCTAAACGTGGGTGTACTATTAGGGCAAGGCAGAAGTGTGGGGATTTACAGGCGTAATGTTATGTTATGTTATGTTAATAATTCAGGAAAGCCACGATAAATGCTCAGCATTCCTGACTAGTTAGTTAATTAAAGTTACACCACTGGCCTGGTTTCGATTACGTTCGAATGAAAACAGAAGCTCCTGATAACGTAGTCACGTGAATATAAACGTGCACATGCGATTACAACTAAATTGTGTGTGTTATTCCCATGGGAAATAATATAAACACACTATTGTTATTCACCCGGAAGATCACGCAACATCATTAATTTCCGTTAGTATAGTTAGCATAGTGGACAATGTTTTTATTTATACAGTCTGTTTGGAGAACGGAACCGGTCTTAAAATAATTGGCGTAGAGTCAATATTTTGGTCTCATTTTCTTGGTAGAAAAGTATTTGGCTTTTGATTAAATATAAAAAACATATAGATGATGATAGTCATCAGGAGCAGTGGTGGCCCAGTGGTAACGAACGAGTGTGTAAGTCGCAAGTTTGAACCCTGACAGGCGCTTTACATTATCTAAATTATTTCAACACCACTGCTCTCAAAACGATGAAGGAAAACATCATGAGGGAACCGGCATGTCCTAAATAAGAATGCTTGGAAACATGCTGGTCCAGCTCCATAGGACCATCTAGAGTCTAGACAAAATCAAACTGGTTGCTATTTTAATTGTACAATTTATTATTTGATACAAATAATAAATCAATGTTGAATTTAAATTCTGTGATTACTTTAACTCACACACTGACCTATTACTTTCTTTATTATTTTTAGGAAACGTATACTTTTACAATGTTTGTAAATATGTGAGCATCATGTACCTATCACATAATTAATTTATCTATCATTGCTTCATTTTTAATTATTTTTTACCTATTGTGATATAGTTATTTTATTGTAGGTGCATCGTCTTCACATATAATTATATAATGTGCCTCTACAAAATTTAGTAAAACATTTTAAAAGAGTAACGGTGGAGTTTCTTACCCATTCTTCTCCATACGAAACGACCTTTTGGAAGGGGCAACTAGAATCAATTCTATTTTTTTTTTGTAAATGACGTTCTTAAGTGCCTTTTATGTGCCTTTTTGAAATAAATAATTTGACTTTGACTTGATCTAGAACCAAAAGTCCGAAGACATGTGACATCAGATGTCAATGTATACGTTTTTATAATAAACTTCCAAGCCACGTTCAAGATCTAAGCCTTAATAAATTCAAATCATTTATTAAAAGTAAGTTGTGCCAGAAAGCCTTTTATACAATTAAAGATTATATTGAGGACAATATTAATCATGGTCTGGCAGTTTGAGTAATTTATGCGGCCTACCCAAATGTTCTTTCTTTGGTATTGTTCGTCGAATCGTTGAGCTCCTTAAGTTCTGAGTTGAGCTGCACGATTACTGACAAATGCGTGCACTGACTGGACAGGTCTACTCAATCTGTGTGGTTCTTTCCTCAAAAGGACCATTGCAGACACCAATCTACATGGCCTTCACATGATCTGACCAAGATTATGTCTGGACTTTAAAGGAGACCGTGACCTCTGAGTTTGTTTCGGCCTTTCTTCTCAGAGTAGTCAGATAGGAAACGCCGACCTCATCTAGCTTTATTTTAAAAATATGATTGACGTGTAAAAGTGTTTGTACAAACCTACTTACAGAAAATAAATCATTTATCATTTATCTACCAACATGCATTGGGCCGGAGGCGGCGGCGTGGGGAACCCTGGGTCCCAGCTGTGGGATCATTATGGCCGATTATGTTATGTTGTATATAATAATAGTCAACGGCAAGAATGTGCAGATTATTGTTGACATTATATTTAAGTACCTATGTATATGGGTCATAATTTGACGGAGCGTTGGCAGGCAAATAGCCACGTCGGCTGGACGACCTCAAAAAGATCGCGAGGAAGTCCTGGGGGCCAACCATCACCTGATATAGCAATATTGCATTGCACAGGTGTGAGTACTATGTATAATGGAGCTACCATTTAACGGTTAATATGTAATTGACTTGAATGGGCCCTGGCGGCTGAGAGTATGTCATGCTCACTCAGATGTCTCGCTGATGGTGGCGCGTGTGTTGGGTCATTTAGTTCCCTTCAAAATGGTTGAGCTGAATGGTGCTGATCCATGCGTCATGCTCGTGAACGGGTGCCGTCAGTTGGGACTGGTCACCTCTTAGCTTCCTCGGCTTATTTGTAATTATTTTATTTAGAAATTGTTTTTCTTTATTTTGATAAAATGGACGCGTTTTTTATTTTACATCGTCCTCACATTTAGTTATAATTTCAACATTATTTGTGTACTGATCTTTATGTATCAATACCTATAATTTAAAAGAGTGTCCATGGAGTTTTTTCCTGCCGGGGTCGCGGGAAGGTACTTATGGGTCACCGAGGCCCCCGCAACACAGGCAACAGGAAGGAATACGGGTGGGTTTTAGTCAGTAAGAGTCTGACACACTGAGAAATTATTTGATGATTTCCCACCCAAAAAAAATAAAAAAATGGAGTTTCTTGCCCGTTCTTCTCCATAGGTACCTACTACGCTTTGGAATGGGCAGCTAGCTTCATATTTCTAACTGACCGACTCCTTGACAATTCAAAAGTGCCTGTAAATGGTTTAATTGAAATAAATGGTTTGAGTTTGAGTTTGAGTTTATTATTATAATATTACTTCACAGGGGGAAAGTGATGGAGCTGTACAGGACTTATAGCTCCATCTCTTTCTCACGCTGAAGTAATATTGAAATAATACTGCTATAAGAGGTGATGGTTGCCCCCCTGCATGAGACTCTTACGGACCAAGGAAGCATGGCACTAAAAGGAGGTGGCCTGTACTCAGCAGTAGGTGGAACAAGGCTGCCTAGATTTGTGATATCCTAACTAATATCATAAATATAAATATTATAAAAGAAAGTGAGTTTGTTTGTTACGCTTTTACTCTAAAACGGCTTAACGGATTTGGATGAAATTTGGCATATGGGTAGACAATGACCTCGATTAGGACATATGGTATTTTTATCCCGATATTCCCACGCGATCGATATGCTTATGCAGGTGAAACCGCGGGGCAGTGGCTGATAAATGTGATAAGGGTGTATGTGTTTCTATATAATGTACGACTGTATTTATGTACTGCTTTTGTGCCTTGCCTTTGATAATATTTCTACCGGATGTATTATTTATTAAAGAGGATACAAATAAATACACTGGGTAACTGGATATATACAATGAACTGCCCAAAAAAAGCAGTGTTATGTTTTCAGGGATCATGCATGTTTGTGAATTTCTTTATTCCACCATAACTTCTAAACGGCTTAACCGATATCACTATCGTTAGAAGCGTTGCGGTATCCCGAGTAACATAGGGTGATGAAAATTTAAACAATACAATGGGGGAGCCATGGTTCATAAAAAAAACGGTTTTTATTTCATAAAAAAAATTCTACCTATACTATCATCGTCTAGACCTTGCTTAATACATAACAAAAATATATAACAGTAGTATTCAATGTGCAATTGTTCACTAATGTAATAACATACCAAAATAAATTATAGTAGATTATTAACCAAGGGGATAAAGCAGTGTCTTCTGTCGCGGGTGACGATTTAAATCGCGAGAAGGACTCGAGGTTTACTCCCGAGCGTAGCGAGGGTGTTAAAAACTTAAATCACGAGCGAAGCCAGGGATTTAAGACGAGTCCTGAGTGTAGTGAGGGATTTAAGTTCACCCAAGACTAAGACAGCTTTATCACCGAGGAAAATACTCTACTTTTCGTACCATTTGCGAAAAAAATAACACAATAATAATCAAAATAGACAAGAAGTACTGATTCTGAAATTGATAGGCCTTTCGCACTTCTCCACGTTGAAAATTCTTCATAAGTTTTTAAATAATTTTCCTTGTATTTTGTTGGAAGCAAATTATTTATAATTGCGGCAGCATTTGCACTGATGGAATCCGACAATTCACTGTCACTGTCGCTTTGATTTAACATCGTAACGTATTTTTAGAACATTAACTTATTTATAAAAATAAATTAAAATAAACTTAACGTTTATGTATTTGAAGAAAACAAAAACGCGGCAATTTCCTAGACTAATATTTTTTTGTCGGAAAAGCAAAGGCATCAAGCTCATACGGCCTCGTCGAATTTCGTAATTTTATTTAGTAATCATAACTGCATAATAAATGCGTATTCCTTTTTCAAAAAGATGTATAATGCTTTATATACAAACTCAATGGTGTAAACACAGATGTAGTTCAGTATAAATTTCGGTAAGTATTCCAACTTTAAATCACATTCTCCCCCTAGAGGATGAATGAAATTCAGTACAATGTTCTTTCCCTGTTTTTAACAGATTAAAAATGACTATTGTTATGTTCGCTTTTTGTGGCATAGAATGTCACTTTTTTGAGCAAGTGGTACGAAAAATAATTTATACAACAGTTGGTCCTTTTATATATATCCCATAGAAACACTTATAAAAAAATTATCGTTTTATCACTAAAAGGTATAAAATAAAAAATAAATAATTAAAAAAATAAAAAACACACCTGCCTCGTCAAAAAGTCAATTAGAAAAACTGTTATTTTTTTATTTTTTTTTTATTATTTTATTTACTAATAACCTTACCTACAATGATTAACTGTTTTCCAATGCTCCACGAAGTCTATCAATGAATTTTCTAGTTTGTTGTCTACGTTCACGTTTGCAAATTCGTGTTTTTCACCATCAATGAATCAAAGGGTTTCTTCAACTACGTCATATAATATTGAAGAGATAAAACTTCAATTTATTTTGTATTTTCCTTCCTCATTTAGGTATACGCACAAATAGAAATAAGTCTAATTTACGTCATTCATCTTACATTTTGCTTAATTAATTGTTTTAGGTATGAATGAGTTTTGAGTTGTTTTTTTTCTATTTTGACGTTAATTAATGTATGTATGATCCCGAAACTTAATAATTAAAATAAAATTGTCTTTACCCGTTAATAAATTAAATGTTAATATGACATTTTTGCACATCATAGTAATAGTAGGATGTGACTGTGCCCCGATAGTCTGAAGTTCTTTATTTGTACCTAACTATATTCTAGCAAATAAATTAATTTCAATTTATTTTTTTACAAATTGTTATACAGGTACTGCATTGTGTTCACTTACTTACAAAATAATGGATTTCCTTCCTGCTTTAAATCAAAGTTATTAACGTTGTCCAACGTAAAAGCGGTTCAAATCAGCCTAATTGACGTCATACTGTAACTGAGTCTAATAATAATTAATATATTGGATATTGATTCAAGAAACAGGAACAACAATATTATTTCATGATTTTACCACTTTTCCAAAGAAACCTATTTCCAAATTCTCAGAGTATGTAAAGTAACCTTAGATAAAACCCAAGGTCTTCCATGTTTTTTTTCCTGTTCATATCAAATTCTTGGTTCCGATTTTCACTTGCAGGCTTCCGGCATTTAAATAGTCTGAATTAAACGATTTTTATTTGTATTCCATTAAGCGTTTATTTTTGTCAAGGTTCATTGCAATCCCTTGTATAAAATCGAAACATTGATAGAATTTCGTCTTTTTTGGATACGATAATACCCACTACAAAATATACATAATATTGAAACTAAAGTCGAATTATTAATTCAGTGGAGTAATCTGACATGTGCTAGCATTCACTTTGTGTAATAAAATGGTCATATTTATTGTATTCTACACTTTTACACTTATTATGTGCGTGTTGCCAGTGATGACCTATGGCACTGAAACGTGGTCGCTTACAATGGGCTTTATCAAAAAGCTAGAAGTCGACCGTCGAAAGTTTGACCAAGGTCAACGGCGATTACCTGACCTATAAAGCAAGACGTAGTAGGTATGAACCTATTTATCTAGTGATTTAGATATGTTTGAGAACGTGCAGTTCTTTTTTATTAGCATCTAACCTTTAAAAATATGACCGAAGTAAATAAGAACCAGGAAACTGGCAACTATATATCCTAGTAGGTATTAAATGATAAATGATTTTATTTCTGTAAGTAGGTTTTTACAAACACTTTTACACGTCAAAACATATTTTTTTAAACTAGATGAGGCCGGCGTTTCCTATCTGACTACTCTGAGAAGAAAGGCCGAAACAAACTCAGAGGTCACCGTCTCTTTTAAAGTCCAGACATAATCTTGGTCAGATCATGTGAAGGCCATGTCGATTGGTGTCTGAAATGGTCTTTTGATGAAAGAACCACACAGATTGAGTGGACCTGTCCAGTCAGTGCACGCATTTGTCAGTCGTTGTGCAGCTCAACTCATAACTAAAGGAGCTCAACGATTCAACGAACAATACCAAAGAAAGGACATTTGGCTAGGCCGCAAAAAATACTCAAAACTGCCAGACCATATTAAAAACTAACTGAGAATAAAACAAAATTAAACAATGATCCACATAGTCTTCACATTTACAATAATTAAAACAATATAATACTACACAGAGTAAATATTCATGTCATTGCATAAATAAAATTCATCAATGTCAATGTGTATATTCGGACATAATCTTGGTCAGATCATTTGAGGACCATGTAGGTTTGTGTCCGAAATGGTCTTTTGAGGAAAGACCACACAGATTTGAGTGGACCTGTCCAGTCAGTGCACGCATTTGTCAGTTGTCATGCAGCTTAACTCAAAACTTAAGGAGCTCAATGATTTGACGAACAATACCAAAGAAAAGACATTTGGGTAGGCCGCATAAAGTACTCAAACTGCCAGACCATCATTAAAAGTAAGAGACAAAAAAAAAAAAAAAACAAACAATGACCCACATAGTCCTCACATTCCTAATAATTAAAATAATATAATATAATACTATACAAAGTAAATATTCATGTCATTGTTTATATAGAATGTTATATAGAATAAGAAAATATAAATAGCTAGCAAAATAAAAAGAGTAAAAAAACAACATTCACTGTAAGTTTATTGGAGCAGCTCAATCCCAAGCCTTTTTGTCCTCAATATAATCTTTAACAGTATAAAAGGCTTTTAGGCACAGTTTCTGTTTTATAAAACATTTGAATTTATTAAGGCTTAGTTCTTGAATGTGGCTAGGAATTTTATTATAAAAACGTATACATTGGCATCTAAACGAGCTGCCTATTTTTTTGAGCCTGGTTGTAGGAACAACAAATTTGTGTTTGTTCCTAGTATTTACATTATGGATATCACTGTATTTTTTAAACAAATTGATATTTTTATGTGCGTACAAAAGATTTTCATAAATATACTGAGAAGCTACAGTCATTATATTAATCTCTTTAAATTTTTCTCTGAGGGAGTATCTGGGACTTAATTTATAAATTGAACGGATTGCCCTTTTTTGTAAAACAAAAATTGTCTGAATATCGGCGCCATTTCCCCATAACAGAATACCGTACGACATTACGCTATGAAAATAACTAAAGTATACTAAACGGGCTGTGTCTAAATCCGTTAAATCACGAATTTTTCTAACGGCGTATGCTGCAGAGCTAAGCTTTTTTGACAATTTATCTATATGGGGGCCCCATTGAAGCTTGGCATCCAAAGTTATGCCTAAGAACACAGTGGTATCTTCGGGGTTCAACTCTTCACCCTTTATGAGAACACTAGTTTTTACTTGTCTAACATTAGGTATTGTAAACTTAATACATTTGGTTTTTTCTCGTTAAGAAGTAGGTTGTTAACATTAAACCAGTTAACTACTTTTTCGAGGGCACTATTTACATTGTCAGTAACCAACTGCTGACGTTTGAGTTTAAATAAAAGTGAAGTGTCGTCTGCAAACAGCACTATATCATGATTATCCTTTATGAGGCAAGGCAAGTCATTTATATAAATAAGAAACAAAAATGGGCCGAGAATTGAGCCCTGGGGGACCCCCATTCTTACTACAGATCCAGGTGATCTTTTCCCGTTAACATCAACTCTCTGAATCCTATCACTCAAATATGAAGTAAGAAGATCCAGAGAAGAGTTTCGGATTCCGTAGTGGTGCAGTTTTCTGACCAAAGTTTCATGAAGAACGCAATCGAATGCCTTGGACAAATCGCAAAAAATACCCAAAGCATCGCATTTATCCTCCCATGCATTATAAACATGTCCTAAAAGTTCAACACCGGCATCAGTAGTCGAACGACCCCTTGTAAAACCGAACTGTTTGTTATGCATTAATTTATGTTTATTGAAAAATATTTGGATTTGATCTAAAATAAGTTTCTCGAAAATTTTACTAAAGGTAGGTAGTACTGAAATAGGTCTATAATTAGTAGGGTCTGATGTACTACCCGATTTAAACAACGGTATTATTTTACTGTTTTTCATAAGATCAGGAAACTCACCACAGTCAATACAATTATTAAAAATAACAGCTAAAGTAGGTGCGACAATGTTTATAATCGACTTAGCAACGTCCACAGAATTACCCCATAGATCTGCGGTCTTTTTAACATTTAACGTGTGAAAGGTTTTAATTACATCTTTACAGGTGACATATTGGAAACTAAATTCTGAATCACAAACTGGAACGTTTTCTATAAGTAAAGACTCTGCGGCAGTGGGTGATGAGTTTAGAGATTTTGTAGTTGATATAGGAATCTCTGTAAAGAAATTTTCAAATGCCATGGCGACTTCAGAATCTGATTTAATTATATTGTCATCAATAGCAAGGCTGTAGTCACTACTTCGGTTGGATGACCTTCCCGTTTCACTATTAATGATATTCCATGTCATCTTAATCACATTACCACTATTTTTAATTTTTGAGCTCAAGTAGCGTGACTTGGCCATACAACAAACTTTTTTAAATAATTTAGAATAATTCTTAACATATAAATTAAATTCAGCAGTGTTTATACTAGTCCGTTCATCATACAACTCATATAGTCGTTTTCTACTTTTATGTATACCAATGGTGGCCCAGTCACTGAAGGAAGTGATGGGTCATTCCGTGATTTCGTGCAAAAAGCAATTCCAGACGAATTTACCCATGAATTTATTAGAAAAAGTGAACTGATTTTTGCTTAGAGGGTAAAGACATAATAACTTTAAAAGTGGTATCGCTAATATTGCATATTGTTTTATTAAATATTAAAAAAAAACATGCAAAACTGTCTGTAAAATCATTCCTCTCCGTTTCCAACTAGGGACTTCGGCAGATCTTCCGATGTTTATTTGTCTAGATTCGAAATTATGACTTTAACTAATACGCAATATTAAAGTTAAAGGCCTGAACTACAATTTATGTATTTTAATTTTCAATTTATTGCAATCTATGTACGTAAAAAGCTCCTTTTTCGAATTGTCACAAAAAAAACTTCATTACCATCCGTACACAGAAACTTCTGAATTGAAGAGAATACGAGACGGTCTCCGATACGATTCACGTCAAAACGTGTTTGTACTGGTCAGTCGGCCCTGTTAACAGAGACGAGTGGACGTGCGCGTATTGTGGATAAAATTATTTACGATCTTCGAATTGAAACCAGTGTTTCGTCCATAAATCAACTCATCACCTTCCTTCGATTTCACAAGGTACCGTAATAAGTAAATTATTGTTATTACGTAATATGTATATTTCTTAAAGCCATATTAGTCCTGTTTTAAAATCAAATTTTAAATGTATTCTACAACGAAGTTATCAATAAAAATGGTGAAATTTTTCATTTATCTCCTCTGCATTACCATCCATTCCATCCATTTTTTTGCGGGAAGGTAATTAACAACTTTGGAAGGAAATGAAGAACTCTTATTTTAATTTAAAAATAATTGTGTTTCAGTATGTATAGTGTATTATCTACATAAGACGTTTTTCGTATAATTTACTAAGTATTTATTTTTAAAATTTCAGCATAAATATGGGTAAAACTCGTAAAAAGTTGACAAGAGAAGAAAAATTGGCTAAAGATCGGCTACGTAAACGAGAAAAATATGCTCAAATAAAAAACGATCCGGAATTGTATTCCTTACAGAAAGAAAAAGAAAGAAACAGGTACTTAGTTAGAAAAGAGAAGAATAAGATCTGTAGCATTAAAGACATGACTCCTAGGGCACAAAGGGAACAACGAAGGCGTTGGCGGAAAAATTCTCAAAACTATCTAAAAAAGATGGAAAAAGCAAAGACATTAGAGAGAATATTGGTGGAAAACTCACCGCCCCAGAGTGAGTCAAATTTTTGTGTTAATGCGGAACCCCAAATACCAGATCCTTTGATGGTACCAGGACCAAGTACAATCAAGCATAGTAAGTCTACACAATTATCTAAGTTTAATAATATTTTAAGACGTATACGTTATAATCATATGAAAACAGTAAAGATATTGAACGGTAGGATTAAAAAACTAGAAAGAGAAAAGGATGTATTACGTAAAAGAAGTAATATAACTCAAAAAGTCTGTGATACTATAGAAAAGAAGGTAGATGAAGTATTGACAGAAATTCGACCAGATAAGAAGGAAGCAGTAAAAAAACAACTGCTTTTCAGTGAAACTTTATCCCAAAATCTGCAAAACACCTATAAAACAATGACTAAAAAAGGCAAAAGAAATTTTGTAGACGCGGTTATCAAAGATGATACAAAATTAAGAAAATATAAGTTACTTCACAAATTGCCATTTGCCCGAAGAAAGAAGAAAACAGCTGTGGAAAATAAACAAATATTGTTAAATAAAATCCACTCCTTTTTTGAAGAAGATACAAACAGCAGAGTTGCAGCGGGGAAAATGGAATACATAAAAAAGAAAGGAGTGAAGAAACAAAAGCGTTACCTGAATGATAATTTAAAGAACTTGCATGAAAAATTTTTAAAGGAGCAATGTGGTGTGAGCTATTCGTCCTTCTGTAAGTATAGACCTTATTGGGTAGTCTTTCCTAAAGTAGACCGAGACACTTGTCAATGCAAATTACATTCTAATGTTAATCTTTTAATTAGGGCTCTTAAAAATGCCCAAATAATCTCTGAAAGTTCGGGAACTCATGTTATAAATAGTCTCTGTTGTGATGTAAAGCAAAAATGTCTGGAACGTTCATGTGAATTCTGCGCAAATAAAGTTTTGAACTATCATGAATTTAAAAATGATAAAAAAATTATATTTCATCAGTGGGTTGTAGAGAAAAAGCCGTATATGGGAAAAGATGGAAAACAAAAGATTAAAATAGTGTCTATGAAACAAAGGTTTGAAGATTATCCGCGAAACGTTATTTACAAATTAGAGTCATCGTTAGGTACATTTCTTAAGCACAATTTAAACATAACAGTACAGTATGAAGTTATCAAGCAACTAAAACAAAATTTGAAATACCATGAGATACTAGTGCACGTAGATTTTAGTGAGAATTATTGTTTAAAATATAATGAGGAGATACAATCTTTCCACTTTGGAGGAAGTAGAGAACAAGTTTCCTTACACACCGGGGTTCTTTACTACAAGGATAATGACGCAGGTGTATTTCGGACCAAATCCTTTTGCACAATTAGCGATTGCTTAAAACATGACGCTAGAGCCATATGGGCACACTTATGTCCCATTTTAAAGATGGCACAAACTGCAGTGCCTTATGAAATAGTACATTTTTTATCTGATTCGCCGTCCAGCCAATATAGGAATAAAACAATATTTTATATGATAACAAAATTACAAGATATTAACCCCAATATATGTCGAGTGACATGGAATTATCAAGAGTCCGGTCATGGAAAAGGGGCTCCAGATGGTATAGGAGCGGTTGTTAAACGCACTGCTGATAATTTTGTCAAATATGGTGGAGATGTTGGTACTTATGAAGACTTCTGGGCTTTGGTTACCAAAAATATACCAAACGTATACTTTGATATGATAACTGAGCGCGATATTGAAGATAAAATAATACCGCAAAATATTTCAGGTTTTAAAGGCACAATGCAAGTTCATCAAGTAATTTGGACTGCTGATAATAAAAAAACTATAACTTTGCGCAGTCTTAGTTGTTTTGAATGTCAAGATTGCTTTATTCCTTGCCAACATAATAAGCATTTAGGCTTTCTTAGTTCAGATTACTACGGTGAAACAGAAAGTGGTCAATCTCGTGATCAGTGTAGTGAAAACGAAGTCACTTGTATCAAAGACAACCAATCCATATGTAGCATAGATACAACTACAATTTTAAATAATTTAGATGAATCAGATGTTTTCAATAATTTAAAATCTTTAGAGGGTCCTATCGATTTACAGCTCTCACCTATACTTAATATAGCTACATCTTCAACTGTAACAAGATCTGCTAAAATTAAGATTTTATCTGATGTTCGTATAAGTTGGGAAAACCGCAAATTTTATAAGATGCCAAAGAAAAAACTTGCCCCTAAAAAACTAGAAGAAGTATTTATTTCTAAACACCAACGAGAATTCGAGACTTTCATTCAATCAAACGTACCAGAAGAACAAGAGTTAGACAGCAATCATTATGAAAAATCAGATGACAGTGACGATTTAAACATTTTTTAGGATGTTTGTGATTTTATATTTCTATTTTCCTACTACTGTATTTTTAAGAGAAATCTCAATAGTCTTAGCGGTACGTTGTGTTGGTTTTCGATAGAAGAATCGGTTAATATTAAGATTTTTTAATATTGTTTAGATTATTTTTTAGTAACAATATTTAACTGTTTTTGTTATTGTATACGATAGAAACGAAAATATTGATTACCTGTTATAGTTTTGTAACGCCTATTGTAGAGCAGGTTATGCTGTATAATTGTTAGCTTTTAGAAGTTTATTTTTTACGTTATTACTGTGATTTTGTGTCTGAGACCAAAAATTCTAGCTTCTCTTATTACTATTAGTAAATAGTAGAATTATTATATTCAATATTGATCGTTGTACAAATCAGTCTAATGTTGTAAATTTGTTTGGCTACTGGTTGAGAGTCTATAACCATTAATTACCTAACTAATTAAGAACTGTGATTATGCTTCCTTCCACAAAGTGTTTTTTGAGACTGAACAGAATTAAAAGTCTGATTAGAAATAAAATACATGTTGATTACTGTAAATCATTGTTTTATTTGTCTTTATAAAATTACCGTCTATTAAGGTTCATTCCTATCCTAGCCCATTTATTACCTTCCCGAGTTATATCATTACCATCTCACCCTAGTTCATTACAATCCATACAGTTTTCATCACCATCCTGTTGTTGATTTTCAGCTAGCCATATCTCCGTAAGTAAATAGTGTAAAAAAGTGCCTTACACTTTTTATGAATGTGACGACGATATTAACTCGAATTATAAAAAAAAATATGTTAAATCTAACATTTTTTTTTTATTCCGCGGATCGTCGCAATTTGCACGAAACGACGGAATCACCCTGATACTATTAACCGACAATGTCTTAGGAACGAAAGTATTCTCAAATTGTGTGCAATACATATTAAAAAAATCATTATATTGTTGATTAGGGGCATCATTAGTTGACAATAGTGGTAATTTACTCAGAATTTTAGTTTTAAATGTTTCCAAACGCTTAGTCGTTTTTGGGTTCACAGTGATTTCTTTTTTAGTAACTTTTTTGCTTTGATATGGAACAGTGATAAATTGTCCGCAATGATCTGATTCTATTAAATTAATAATTTTTTTGTGGGCTGGTGTAACATCTGTATAAATGTTATCTAGACATGTGGCACTAGTGGGGGTTATTCTAGTGGGCTCTAAAAATTGGTGAGCAAGATTGTATGACTGAAACAAACTTATAATTTTAGTACTTAAACCCGAATTTTCTAATAGATTAACATTAAAATCACCACAAGTGATGATAGACTTATTCGAATTACAGATTTTGTGCAACACATCATCCATAACCTTTTCAAAACAATCATACAATCCTGAAGGAGGTCTGTACACACATAATATAATGAACTGCTCCAACTCTATACAGGCTATTTCAATGGTCCGCTCAACTGAGAGGCTCACAATGTCCTTGCGGTCTTTAAATCTAAGCTGATTATTTACTAGTATTATATCTACCTAAACAAAAGCCAAAAGCTTAAAAGGCTAAAAAGACTAAAAGTCACTCAAAGGGCAATGGAGAGGGCTATGCTTGGAGTTTCCCTACGTGATCGAATCAGAAATGAAGAGATCCGCAGGCGAACCAAGGTCACCGAAATAGCCCGAAGAATTGCCAAACTTAAGTGGCAGTGGGCAGGGCACATTGCTCACAGAACAGATGGCCGATGGGGCCGAAAGGTTCTGGAATGGCGACCACGTACCGGAAGACGTAGCGTTGGTAGGCCTCCTACAAGGTGGACCGATGACCTTGTGAAGGCCGCAGGAATCCGCTGGATGCGGGAAGCACAAAACCGGTCGAAGTGGCGGTGCTTGGGGGATGTCCAGCAGTGGACGTCTTTCGGCTGAAATGATGAAGATGATGACACTTATTATTAAACATTTATTTTACACTTACATAAATCGATTAACAAAACGATCACCATTACAATAAATATGACCATTTTATTACACAGAGTTACAGCTAGCACGTGTCGGATTACTCCAGTAAATTAATAATTCGACTTTAGATAATTTCGATTAGATGTTGCTGCAATAACACAACTTATTTTATAATCACGAATGAAGAACGGAACTTTTTGCATGATGTATTTTTGCATTAGGTACTAAGTGAAACTAAGAATAATATATTTCGTATACTAACAATGGGTCACACAAATAAGATTTGTTTTATTTCTGCTCCCCGTCGCTCCTAGATTTTGATAAATGAACTTCCTCACACCATTCATCAAACCAAAACAATACTTACTCTGAAAATCTCAGTGTCAGTTTTAGCACGTTCGATCTTCACAAACGTAGGACAAAAGAAAACGGCAAACTATTGCCTATGGTCTATGTCCACGCGTATCATTAATGGCCCATATGTTCACGAAAGAAAAAAAATGGCGCCGAACGTGAAAGGCGTCTGCTTGTGCAAGTGTACAAATATTTCTCTTTTTTCGACAATCCTTCAATCAGGCTGAACATTATCGTGTCTCAGTCCATTTAAAATAAAAGGGGTTTTTATCTGGCAGTCGGCGGCAGTTGGCGCCAGTCGGAAACCCGACATATTTGTCGGTGAATTATCACCACGCTGGAGGTCAATACAGTTTCCGTTGGCCACCGGGAATTTGTAAATGGAATGTGCAAATAATGTTTTAGCTAGGTTATTGAAAGTGCGAAATAGTTGGGTAGGTATACGAAGATAGTGGATGTTGATGCTTTTTAGTGTTATTCTTTTAAATGAATTGCAAAGGTGCATATCAGGTTATTTGTGTATATTCCTAACTCCCATGTGTATTAACTCTAAGAGTTACAGCGCTTACTCAATAAGTAAATCACAGTTTGATACCTACATACTTGTTTATTGAGACTTTCGGTTCGAGTAATATTTGACGTCTGTATTGGAAGGGTCGATCGTATTCGTCGGGATCGGAAGCAGTGTGTAAGGGCTGTAAGCGCACTTACGATTTTCAGTTTCACGCTCGTCTAGCAAGATAAATCAAGAATATTTTGCTAATCACAAAGCAATCAAAAATTTCTTGATGGCATTGTAACATTTCTTACTACCTATTTGCAAAATCATGCAAACTAATTATTCCTAATGTGCAAACATTGTTTTGAAAGCAATTTATCAAAACTCATTAAAAACCTTCACGGAACGAAAGGTTCATTGAAGAATCGTCCTTCCGACGGGTTTTTCATGAACAAAATATCAATGAAGTGTGAAATAAATGCCGTGGCATTGTCCTTTGAATGGACTGATGATTGTTCGGCTGCTGAATGAGTTGCCGATTCAGGTACAAAATCATTTAGGACATGCACATTTATTTAAGGATGTTTTGTAAGTATACTCAGGTCAACGATACGAGATAAATACATAAAATTACAACTTATACAAAAATCAACTTTAAACTCAAGTAATCTAAGTTGATTTTTGAATGAAAAAACTATCGCTAAACGTCATAATTTTAGTTGCAATGGAATCTGAACCTTAAATGATTAAGTTAAAGTTTTGAATCCCCAAGCAAGAAATCTATATAATATCTTGTTGGTTGATTTTGTTTTTAGATACTTAAAAACATTTTTTTTTTAATTAATAAACGGTTTGGTTATGCTGAAAACTTTTTCTATGGACAGTGGTAATTAGGAGCTTTAAGATTTCATTAAATCACATAATTCTTCCTTTTCTTAATTAGCAAGGATTTCTAGAAGTTTTATCACTGTCGGAATTATATTGTTACCTTTATTATGGTACGATCTTTAGTAAGTATTATCTATTATTTTTATTACAGAATCATAAAATTTGTAATACCTACTAAAAATCATAAAATAAACAGCGGATATCGGTCTTATCATCAGCGTCCGACAATAAACAAGCAAAACCCGGATTTACATCAGTTCCCATATAAATATTTTTATGATTTTTTTTTTTCTTATTCTGCACATCTGTCCTTAATTTTTGTTAGGGCAACGTATAATCTGTTTAGCGGGTGGCAACATTTTATTACATTTTAACGTCAGTTCTTAAATTTTAGGTCGTAAAACTTAACGGCTCACAATGCTATTTTATGACTAACTATATTTTATCCTATTATAACGATAACGCTCTGGACATAATTTATTTACCGAAGAATAAAAGTTAACTTGATTATGTTTTGTAATCAAATTTTAACGGTCGGAACAGGACGAGATAAATGACAATAGAACAATATAAATCACCTATTTTGTATTATAATTTATTCTGAGATACGGGCTTAGAATATGAATGAGTTTATGGGGTGTGGAATATTCTCAATGAATGAAGATATACCATGATCCTCGCATTGATATTTAAATGTGTCCAACTTTGGCCTTGTATGTACAAAACTTGACCCAAAAGTGCGTACTACGTAATACCTATGTACTTGCGCTGTATGCCTTTGCCTACGATGTATTGAGTTATTGACATGAAAAAAAAAAACTCAGATTTGAGAAGCAAACTTATCCTAAAATACCACTCCGTCATCTCAACTTTTTACACAATACATCACGAAAGAAATCCGTCTTTTTGACAACAGATAATGTTTTTGATAATAATCTGTGTTGACACACGAGACTGGCTACCAACGCGAGTCCTCTCAAAAGAAAAAATAACGAACCATAAATATCATCCATAGATTGTAAAAAATGTAAATAAAAACTCTGATGCTAATCGTTTGGCTGGGTTTCTTTGGCTACCTGTTTTCGATCGACACTTTTTTTTATTAAAAGGTCCATCCCTATTTTATCGAACATCGATTTTAAAATTTATGTTTATTGTTATTAAATAACCTATCATCAAAGATTTAGGTTTGACTGTAGATAAGAAATCTAATTAAATTAATAACTTTTTTGTGTTCTAAATGTACATTATAATATACTTTATTTTGGTAACATAAGAATTGTACCTATGTTTAACACACTATATGAATTCTCTATTAATGAATCTGTGTGTTTTTTTGTTTTAATTTGACGTTTAAAAGTGATCCCGATATTCCAACTTCATGGAAATTGTTCTCGTCGTGTCGCGCGACAAGTCGCGCCAGTCGGCACGACCCTTTATGTAGGTATATTAATGTCTGAAATGGTATTTTAAGGAAAGAACCACACAGATTCATTTAATTTCAATTGAATGATTGTGCTTTCTATACCGCCAACCTACTCTTTGGTCAAAGCGCTCATAATTCATATCCCAGAAAGTATTACCAGCACAATAATTAAATACTCTAATTAAAGGTTGTTATCGTTTAGCAGTTCTGCACAGCTGCATTCAATTTCAAGCACAAACATAACGTTTCAAGTTACATGCACATGTTTACTGAAACAATGTACGAACTGTGAAAAAATATTATTCAAATAATCATTAGCATTTCTTAGAACAGGGGCACTTGTTAACTTCACACCTTCACGAACATTAATATTGCTTCTAAACAAATAACCTTCTGATTTTGATTCCAAGAAAGATTTGTCGAAAACTCGACTTCTATCACATGTGACATTTTCATGTTTGCTGAAGACTTTCAAAAGAGATTACACCCTATTTTTATAAACTCAAAGTTGAATTTAGAAGGGCTGTGAAATTATAAGTGCATCCTGCGTACGTGATTCGAAGCTTTTAGAAGGGCGAGGTCCAAATATAAAAGTTATGTCCTTGGGAACGGAGATCCCTTATAGTGAATTAAACACAATAAACATGCTTTAAAAATCGTCAGAATGTGGTTTTTTCGTGTGTCATAAAGTTTCCATCCCCTTTTGTGGACCGTTCAACTTTGTAACAGTTTTATTAGGGATGTTAATTTGTGACCTTTACAGCGATAAAAATATTCTACTTTATAAAGGTGAGCAGTTTGTGCCTATTATAGGCAGTATTCATTGATTTAATGACCCTCTGTGAATTGCATCTAACGTCATATTGTTACACTTTTATAAATCCTACAATACCGCGTCGATATGAGACTGTAAACCACCATGCATCGATACCTAGAAAAATACAAAAAATAGTAGATTAATGCAAAGGCCGTGAAATAGGCAATTGCAGGTCGAGTATGAGTTTGAAGGCCGAGCCATAGGCGAGGAATTCACTAATACGAGACAGGCAATTGCCATTTCCGCCGAGGCATGCGTATAGGTAGTGCTTTTCTCAAAAGAATGCAGGGAATTAAAACATACTTTTATATTATACATTTAATTTAATTCATATTTTTGACTTTTCTGTAAGCAGGTTTTTCATTTGCCAATTTGGCTTCTGATCTTAAATCTGGTGGAGTACTTAACAATCAATCTCCATTTCACTCTCTGAACCGTTGGAACTCATATTAAATTTATATTTATTAAGTATCTAAATAACAAATAAAGATGAATTTTCAACTTTGCCGCCAATTTTTTTATTTAGGTATCACCTGTGTCGAATGGCAAACGCATTTATCTATACAGCCACCTAGTTAAGGTCGTCGCTTACTGTACGCGTACCTAACTACGCTTTCCCATTGTGCTGTCTCTTACTAATGTATACGTTCACATCCAAGCTTTGACCTTGGTGACAAACGTAGATAAATTACACGACCTTAACGCAATTCAAAGCTATTATGTACTTACTTGGCTTTCAAAGCTCAAAAACAGAGAAACAAAATCCATCATAAAATTCTACCTACCGACATGGCAACCGAAGGTCTTCAAGATATTGAACGCAAGTTACTCCGTCCGAAAATATTCATACACTTATATTGATGTCTCCGGGACATATTAATCACTATGCGAGAATCATCCAAAGCCAAAGGGTTACTCTATAGCCACCGCAGCGTCTTATTTCAACACTGATGAATAACTTCTTACCATTCACAAATACTTTACCAAAGAACAGTACCATCCAAGCCAATAAAACACAAACTTTAAGTCAAGAGCGATAGAGTTAAAAGTCCCCTAAATGTGGGTTTGGGGACTGTCGGTAAAAAAGTTGTAACTGTTGTCCTTCAGTGTACTAATACCAGTTGCTTATTCACATGTGTCCCCTCTGTTAATAAATTAAGATTATGGCAGATTAAAGCGTAAGCTCTGAAAGCCATGCAGGTATTTGTTATAACTAAGTGTGAGACATGGTTGTTATTTAATATTACACAGAAACCGAAATTATGTTACCAGCGCTTACGCAATGTAAGGTCATAAAATTAAGTTATTACTTACGGGGGATTTTTGAGCTTGAGTCGCATTGAGTAGTGGTGCTGTATATCTACATGTTTTAATAAAAAATCTCATAATTTTGAGGAAAATCAGAAGAATATTAGGGATGATTCCAAAATGTATAGTTACTGCATAAGTGACGTTTGAACGTCACTGAGGATTTCCATAAGGCTAGATAACTTTTATGGTATGGGCACCAACGCAGAAGAGGATATACCCACTTCTCCTTCTTACCTGACTTCCCATATTCAATACTTGTGCTCTGCCCATAGTAAAAATCTTCGTTCCACCAACAATCGTCTTCTTCGATGTCCTTCTCACCGCTCGGGTTTCATTCACTCTTCTTTCTTTGTCCAGGCTGTCTTTCTTTGGAATGAGCTCCCTCTTACCATCAGGACGGCGACCAGTCGGTTGTCTTTTAAACTGAAGGCACGTGAACATATACGTAAGAAGTTGGCAGAAACATCCCAGCGCTGATATTTTGCTGGAGTTTTCTCCTCTACTGATCGTTATTTCCCCACTACCGATCGTTATTTCTCCTGACAAAGGTTATTCTGTTTATATGTATCTATCTACGTATCTATTCTTGTATTGTATAGTTATTTTCGTGTTATCTATCCCTTAAGTTGCACCCGCCATGTATCTTCTCTGCATCACCCTAAGGTTGACTGATAGAAAATGCCTCAGGCATTAAGTCCGCCTTTGTACGGTATTTTTTTTTTACTTGTGCATAAAGTTTTAATAAATAAATAAATAAATATACCTACATGGTGAAAGAGCAAGACGGAAGCCACACTGCAAAAGGAAACAGTGGATGTGTGCAGGTTTCAGAAGAAAGCCGTAAAAAAGGTAAAAAGGTGAGACTACACATATTTCTGTCGTTACGAAATACTCAGGTAGTTAAGTACATTTTACGGAAACAAAGTGTTAAAGTAACAACAGTCTGGCTAACCACACATCACTTTCTATCCATTAAAGACACTTACAAAGTTACAATGAGTTAAATTGCCAGTCCCTTGTCTGTAGGTGGAGAACCCACTGTATAATATGGACCAACAAACAATTACAAAAACTTGACTGAAGACTACGGACATCAGTTATTAAATGGATGATTAGGGTTGATTTGTCTGACAAAATGTCACCAACATGCCTAAGAACATCAAACAAATATGTACTGTTTTATTAAGTAGCCCTAGTTTCAATTCCTCGTGTTAACAATGAAATAATCGGAGTTCATTCAAAGACATGCACCTGCACCTGACAATTTATAGACAACTTGACTATAGTCTTGCCTATCCTGTATCTCTGACGCATCCTTGGTACTCAGCTCCATACCAACTTCTCTGAGTAGCTTATCTTTTACTAAGAAACGAGGAATTGAAGAACACGTGTGTATCTTGTACTTACCCTCATGAAGAAGTGATCGTGTTTTCACTTTTATCATTTCAATCACTCGTTTATCAGTTACACGAACATTCTAAGTCACAGTCGATCGCAAAGGTCAACGTACTAGATCATAATTATTTTGTACTGTGCCCCAAATAATGGCCTGAAATTGTAGGTGTGGCACAACTAGGTTAGCGTTACATCGTGTCCATTATTTATTAGCAACTTTAGACTGTAAGGTACAGTCGCCAGCACATTAAGTGACCACAAACTGTCAAATTTCTTCAAATTATTTGAAACCTTAAAATGTTGATGGTGAAGTGCATAATCAAATGAGAAAATTGAATAGTTTGTGGTAAATTGATGTGCTGCGGCTCTACTATTAATATCCTTCCATTAATGATTCCTTAGAAACGCCATTGAGTTTTAGAAGATTTTGGCTCGTAAGGCTCTTCTTACTACAATGGCTACTTGATAAATACTACTTTAATTTAGAGATCAGATGAAATCAATCATACGGAGTATTATTAATTACATTTCTTACATCAAATTAGAAAAGAAAACAATCAGTACTTGATTTTTGTTTTGGTTCGAAGATATCTTCACTTTCTGTAAAAATTATAAATCAAAATAATGAATGGGATTAGCCTTTTGAACACTGTTTTCTTAACAGATTACTGCGAGTGATACTTTTGGAAACATCATCGTAGGGTAGATCATCCTGCCGCGATCGAGTGGTAGATCATACACAGGTGAAATTTATGCCACTGATTAGATAAGTATAGCAAGTCTGTAAGTACCTGGTATCAAAAGACTTGCATTATGTGCTACTAGCATTGATAAATGAACAAATGATGGATGGGAATCCATTAGCTATCATCCCATAGGTAGTTCCAGGCACTAGTTTCTAAGACGCTAAATTATGTAGAAAGTTAAAAGACTGCCCATGTTTCGGAAGGTAAAAGCCACCTTGTTTTACACAGTCTTATTCAATTTGTAACGGCTCATACACATTTTTTCTGTACGTAACAAACATAAAATATAACAACTCTTCACTTTCTCTAATAACTAGCGTAGCGCTAATAAACTTAAGTTTGGTAACTCTTTTGTTCAAGTATCATCGTACACCGTGCCCAATATGACTTAATATGTTTATGACAGCCCTGCTTGTCAAGCCAACTGCCAAAGCAACGTCAAACTAACACTACATTTGAATTTAGATCGAAATTTTGCTGAGTGCCAAGATAAAATGGATGCTATTGTTTTTGTAAACCGTTACAGGTAGGTGCGTACTCCAAAGAAATTTCATTATAACCAATTCATACTTTCGATATTACGATATTGCTACAATAAATCGAAAAATAATGTAGGAAATGAAAGGAGGTCTAATAAAAAAAAAATGTAATGTAATGTATAAATGTCATTTTTAAATCGTGATTTTTATAGAAGCAGGTAAACGGAGTTTTTATTATTAAATCTTGGGGCGCTGGAAATGCCAAGTGGCAATTTGAGTTCTATTTCATGGAAAATGGCAAAGAAATTGGTTATCATTTTAATTTCAGGTAGGATATTAATAATAATAGTAATAGACCTGCTGTTTCCGTCGTACAAATACATTTTCAGGGATTTGGTTAGTTTGTTAGATATAATATTAAATTACCAACCCGCACTGGGCCCGCGTGGTGGATTACGGCCCACTCCCTCTCACAGAGAGGAGGCCTGTGTCCCAGCAGTGGGAACATTATAGGCTGATTATGTATGTTAAGTTATATTGAATTAAATAAATTGGGATGACATTCAAATTGCCAATTAGTCGAATATTAGGTATAGAGAAACATCTCCATACCTAATATTTGACTAATTTTCAATTTGATCATTTGCAGTTTGTTAGATACGAGTATAACATTGAATTAAATAAATTTGAATGTTATCCTAATTGACAAAAAGATTAAATTAATAGATAATAAGAAGAGAATATTTCCTAACACTTAGTCAACTTCTCATTCATAAAATAATTCGCCGAGTAGTAGCATTTACGGAGATAATTGAATAATTTATTATAAACTTTGTTCGCCATACAAAATACATTATTAGAAAATAGTTTATTATTTTATCTAGGTACAGGAAGTATGTGAACTTTGAGGCTAGGTCTGGATACAAGGATACAATATCATTATGCTGATGAAATTCATGCTTATTTTGGCACACAAAAATACAAATTTCAAAAATATACAAGGTGGCAGGGACATCGACGCGCAACCTGTTACCATGGATTCAGTATATGGTCCTGAATCCCCTGCGTTAATATTTTTCGTAAGTACTTAAAAAAAAATGCTCTTTAATACATTCTGACCGCGTAGGTATTGATTTTTTCTATGAAACAGCTGACGCACTGACGTAGGTGAGTACCAACTCACCTACGTCATAATTGTCGAATAGAATGCTTGAGGGTCATATCATCAGCATACAGTAAGCAGTTGTGGGCGGTTACGCTAGCTATGACATAAAGCAATAATATAATAAATGTGGTCCCAGTATGATTCCTTGATTCTCCAAGGAATCATACTTTTTTTTTTTTTGAGGGTGGGAAATCATCAAATAACTTCTCCCGCTCTGGCCGGAGCGGGAGGGTGTGTCCGACTCTTACTGACTAAAACCCACCCGTATTCCTTCCTGTTGCCTGTGTTGCGGGGGCCTCGGTGACCCATAAGTACCTTCCCGCGACCCCGGCAGGCATCGGCCCTAGTGGACCCCTACTTTGTGCTAACGACATCTCTTTGAGGCGCGCGTGGAATACGACGCGCCGTCGACCCGGGCCTGGTCCTTACCGGACGGTGAGCTACCCATTGCTCACCGTCCGCAAGCCCGCGCCTACGGTGGCCGGAAATCCGCCCGGGATTCCCGACGCCCTGGGCGTCTCCTGCGGCGGCTAGGGGCGAGAGGGCGCGAAACTTGCCTTTCCCTCAACCGTCCCGCCTCCTCCTTCGCGAGCATTACTGCTTCGCAGAAGGAGGTGACGGCTGCCCATGCCCTCTCGCTCCGTACCATGGCCTGAACCAGGGCCGGACGCGAGAGGTCTCTGCCGCCGATCGCCTCCACGAGGACACGGCGGTGCTCTGCCCAAGCCGGGCAGACCTCCACCGTATGCTCCACCGTGTCCTCCAGGCGATCCACACAGTGGTGACACCCGGACGTTTCCTCCCGCCTTATCCGACACAGGAACCTCCCGAAGAAGGAATCATACTGGGACCACTTTTTCACTGCCACTGGGAATACGACACACCACCACCGCAACAATTTTTTGGTGTCATGTTTCAATCGAGATCTTAACACATTGCTGTCGATGGGTAAGGTAGCTTTCGAGCCCTTTAAACATTTCCTCTGATGCCGTACCGATACCGACCTAATTTGAGAAGAAGCAATTTATGGTTGATGAAATCGAAAGCCTTAGACATATCTAAGAAAACAGAGATAATTGGTATTTTATCATAATGACTTTTGGTTATCACGTAAGAAAAACAAGTCAATGTGATAGATTTATTTTTCCTAATTCCAAATTGTTCTTCATTTAAGATTTCGTATTTTGATATGAAGCTGTAAAGTTTTGCGCTATGGGACGATAGTTGCTGATAACATTGATGTCACCTTTCTTGTGGATTGGTTAAACAATAGAGAGTTTTAAACGAGAGGGGGATTTTTATTTTTTGTTTGCGAAATCATCAAATAACTTCTCCCGCTTTGGGAGGAGCGGGAGGGTGTGTCAGTCTCTTACTGACTAAAACCCACCCGTATTTCTTCCGTTGTCTGTGTTGCCAGCGGCCTTGGTAACCCTTTAGTACCTTTCCGCGACCCTGGCAGGTTTTGGCCCTAGTGGACCCCTACACTTGTACTGACGACATCTCTTTGAGGCGCGCGTGGAATACAACGCGCCGTCGACCCGGGCCTGGTCCTTACCGGACGGTGAGCTACCCATTGCTCACCGTCCGTAAGCCCGCGCCTACGGTGGCCGGAAATCCGCCCGGAATTCCCGACGCCCAGGGCGTCTCCTGCGGCGACTAGGGGCGAGAGGGCGCGACATTTGCGGCGCCTCCTTCTTCGCGAGCATTACTGCTTCGCAGAAGGAGGTGACGGCTGCCCATGCCCTCTCGCTCCGTACCATGGCCTGAACCAGGGCCGTACGTGAGAGATATCTGGCAGCGCACTATCGCCTCCACGAGGACACGGCGGTGCTCTACCCAAGCCGGGCAGACCTCCACCGTATGCTCCACCGTATCCTCTGGGCGATCCACACAGTGGTAACACCCGGGCGTTTACTCCCGCCGTATCCGACACAGGAACCTCCCGAAGCTGCCGTGTCCGGTGAGGACCTGCGTCAGGCGGAAGGTGAGGACGCCGTGGCGCCTATCTAGCCACGCCTCAAAAAGGGGACTTATCGCCGCAAATGTGGCGTGCCCAGCAATGGGTTGCGACAACCGTACTCTCCATGTCGCCATGAAAACGACAGGGGGATAAGCTTTGAATAAATGATAGGTAAATCACATGGCTAATATGCGATGACAAAAATTTTGAGCATTATTTGAGAATGTTAGTGTTTATGTCATCATCATAGCCCGGAGTGTTGGCAGATTTTAAAGAATTGTTTTGAAAACAGTACTGTCATTGGTTGCGGTCAAATAAATAGTATTGGGACGGTGAGCTATCCGTGGCGTGTAGTCAAGAAGTGGGTCAATGGTCTTAATCACACACACACATAATCAGCCCATAATGTTCCCACTGCTGGGATACAGGCCTCCTCTCTGTGACCCTCTCACAGTGGGCCGTACGTAGTCCACCACGCGGACGCAGTGCAGGATGGTCTTAATCGTCAGGTCAATAAAAAAAAAATCAATTAGGTACTTACATATTGCTTATGAAAATGATACTACAGTGTCCTATTATCAATGTTGGACAAACATTCATAATCTTAATCTTTACACAATAGAGATATAGAATTAAAGTGTCGGTTTTTGAGACTAATTTTATTATTAAAATACCAAATTGAGGTCAACAATGCTATTTTTGTTACCTAGCAGGACAGCGATATTAATATGACTTTATTGAATCGTGTCGCTTGTCATATTTACCTACTTGAAATGAAACAAGTGAAACGTGATAAGTCAGCTTGTAAGATTCAAAATGCCCTCAATATATCAACTGATTAATTTCAATATTTGAACCAACTTTTGCACCATTTAAATACTGTTAAAACAAATCATTGATTGATTTATTAGTTTTGTCCGTAAAAGCTTCCAATTCGTTCAAAGGTAAGCCGTCAGAAATAAATCAGATGAATCACGCTTTGTATGAATCTGAAAATAAAATAATGAATACCTATTTAGTAAAGAGAGCAAATTGCTTAATTGAATAGAATATCATTATGTTGCCCTTTGTTTACCTTCTTTTTCCCTATTTCTTATTTTTCTTGTGGTTAGTGACTAACCTGGTGTCAGAGTTATTAAATCGCCCATGGGCCTCTGACTTGGCTTTACATGCCGTCCTGAAATATCTCTCAGTTATGCCGCTTTCTTCACAACATTTTGCTTCACCGTTATTTAAGCAAGTGATAATTATACAACCGACCGAGGCTGGACTGCCTGGTCGATCTAAAGGTCGCAAGCGCTAATGCTGAGCATGAGGTCCTGGGTTTAATTCGCGGATCGGGCAAAAGTGTTATTTTTCTATCTGGAATTTCTCAGTAACAGCCTAAAGTCTGGATTTGTGCCCGGTTGATGGCAATAGGGTCGCCTCCTGTTACATGGGACTTAAACATAACCAGCGAAATATGGGTGTACTATTATATATAGTATAGGTACACCTCTGCCTAGCCCTTCGAGTACAGGCGTGATGTTATGTGTGATAATTATACAATAAATTTATAAATAAAAACAATTATTACAATTTTTTTTTTCATTAAGTTACATAAATTACTGGTGAGATCATCACGTGTGTGTGTGTTAATTTAATGCTTTCGGGAGACTGATCGACACACTATACAAGTTTTATTGTTATGACGCTTATGTATGTTTAGTATCTCTGAACGTGTTCAAACTGTGTACTTTTGGCTTCGGCGGTGGCAAGAAAGCCGAACCCTCGACTCTTACCACCGCCAACTATACGCGAGAGCCGCGACGGCGGCAGACGATCCGGCTATGGTCGCTGCACACTCTGCCGATCCGTTTTTGAGCACAAGAGTAACCTCAACTTCGTACAGCGTGAGTCCACATTAGGTATAACAACTTAATTATTTTGAACTTACGAGTATCTTATAAATAAAGAATTGGTATTATAGTGTAGAACACATTATTATCTATAGAGCCATTTCTTAAGTTTTAGATAGATAATAGATTTTTTACAGTCGTCGAAACTCCGACAACCCGCGGGAAGGTACTAATGGGTCACCGAGGCCCCTGGCAACACAGGCAACAGGAAGGAATACGGGTGGGTTTTAGTCACTAAGAGTCTAACACACCCTCCCACTCCACCCAGAGCGGGAGAAGTTATTTGATGATTCCCATCCAAAAAAAAAAAAAGACAACCAGTCTTATCAATGGGTATCATATTACCCAGTAACTGGGTTGTGGAGGTCAAATAGGCAGTCACTCCATGTAAAATACTGGTATTCAGCTGCATGCATCCGGGTACACTGGAAGCCAACCCAACAAACTTGGGGATAGGCTAGGCAGACGATGACGAGGAACACCCATGACATAGAACAGGATAACAAGTCCAGAACAAATAAACAAATAAACTATTCAATAATGTTCTAAAATAAATTAACCTAACGACGTTTTACTAGACATTAAAGATGCCTTGACTTTTAGAAATATTATAATCTTAAACCTATTCCTTTAAAAAATACATTACCGTATCCTTAAATCCCTAACAAATTCAATTAAGAAAATTAATATCCTCGTTATCGGGGTATCCCATCAAAAGGATCATTGAAAAAATAAAATTGGTTTTCCGGCTGATTAAATTTTATTGGTTACCAAGTATAATTAGAGATGATTATGATCTCATACACATAAATCTTTTAGTAAATGCGTGGGGATCGTTTTAATTTTTTTAATAAGGTGTACTCCAAGGAGTATTCATGAATCTAAGATCTGATTTGAGATTATAAAATAAATCGATAATGCTTAACGGTTTTTTTGTTTGGTCCTTTTTTGAATAAACTTTGTATTTCGTTGTGTGAATGAATAGCGATTTTCACTTGTGTGTGATTTTGTCTGTGTAAAATCACAGGACATCCCTTATTGAATAATACATACGATAGCTACATCCATTTATGATTATTTTTAACGTCACTGAAATTGATGCTACATAATTCTATTCTTGTTGAATATGGAAAAAGTTTACACACTCAAAAAAAGCAAAAATACTCATAACTTTTGGTGGATGTAGCATCAATTTCAGTACTTAACAATACCTACCAGAATTTAATACGAATATCTATCTGAAAACTGAAATTCAAGTCTTACAATAATAATAATAATGTATTAGCATAAATACATTAATACCAAGTTAACTTGTAAGTAGTACAGAGGGCTACATATCAAGCTATAAATTTCCGGTATAATCTGACCTCTCATCGTACGGAAATCCGAGATCAAAATACAATGTGAGATCAGCTTATACTGGAAATCTATAGCTTGATATGTAGCCGTGTATATGTCGCAGCCATTTGGTTAAATTAGTCAGCTAATTGGACGCCCGGCACCGACGACGTCGCAGCCAACTAGCTTAACCGTTAGAAGTAGCGCTCGCCGGCCGCTCCCGCGGCACCGCTCGCTTCGTTCGCTCGGCTCGCGCGCGGTTGTTCACAGTTCTAACCTAACCCATTTTATCGGAGTGCCCTGGCTTAGTTACTGCTACCACTTCGGCGCGCGTGGTTGGTCAAAGTTCTAGTGGTCCTTCAGCTATTTCATTGCGTTTAATGAACGGCCGAGGCATCCAATTAGCTGACTGTCGACTGACAGTTATGTGCTAACTGTCGACTACTTAATATATTAGAACGTGGAATATAAAGTTTGTTATTGTGATAATAAGGTATCGTTTGTACTGTATTTAGATGTATTTACGTTGTAAAGTATTATATAATTTTAATTATTGGAAATGTGATGATGTGGGTCATTGTTTATATTTGTAGTTTGGCAGTTTGAGTAATTTATGCGGAATACCCAAATGTCCTTTCTTTGGTTGTTCGTTGAATCGTTGAGCTCCCTAAGTTCTGAGTTGCATGGCTACTGATGACTGATGTCCACTCAATCTGTTGTGGTTCTTTCATCAAAATACCGTTTCAGACACCAATCGACATGTTCTTTACATGAGCTGATGCTCACCAAGATTATGTCTGGGCTTTAAAAGAGACTGTGACCTCTAAGTTTGTTTCGGCCTTTCTTCTCAGAGTAGTCAGATAAGAAACGCCGACCACATCTAATTTTAAAAATATGTTATGTTGTACGTGTAAAAATGTTTGTACAAACCTACTTACAGAAATGAAATCATTTATCATTGGTTTGTCTTTAGTCTTCAATTTTGTGATATCGTGATTAGTGTGAGTGGCCTACACATTCATCATCAACATCATCCACAGCCCAACTTCACCTACTACTGGCCATTAAACCTGTCTTTAAATTGATTATTGTTATATTCTCGTCATCCATATCATCGACATTTTTAGCGTTGCTCACAGCACCATTCAACATATTATTGATTTTAGGCCACTGGCTTTTCTGTCTCACGGTCTCAAAGATCAAGTCTCTGCAATCCTTTAGAAATCATCTATTCATATGGTTGCTCGTCTGCCAACATTTGTGCTTTCCTTGGAGCTTTATTTTCTACTAAGATTTTATATTTTGCTTTCAGGTTCATCCACTGCTAGGAGACGTCGAATAAGAGATTTGAGTTTCTCATTTTACTGTGTTATTTTCGGCTGCAACTGCAAAAAAAAGCATAAATTATAAACGAACATATATCAACAGCACAATATTTGTCCCCTCCAAGAGAAAACATCGTGTGTGACACACATGCCATGTGCAAGCGCAGAAATACTACAGATATTTGTAAATCTGCATTATGAAAACCATACCAAACAACCCGACAGTTGGTTTGAGTCACAGCATGACACATTTAGGCTACTGATACGAGCCAATACTAAAAAACAATTGAATCAACTTGTTCCAAAGAAGCTGTTCCATTTTCAATGCTGGTTTTATTTTAAAGGGACTTGGACGAAGCTGTGCTAAGACGGCAATGGATATGGAATTTGAGCTTTGATTGCCAAGTCCTGGATTTCAAAGTTCAGTCAACGCTGGGGAGGACAGACTGGGATGGTCCACGGTTAGACATATTTTTAGACTGCGTATCTTATGTTAGTCATTATTCTGTACAGCGCCATTTGGTAATATTTTAATCAATTTTGTCTATTCATTTTGTTGCGAGTGTGTTCGTGAGTCAGCAATGAGAGTGTCACTGAAAGTATCACTAAGTCATGCATTTAATCGCAGAATTTAAATAAATTGCGGACTAAGTCATTGATATAAAGTCTTATGGCGCTGACAAGACCTAATTGACCAAAATAGGCTTCACTTAAGAAAAAAAAAATACCAAATCTGTATAGTTTGTGGTAGCGGAAAAATATATTTTAATTTTGAACATATTTCCCAGAACTAGGTCGTTACCAAAACACGTTTTGAAAAAAAAATCTCGATACTAACTAACGTTAAACTAACCTCTTACCTTAAGTTCTAATCCAAAATATCTGTATTAAATATCAACATACGTTACGTATTTAATTAATAACAAAAACGTCTTATTTGAATGCAGAACTTGGTTGTTTTTTATTTTCGATTACTCAACTCAATTTTGAGTAAATAGATAATTGCTTCATATTTTGCAATAAATTACAAGCGTTGTGTCATCGCGCTTCTCTTTCTTTTCTATGCAATTTGACAGTGACCGCGGTTTAGGTGTTGTCAGCGTCTTAAGTTTGTATTCTTTTATAGGCGTCATCATCTGCCCAGCCTTTTCCCAACTATGTTGGGGTCGGCTTCCAACCTAATCGGATGCAGCTGAATACCAGTATTTTACATGGAGCGACACAACACAGTTACTGGGTAACACGATACCCCCTGGTAAGTCTGGTTGTCAGACTTTCGGGCTTCTGACGACCCGTAATAACTGTCAAAGATCTACAACGGTCTAACGTGCTTTCCGAGGCACGGAAGGGTCTTGGTATGTAAAGATGGTATGGACCAACTGCAGCAAGCGTAGCTTAACCCGATCAATCAACCCGTGGGGCTGTTATTACTTAGCCACAAGCCCCTACCTAGCACTAACCAAGCTTCTTTTACAGGCTGAGTTGGAAATTCGACTTTTTCTCAACCAATACAGGTATCAACCCATGATACTAGCACCACTGCCTCTTTAATCTTGATTTGAATCAGAGAAAAGTTCCAGAAAAAAAGAAAGATTCATCTTCAGAGAAAGGTATATTGTGGTGTATTTCAAATAGTCTAAAATAACAAGTGAATTGAGAAACAAATGAATATTGTAAATTTCAAATTTCATCCAAGCGAATGCTTTTTTTTGGGTGGGAATTTATCAAATAACTTTACCCACTCTGGGCGGAGTGGGACTGCGGGAGGGTGTGTCAGACTCTTACTGACTAAAACCCACCCGTGTTCCTTCCGTTGCCTGTGTTGCGAATGCTTGAGAAACAAATGAATGCGTTCTATTTTTAGTTCTCTATCTAAATCTGTATGACCGCGATGTTCTTCTAAATTACGCAATGAATTTTGATGGAGTTTTCAACATTGAGAATTGATACCGGACTGTTTATTTCTACAATACATTCATATTCAACGTTCATATGAAAGAAATCACGATGTGTTGTTAAGTCGTGAAAATCATTCGAAGCAGTTGCCAGGTTGCAGAGTTGCCAGTATTAGATAAGGCTAGACTTTCAGATATCTATCTATAGGTACAAAACATTTGATGAATGTCTTACGTAGAATTTTATCTGGTTTTCTTTACCGTTCTAGAAAACTTTTTCCTGAAACAAATTCATAAATGCGGAGCTGTTGGTTGGTTATTAGTTTAATGCTTATAAATCACCTGTCTAACGAAGTTTGAAAACAATTCTATTTAATATTTTCGGTTCAGAGAATTTTTCAAGAGAAACATCTGCAGTGCTATTCTTTAAAAGTCTCACCGTGGTAACTTAGGTGAAGTCAGCGTGAAGTGGCCTGTCATTTTTGCCTGATGCTAGCGATTGACAACATTGACAGGTCATTTCAAGTTCACTTCACCTATGTTTTCACGGTTAGATTTTTACAGAATAGAACAGCTGTTTAGGTTTAAAATAATTATGCTGAATTCAAGAGTACCTAACTGATGGTTTTTCACGCACACATTCACAGCGTGCTTGTACTCTTGGTTACCATAAGTAAAGCGCGCGTGGCTTTGTGAGATAAAAAAACATATTGGTACCTACTTAAAGCTGAATTTTGAATGCTCTTTGAAATTCTATTTTTTGGTAAACATTGTTTCAGAAACTTGAATATTCAACTTTCTGAAAACTCTATTACTTACCAAAGTTATTTGAAATACGGTTTGTATTTCAAATAACTTCGGTAATAGAGTTTCAATTTCAAAATTAAATTCACATGAAAATCAGTACAATATTGTTGGTCTGTACATATATTGCAGTTAAGGGAAACAATTGTTTTGTTTACATTCGTTGATTTATTTTATTGAAAAACACACAGGTTAGATACAACTGAAACATTTAACTAGTTGATTATTGTAACACTGAGAATGTCCTGTCCGGTGTTAATTAATCATATACCTATTTATGTAATGACAATAATAAATATAAACTCTCACTAAACACTGCTCCCTAATCGTGTTACACACTTCCAATCACAATCCGGAAACTGCTAATCCATTGCTTCATATGTTAGTAAAATTCGCATGATCAACAACAAAAATAACGCAATCAATGTTGTTGAAGTGTCAAAATGAAAGGCATTACCATTGTAATTGCGTGCAATTGTAATTGCGTTTGCGGGTGCCATCGCGCGCCGTGTTTTACGTGGCCTCCTTTACACAGCCTTTATAACGCCAATTATTTCCCTGAAAAATATTTCAGAATTATAAATCCGCTAACTTCTAGAATACTACTGCTTTATAAATAGAAAGATCAGCTCCCCCATCAGTAATTAATCAAACGCGACGAACTTTTAGTCTTATTCTGTCTGGTCTTGGTATGTTTGTCTGTCATACCAATTGCCCTGCAGACAGGACTCTTAACCCCTTTAAAATGTCAAGTTAAACCAAGCCCTGTTGACTTGTTAATTATGAACTGTCTTTAATCTTGCTTTTGTTCGAAATTCGAAAGAATGTGCTTTGGCTACTGCCACATAATCATTTTGTCAATGTCAAAGGATATTTTTATAAGCAAGCAACGACAACTTTCTTTGCGGCCTCTAGGATTAGTTCAACTAAGGAGTTTATAAAAACAGAAAGAAATCCTTGTTTTTAATAACGCCTTTAGAAAATTGTCGCTCCAAAAGTATTGTGTTGTGGTAGTAACGTATCTTTTTTTTTTGGTGCTGAGTTAAAATGGTTACATGGAAGCTTTTAATCGGATTAAGTTTGATCCTCTAGCGGTTCATTATCATTTATAATACATAGGACATTGTTCCCGTATTTACGTTGTTTAACTCACTAATTGGATGGGCCTTTATAGTGTTTATTCTACACTCTCACACAGTAGCCAGGGGACAGCTCAACAACAGACCATTTAAACAATGTTAATTTGGATAATTTACATTGTAAATTAACCTGAAGGGTTTAATTTTAATTGGATTATGCAATTGGCTCATTCTCAGTCTATTATCATTTAAAATAAAAACTTATTAGGTAAATACCTTACCTTTTGACCGGGTTAAGAATACAACAAGCCGTTCCATCACTAAAATAACTGATGCCACTCGGAAAGCTGCCACGCATAAATTGAATGAATTGGACTAGACACATCTGCCGCTAGTAAGACGATCAATGGGCCAAACCACGGCCAAACTTACGACCCAGTGCGACCCGATTAATGGCAAACGACTTCGCGGCAGGCCCAGACGGAGATGGCGGAATGAGCTGGATGGACTGCTTTTATAAAGATTGGTCCAAATCAGAGAGAAGTGGAAATAAAGTAGGGGGGCCTTTGCCAGTCAGTGGGACAATAATGGCTATTAAAAAAAAAATCCTGCCTACTTGTTTTGTACCTGGCTTTACCCATTTGGATAGGTTTTTGTCTCACACTGAAGGGATTAGATCAACCGTATGACCCCTGAAGAATAATAAGATTATCTGTTGAATAAGTAGAAGCCGAAAATACATAAGTATTTTAAAACCTCAATCGCTCATCTACTTTATTTATGTATTAAAATGGTGGTATTGGCGAATAGAACAGTTCATCGCTTTACAGATGTACTGTACTTACCAGGTGTGAAGTGTGTTCTTGGCCTTAAAATAGAGCATCCCGCTATGTTTTTTTAGTGTCTGAGATGACTATGTTTGGACATAGATTACACACCTGACGTATTGTTTATAATCCACCTTGATGTTGGATGCAAACGGTAACTTTTTGCAAAAGCGCTGTTTTTTAATAACTTTATGTTCTGTTGCTAAGCCATTAAGATGCTGACAACACCTAAACCGCGGTCATTGTCAGATTGCATAGAAAAGAAAGAGAAGCGCGATGACACAACGCTTGTAATTTATTGCAAAATATGAAGCAATTCTCTATTTACTCAAAATTGAGTTGAGTAATCGAAAATAAAAAACAACCAAGTTCTGCATTCAAATAAGTCGTTCTTGTTATTAATTAAATACGTAACGTATGTTGAAATTTAATGCAGATATTTTGGATTAGAACTCAAGGTAAGAGGTTAGTTTAACGTTAGTTTGTATCGAGATTTTTTTTTCAAAACGTGTTTCGGTAACAACCAAGTTCTGGGAAATATGTTCAAAATTAACATATATTTTTTCCGCTACCACAAGCTATACAGATTCGGCAATATTTTTTCTTAAGTAAAGCCTATTTTGGTCAATTGGGTCTTGTCAGCGCCTTAAGGTTTGAAGCACATGTTTAAAATTAATTATTACAATATACAACACTGTATATTAATCAAAGTTGTATATTTTCTTAAGAAAATTTGTGTATGCCACATGTTCCTAAGAAAATATTAGTACAAAATTGGCTTAGAGATACGAAACAACCAGGCTTTGTTTTTCTGCAAGCATGGGGGCTTGCAGAAAAACAAAGCTAAAAATAAGCGTCAAACTCGTTACCAATGTAACACTGTAATCTGCAATAAAAACACAAAATTATAATACTTAATAAACAGAGGAACACGTCGAAATTGTCCTTGGGTCGGTACGTACGTGATCTCTATTACAAAGAGACAATCGTTTATATTTTTTTTTCGAAACGGTTGGAAAAGGAATGCGGGACAAAAACATCGGCAAAAACAGCAACACGTGGTACTTCCTACTCTTTGGTTCGATTCGAGCACATGTCATGGTGTTCGCTGTTTGAATTTTTGAATGTTCTAAATGGTTCTCAATAAGTGATCCGCTTTTGTTTAAAGTTTCTTGATACAAAAACAATTAATAACAAATGATTGAGTAGTTCATGTGCACGATTCTCATGATGACAAGAACTAACTTACGAATTTTCATTAAATTTAAAAAGTGTGAAAAGTGGTCGTACAATTCGTGGCGTTTGATAGTGGTGCCGATTCCCTTGTTCACAAACTTAACTAAATTTAAGTTCAGTGCATCTTTTTCTTTCTATTTCATTAAGAAAAGGACAGAAGCTAAATTTTAGTTTAGTCCTGTCAAATTAATCAGCGCCTGTCACTACTCCATACAAGTTTAGTCGTGATTAAAATCTTGCCTACTAAAATTACGTCAATTTACGTCAAGCGCTGATTAATTTGACAAGACTAAACTAAAATTTATCTTCTGTCCTTTTCTTAATGAAATAGAAAGAAAAAGATGCACTGAACTTAAATTTTGTTAAGTTTGTGAACAAGGGAATCGGCACCAGTGTCTACTAGATGGAGAGTTTATGTTTGTAAGTCGCCAATTTTATGTGTCTGTTTGTAATGTCAAAATAACAGCTTTTTGTTGTTTAAGAAAGTACATATATACGGTAGGTACTTTAAAAAAATATATATCAATTTGTTTGATGTTTGTTGGTCTGTCTGTTTGTTCCGGCTAATCTCCGAAACAGCTGTACCGATTTTGACGGGTAATTTCACTGGCAGATAGTTGATGTTATAAGGAGTAACTTAGGCTATTAATTAAGAAAAAGCCACGCAGGCGAAGCCATTGGTGCACCTAGTAATTAAACATAAATCGCGCTAAACAAGTCCTAAAAGTGACATTGGTGCCGATTCCCTTGTTCACAAACTAAACTAAATTTAAGTTCAGTCCATCTTTTTCTTTCTATTTCATTAAGAAAAGGACAGAAGATAATTTTAGTTTAGTCCTGTCAAATTAATCAGCGCCTGTCACTACTCCATACAAGTTTAGACGTGATTAAAAACTTGCCTACTAAAATTACGTCAATTTACGTCAAGCGCTGATTATTTTGACAGGACTAAACTTCTTTTTATCGTCTGTCCTTTTCTTAATGAAATGGAAAGAAAAAGATGCACTGCACTTAAATTTAGTTTAGTTTGTGAACTAGGGAATCGGCACCATTGTAGAATTTATCTTACAATCAAAGGGGCCCCAAAAGGCAAAACTAAAATTATCCATGGTGGACACATCGAAGATTGATGATTTGATTGTGTTGTATTTAAGTATTCCAATACCAACGGTCGTACGTGCGTCCTTGACCATTCATGTTTGTGTTTTTTTTGTCACCAGAATTTAATGCCATGTTTACCTACTGACTTACAGAAACTAATAGCTTTTACAAGATTTATTTACATAATAGGTACATAGTTTTATTATTTCATTGTCAATGTTATTTTGATCATGGTCATCATCACACAAGTCACCCAAAGGGCAATGGAGAAGGCTATGCTTGGAGTTTCTGTACAAATCAGAAATGTGGAGGTCCGTAGGAGAACCAAGGTAACTGAAATAGCCAAAAGAACTGCCAACCTTAAGGGTCGTGTAATCGCCGTTGACCTTGGCCATACAAATGCGCGTCATACTCACGCCGCGCGGCGCTGTTCGGTTTCAAAAGAAATATTTATTTTTAGTCACGAAAATGAATATTTGATAAAAATCACAGATAGTTATTATAGATAGTTAAAATGTCTGTTCATACAAAAAAAAAACATGAAAATATCTCAAATAGTTTGAAAGTAATATCGTTTTTTATGCTTTAAGAAGACATTACTTCCTGAATTTATTTGATAGAGTATTTTTCTACAATACTTAAATATTCACATATGGAATTGATGTGTATGCATTCTAGTTTAACATACATTTTTTGCATAACTTATGTGCCTTATATGAAAGTAAAATAACAAATTTAAAAGTCACTAAAATCATAAATCTGCGCTTTAAATGACAGTGAGCAGGGCACATTGCTCGCAGAACAGATGGCCGAGCCAAAAGGTGTACTAATGACTTTACGAAGGCCGCAAGAATCCGCTACTTCTCGGTAATATTAATTTACAAGTGCTTGAATAAAATAGGATTAATTTAATTTTTGTTATCACAAAACTTCTCTGAAACATGACTCACTAGTCATGCGCCATGGTAACTGAAATAAATGCCTTTTTATGTAGAATAATTGTATTGTTAGGTGTTCTAAATATACATGCCCTCGTTATTCGTAACAATCACAATTAAAATGTGGTCGTGCAAAATGACTAATGTATTCAATTTTATGAAACAAATGGTTACTTTAGTTCAGCAGCACCCTAATTACATATCACGCAATCAATCACAATCTGAATAATTTTGAAGTAATATACTTAGTTAATATAAAAAAAACGATATTACTTTCAAACTACTTAAGATACTTTCATGTTTTTTTTTTGTGTGAACAGACTATTTTTTTATTGCATTGTACACTAGTATGATATTTACTAATGGAGAAACACAACACAACTATGTTGCCTAACAAAAACATTAACCAAATAAACAAAATAACATCGCGGTCGAAAAAAACAAAATGTGCGCCCACATTTTGTTTGTGGCCATAGATTATTATTGAATTTATTAAAATACGTTCCGGAGCGAAATGTTGCAAGATGTTTAACATGCGATGTTATGTGTGTTGCGTTATTTAAGCTCTACATTCTAAATACGCGCGAGGGGAATGCAGAATCGCTTAAACAGGCAGTTTCGCACCTTTTTATCGATCCGGAATGAGCTCGTACAATGAGAGGGAGGACATGAGTGCGGAATTTGACAGCTCTCTCAATGAGCGATCCAGCATATTTTCCTTACTAAAAATATATATTTCCCTATGAAACCGAATGTCGGGCGGCGCGGCGTAAGTGTGACGCGTATTTGTTATGGCCAAGGTCAACAGCGAATACCCGACCCTTAAGTGTCCGCTACATTTACTTTTAATATGACCGTCGCCCTAATTGCGTAAGACACTACCAATCAAGATCTGAATTAATTTGAAGTATATTCCATATCCACTGCTTCTTATGTTCGAAACATTTGTCTGCTCAACAACGTAATTAACGCAATGAATGTTGTTGAACTGTCAAAATTAAACCCATTGCTACTGATCGTGTGTTACGCAATTACCCTGCAGAGAAAAAAAAAATGGTAGGCCACCTAGGCTTAGTAAACCTTAACCAATGAAATCATCATTGGCTTCCTCCTTAACCGTATTGTCTGAAGAGTAATCACTCTGTAGGTGAATAAAGAGGCTGACATGTGACTAAAGGATTCCCTCAGAATAACTAATCCCACCAAAAACATTTTCATGTAAAATATTGCAAGCCAAGACCACATGGCTCGCACTGTCAAAAACTGGTGACAGCAAATTCTCCAAGTCAAACGTCAAACAGTTTTCTGACAGCTGCCTGCATAGATTACTAAAGGCCGGGGCGGCGCGTACGTCTTTGCCGACGGAACGGAATGTTGCCATTTTATATATGTTATTTTTCCAAAAATATGTAGAATTAAGTAGTTTGTATTTATTTTAATCTTTTATTTCTTATAATAATCTCACTGTATACTGCGCCGGTCGACGTCAACCCGTCAACTCCGGCTGTCGCTGATAACCAGCGAGCGTTGGGGCTTTGTCTCGCATAGAGTAGCAGCATTTTGCTGAGCGATGTTCGTTTTGCGTGGATGTGAATGTGACGCATATTTTCCCCGAACTTGTTCTTTTTATTATATTCGTGTTCCTTCTTTGCGTCATGCTTATCGCAAATAAATGTATTTTCTTTCTTTCTAAGTCTGACTGAAAGCACCTGTTTTATTTTAGCCTCGCTTTTACTCGCGGCTTGCGTGGATGTCGGAAAATATCCCACGGGAACGTACTACCGGTATTAAAAGTACCCTATTTGTTAATCCATGTTTTAGTTTTCGTTCACATTTTCACTCTTTTTTTAATCGACTCGCATGCCACCTATTGCTAGATCCGGTAACTGAGGATATAATTACTTACATTCTTATTCACAGGGGTTGAAACATTTTTTTATGTTGGGTGTGGCAAAAGAAGCATGAAAGTAGATGCTGTGGAAACGCGTTCCTTGCGAAGCATGTGTGGTGTGATTATAAATGATAGGCTGAAAAATGATGTGATAAGGCAACGGTACGGTTTAAAGGTAGATGTAGTGACAAAAATTGAAAAGAGTATGCTTAGATGGTTTGGTTATGATGAGAGGATGAATGAAAGGCGACTAACAAAAGGTGTAGGTATGTGAGTGAGAACGCCGGGAGGGGACGCCCCAGAAAGACAATATTTTTCTTTCTGGAGTGACCTCATTGGTGATGTTCTTCAAAAAGGTCAGGGCACTTGCAACCGGCGTGCGTAAACAAAGCAAAAGGGGTATGTAAGGAGCGTAGCAGGTGGCGTTCTATAGTTTCTGCCTACCCCCATAGGACGGAATATGTATATATGTATGTATTTTTTGAGTTTATATACTACGTTAGAGATTCTGCCCTCAGGTGATAACACAGTCAGGCCGCTAGATGAGCTCACTCTCGAGCAGGCCACGTAAAACTGGCCGTGCGAAAAGCAGACCCCTCTAAGATCAATTCCCGCTGTTTTCAGTGACTAACGTGACTCACCCTGATACTTATTAGTCATCATTGCGAAACATGCCTTAAGAAGGAACTGCAGCCTTTTGAACTCCAATGGGTACTCCGACGGTATTAGTGATATGCGCGGTACATATGTCGCAGCCGAATTGTCTTCGTGTCTTTGCAAAGTTTAGCGTTGCGGCACAGTGCTGTCTATGAGAATCCGCCCTAACATCGTACATCGAACTACAGAAAATTACCCTATCATAGTTGACAATCAGGAGGCCATTAGTCCATCTAAATTTTGCTATTACAAACGTTAACGTTAGTTTATGGAAACGTCGGAAAAATTGCTCTTATTAATGGAATATCGACTTCCTTTGTGTGTGAAAAATGTTATTCCAAAGTCTTAAGTTTTCACTTCTGTCGGCAGTCCGACGAAAAATTTCAACACGGGGGTGCAGAATCACGTACTGAACCCATGGTAACAGATTGCGAGTCGATGTCCCTGCCACCCTGTATTAATATTCCATCGAAGCAGATTGTCTACTTTATAAGTAAATAGCTACACATGAAGGGATAGTTTACCAGGAATATCACCACCAGCTTAACATTGCGACACACACTACACGAACATTGCATTACCATAAAGTTTCCTTTTTTAATATTTCCATACACACCGGTTAAAAGTCTTTGAACCTTATCCAACACTTTCGCTTCAGAATAGTCTAAAGAATATCTTTATAAAGATTACACTAAGCTTACGACAAATGGAATATTATTACGAATTAAGCGGCCTAGTGCTAGTCGGAATCGCACACGAAGGGTTCCGTACCACCACACTATTAAACACATTTTGTTTTTGTTACAATACTTTGGTAAAGAAAACATGTTTCTTGTACATCCCTTTAATTTATTGACCCTCTTTAATTATTAACTTTATTATTTGTTGTTATAGCGGCCATAGTAGTGTAGATACTCTGTGAAGGTTTCAAGTGTTTATCTGTTACGGTTCAAAAGATAACAGCTTGTGACAGACGGACGGACAGCGGAGCTTTAGTAATAGGTCCGTTGAGTACGGAACCCTAAAAGGGTAACTTGAAAGTGTAAGCTAGTGTTATAGAACTTTCTCTCGCGACTTATGTCGGAGGCTTACTGAATCCGAGATCAATGAGAACTGAGCTTAGAACTTAGTTGTGAAGCGGGAAAGTGATTCGAATACTAATTGATGTAAGGGTACGGACATCGTGGAGTACGTTAGCCAAAAGACGAGGTACACGCCGAGGGTGCTGTTACTGGAATCGCACCGGAACGTCAACTTCAAGGCGTTCGTCGTGCGTGTACCGAACTGTTATTTGCAACTAGTCATGGAAGAAAACTTTTGGCTGCAAGACGTGGTGTTCCGTCGCTTCCACGGACAAGTTCCTCAGGACAGCACAAAGTCTACCTAGTGCAAAGTGAAGTGCTATTTATATAGTATTAAGCCAATTTATTAAACCAAGTTCTGTTTATTAAAATATGTATGTTTAGGTTAAGGTATTTTTCTATGGGCCTGTGTCGCCTGAAATAAATGGTATTATTGTTATTAAAAAAAAAAACGGAATGCGGGATCGTCTCGACCATGCTTTATTTCTTATATTATGACAAGTCGGATAATTACTTTATATTATTTAACTGTAGTCGCCGGCAACCCTATAGCTAGTCCCATTTTTAGGGTTCCGTATCTCAAAAGGAAAAAACCCTTATAGAATCTCTTCGTTGTCCGTCTGTCTGTCTGGCAAGATCCTATTTCTGAGGAACGCGTGGAGGTAGTAAGTTGAAATTAATATTAAATATGTAGATCTACGGTCCCTTGGTGCTCTAAAAAAATCAAGCTACTCAGTCAACGAAATAAAAAAATACGGTCATTTATGCGACATATTTTGATACTCGCAAATAAATCAAAACCTATAAACCTACTTTCCGTTGACCTAAAATCATTCAATTTGGCAAAAAGCAAGATCTCACAGCACAAGTTAAGGAAAAAGTCTGAAATCTTTAAAGGCTCCTACATACTGGCGCGACTTGTCGCGCGACGCGACGCGACACAAAGGCACCGCTTGTAGCGCTACAAGCGGTGCCTTTGTGTCGCAACGCGTCGCGCGACAAGTCGCGCCAGTATGTAGGAGCCTTAATTTGTAGTTATCTAGTATATTTTTTTGCGATCACTAACTTAAGTAAGTTTGTAATTTGTTTGGTTTGTTTTTTTGTAAAAAAATAATATTCTAGCATTGGAAAATTAACCGTGGTGTACCTATATCGTTGTATAAGAGAAAAATTTTCAACTAAAATGTTACGTTTGTTCTTGAGATAAATTCATCTTAACTATGGAACCACCACCAACCACCCATTCGACCATTTCGACCATGTCGACCATTTTTCGGACGTCACCTATTCATTAGAAAAACAGATATAGTAATTAGTCATTTAAAACGTTAGAGTAGATTTCCCGAGTGATAAATATGCATAATCAATATTTTTTTTTATATCATATATTTTCTTCCGGATAAAGTTTTAAAAAGTCTACACCAAAAACTAATTGCAATAAAAAGTAATTAATTAGGTAGTTGGGTAAAATGGTCTCTATAATAGACTGTGGCGCATTTTGCTTTTATATTATCCTCGGGCAGTTGTGGCCCAATGTCAGTGGCCCTCACTTACGAGTTGTCAGTCGTGGGTTCGAAACCAGGCAAGCGCTTTACTTTGTGTAAACTCTATCATCACCACTGCTCTCAAAACGGTGAAGGAAAACATGGTGAGGAAATCGGCATGTCCAAGAACCAAAAATACAAAGACATGTCGTGATATCTACCAACCCGCACCGGCCCGCGTGGTGGATTACAGCCCACTGCCTCTCACAGAGAGGAAGTCTGTGTTCCAGCAGTGGGAACATTAAAGGCTGATTATGCAATATCCTCGGGAAGCGACGGCCGTAGTCGTTTTAAGCTCAAGATCGCCGGATATTCACACTTTCGTATTATACTCCGACATATTTAATGCCTTGAGAACGACAGTAGAGAGTGTTTATATCAATGTAGAAGACATCCTTCCTTAGTTACTTACCATGATATCAGAAATTTTCACACGATGTCATATCTTACCTATTACTTTCTCGCAAATCTCTAGCCAGTCAGCAACAAAATTCCATTAAGACGCTGACAACACCTAAACCGCGGTCACTGTCAGACTGCATAGAACAGAAAGAGAAGCGCGTTGACAGGTGACACAACGCTTGTAATTTATTGCAAAATAATCGAAAATAAAAAACAACCATGTTCTGCATTCAAATAGGACGTTCTTGTTATTAATTAAATACGTAACGTACGTTGATATTTAATACAGATATTTTGGATTGGAACTCAAGGTAATAGATGTTTTGGTAACAACCAAGTTCTGAGAAATATGTTCAAAATTAACATAATTTTTTTCCGTTTCCACAAACTGTACAGATTTGGCAATTTGTTTTCTTAAGACAAGCTTATTTTTGTCATTTGTCTCTTGTCAGCGCCTTAACAACCAAATTAACCTATTATTATCATCAAGATTGACTCAAAATGACTTGATTAATAATTGCTTTACTACGTTTCATGTAAAAGATAAGAGTTCAAATTCCGTCTCTAAATTAGTGAATAGAAACAATTCATAAAAGTTCAAGAATAGTTCTAGGAATTGTCAAACACTATTCAGATCTTGTGGCCTTGTTTGGCATTGGCGGTTTTTTTTTTCAGATTCAGCTAAAGACGTAATCAGGCTCTCGACCACACTTTGCATGTCGCATGTAAGCTAAGGCATGTCGCGTGGCTTTCCTTCGAGAATGATTGCTCGAATCGACATACCAAGAATAACTCAACTTGATTTTTACGAAGTAAGTAAGTACGAATCGAATGACAAGTACGAATGCGAGATGCGCGGGAAGTGCCTTCCAAAACTATTCAACTGTCCCAGAAAAAAACCATTGCTAACAATACCTAAATAAGCAACAACTACCAATATAGTCCATAAAGAAATAAACAGAAGATACGTACACCATACCCGCTTGTTACCAAAGAAAAGGTCACAGAAAAAGATTCCATGTAACATTACCTACATTTGAAACACAGTTACATAGTTCCTAGTTCACACAATGCAATCCTAGATTACATTATTAACGACTAACTTAACTTGACACTTCATAGAGGCGCCACTTGCAAAGGATGATGTCCACAGTATGTCAAATTCAGTACTTTCTATTTAGTTCCCTATTTCGCCACGTATCAAGATGTATTGGGCGTTGTATACCTTTGGTTATAATCGCCGGCCCAATTACATAGAATTATTGTCTCGAGTCGCAACCGGTGTCGCTCCCAAAATCATCACGCGAAATACCCAGTATTAGAATAGAGTAACGTGGAAGAGTCATGGGCATAAGTTCAATAGGTCTTTCACCTTATGATAGCTAATTTAATGCTTCTTGTAAGAGTAGATATACTAAGACTACAACAGAAAGAAATATCAAGCAAAATGTGCCTGAAAAAATAGACTTATGATCGCTAATTTGATGCTTCTTGTAAGAGTAGATATACTCGTACTAAGACTACAACTGAAATAAATATCAAGCAAAATGTGCCTGAAAAAATAGACTTATGATCGCTAATTTGATGCTTCTTGTAAGAGTAGATATACTCGTACTAAGACTACAACTGAAATAAATATCAAGCAAAATGTGCCTGAAAAATGCCCGCTTGCAACACAAATCACTTAATGCATAATAAGCCTATAACGTTCCCACCGCTTGGACGCAGGCCTTCTCTCTGTGAAAGGGATGGGGCCGTAATCCACCACGAGGGTCCAGTGCGGATTGGTAGATGTCATATGTCTGCGGATTTTTGGTTCTAGGTCATGCCGGTTTTCTCACGATGGTTTCCTTCGCCGCTTTGAGAGCAGTAGTTATGAAATAATTTAAACAAAGTAAAGTACCTGCCTGGGTTTGACCTACAACTCGTGAGTCGCGGCCGTTACCACTGGGCCACCACTGCTCCTGATATATAAGCAATGTTGAGAAAATGTCCCCTTATTGTCAGACTTTAAGGCCTAGGCTGAGATTATTTTTCCCCACAGTGGTCATCACTGCTCTTAATGCGTTTAGCGCTAAATATAATATTTAAAACATAATCCTGTCTCTGACATCTTCAAAACTTTGACAGAAACAGGTGATACTTTAAATACAATTAGCGCTACACTTATTAAGGCGCTGACAAGACCCAATTGACCAAAATAGGCTTCTTCTTTAATCTGTATATTTTGTGGTAGCGGAAAAAATATATGTTAATTTTGAACATATTTCTCAGAACTTAGTTGTTACCAAAACACGTTTTGAAAAAAAATCTCGATACAAACTACTGTAAACCTCTTACCTTGAGTTCTAATCCAAAATATCTTTATTAAATATCAGCATACGTTACGTATTTAATTAATAACAAAAACGTCTTATTTGAATGCAGAACTTGGTTGTTTTTTATTTTCGATTACTCAACTCAATTTTGAGTAAATAGATAATTACTTCTTGATATTTTGCAATAAATTACAAGCGTTGTGTCATCGCGCTTCCCTTTCTTTTCTATGCAATCTGACAGTGACCGCGGTTTAGGTGTCAGGGGCTTTTTTTTTTTGTATTGGATATCATCAAATAACTTCCGCTCTGGGCGGAGCGGGAGGGTGTGTCAGACTCTTACTGACTAAAACCCACCCGTGTTCCTTCCTGTTGCCTGCTTTGTGGTTCTTTTGTGATTTGTGGTGCAAGCGGTCTTTGGTTTCCTAGGAAAGCGGTTCCGTCATATTATGACGGCCGTCATGAAAATCTGTAACCACCAGTATTCGCCATTAAGGTGTCAAAACGCTCTGTATTTGGACAGCCATTATTTATACCGTTTTCTTAGGAAACCAAAAGCGTGTAGTAATATCATCATACATAATAATATATAACATAATCAGCCTATAATGTTTCCACTGCTGGGACACAGGCCTCCTCTCTATGAGAGGGAGTGGGCCGTAATCCACCACGCGGGCCCAGTGCGGATTGGTAGATGTCACATGTCTTCGAATTTTTGATTCTCGGACATGCCAGTTTCCTCACGATATTTTCCTTCACCGTTTTGAGAGCAATCGTTTTGTTGTAATCTCATCGAATTCATTGAATTACTTTCAGACATTTTGATACGAGTATACCATAGCAGTATAAGTATCTAAGAATGCTCTTCGTACTTTTTAATAAAATAAAGCTTCTATTCCAACCTCTATAAATCCAAGAATCGTCTGCCCCACACCTGAGTTAGGGCAATTACACACGCGACGGCGAGTCCACTGTTATTATGTCATTAAGGCCCCGTTACACTCTGCTGTTTGAAACTGGGACTTGAAAATCATTATTGTGGTTTTCATAATACGTAAGTTGAGTGGAATTCATAGTATATCGGACGCGGTTAGGTCGTTAGGTGTATATTGAAATTAGGGCAGTGGCAGTGATCGGGTTAAGTATGACAATGTAAGATTGTATAGCTTGTTATTATTACGGTGTTTTGTTCTTTGTTTATTCGTGACGCCGACTGAGTAAGAAGGGATAGTTTAGACGTGTTTTCTCGGACGATCTGACTACATTTTTTTACAAACGGTTTGTGTTGCTCGTAGTTGTGTTAGTGGGTTTGGTTTTCGGTCATCGATATAGAAGCTAGTGTTGAACATCTAGATACTTGTCAGTTTCATATTAAAATTATACATTTAATTACCACGAACTGATGCCAACACGGAAAAATATAGTTTCCACAATACTACAACAATAATAAATACTTAATAAATAAATAAATAAATAAAGCATACTTATAAAAAATAAATAAATTGTTAAGATAACGAGAATTTGTTTTTAGCAACAAGAAATATTTTAGCAGATACTGATCAAATTGTAAAGAGAACAATTTCATTCTAGTTAAACTTAATCTAGTAAACTCTATGGATAAATAGTAATTATTACACACATTTGTGTAGTCAACAATCTAGATTTATGTGATTACAAGACGTAGGTACATTGTCACGTACAGAAAAAAAAATGTATTCATAAAGGCTCCTACATACTGGCGCGACTTGTCGCGCGACGCGACGCGACACAAAGACACCGCGTGTAGCGCTACAAGCGGTGCCTTTGTGTCGCGACGCGTCGCGCGACAAGTCGCGCCAGTATGTAGGAGCCTTATCGACGCAATTTGTAGACCGGGCGAACGAGGGGTTCGGTCAGAGCGCGGCGGGTGGAAGGGGACAGTAGAAAAATTACTCAAATAGCCGCCATAGAGTTACTTTGTATAGAAAGAGCCGTGTCTATTTTTCGAAGAATAGAATAGCTCTTTCTATACAAAGTGACATTTCATTTCTCCATTTTTGACATCGCACCGTAGAAATCCTTCTGGAATCTGTCATTTTGTCTTTCGTTTCTAACGATCTTTGTCTACGTCCTTTTTTATGTAGACTATTTCAGAAGAAAATTTCTATACCAAACTGTCAAAAGAACACTGACAATTGACAGTTGCCTAAGGTAGTGAAGTCAATTTGCATTTTTCTATTCGACGGCAACAAGGTATATACGGTTATCTACAAAATTATGATTTTACAGGAGAGCGTTTTGAACGCAAAACTAATTTAATTAAAGAATTACAAGGCCATCTTCTCCTATTTTACATACCTTATTTAGTTAATAGTAAATTTACCAAGGAAATGGTGAAGGCCAATATTACTATAATATTTTTTTGTTTAAAAATACGGTACTTCGACAATTTGAATTTTTTTTTGTAGTTGTCTTTATATGTACGTGACATAATATCAGTAAAAATTGAGAATCAAACAGAAAAAAATCGTTTGACTAAACAAAGAATTCTGAGTCGAGATATGTAAAAGATTTTTGTCTATTCTTCCGTAGACAAAACAATGCTCGTTCTAAGCCTGCAGCGCTGTCACAGTACATTCAGTGTATACATCAAGATATAGTGAATATTGTGCATGCCTTTGTGATGTATGTGCACAGTATTGAAGACTCGTGATTACCTATCGTTACTATCCTTGTAAATATGTCGCTGGTGTGCCTTTCTCAATAAATAAATATACAAGCTGTTGTTTTGAACCTGCAAAACATTTCAGGAGGTTGTTATGAAACTCGTAAATAATCGTATAACAATACGATACCAAGTCAATAATCAATAATACTTTTTTTTTTTTTTGTTGATTCGGGTTGATAATCACTAACATAATTACCTCCTCATATGTTTTGCAGGTCCAAAACAACACCTTGTATAGTGTCCTGTAGAATATATTTCAGTTCCTTGCTCGCACGCAATATTACGCAACTTTACGTTTATCTAAAGTGATTTGAGCAAAGAAGAACAATTAGATTCTCATTGTTCTTCTTTGCTCAATCCACTCACGCACACGGAATGTACACAATATCCCAAAATATTCTAACTAGTTACCAGCACCAAAAGTATAGTTAAGTAAAGTTAAGTTAAGTTAAGTATAGTTATTAACATAACATTACAATACAAGGTGTCGTTTTGCATCCTCGTCAAATTTCAGGAGGCTGCTATGAAAGACATATATAATCAAATAAAATTACGATACCTGCTCAATAATTAATGCATACTTGTTTTTTTTTAGTTATTTAAGTTTGACAGTATTTTAGAATACACCACTTTCATAGAACAGAATCACCCCGTAGCGTATGCGGTAGTGTGTGTGTAAAAGGGCAGTTACAGTGCGGTATTACACGGGCCGCGTCTTAACATGCGTGTCCCACACATGCCGATTTCCGAAAAAGAGAAGAAAAAAGACCTGCCTAATTTATTATTGATTCGTGTCGAGAACCATACGCATAGTTACCTCCTTGAATTTGACGAGGATGCAAAACGACACCTTGTATAGTAATGAATAACTGTTTATAAAGTAGCTGTAGCAATTTTCGTTGCAGCCTGAAAAACTATGTTCGATAATAATAAAATTACGATACAATAATTTGTGATTACTCTCTTCTTTTAACCAGAACGGTCTTGTAGTGTTAACAAAAGGGATAGTCGTCACATATAGCACAAGACATTCTTGTTTCATATACGATGTTCTCAACTTGTAACGAGATATTTTTTTTCGTGAAGCAAGAGCAGAAAGAAAGTATTACTCTGATCGCGGTTCTATTAAAAATTAGGAAATATAATACAATTAAGGTACGTGGTTAGTAGGTTCGACTTCCATTGTCATGTCATTGTTAAGGCTCCAGCAGACTGGGGCGATATCGCGGGCGCTACAGGCATATTGCTGCCTCTCACGACCGCGATATCGCGCTAATCTGCACGAGCCTTTAAGGTTTCAGAAAGCCACTTTGAGCTAAAGCAACATTATGTTGCGTTCACTATAACTTGACGCGTGATGCGATTGGTAGCACTGAACTTTACAGTCATATGATTGGCAGTTCTGTTCGTCAGTCGCCATTTTGAACTCTGTTAAATCGAACCAAATTCAGTGCTACAGTCCTACCAACTTATCTGTGAACTGAAAGAGGACGGCACCGTCGATTCAGTGTTGCTAATTAATATAAGGTGCCCAAAATTGAGTAAGTTTTCAAGAAGGACATTTCGACTCAGAACTTAAGGAGCTCAACGATTCGACGAACAATACCAAAGAAAGGATATTTGGGTAGGCCGCTTAAATGACTCAAACTGCCAGACCAATATGAAAACTAACTGAGAGAAATAATAAAAACAATAATCCACATAGTCTTCACTTTCAAAATAATTAAAAAAAAATATATAATACTTCAAAAAGTAAATATTAATGTCATATTGTATATAAAAAAATACATCAATGTCACACTTAGTATAAAAATAAATTTAGTATACAACTAGTTTGTTGCCTGGGGGTACATTGGAGTAGCTTAATTAATCCCAAGCCTTTTTGTCGTCCAAGTAATCTTTAACTTTATGGAAACCTTTTTTACAAAGTTTCTGTTTAATAAATGATTTGAATTTATTGAGGCTCAGTTCTTTAACATGGCTTGGGAGTTTGTTGTAAAAACGTATACTTTGGCACTTAAATGAATTACTATTTTTTTGGAGCCTAGTCTTGGACACAATAAGTAAGTTTTTGTTTCTAGTATTTATGCTATGAATGTCGCTGTGTCTAGAATATAGATTAATATTCTTTTTGACATAAATCAGGTTATCATCATACATATTGAGATGCGACTGTCATTATGTTTATATCCTTAAATGAATCCCTCAGTAAATGGCTACAACTTAGGTTATAAATTGCTCGAATGGCTCGTTTCTGCAGCACAAATATAGCCTGAATGTCGGCTGCATTTCCACACAGCAAAATGCCGTACGACATTACACTATGGAAATAACTAAAATAGACTAATCGAGCTGTTTCTACATCAGTCAAATGACGGATTTTATACACCGCGTAGGCTGCAGAGCTTAGCCGCTTCGACAATTTGGTTATATGTGGGCCCCACTGTAGCTTTGAGTCCAAAGTAATACCTAAGAACACAGTGGTGTCCACAAGATCCAACTCCGCCCCATTTACTAGTACATTGGTTTTACCTGCTTTTTATTTTTTTTTTTTGAGGGTGGGAAATCATCAAATAACTTCTCCCGCTCTGGGTGGAGCGGGAGGGTGTGTCAGACTCTTACTGACTAAAACCTACCCGTATTCCTTCCTGTTGCCTGTGTTAACGTTAGGTGTCAGAAATCTAATACATTTGGTCTTTTTCTCGTTTAAAAGTAAATTATTAACACTAAACCAATGTACTATTTTAGAGAGAGCATTATTTACATTTTCAGTAACTGTCTGTTGTCGTTTAAGCTTAAATAAAAGTGATGTGTCATCTGCAAATAACACTATTTTATGGCTGTTCTTTATAAGGCAAGGTAGGTCATTAATAATATACGAGAAATAAAAAAGGGCCAATAATTGAGCCCTGCGGAACTCCCATAGTGACAATAGAACCCGGCGATCGCTTACCGTTAACGTCGACTCTTTGGATCCTATTATCCAAATAAGAAATAAGAAGATCCAAGGCAGTGTTCTAACACCATAGTGATGCAATTTCCTGACCAATGTATCATGATAAACACAATCGAAAGCCTTAGATAAGTCACAAAATACCTAGGGCATCATGTGACCTCTCCCAAGCCTCAAAAATATGTGCAAGAAGTTCCACACCAGCGTCGGTAGTCGATCGACCCTTTGTGAAACCGAATTGTTTACTATTTAATAATTTATGTTTATTAAAATGTCTTTGCAATTGATCTAGTATCAATTTTTAAAGAAATTGGTGTAAAGTTTCTGGGGTCTGATGTGCTGCCCGATTTAAACAAAGGTATTATTTTACTACTCTTCATTAAGTCAGGAATTACACCACAGTCAATACATTTATTAAAAATAATTGCCAATTCAGGCGCTACAGTGTTAATTATGCATTTTGCAACCTCCACAGAATTTTCCCATAGATCAGCTGTTTTTTTAACATTGAGTGTATTGAAAGTTTTAATAATATCCCGAGCACTAACATAGTCGAAATTAAATTCATGGTTACAAATATCAACATTTTCTTTCAATATGGACTCCGCAACAGTGGGTGATGAATTTAAAGATTTAGTGGTTGAGACTGGAATATCTGCAAAGAAATTTTCAAAAACTGTGGCAACCTCTAAATCCGTTTTAATAACTGTATTGTTAATATTAAGGCTGTATTCACAATTACGCTTCCTATCCCTTCCAGTCTCATTGTTTATAATTTCTCAAGTCGTTTTTATTTTATTTTGACTATTTTTAATTTTTAAACTTAAATATCGACTCTTAGCTTCGCTAAAAACTTGTTTAAATAATTTGGAATAGTTCTTAACATATTGATAAAATTCTTTACTTTTGTTATAATTTCAATTTTAGAATAATCCGAGACCCGAGCTTCTTCTTCAAAAAAGGTTGTTTCGAGCATCACTTTTAATAGCTTTCGGCATATTTAACTTTATAAATTCAGCAATATCACGACAAAACAACCAGAGAACCCGAACGTAGTAGACACTGACAATCGAATGACATTTCAACATGACGGCCGTAGTTCCAATTTTCACCATTTTACAGATAAATTGGTAGGAGCGTACTAATCGCGTCACGACTCACGCGTCAAGTGTCAAACGCATTTTACCTAATTTATGATAATTGAGTTGTCTAACAGAGTTGGACAAATGTTTAAATTAGGCAGTTGTAGGTACTACTACCGTTGAACAAATATTATTTTGTTAAAATACAACATTGGACCAAATAAATAAACTAATTTAACGCCTATTAATAATCATAATGATCTGTTACGAAATATTGACATATCATAATGAGATCGGTTTTTAAAGAACAAGGACGAATTAAATATATTTTTGATAGCTTTATCTTGTGTCAGATTATAATTTAATATAATGTCAATATTGAAGAATGTGGTTACAAACAATATAAATCATTCAGCCAAGGTTGTTTTAATATTCATATTTCATGACAGTTAAGGGTTATTCATACTTGTCCGTTGCATACAAACTTGTAGGACAACGTATTTGTCAATGAGCTAGTTTACTCTGTAAATAGTGGAGCAGTTGACATTTCATTTTTGGATTAGGTAACTTTCGTACGAATCAATAGTTAACCTTACAGTCGAAGGAAGATACTAAAGGGGTCACCGAGGCCCCTGGTAACACAGGCAACGGAAGGAATACGGGTGGGTTTTAGTCGATAAGAGTCTGACACACCCTCCCGCTCCGCCCAGAACGGGAGAAGTTATTTGATGATTTCCCACCCAAAAAAAAAAACCTTACAAGAATGATCGTGTATGAATATGGTATTATATTTCACACCTCAATGATAGCGTTGATTACAGTCCTAATTTTGTAGTTATACTACACCTTCATCATCAGGGGCTTGTGGCTAAGTAATAACAGCCGCACGGGTCAATTGCTCATGGTAAGCTACACTTGCCGCGGTTGATCCGTGGATGAGTGACCATCTTTACATACCAAGACCTCGCCGTGCCTCGGAAAGCACGCTAAGCCGTTGGTCCCGGCTGTCATTTGTAGATCTTTGACAGTTGTTACGGTTCGTCAGTAACCCGAAAGTCTGACAACCATTCTTACCAAGGGGTATCGTATTACCTAGTAACCAGGTTGTGGAGGTCAGATAGGCAGTCGCTCCATGTAAAATACTGGTATTCAGCTGTATCCAGTTACACTGGAAGCCGACTTGGGAAAAGGCAGGGTTGGGTTGGCTTGGCAGATGTGACTGCACCATCATTATCTACTCTCCTGGAGAGCAGTGGTGGCTAGGTGGTATCGGTCGTGACTTACGAGTTGTAGGTCGTCGGTTCGAACCCAGGCAGGCGCTTTACTTTGTGTAAATTGTATCATCAGCACTGCTCTCAAAACGGTAAAGGAAAACCTCGTGAGGAAACCGGCATGTTCTAGCACCAAAAATTCGAAGACATGTTTCATTTACCAACCCGCACTGAGCCCGCGTGGTGGATTACAGCCCACACCCTCTCGAAGAGAGGAGGCCTATAATGTTTCCCAGCAGTGGAAACATTATAGGCTGATTATGAGGACTCTCCTGTCCTTATACCAATTTATTTGGCGCTGGCGCAACATAATGCACCATGACAAGATTACATCATCTTGTTTTTTTCAATAGCCTGTAACACAAATATAACATGTAGTTATACACCTTTAAACCCCAACGATATTTCACAGAATAAAACAAAAAAAAAAAACTACATCATCTACTTTTAAACCAGTGGAGTAATTGCGTAATACACTTGCAATAGCAATGAGTTTCATTTTGACAGTTCAACAACATTCATTGCATTATTTATTTACGTTGTTGAGACAGAGATTTTTTTTTTCAAACATTTGAATCAATGGAGGCAATAGTTATACTATAAAATCATTCAGTTTGTGATTGATAGTGTGTTACACAATTAGGATGCAGGACCCCAATTCACACTTTCACAACCTGGGGGATTTTGAAGGAAACTCCTAATCCTCCACCGACGTGGAAGACATCGTGACGTACGTGCGCCAAAGGCTGAAGGACGCGCCGAGGGTGCAGCTGCTGGAGTCGCATCGCAACGTCAACTTTAAGGCGCTGAAAAGACCCAATTGATCAAAACAGGCTTCTCTTAAGAAAATAAATTACCTACCAAATCCGTATAGTTTTCGGTAGAGGAAAAAATATATGTCAATTTTGAACATATTTTCCAGAACTTGGTTGTTACGAAAACAAGTTTTGAAAAAAAAAATCGATACAAACTAACGTTAAACTAACCTCTTACCTTGGGTTCTAATCCAAACTATCTGTATTAAATATCAACACACGTTATGTATTTCATTAATAACAAGAACGTCTTATTTGAATGCAGAACTTGGTTGTTTTTTATTTTCGATTACTCAACTCAATTTTGAGTAAATAGATAATTGCTTCATATTTTGCAATAAATTACAAGCGTTGTGTCATCGCACTTCTCTTTCTTTTCTATGCAATCTGACAGTGACCGCGGTTTAGGTGTTGTCAGCGTCTTATGTGGTGCGCATCCCAACATGCTACCCGAAGAAAGCTTTTTGGCCACAAGATGTGGTATTCCGCCGCTTTCGCGGACAAGTACCACTGGAACACCAAATTACTTAGTGCAACTAAGTGGTACAATATAGTTTAAAGTTTTATTTACTAGCACAATTGTTACTATATGTATACTTAGGTTAAGGTATACATCTATGGGTCTTTGTAATCTGATAATGAATGGTTTATTATTATTATTATTGATCTAATTTCTACTCCCCGTCATTTGTCCGTGTTTGTTCATCAGAAAACCAGCGTCAACAGCATCTATCTGGCATTAATGCTGAATGAACCTTTTTGGCGCAGCCGTGAGGCACGCTCTATTGTTGTTGTTAAAACATTATTTAAACTTTTTTATTTCGTTTTTTGTATTTTATGTTTCACGGTACAAACTGTGTCCAAATAAACTTTATTCTTTCTTTCTTTCTTTCTTTTCTTTTTTTTAATCCATTGCTTCATATGTTTGAAAAATTCGTCTGTTCGCCAGCGTAAATAACGCAATGAATGTTTTCGAATTATCAAATTAAAAGACATTGCAATTGTTAGTGCGTACCACGCAGGCAGGCACACTCTAACTTCGTCAGAAACTCGATACCTATTAGTTTTCAACGATTTGTGTGAAGTTTGACGTATAAATGCAATTGATCCTGAACTAAGCTACTAGTGATTAAAATTACACTACACTAACTGTGCAATAAGTGCAGGCGACATTGTTTTGATTTCTTTATTACGTTTAATTTATGGCCATTTGGCTCCATGTCCATTAGGCTAAATGGCTATGTATAGATAACAACCACGCCCAGCTTTGTAACTTGTAATATTGTTAATATATTTTATAGTTATCTTAAGATTAATGAATAGGCTTAATGTGACGTAAGTTATGAATTATAAATTATAATATTAAAGCTTGATTTTAGTTTACATTGAACAAGCCTTTGAGTGGCTTTTATTGTTGCGTAGTTAATAAAGCTTTTAAGACGCTGACAACACCTATAGCGCGGTCATTGTCAAATTGCATAGAAAAGAAAGAGAAGCGCGATGACAAAACGCTTGTAATTTCTTGCAAAATATGAAGCAATTATCTATTTACTCAAAATTGAGTAGAATAATCGAAAATAAAAAACAACCAAGTTCTGCATTCAAATCAGACGTACTTGTTATTAATTAAATACGTAACGTACGTTGATATTTAATACAGATGTTTTGGATTAGAACTCAAAGTAAGAGGTTAGTTTAACGTTAGTTTGTATCGAGATTTTTTTTTTCAAAACGTGTTTTGGTAACAACCAGGTTCTGGGAAATATGTTCAAAATTAACATATATTTTTTCTGCTACCACAAACTATACAGATTTGGCAATTTTTTTTCTTAAGAGAAGCCTATTTTTGTCAATTGGGTCTTGTCAGCGCCTTAACAGGTAAGATTGACAACTAATAATTCGATAAGTGATAATGCTGTCACGACATTATGGCTGGTTGTGTGCTAAAACAATGACATTATTTTCGTAAGCTAAAACTTAATGCATAAAACATGTAATAATTGTCATTTAAAACACTGTAATCTGCTTTGTCACATTTATAGGGTTCCGTAGTCAACCGGAACCCTTATAGTTTCGCCATGTCCGGTCTGTCTGTCTGTCTGTCCCCAGCTTAGCTGAGAGACTCTTAGTACTAGAAAGCTGTAATTTGGCATCGGTATACATGTTAATCACGCAGACAGTGGTAAAACAAAATGCTGAAAAAAAAATTCTTCATGGTATCATCCGTGGCACCTCCCTTACGTACACGTAAAACCGTGGTACCTCCCTTAGGTACCTACACGTAAAATGGGGATGATATTCTTTTTTCTCGGCCATCCCATCGTGTATTGTTGGATAGGCCGTTCAAAAATATAGCGGGTCTGTGAAAGCCATTTTTCAATTCAGGTAGGTATCCGTTTTGCGTAATATTAGGCTTTAAAGTGCTCATTTTTGTTAGAGTCAAATGTGGGGGACATTTGACTCTAACAAAAATCCTCCCCCCGTCAGGTAAATGGTTGTTTTTGTATAAGTGAAAAAAACACGGCAGTAGTTTATATTATAACGAAAATAAAAGAAAAACTATCACAGCTAAGTAGGCTTTACAAATTAACGATACCTACTTTAATTTGTAAAGCCTGCTTAGCTGTGATAGTTTTTCTTTTATTTTCGTTATAAAAGTCGACCAACATACATTTGAAATTGGAGAATTGACCGTGACGTATATCGATGTATGGGAAACTATGTTTTTCAACTACAATTCTAAGTTTGTTTTGCGGATAACTTCATCCCAACTACGGAACCCCTCATTGTGCGTGGACCGACATGCACCTGGTTGGTTTTTTAGGGTTCCGTTGTAAACAAGGAACCCTTATAGTTTCGCCATGTCCGTCTGTCTGTCTGTCGCCACTGTAGCTCAGAGACGCTTACTACTAGAAAGCAGCCAAATTAGGCATTTATCACGCCGACAAAGTGATAAAATAAAATGTTTAAAAAAATTTTTTTTAGGGTACCTCCCTTGCACGTAATTTGATGATGATATTTTTTTTTCTTGTCTATCCCATGGTGTGGAATATTGTTGGATAGGCCGTTCAAAATTATTGCGGGTCTGTGAACGATTCAAGGATCCGTTTGTGTAATATTAAGCATTAACGAGTAATAGTTGACCAACTTAAATTTGCAGTTAGAGAATTGACCGCGGCATAAGTACATAATATCGATGTATGGGAGAACATGTTTTTCAACTACAATGTTAAGTATGTTTTTTGGATAAATTCATCGCAACTTTCCAACTAGGTACGGAACCCTTCATTGTGCGTGGTCCGACACTCACTTGGCTGGTTTTGTTTTGTAACTAAGAGGACTATGTTGTACTGGACGCCGTTTCAATAATCTTTAGAAAATAAATATTCTACATGACTGCTCCATTCACAACCAAGCATTACAAAATATTACCCTCATTCGTCAGCAATACCTACTGGAAACGTAGATTGATTTGCATGTTGCAGTAATTGATTCCATCAATCTAATTCAACAACGTATTTTCCTTCAAAACAACATTTTTTGCCACAAAATATTGCATCACAAAATTCAAGTATTGTGTTTTTTTCCTAGAAGTAAGTTGTCCACTGTCCAGTTGGACACAACCGGCCGTCCTTGAAGGTCGTTGTGCCACGTGCACGCTCGTAAATAAACACACGCGGCCCTTGCGATGACCGCGACGGACGCCATTGTTGCACTGTGGTACCGGTTCCCAGCGTATATTATGTATATGCGCGTACCGCGGCGGTTATGTGGTTTTGTAAACTTATTTTTTCCCGTTGTTTAGTATTCCTTCTGTGGGTCCAATAATGGTAACATACAGAGATAAAACTTATCTATCGTAAACTACTCTTCAATCCGTCATAATGAGTGCATTATTGCAAGATTTTGAAAGGCTAGATTCACAGACCGCACTAAGACTTTACTTTCGTAAGTAAAGTAAGGGCCTTAATTCGAATCTGAACCTGCAATGCGTTTAAAATGTTCCCGTATGAAACACCTGCTCGAATTCGCTTACTTTGAACATTTTAAACGCATTATAGGTTCACATTCTTATGAAACGCTTACTCTACTTAGCAAAGTCAAAGCACGGTCTGTGAATCTTGCTCTAAGTTTCGCGTCTGTATCTGATCCTAAGTCATTATCAAGTGTATTTCAATACGCTGAGCATTCACACACCTATTGCTTCGAATTAATGGCACATGGTACAATAAGCTCTCAAAAAGACATCAACTTTTTGCCGTGATAACGTCAAATCCCTGCTCGCACGAATAAGTGTCACGTTCCGCCTGAGCCGAGCGTGCAAGCGAGAGCGCGGAACTAGCGATAGAGAGACACGATCGGCCTAAGCGTTTGGCTTATGACGCATCTCTCTCGTTATCACGTTAAATTATAGTCCGTAAACCGATTTTACAGGCAACCCTTTTTTGTATTATCAATAATTTATAATACAAAAAAATTGGTTGCCTGTAAAGTCGGTTTACGGGCGATAATTATCGATAGGTTTACCGACTTTACAGGCAACCAATTTTTTGTATTACGGACGATAATTATCATTGTGTAAAATAAAAACATTAAAAACAACGTAATAATCATAGAAAGTAATTTACTAAATGAAAAATTGAAACATAAAAACTTAAAAGTTTTAATAAATGCTCTCAATTTTGCAACACTATCATTAGTTAAAACACACGATAAAACAAACCAATAAACACATTCTAACTGCGACACAAACTGCGACACATACATACTAAATCCTTTTAACTTCCTTATAAGGGAGTTCTAAAGGACATACCTAATACAAAAAAACCAAGCTATAAATAATAAACGTCTTACATAAATCTGCACGCGACTGTACATAAATGGGACGCGAAACATTGTCGCAATGAACGGCAACAGAATCCTAATTTATTTACTAGAAATAACATAACATAACATCACGCCTTATTCCCCCGAAGGGTTGGGCAGAGGTGTACCTGTAGTACACCCACATTTCGCCAGTTATATTCAAGTCTCATGTAATAGGGGGCGAGCCTATTGCCATTAACAGGGCACAAATCCAGACTCCGGCCTGCTACTGAGAAATTCCAGATAGAAAAATCCAATAACACTTTACCCGACTCATCGAACCCGAGACCTCATGCTCAGCACATGCGACCACTAGACCAACGAAGAAATCTTTGTAACTAGAGGAAAATGTTGCCATAGTTCAGGATATTTTTGTATTTTTTTTTTGTAATAAAATAAGGTTAGAAGTAATAATGTGCTGGTCGGTTTAAATACTGCACTACTTTTAGAGAACAACGTTTTAGATTTATGAAAAAACCTGCAGCCTGATTTAGTAACACACTTTCAATAACAATCTGAATGATTTTCAAGGAAATTGCTAATCCATTACTTCGTTCGTAAAATATGTCTGCTCAGCAACGTAAATAACGCAATGAATGTTGCTGATCTGGGGTATTATTTTAAGGCGCTGACAAGACCCAATTGACAAAAAAAGGCTTCTCTTAAGGCGCTGACAAGACCTAATTGACCAAAATAGGCTTCTCTTAAGAAAAAAAATTGCCTAATCTGTATAGTTTGTGGTAGCGGAAAAAAAAAATGTTAATTTTTAACATATTTCCCAGAACTTGGTTGTTATCAAAACACGGTTTGATAAAACATCTCGGTACAAACTAACGTTAAACTAACCTCTTACCATGAGTTCTAATCCAAAAAAAAATGCATTAAATATCAAAATACGTTACGTATTTAATTAATAACAAAAACGTCTTATTTGAATGCAGAACTTGGTTGTTTTTTATTTTCGATTACTCAACTCAATTTTGAGTAAATAGATAATTGCTTCATATTTTGCAATAAATTACTAGCGTTGTGTCATCGCGCTTCTCTTTCTCTTCTATGCAATCTGACAGTGACCGCGGTTTAGGTGTTGTCAGCGTCTTAATATTGCTTCCAATGAGAAAGAGATGGAGCTATACCCCCTGTATAGCTTCATCTCATTCTCACACTGATGTAATATTAAAATAATACTGCTATAAGAGGCGGTGGTTGGCCCCCTGATGTTAAGTGGCCTATGGGCATTTAATAAGTACAACTATGTTGGGGTCAGCTTCCAGTCTAACCGGATGCAGCTAAATACCAGTATTTTACATGGAGCGACTGCTGCCTATCCCACACCCGATACTCCACAACCCAGTTACTAAGTAATACAATAAATATCCCTTGGTATGACTGGCTGTCAGACTTTTGAGCTTCTGACTACCCATAACGACTGCCAAAGATCTACAAATGACAGCTGGGTCCAACGGCTTAATGTGCTTTCCCGGGACACGTAGGGGTTGTAAAGATGGTCACCCATCCACGGACCAGCCGCAGCAAGCGTAGCTTAACCTGATCGATCGATCCGTGCAGCTGTTATTTCTTAGAGATTGCTCTAAGTAATGACAGCCGCACGGTTCGATCGATGAGGCTTCGAAAATATTATAGTTAATTGTTGGCAAAAAAAGTGGCTACCCTCACGGATATCGATATCGCATATCTATGGCAACATATCGGTACGGCTTGACGTGCTTTCCGAAGCACGGAGGCCCCTGAAAGCAATGACGTGCTTTCCGAGGCCTCCATCAACCCGATATGTAACGGATAGTCAGGTCACCCATGCACGACTGTGTCAAGCGTAGCTTAACCTTCGATCGACCCGTGCGTCTGTTATCCTTTAGCCACAAACCCCTCATTCAGGCTGGTAGATCTGCAGTCTTTTCAATGAATTCATCTGGTTACATCGTAATGGGGTCTTTTAAAAATATTTTTTTCTTTAGAAAGGTCGTATTAAAAAAATATTGGATATTCATATAAATAGTAATAATAAATATTTAAATTTATTTAATTATATCCAATATTTTTTTATTTAGAAAGGTCGTATTTAGATTTAGGCCTCTAATGTAGCAGGATACTATAATTATCTAGTAGGTTTGGCAACCCTATATACGACTGACGTTTGTAGAGTAGTGAGGAACTGGTGTTTTGTAATGAGGGTTTTCTGGCAGCACTGAGACAGGTAGGACCTGTAAAAAGTGTCAAAGCGCCTATATCTTCTTTAGTCGTGTATTTATTATTACTATTTAAATTTAAATTAAATTTTCCAAAACCTAAATTTAAATAAATATTTATTCCTCAATTCTCCCTATTGCAACCACTGTTTTTCTCTGCATCACCAGTAAAAATTTAGTATCGTTTGGCAGGAGGAGGTAGGTGGAGGAGGGGGAGAAGAGGGGATGCCCCCTCTCCCCTGGCACCACTGAAAAAGTAACGCACAGTTCTTGAGAAAAACAAATGATTGTAAGCTAACCTCAAAACACTTTAAAATTGCTTAAAAGGCTTAGTCAGAGATTGTTTGAAAAAGACTACGGAGGACAAGGACTTCGAACCTAACCTGTCCGAGTCAGGGTGATGCAAGTCCCGAGCTCGCTTCGCTCGCTCTTACATCCTAAGTGGGACTGCAAACACAGAGAACACTTTTTCGCAACTCGAGAAGAAACTGCATGATCAAAAACGAATGACAGTGACACATGACGCAAATAGCATACCTGTTTTTTTACGTTCCGTTTTATAGACTTTGCCCGACATTTATACTATATTTACACCACAGACTGACTACAGATACTGATACTGGATACTGACTACAGATACTGGGACAGATTTGGTTGTTAATCACCCATTTTAACGTTTCGTTTTCGCTTCTTATCTGATTTGAGGTTCGAAACATTTTTTATTAATTTCTCGAAATACATGCATTACCTTTTAATAAGAGTGGTAGCATTATAACCGGGGAAACCCCTACCAAGTTTATTCCCTTTTACCCCCAACTCCTGCGAAACGATACTTGATCCAACCCTTGGCGAAACTACAACATTTTTATTTAAATACAAAATGGCGATATGATCGCAATATCCAGTATCATAATTAATCTCATAAAAGCTGAATTAATGGTATTAGGTATGTAACCTTAATTTAGAGAGTAAAAATAGTTACAACACATTAAAAAAATATGTATTTAAAGAATACAAATGTTTTTTAAACACGAGGGTGACACTGAAAGTTCTTATAAAATCAAAAACTGAACAAACTAGCAAGTTATTCGTTTTATTATATCTTTTCAAAATAGTGTCCATTTACATCAATACATCGCTGCATCCGATGGAACCACTGAGAAAAGCACTTTACCCACTCGTCCTTAGAGGTCTCTTCGACGGCATTTTGGAACGCAGCCACTGCTTCCTCGGCGTCCATAAAACGTTTTCCTCGATGTTTTCTTTTATTTTCGGAAATAAATAAAAATCGTAAGGTCGGGACTATAGGGCGGGTGACCCAGTAATTCCACGTCTGACGTCGCCAAGTAGTCGATTGTTTGCTTGGCGGTGTGCGACGAGGCGTTGTCGTGGTGAAGGAGGATCCTACTGCGAGGTCGTTTCTCCCGAACTTTTTCCAAGACAAGTGGCAAACAATTGTTAGTGCACCACTCTGCAGTAACTGTATTTCGATCCTCTAAAACAATTGTTGCGTAATGACCTGTCATTCCGAAGAACGAGGCAACCATCTTTTTTCCCACGCTTCGACCTCTCTTCACTTTAGTTGGCAACTCCTTGGAAGGAAACACCCAGACAGCAGACTGTCTCTTAGTTTCAGGATCATAACAATAAATCCAGCTTTCGTCACCCGTAAGTTTGTCGAACACAGCATTTGAATCACCTCCGTTAAATCTTTGAACCATTTCACGACACCAATCAACACGAGACGGAGTTTTTGGGCCTCTGTCAAATTATGAGGTTTCCACCGGGCACAAAGCTTCCTGACCGCTAAATGTTCATGGAGGATTTTGTGCACTTGACTCATACCGATGCCTAAGCTTGTCCGTTTCTGCTGATAAGTCACTCTTTTATACTGACAAAAGAGTTATCAGCAGAATCATACGCCGCACAACACTGATGTTATCTTCAGTCGTCGCCGTAGAAGGCCGTCCCTTACGCAGATCATCGGTGAGATTAGTGCGACCACGTTTAAACTCATTAAACCAGTTGTAAACAGTGGCACGAGATGGGGCTTCATCGTGAAAGGCCAATCGAAGTCTATCTTAACTTTCTTGTTGACATAAATGACATCGAAAGTCATAAAAAATCATTGTACGATTATTTTTTAGCGTTAAATTCATGCTGATGTGACACAGACAATTTTCAATTTGCCGCCAAATCGTAAACAAATGACAAATGAATAAAATACATACACAATAATATTGGCAAAGAGTTCCATTTTCAAAATTTGAACGGTTTTTTTTATTATATCGTTTACATGTGGCCAGTTCTAAAAACTCAGTGTCGCCCTCGTACATACTTACTATAATTATTTTATTTTATCGCCATCTACTATATTTTTACAGGCAATGGCTTCGAAAATACTATATTTAAATAAAAAGTTGATATCTATGGCAACCCTAGTCGTACAGTAAACTTCACGAGCCTGTAAACCAGCAGCTGCCATGTAATGTAGTTTCTTATAACATGTTACATTACGTACTACCTACCTACTTAGTAAGCAGACGTGCGGCACCTGGGTTGATGGATTGCGCTGTTTACATTTATATTTAAACATTAACTGATCCTGAGTGGCGATGCATGGATAAAGGAGAGGGTAATTACTTGTTTTGTCATTATTGAGTGTAAGGTAGGTACTTCTTTTACTTTTAGTTAACATTTAGTCTTATCTTTTGACTAAACTGAATACCTAATTATCTTAAATATTGACTGATCTTAAGATATCCATACTTCCTAACTAATATTGAAGAAGCAAAAGTAACTGTCTGTATGTCTGTTACGTTTTCTCGCCTAAACCACTGAACCGGTTGTTATGAAAATTTGACAGAAAGGTAGCCTGGGATCTGGAGGAGGAAATTTGCTAACCTTCGTCCTGAATATTTGTATTAAAATTGATGAAACATAAAATACACGACTGGTGTAACTGGTGACGGAAAAGCTGGCGGCTTTCTCGCGCAACGCATCAGCATTGCAATTCAGCGAGGAAATGTCGCCAGCATCCTCGGTACAATACCCCGACGGCCTTTTTACCCGACTGCCCCAGGAGGGTAATGTTTTTCGAGAGTATGTATGTATGTATGTATGTCTATTTCTTTGGCACGCTCTGTAGCCTAAACGACTTGACGGATTTTAACATAAGAGGTGTCGTTAGATTCGTCTTCATTGTGGGAGTGACATAGGCTATATAATATTTAAATATTGCATCTGGAAATAAAAAAAAACGGAAGGGAAGGTTTTTAAAAATTAATTACAAAAATATTGATATCAAATAAAAGCTGGTAATGAGTCAATTCCATATATATAAAAAGCTTGAAATAAAACAAATTATTTAAAAAACAAAAAACCCGACTGCAAAAACACATAACTGAAAAGAGAAAATCAAGCATTTTATTCTATAGAATTTTGGTATCGCAGGAGGGGGGGACAAACACAAGTTACACCATATTTCAGGTTATTGGTTTGTCCCCGCCTGCGATACCAAAATTCTATAGAACAAATTGCTTGTTTTTCTCTTTTCAGTTATGTGTTTTTGCAGTCGGGTTTTTTGTTTTTTAAATAATTTGTTTTTTTAGGCTTAACTTAGTTTTTAATTTAATTTAGTTTATGTTAATAATCATCTTTTAATTTGGTTATGTAAATAAATTTTAACAACAAATACACGTATTCGAAGTCGCGGGCAACAGCTAGTTGACTATCATCATCTGCCTAGCCTTTTTCCTACTACGCTGGGGTCGATTTCCAGCCTTACCGGATACAGCTATATGCTAATTAAGTCAAAATTTTGTAACGTTCAAACTTATTCCAATCCTGTATTTAAGCTCATGTATGTCGATACAAAATGACAAAGCTTCCATTGGATAAGTTTGCCCAAATTGGCAATTATTTGCGACTTATCAGAGCTTTCAGGAATATGGAATCATGCCAATTTGTTGAAGCTTTATGTAGCAGTTTTAAGGGTCGGGTAAACGTAAAAACATACATATATATAAGAAAATTTTAATATCGCGGGCTACCACTGCGGATCCATTCATATAATTGTGCTGGGGGGCAACCATCACCTCTTATAGCAGTATTATTTCAATATTACTTCAGCGTGAGAAAGAGATGGAGCTATAAGTCCTGTATAGCTCCATCACTTTTCCACTGTGAAGTAATATTATAATAATACTGCTATAAGAGGTGATGGTTGGCCCCTGGTCAGTGTTAGGTCGTATCTTGATCTTTTAAATAACTTTTCCATAAGAGATTTGTTATTTTGGAACAAATCTAACTAAGAGAGATAGTATTAAATGCTCGTACAGACTGGGGCGATATCGCGCTAGTCTGCATGAGCCTTAATGATTCTAATGATTATAATTCTGTAAATACATTTTTTTTATGGTTGCGAATCATATTTTGTTCTAGTTACAAACCTGACACTGACCTGCTAGGTAATTGCTAAAAACGTAAGAAAATTTAAATATCGTGGACTACCATTGCGGATCCATTCATATGTGCTGTAATCATTAGCCGGATCCACACCAGACGATCCAAAAATGATCGCCCATTCCTGCGATCCGAGATCCGGGAGCATGAGGCATGGATCATGGATCGTGTCGTCTGACGAATTTAACTTTTCTTGCGATCCCGCCGCGTCGCACCGACACGCTCCAACCGATCCACACTGATCCGCCTAAGTATAGCACAGTTGAACTTTCGGTCGCTATGGGATCACACGTGCAGCAATGACGTCGAATTGCTGTGGCAGCAACAACCTACATTCTTCTTAAATATTTACGCATTTATGTTCGTTGTAAAGGGATATTAGACGACGACTTGCAAAATTTTCCATAATGTTTGATCGCGCGCTCCACACACAAACGTCTACACCGAGCGCGCCGAGAGACTGAGGCGCCTGTGTGCTAGTAACAAAAACCGACAACTGACGGATCGCTCGCGGCAAGGAGCGCGCGCTCCTGCCGCGCAGTTTGGATCGCGCGAGGCAAGTCCACATCAAACGATCCTATGGAGCGCGCTCCTGCCGCCCGCGATCGGAGCGCGTGGGATCGTCTGGTGTGGATCCGGCTCAACAAAGATGAGACTTTGTAACATTCTTCCTTTAATAAAACCCATAAATAATTAATTACCCATAGTCAAAGCTAAATACCTTATTGACCGTTTATATTATCCTGTGCAGTTCGTGACCACACACAGGACGGTGCAAATACCGGACGTAAGGCCCCGGACACATTGTTGACAAAGGAGCTTCCCAGAATCACTTGATTGTTAACGAACGTGCCGTACGTTTGGCGTGCACCTTTTATTTCCGACAGTCTGTGCAAGTTATAAAGTTATTATTAAATGTTGGACAGTTGACAATTAATGTAATTGTGTTGTTGATAGTAAAGTTTTGTGACCGTTTGTTAGATGTACCAGACCGTCGACATTTTTTGTGTAGGAGTTTCTTTGACAGTTAGTAAAACTTTGTTAGTAATACAGGGTCAAATTAGATTAGCTAGCGAAACTCTGCTGACCGGTATCGATAAACGAAAAAAAAATTTAAAAAAAGATTTGATTGGACTTTTTTGGGGTCAACGACCGCTGGTTCAATCAGTTAGTTTTTATTTTATCGTGTTATATAATAATAAATAATAATAAAATTGAGTCTCAAAAACGGTGAAGGAAAACATCGTGAGGAAACCGGCATGTCCTAGAACCAAAAATTCGAAGATATGTGACATCCACCAACCCGCACTGGGCCCGCGTGGTGGATTACAGCCCACTCCCTCTCACAGAGAGGAGGCCTGTGTCCCAGCAGTGGGAACATTATAGGCTGATTATGTAATAAAATTGATTATTTGTCCAAATAATACACACATACACAGTTCAAACAAAAAAGTGGTAGAAAACAATAGCATAAAACAATATAGCTAGTGCACAGAAGATGAGAGCAGTGGTGGCCCAGTGGTAACGACCGCGACTTACGAGTTGTAGACTTAGGTCGTAGGTTCGAACCCAGACAGGCGCTTATCTTTGTGTAAATTATTTCACCACTACTGCTCTCAAAACGGTGAAGGAAAACATCGTGAGGAAACCGGCATATCCTAGAAAAAAATATTCAAAGACATGTGACATCTACCAACCCGCACTGGGCCCGCGTGGTGGATTATGGCCTACTCCCTCTCACAGAGTGTCTGCCGGCCTGTGTTCCAGCAGTGGGAACATTATGGCTGATTATGTTATGTATGTACAGAAGATTTAGGTTTACAAAAATAAAAAGTCTATGCATACAAAAAAAATAATGAACCCTGTCTCTGTATATCGATACTCTGTGAAGTTTACACAAAAAACTGATATTTCAAGTGACTACACGACCTGCGGTTGATGACCCTAGAAAAACTCATCAATTTTTTTTTTGTTTCTTCATGATTAGATGTCGATACCAATCCCGTCTGCGGAGTTTCGCTAGGTAACTAAATTTAACCCTGTATAAGCATTTGTAGCTTAAGGCCCTTTGGGGTCCACTAGGGCCGAAGCCTGCTGGGGTCGCGGGAAAGTCCGAAAGGGATACCGTGGACCCCGGCAACACAGGCAACGGAAGGACACGTGTGGGTTTTAGTCAGGTCGGACACGTCCTCCCGCTCCGCCCAGAGCGAGTGAAGTTATTTGATAATTTCCCAGACAATTTTTTTTTAGTTTATTTTTACAATTTTAAAGACAGCTTACAGACTGATACATGTAAATGGTAACAGAATAGTAACAGCTGACAATTGCAAATAACAAGCTTCCACATTTATATTGCAATGTTACAAAAACGAAGATAAAAAAAGAACAAATTAATAAAGGCATGGAAAATAGGTAGGTAAGTGCCATAATGAACCGCCAACATTTATTTATTTATTTAAACTTCTCGCAGACAATTAAGTACAAAGGCGGACTTAATGCCTTAGGCATTCTCTACCAGTCAGCCAAGGGTGGTGAAGAGATAAGATGGCAGGTGCTCTGAGTGGAAATAAAAATAACGAAAAATATTACAGATAACATAATAGATTATAAATAGAATAAGTACAGAAATACATAAATAGGTTACAAGCATAAAATACAAATACATACATATTTACTGCAATATATACCTACATTAAACATATATATAAACATACAAATTATAACATTCACCCATTAAGGGGACTACAGGACCTAAACGCATCTTTTATAAGTTTTATAATGCCTTAAAGTATATAATCTACTGCAGTAAACAAAATCAGAAAAATATATGATATTTTTAAGGATATATGCTAGGTAGATAGTGTGTTGAAAACATAATATAACTAATTTGATACGATAGAAAAAAATCACGAAGATACCTCTAAAAAAATCTTTTAACGATTAAAAACCATACTAATATACATGCAATCATTCCGATTTTTTGTCAGATTATTCTACAAGCAACATATTAGCATAATAGTGTTTTATTTTTTTTATACAATCTATAGCTTTTTTGTAAATCGATAATTGCTTCATATTTTGCAATAAATTACCAGCGTTGTGTCATCGCGCTTCTCTTTCTTTTCTATGCAGTCCGACAGTGACCGCGCTTTAGGTGTTGTCGGCCTCTTAAAATACATATTCATTACCTACTCAATATTTTCCTGATTCTTACTGGCACGGTTTCTTTACGGAACGGCATATGAACCGCGCCGTAGAAAAATCGTGTCTGTCAACTTCCATAGTGATCCATACGACACTGACGACCCGACCGTGCCTACGCCTACATACGTCAAATAAACCGGTAGTGTTTCACGGCACGAAAAACTTGTGCGTACAGAGGGCTTAAGAGGCCAGAGAAAGGAAACTTAGAAATATTTAATTACGAAAATAAATAAGTAGGTAAGTATCTACTCTACCTTGGTTTGATTAGCTTCAATCAAATATCAAAAGTGGGAGACTCTAATATGAGTGTAAAACATTGGCAGAAAAAAGAAAACTGAGATGCCAAAACTCTAATTACAAACATAAATAAATACATAGTTTGATTAGCCTTAATCTTTGATCTAGCTCACACAGCACTAATCCAATACTTACCTACTAAGACACAAAAAATATACTAATTTCCTCCTTATATGTCTCCACTGTCCTAGAAATACTTTTTACTAGCACGACAATGTTTTTTAGTTGAGCTAGTTCACTTGCTTGCGTTACTCGACCATGCCACTTTCCATTAAAATTGGCGGAGCACAAAAAGCTTAGATAGTTACAAATTGGAGTATGTAATACATTGCGTGTCGTCTTTGGTGTTTACTAAACTTACGTAAAAACTATATTACCTATATTGTGACTTCGCTCGCGAACTAAAATGGAAGAAATAGAAACTACGCTCCGTGGTCCTATGACCACGCGAAAATTCGCATTGGATACCTATGTATCCAATGCGAATTTTCTCTGTTTTATATTTCTGTTATTATCACATTCCACGTTGGGTTAAACGCTTAAATGCGGAGTTTCACAGAGCTCTATCGAAAGCCAGTAAATAAAAAAGTAGGACTACATAATAATCTACATACCAAGCAAAAGACATTTCATTTGCTAGTACCTATAGCTAATATCGTTCTTCGCCAACAAATAAACCAGCCATTTAAAGCATTTCATTATACATAACTAATTGGCGGTTCTCTAGTTACGATCATAGACATAATAACATATTTACAATTCAAATGATACGCAGTAGTTACACGGAGTAATCTGGGAACTTTTTGCTCTGGTTTCCATAATAACTGCCTCGTAACTTGCGTACAATCTTGTAACATCCATGTGTAACATCGACCGTTACTTTAAAGAAAAAATAATTATAGAAAGCACATCACATCATGTGTTAACCACAATTATAGTGGTTTGATAATTATGTTCACCTACTTATAAAAATAACATGTACCTATGTTTTTTGAGTCAAAGAAGAATGGTTTTGTCAATTGATCGGATTGATTCCTTTTCCACCCATTTCATTCACATTTTATGATGGAGTCTGAAATCCTTCCTTTTCCAAAAAACTTTTATATTCACAGCCTGAGTGGACCTATATTACTCGGGTGTTGTTATTTTTAATGAATATATCAAATAGGTACTAAACTTTAATTAACGAATTACTTTACCGAATCACTTTCACTACACCGACGCAGTAATGTGTCCAAAGTTCTTATTTGTGTAACTACACGAATAAAAACTTTGGAACGACCGTTGATGGAATTAGCTCATTACATTACACCTGATAAAGAATAAGAATAAATTAAGTTAAGCTAGAACTAATTTATTAATGACCTCTTATACTATTACTTTTTAGGGTTCCGTAGTAAATAAGAAACCCTTATAGTTTTGCCATGTACGTCTGTCTGTCTGTCTGTCCCCACAGCTCAGAGATGCTTACTACAAAAAAGCTGTAATTTGGCATATGTATACACATACATATTAATCACGCCGACAAAGTGCTAAAATAAAACCTTATTTTTTTGGTTTTTTAGGGTACTCGGGATTGCACGTAATGTGGGGATGATATTTTTTTCTCGTCTACCCCATTGTGTGGGGTATTGTTAGATTGGCCGTTCAAAAACATTGCGGGTCTGTGAATACCACTTTTTGATTCAAGGATCAACTTGCGTAATATTAAGCATTAAAGTGCTAATTTTTTTTAGAGTCAGGTGTCCCCCAGCCCTGCCAGTTAAGACGCTGACAACACATAAACCGCGGTCACTGTCAAATTCCATAGAAAAGAAAGAGAAGCGTGATGACACAAAGCTTGTAATTTATTGCAAAATATGAAGTAATTATCTATTTACTCAAAATTGAGTTGAATAATCGAAAATATAAAATACCCAAGTTCTGCATTCAAATAAGACGTTCTTGTTATTAATTAAATACGTAACGTATGTTGAAATTTGATACAGATATTTTGGATTAGAACTCAAAGTAAGAGGTTAGTTTAACGTTAGTTTGTATCGAGAGTTTGTTTTCAAAACGTGTTTTGGTAACAACCAAGTTCTGGGAAATATGTTCAAAATTAATATATATTTTTTCCGCTACCACAAACTATACAGATTTGGCAATTTTTTTTCTTAAGCGAAGCCTAGTTTGGTCAATTAGGTATTGTCAGCGCCTTAAATGGTCGTTTATGGAGATGTGAAAAAAATCATGGCAGTAGTACATAACTATAATGAAATTAAAAGGAAGACTATCACGGCTAAGTAGGCTTTACAAGTTAACGAGGTATAGTCGACCAACTTAAATTTGCAGTTGGAGTATTGACCGTGGCATATATTGATGTATGGGAGAACATGTTTCTCAACTGCAATGTTAAGTTTGTTTTTGGGATAAGTTTATCCCCAACTTCCCAACTACGGAATCACGGTTCATTGTGCGTGGTCTTGGCCGGTTTTTTATACTAGGTTATAATTAAGTTTAGGAAAGTAGAAGACTGAAAGGAAGTAGCGCTCTCCTTTTACAACAACACCAAAAATGTTGAAATTAACTTTCATCTCCATAAAGCAATAAAATAGCAAAAAGAAATTAAACAATTTGTACTTGTAAAAAAATACTTCACCGGCATTTAGTAAATAGGCAACTGACCACCACCTGCAAATATCAAAACAAATATTAATAAAGGAAGTGCTTTGAGAAAGTATGCCGTCACTCTAACTAATGAGGCAAGCAGACGGCTATTTAGTACAATGCTACTTGCGTACTACGCTTGACCACAGGTGAAAGGTGTAAGTCGTTCAAACGAAGCATAGCGCCGTGCAATTGATGGACTACAAAATTATACCCTAGCGGTTTGTTTTTTTTTTTCGTTTTATTAAAGCTATTTGCTAATTAATTAAATATACAAAAATGGGTTTTAATGCACAGGGCGAGGTTTAGTCACCCGGAATATTTGATAAATATTGTTCTAATTACTTTGACTCCGTTTACTAAAGAATATTTACATTAGAAAAATAACGAACACCACCCGTTATTTCGACAAAACGTATAATGAACTCCGTTATTTCACGATAAATACAAACCAATGTAATCTATTTACCATTTACATTAAAAACATAAGTCTAAAGTGCAATAATTTCAGTAATATTACACAATAACTGTTGTTATTTTGTCGTTATTTTTCTAATACTATAAGTAAATGGAGGAGGTGAATGATGGACAAATTGCAACTGTATCTGAATAGGGTCTTACACCCATTTTTGAAAACTGTCATAATTATATTCTATAGTGCTAATATGCCCCAAAACAAATCACAATTTTTTTATTAAATCGATAAGTGCCATAAAAATGCATTTAAATTTTACATTTTCAAACTTCGCGCATAGGTTGACGAAAACGCTGGACGCAGTGGACGCCATGTTGCTCTGTGGTCATGACTCATGACGTCACTTGGCTATGTAAACAAATGCGCTGATCTACAGTTGACAGTTGACACGTTTTAGTTTACACAGTGGCATGACGTAATAACATGGCGGCTACTATTTTATGGTGTTTTTTAACAGATTAGAAAAACAGAAAACGTTGAATTGAATTTTAAAATTGATTTTGTTATTTTATGAACTAAAAGTAACCTTTTTCCGACTCTTTTTTGCCAAAACTATCTGAATAAGTAATATATTTATAGATTTTTTCTCGTATATAGTAAAATACCCTATTCTGAATTGTTTCGTTAATGTTGTTTTTCTCAGTAAAGCAGGAATAGAAGATCAGCCAATAGGTTTAGCACATTTAATGAATGACATAGTCGTCGTATCGTGGGTGCACTATAGGTACGCCTCTGCCTTACCCTTAGGGGATTACAGGCGCGATGTTATTTTATGTTATCGTTTACGATATCGTTATAATATACCACTTCTAAAATCTCGACCTGAGACGACCTCGACTTAACAGGATTTTATCAAGAACTTTCTTTTGACTCTCCTCTAAACTTGTGAAATACCATATCAGACCTTATGTATGTCGCGGGAGGGCACTAAAGGGTCACCGAGGCCCCTGGCAACACAGGCAACTGGAAGGAATACTGGGTGGGTTTTAGTCAGTAAGAGTCTGACACACCCTCCCGCTCCGTCATCGTCATCAGATATTTGATGATTTCCTATCCAAAAAAAAAAAGACCTTATGCATCTCAGGTCGAGAAATATAAACTAGTTAAGAAACCGTACATAAAAACAAATACACCTAATTAATTAATAAAAATAAATAAAACTATACACAAACTAAAATAGGGCGTCGAAAAAATCATCCACATCGCTGTCGACTGGTAATGTACGCAAGAGACTGGCGGCATTGCTACGTTGTATGGCAATACTTAACCTCTGGCCAAGGTAAAAGCCAGCCCCTGGGTCACGGGAAGTGTCAACCAGCCGTTTGGAGATTTTGAGACCCTAGGGCCCGAGGGTTTCAACCCCAAACGGCTCGAAAATACAATAACCAACATAGTTATTATACTTGCGCCGTTTGAGGTTCTCTGCAGTCGCAGCAGCTGCACCAGAAGAGTACGCCGAGCCAGGAAGATGGGATAGCGCAAGAGTATCGACACGTTGCATCCCACACTAAAGGCCTACCCACTTTCCATGGAAATAAAGACATGCCGTGCGGTCTCTTGCCATCGTCGCGTGCCAGGCCAAGTACTACCCTGCCGGGGTCGCGGGAAGGTACTAATGGGTGATCGAGGCCCCCGCAACACAGGCAACGGAAGGAACACGGGTGGGTTTTAGTCAGTAAGAGTCTGACACACCCTCCCGCTCCGCCCAGAGCGGGAGAAGTTATTTGATGACTTCCCATCCACAAAAAAAAAGGCCAAGTACTACAAGTTAAGTAGGTACCTACTTACACTTCTAACAGTTTTCTTACCTCTAATCGAACCTCTCGTGTTCGATTGTAATTGTAGGTAATTGCGGAACACCGATACAGTAGCAATGGGTTTCATTTTGACAGTTCAACAACATTCATTGCGTAATTTATTTACGTTGTTGAGCAGACAAATTGTTCGAACATAAGAAGCAATGGATTAGCAATATACTTCAAAATCAGTCAGATTGTGATTGATAGTGTGTTACGCAATTAGGGTGACGGTCATATGAATAGTAAATGTAGCTAACACTTTTTTTTTTTGGGTTGGAAATTTTCAAATAACTTCTCCCGCTCTGGGCGGAGCGGGAGGGTGTGTCAGACTCTTACTGACTAAAACCCACCCGTGTTCCTTCGAACACGTGTGGGTTTCGACTTTGGCACTGGTGTTCACCGAAAAGCAGCAAATAAATCCTACTTTTATACCTAATAAGTCGTCGTTACGGGTCGTCAGAAGCCCGAAAGTATAACAAGTAGTCTTACCAAGCGGTATCGTATTACCCAGTTACTGGGTTGTGGAGGTCAAATAGACAGTCGTTCCATGTTAAAATACTGGTATTGGTAAGTCAAACCCATGGCAACATTTTTGGAAAAGGATTGGCAGATTGATTTTTGACCTAATATTATAAATGTAATTGTGATTGGATGTTTGTTACTCAATCACGTAAAAACGGCTGCACGGGTTTGGATGAAATTTGGCACACAGATAGTTTATAATCTGGATTAACACATAGGATATTTTTTTATCCCGGTAGTACGTGGGACAATATCCGCCCACCACGCGGGCGGAGCCGTGCGCAATAGCTAGTATTCAGTGGCGGTACCTTCATATAAGCCCAAAAGCCTTACTAAAATGCTCGATAGAGAATTTATTGTACCTAACCAGTAGTTTATGAGAAAATTGCGATGATACATACGTAGATACGTAGGTACCTACATACTCAGTCGAAAACTGAACTTTCTTTTTTTGAAATCAGTTAAAATTTTATTGGGCTTGCGTTATTTTGAAACCCTAAGCACTCCACTGCTAGTATTATTATATTTCTACTTTTGATGTTTAAGTCTGATTGCAGTCACCGAAAAAATCCATTTGCAAAACCTAGTGTATGAAGTATATTACGCTCTGATTACAATTTAAACGCGTTTTTCTGTAGACATTCTGATGACATTCGTATTTTGCTGATTCGTACGTAGAATCAAATTTTAATGAATGATTTCATATTCCCAGCTATAAGGGCTCTTACACATAAACACGATACGACCTCGCATCGTGCTACGACGCGACGTGATCACACGCGCCACCATCAACGAGACATCCGAGTAAGCATGACATATAATATAATTATGATAATAATATAATATAATATAATATATATGATAATACTCTCAGCCACCAGCCCGCGACATCGTATCGTGTTTATGTGTAAGCGCCCTTGGGCTCCCGCAGAAAGGCGCGACGCGGCAGCGCGACGCGATATAGTAGATTGAGAGAAATTCTATGAAACCTTTATGGAAACTGTTCTACCAGAATCGCGTCGCATCGTCGCGTCGCGCCTGCGGGAGGCTTTATTTACGATGTGTCCATTCAAGACAAAGGAATGTTAAAGGTAATGTTCAACTTAATGTTCTTATAATATGTTGAGAATTTTCTCAACATATTATAAGAACACGAAGAATACGAAGTTCTGGTATGTACCACAACCAGAACTTGTTGATGTTTAAAAATTCGTCAGTATGCAGTAGTGACGGTTTCTGAAGCCTGTTGTCAATTCACAATAGATACCTACATAGATATTAGTTATCAGTATCCCATGAGCAGATTAAATAATGATCAATAATGATCGCTTGAACAGCCTTTCAAAACCAGAGGTTAGTGATCGTGCATCAATCATACATATTATGTAGCAGAGCATTATCTCATTTTCTTGAAATCAACCTAGTTAAGTCATAAAGTCAAAAAACCACAAATTATTAAGTACTAGATGCGCCCCGCGGTTTCACCCGCATAAGTTTTGACCCCGTAGGTATATCGGGATAAAAAATATCCTATGTGTTATTCCTGGTTATAAACTATCTGTGTGCCAAATTTCATCCAAATCCGTTCAGTACTTTTTGCGTGAAAGAGTAACAAACATCCATCCATCCATCCATTCTTACAAACTTTCGCATTTATAATATTAGTAGGATTAATTGTTTATTTATTTGAGAAAAATAGCATGCATAATTGAATTCCAATTTTTATAGGTGTCTTTGACATATTATCTTGGGGGACCGTTTTGTTTTTGGGTGAGAAATTATCAAGTAATTTCTCCCGCTCTGGGCGGAGCGGGAGGGTGTGTCTGACTCTTACTGACTAAAACCCACCCGTGTTCCTTCCGTTGCCTGTGTTGCCAGAGGCCACGGTATCCCTTTCGGACTTTCCCGCGACCCCAGCAGGTATCGGCCCTAGCGGACCCCTACAGTTGTGCTGACATCTCTTTGAGCGGTATCTAAACAACTATGAAAATTAAATATTAACTCAATGACACAAGAACTGTTTGAAAACGAAGAAAGTACACGACAATTGTCATTCTGACAAGAATTTTAATAAAATTGAGATAAAGTTTAATTTTTTTAGTTGTTATGATCATTTTGAACAGTCGGTTCGTCCCGATATTTTTGACGCTGACTGTACTATGTAGTACCTACATTACGACATGGTGACATGAAAATGTCGCATTTTCAGCTCATATCATATCAGTGAAAGTCATGATAAGAGGTTACGCGACGCCCGCATAGCCGGTTGAGCAACCGAGATATATGAAAACCCGTTCTTATTACTCGTACATGGGTAGATTTACGATTAGATTTAGGGCCTACTGTTATCCTAAGTAATATTATAAATGAGAAAGTGAGTTGGGTTCGTTTATTTGTTTGTTACGCTTTCACGCTAAAACGGCTGAACGGATTTGGATCAAATTTGGCACATGGGTAGACCGTGACCTGGATAAGGACATAAGATACTTTTATCTCGATATTCCCTCGGGATCGAGACTTATGTGGATGTAACCGTGGGGCGCAGCTAGTAATATTATAAATGAGAAAGTCAGTTGGGTTCGTTTATTTGTTTGTTACGCTTTCACGCTAAAACGGCTGAACGGATTTGGATCAAATTTGGTAGCTAGGTAGACCATGACCTAGGTTAGGACATATGATACTTTTTATCACGATGTATAAATCCGGTGCCCGGTGTAATTAGATACAGACACATGAGACATTTCAGCTTTGTGTCCCGGTCTCCGCGATGGCACAACACATAATCAGACTATAATGTTCCCACTGCCGCGACACAGGCCTCCTCTTGGTGAGAGGGAGTGGGCCGTAATCCACCACGCGGGCCCAGTGCGGTTTGGTACATGCCACATGTCTTCGAATTTTTGGTTCTAGGACGACCTGGGTACCTGGTACCTGGGACCTGGGTACGACCTACAACTCGTAAGTCGCAGCCGTTACCACTGGGCCAAAACTGCTCTCATGGTACAACACATCTGGCCAATATTTCAGATGACCACTTAAGGCTCGTACAGACTGGTGCGATATCGCGGGCACGATAGGTAGCGCGACAGTTTCCATGAAGTTTTTATAGAAATTGTGGTACGAGTGTCGCGTCGCGCCTCTACTACCAATCACAATCTGAATCATTTTGATACATATTGCTAATCCATTGCTTCAGATGTTCCAAAAATTTGTCTGCTCAACAACGTGAATAACTCAATGAATGTTGTTGAACTGTCAAAGCGAAACCCATTGCTACTGATAGGGTATTTCGCAATTACTCCGCTGGTCAGATTAAGAAAGAAAGAAAGAAAAAATATATAATAACACGCACATGAAATACAACAATAAAAAAAAGGAAATGAAACTAACAAAATCATGAAAACAATGATGATGATGATGAATGATGTGATGATGAACTAATCTCTAGTTGGGCCATCGGTTTGTTTGCAATCCAAATAACTCGATACGAACCATTCACCCGCAAGCATTAATTATAATCAATCAAGCGAATTATTAAGCGAGCGTCTTTTGTTTTTTCGAACTAATATCAGGCGATTTTTAATGATGATTGTCGATTTACCTTCACCAACAGACATTAGCTTTATATCAAACTTGAACTTTAGGAGCAAATAAGCACTTTGAAAGAAGTCGTGCCTATTTCTGAGAACATCATTTACGGAACAATCAGAAGGAAATTATAACTTTTGGGAGTTCCTGATGTTACACCCAGAAATGAACGTCATGCGGGCTTCCGTGATTGAATTCAAGGAACTACGGTATTCGTAATTATAACACTCTGACTTGATGGTAGGAATACCTGTAGAATAACAATATTTTAACACTGATGGGGATTTTTGGTAAAACTTTTTTGTGACACGAATGAAGATTTCTTGGTATTTTACAGGAAATTCCGTTTTAGGGTTCCAAAGGGTGCCAACGGACGCAGGGATGTATCTTTTAAACCGTAATAGGTTTACAGAGTGTGCCTATGGTGAGTGTGTCTAAGCAAAATCAAATCAAAATCAAAAGTCATTTATTCAAACTAGGCTAGAATCAGCACTTTTCGAACGTCAAAATTACATAAGACAGTCCCCCAAAACCCCCACCCTTCACTAGCTGATTGACTATGGCCGCTATAGCAGCAAATAATATAAATAAATTAAAGTAAAAAATTACATGGGGTCCCCCACACAAGAAACGTATTTTTTCGGCTTTGAAAATATGTAGTGTTAAATATTGCACGGTGGTACGGAACCCTTCGTGTGCGAGTCTGACTCGCACTTGGCCGCTATTTTCTGACACGAACTGTCGAAGATCTTTGGTAAAACTTTTCCACATTTCTTTTTTTTTCGGCCAGCAAAAAGTTTGCTTGATGTTTTTTTTTCATATCAGCCAGTAATTTTCCGCGGATGTTCAAGCCTCCTGATAAAATGGTAACATGCAGTTAATTTGCAGTGTTTACGTCATATTTTTTAAACATTGGTTGGTGATCGCAATATGCTGATATCTTCTAACGGATGGGTGCTCTATCAAGCTCCTGAAGTTAGATTGAAAATGATAGTATTACGTCATTATTAAAACAACAAGATAATCTAGTTTCGTTCCGCAATTAATGTAAGAATTTGTATAGTTTGTTAGTTAGTCATTTAATTTAGTAGGTACCTAGTGTCAATAGTTTTGTGTTAATATAGTATGTAAGCGTTTTAATGTATATGAAATAATGTAAGAATTATTCAATCTTAAATGAAAATACACACGGTGAAGGAAAACATCGTGAGGAGACGGGCATGTCCTAGAACCAAAAATTCGAAGACATGTGACATCGACCAACCCTCACTGGGCCCGCGTGGTGGAGTAAGGCCCACTCCCTCTAGAGAGACGGCCTGTGTCCCAGCAGTGGGAACGTAATAGGCTGATTATGGTTATGGTATGTTAGGATGAAAATAAGTACTCATAGTACCTTCAATTATTTAAATAACATGAAACGTTACAGTTTGAGGTGAAAATAAACTTAAAATCTTAATTTGAATACATTCTGTTTCGTTAATTCAAACAAGCCGTCATATTCACAACTTCACATGTAGTGCCCTTTCTGATCAGCACTAGATTTTTTTTCATATAGAGAAATACTTTCGTATTAATCTTAAGCATAATGAGCCTATAACGATCCCACTGCTGGGACACAGGCCTCCAGGAGGGAGTGGACCGTACCTAATCCACCACGCACGCCATGTCACATGTCTTCGAAGTTCTAGGACACGCCGGTTTCCTCACGACTTTTTCCTTTACCGTTTTGAGAGCAGTGGTGACGAAATAATTCACACAAAGTAAAGCGCCTGTCTGGTTCGAACCCACGAACTACAACTCGAAATTCGGAGCAGTTACCACGGGGCACCACTACTCTTAGTACTTATACCTTACTAGCTGCGCCCCGCGGTTTCTCCCGCATAAGTCTCGATCCGGTGGGAATATCGGGATAGAAAGTATCCTATGTCCAAACCCAGGTCATGGTCTACCCATGCGCCAAATTTTATCCAAATCTCTTCAGCAGTTTTAGCGTGGAAGCGTAACAAACAAACAAACAAACTCACTTTCGCATTAATAATAATATTAGGGTAGTACGAGTACGAGCAGTTTGATATAGTTTGAGACAAATTATTGTAATAGTTATTTATGCAACTGTTTTAATACCTAATAATGTACAGTTGCATACAAGACTTTATCTACACACATGATATGAATCCTCTATAAAAGGTTCTGAAACCACACGGTGTTGTACAGTGTTTGTAAAACCTATGTAAAGCTAATACAAACAAACTATGTATGTGTCCTTAGTGCATTAGAAATATCTGGCGGTGTGTTATCAAAGCTTGTAGGTTAATTTTTGTAAACAAAAAAGTAATACATTTTTGCAATACTAATATCGAACAAAAATTGCGGGATACGACGTGAATTCGTATAATCTATAAGTTTATTTTTTTTATTACGGCGCTGTGGTAGTGAAACGCGCGTGCATGACAATGTTCTTTTTTTGAAAAAGATTTGCATAATTAAAATTTAGTACAACATTTTATTACTCGTTTGGATGATATTATGGTTACTATGTCACTGGTCGTTTTAATGTTGGCAATAAGCTAACTGTTTCAGAAACTTTTATAGAGGATTTATAGCATGGGTGTAGATAAAGGTATATTTAAAACACTGCTAATATTTGAAGTACTGACGCCTGCACATCAAGTTACTACAAACTGTCTATTTTTTTTTTACTACTCCTACGACTTACTAATGTGCCAATTACACATAAAACAAAATGAACTAAAAATGTTGACTTCAGCGCCATCTAGCGTAAAATTGGCAGGGAACAGACTGTATGTTCCGCCTTAAAGCACTAGTTACAACCGTTTGCCTGTGAGCGAATAACATCAAGTGACATAATATCTTTGAAAACCATGTTATTATTAACATAACTGTACTTATCGTTAGCGGCAAATGAAAGATGTAGTTCTAGATAAACTAGTATGAAACATAATCACGAGCTCACGACTAATTTCATAAGTCGGCTAAACCTTACGGTATCGTAATATCCAAAGATCTATGTTAACGCTTCGAGTAATCTTGGAGTGATATGAGGATGAAAAAAAACCGGCCAGGTGCGTGTTGGACTACGTACAATGGAGGGTTCCGTAGTTAGGACGAATTTATCCCAAGAACAAACTTAATATTGTAGTTGAAAATCATGTTCACCATACATTCCAACCGCAAATAGAAGTGTGTACGCGCAATTTTGAGTGATTTACCATGTTATTTTAATACTTAGACACTTCTTATTGGTTTTCCTGTAATCTGCGTGCCAAGAACTATTTTCTGTATTTATTTCAAAACTTTTGGCTCAGTCGTTTCGGAGATAATCAAATTTCAATTTTAAATTTTCATCTATTTTCTTTAAATACTTTAAAACTATTCATTATAAAATTATAAAAAAACATATTTGAGACCCTCACAAACAAGCCCTTTCATTTGATATATCAAAAAAAAAAGAAAAATTGTTTATTCTGCACAAACAAAACGCACATTACAAAAATACACACGGTACAGTTTACAAAATCTTTTTTTTTTATAAAAAAATACACTCAAGAAGTCAAGATACATTTATTTACGTTACACGTCCGTGTTTGGGTCACAGAAATGCGTATGTGTACCAAATTTCAACTTATCGGTCTAGTAGATTCGGAGCAAATCGGCTGTGAAAGACGGACAGACATACGAGTGATCCTAAAAGTCTTCAACAATAAAAACGGTACCCCCGTTTTTACTTTTGAGATACAGAACCCTAAAAACTGCCAACACTATCTTGAATGATAATGTTACTTATATGTTATAGAGTTCCGTATTTTATTGTTGAAGGCTTTTGTAACGGAAAAAGCTTTTGATTGTATCCTAACGTTCATTAATTCAAATCAGTGTCACTTTGATCGATCAAAAGTTATATATCGAATTCTTCCATCGAGAATCTTTCCTGGAACATGAATGGCTATTAGAATTAAAAGTGAAGTAGGTTGGTTATCAATCTACGTTATCAGTTCGTTTGTTGTTTAACGAAAAAAAAAATAAACAAAACTATTACCATAAAAAAGAACACAAAAATATTAATTTGATACGTAAAAGAAACACTCTGTACACGCGCACTTGTCGCACTTGTTAATGCCTTTGGTAACGTTTTGTTTGTTTTGGCTATTGTCAATATCAGCATATACCTAGACCACATCAAACAAATGACTTACAGAGCCAATTAAACGTCCAATGGAACCCTAACAAGCAAACCACAATAACAGCCATAACTGGCAAATTAATTGTAAAAACTTGAAATATTTATCTTCTAACAAATATGAATAGTGACCGCTTATATTAGCAAAAAGTGTTTTATTCATTAAGAGTAACAACCGGAGCAGGAAGCTGTGAGATTAGTGCGCGTGCGCCGTGAAGGCCGAAGATAAACGCTTCCTAAGCACGTGCGATGGCACCCGAGTGCTGCCAAACTTGCACGATCATTAGCTGTTACTAAATGGTGGGATAACGTTTGAGGTGGAATGCAGTGCACTAAATACAGTTGACGGTTATAGGTCTCATATACACACCTTCGTAGCAACACTGGGTCGTGCGAAACGAGCCGTAGACAAGCGTTTTGTCGACGGAAGAGTAGAGCAAAATGACGTTTCCGTGTATACGTGACAGTTGGTAGTTTTTTACCGAGAAACGTAGACAAGCGATTTCTATCCTATAGTAGAGTAGAAAGAAATAGAATGCTTCATGCTAAGCCAGCTGACCCTGCCTACAGTCATCACATCAGCTGCTATTGGTTTTGGAGAACCAAAGAATGGAACTGCTCTTAATTTCTATAAAGACCTCCATGGAACTCTTGAACTTCCAGGGGGCCAACTACCACCTCTTGTAGCAGTATTAATGTAATATTACATCAGTGTGAGAATGAGATGAAGCTGTACAGGAGGTATAGCTCCATCTCTTTCCCACTGCGAAGCAATATTAAAATAATACTGCTTTATGAGGCGGCGGTTGGCCCCTAGTACCCGTTAGTAAATCATAAAACTTTGGCAAGGTATGGCTCGATAGACTGGATAAGTTCTAGATCACTCTGATCGACTACCAGACAGTTCTACAGCCTACCATAAACTCATAAAACAGGTCAATTTTAGACGAAAAATAACCTGTCGTGCCAGTTTGTACCACGTGAGCGACAAGTAGCAAGCGAGCCAGCGATCATGTGACTTAAACCGGTGAGTGACTAAGTCAGCAGGCTGACCTACAACTTATCCTTACCATCAAGTATTTTTTTACATTTAAACATTTAACAATTGAACTGCCCTGCCGTCATAATTTGCAGCTGTGAAACTAACTTTTATTGACCGGTTTTGATTTTTTAAATCAAAATCAAAATATTTTATTTCACATAAACCTACATGGGCACTTATGAAACGTAAGAAGCTAGGTGCACGGTTCTAATTGGTCGTTTCCTATGGAGAAGAGCCGGCAAGAAACTCCACGGTTACTCTTTTTAAAATATTTGGCTTTTACAATGTTTTCAAATTACAGTGTTAATAGGTACGGGAGGACAGTGTAGGCCTGTCATGAAGTACCAGGTACTTAACAAAAAATAAATGGTCTACGAATCTACAGTCACCTTCACAAATTATAAAAGAATCTATAATGTAAAATGTTAATAAAATAATAAAAATAAAAACATATTTAAACCTGATGATAAGACGAGGGTGACACTGAAAGTTCTTAGAAAATCAAAAACTGAACAAACTAGCAAGTTATTAGTTTTATTATATATTTTCAAAATAGTGTCCATTTACATCAAATACATCGCTGCATCAGATGGAACCACTGAGAAAAGCACTTTACCCACTCGTCCTTAGGGGTCTCTTCCACGGCATTTTGAAATGCACCTACTGCTTCCTCGGCGTCCATAAAACGTGTTCCTCGAAGTTTTTATTTTCGGAAATAAATAAATATTGCAAGGTGCGAGGTCTGGGTCGCTATAGGGCGGGTGACCCAGTAATTCCACGTCTGACGTCGCCTAATAGTCGATTGTTTACTTGGCGGTGTGCGACGAGGCGTTGTCGATGTGAAGGAGGATCCTACTGCGAGGTCGTTTCTCCCGAACTTTTTCCAAGACAAGTGGCAAGCAATTGTTAGTGTACCACACTGCAGTAACTATTTTTCGATCCTCTAAAACAATTATTGCGTAATGACCTGTCCTTCCGAAGAACGAGGCGATCATTATTTTTCCTACGCTTCGACCTCTCTTCACTTTAGTTGGCAACTCCTCGGAAGAAAACACCCATACATCAGACTGTCTCTTAAGTATGTCAAACACAGCATTTGAGTCACCTACGTTAAATCTTAGATCTATTTCACGACACCAATCAACACGACGGAGTTTTTGGGCCTCTGTCAAATTATGAGGTATCCACTGGGCACGAAGCTTCCTGACCGCTTAATGTTCATGGATGATATTGTGCACTTGACTCATACCGATGCCTAAGCTTGTCCGAATCTACTCCGATACGCCACACAACACTGATGTTATCTTCAGTCGTCGCCGTAGAAGGCCATCTCTCACGCAGATCATCGGTGAGATTAGTGCAACAACGTTTAAACTCATTAAACCAGTTATAACAGTGGCACGAGATGGGGTTTCAATCGAAGTCTATCATAACTTTCTTGTTGACTTAAATGACATCGAAAGTCATACAAAATCATTGTACGAAAATTTTCTCGAGTTAAATTCATGTTGACGTGACACAGACAATTTTCAATTTGCCGCCAAATCGTAAACAAATGACAAATGAATAAAATACATATTGGCAAAGAGTTCCATTTTCAAAATTTGAACGGTTTTTTTATTATATCGTTTACGAGTGGCCAGTTCTTAAAACTTTCAGTGTCGCCCTCCTAGTCTGGTAAGACTAGGAGGTCGAAGGAACTGATAGCTTGAAGGCATTCCGTCTATTGGTGTCCCAATAATGCTAATAACAACAATTGACATTTCAAAATTGATATAATTTTTATGGTGTACATAATAAAGAGTATTCTATTCTCTGCTATAACAATATTCTCAGTATGAAAACATTGGTCACTTTTGGACTTTATCGTGTTATATTCTCTAAGACTGTCATATTAATCTGGTTACTTGTCAAAAGAGATGTAGCCAGTCGTATTATTGTGACAAGATCCTAAGTACGGCCAAGGTTTCCATAGACAAATACAACACAGTAAGCAAGTCAGCACTGGTGGCTAAGTGGTAACGGTCACGACTGGCTTGACGTAGGTCCGAACCCAGACAAGCGCTTTACTTTGTTTAAAGTCACAACTGCTCTCAAAACGGTGAAGGAAAACATCGTAACGAAACCGGCATGTCCTAGAACCAAAAATTCGAAGACATGCGACATCTACCAACCCGCACTGAGCCCGAGTGGTAGATATCGGCCCACTCCCTCTCACCGGGAGGGGACCTGTGTCCCAGCAGTGGGAACATTATAGGCTAATTATGTACAACACAACCTGCCACAACGGAAATACAAAAACGTGACACTGGAAAAACAGATTCATAGACTACATTACGTATCTACTTATGTTGTATTATCTAACATTTGAAGGTTGATACGAAGTGTCAAGGTTTTGATACTGGCATTAACCTTGCTGAAGTACCAAATTGTATAGTTTATGTGGATGACTTCCATGTACGTTCGGAGTTATTGTTATAGGTATTTGAAGTTTTGAACGGTCGTAAGCAAGGTGTTTGGAAATAAAGCAGAGATCTTTAAACGTTACCTCCTTAGCACATGCTTTGACTTAGACATGTTCCCGTCTTTATCTTGCACATGTAGTTTGACAGTTGTGTGACAGTGACAGGAACAACGCTGAGGCAAAGTACGTTCCAAGTAAGGTTTAAAGATTTTGGCCTAAGTGGCCAAAACTGACCTGGAAGCCCTTGAAGGCAACATATTGCCAAAACCTGGCTAGAAATAATGAAAGATTCCTTAAACAGCCGTTAGTAGAAAATTACTGTAAAATATATATTTTTTCATGTAGGTCCAGTTAAAAACCAGCGTAGCTATTTCGCATTTTGCTGAACTGGGCCTTATTAGGCACAGCCATGAGGCAAATATTTTTTTTGTTAAAGAATTTACATTTTTTTCTTTATTTTTTATATTGTGTGCACTTGTGGAATGTACCAAAAAACATATTTTCTTTTGTATCTTTCTTTTTCTTTCTTTACTTGTGAAGAAGAATGAAACAAAATAATCAATGAACAAATTCTGATTCTTAGCGACGCTTCCCAAGCAAAAAGCCGTCCCCGGAATGAGATCAGAATTTCAGTCATGCTTACAATTCGTAACGTAACGGTTGTCCAAAAATTCGCCTGACAGCCGAGTTCGCTAATGACCGGCACAATCAATCAAACGTTAAACGGGACTTCATCACTCGTGCATATTTAGATCCATTTATCTTTAGAAGTCTATAATTATCTAATTTAATTTAGAAAGGTAAGAATATGGCCTGGAAATTCCATCATACCTAGGTAGGTACTTATATTTTTAACAATCTACTTTCCGTGTGTGATATGAATTATATATGAAATTATATTGGCATTAGAAAGAAAGTTAATGACAGTCCAGTACATAATTTCGCTATTTTTTTTCGCCTTATAGTGAAAACTTTCCGCAATTTCATCAAATAAAATGACTTTCGGAAATATAGTGAATTACTCCAAATTATCTTTAAAATTAGCATTAGCATCATTATTAGATTTACCCTGAAATTATTACACACTGGCGAATTACCTATAGGCATAAGTCACTAGTAAGCAGTGGTGGCCCAGTGGTAACGGCCGCGACTTACGAGTTGTAGATCGTAGGTACAAACCCAGACAGGCGCTTTACTTTGTGTAAATTATTTCATCACCACTGCTCTCAAAAAGGTGAAGGAAAACATCGTGAGAAAACCGGCATGTCCTAGAATCAAACATTCGAAGACATGTGACATCTATCAACCCGCACTGGGCCCGTGAGGTGGATTACGGCCTACTCCCTCTCACAGAGAGGAGGCCTGTGTTCCAGCAGTGGGAACGTTATAAGCTGACTAATATACAAAAAAATTGGAAAATACTTCACTGTTTCATTAATTATGACTTTTGAATACAGGTACAAAAAGAAAATCAAAGAGTCATTAATATTGCAGTGGCACAAAACGAAACGAAAAGCCGTCAAATTAAAAATATCTTCAAATGCTTCACAATCATGATTGAATATGAATGTGGATAAAAGTGGCTATAACAGTAGGGGAAGACCAAAGAAACGATGGATGTATCATGTGGAAGATGATATTATGGCTAGAAAGGGGGTGGCTACGGAGGTAAGGACTAACAGAGGAAAAGACATGTTAGGTAGGTAATAGGTTATACGGGCTGGTGTCCGCAACCCCACGTAAGATCGCGTATTTTGGGTACAGGTGGGAAAATCGGTTATTCGATCCACCACAGCTCCTCAAGGAAGGCCAGCAACGGCTTGCTGACGATCTCACGTGGGTACCTGGGTTACCGCAGTACGTTGCCCTGTACGTGGCCACCACCGGCCAGTTTAGTAGCATATGAGCTGCTGTCTCGTCGTCCTCCTTGCAAGCCCTGCACAGCAGACTGTCTGTGACTCCTATGACAAAGAGATGTTTGTTAAATGACCCGTGGCCAGTTACAGCTGCTGTAACTGTACGCAGCTGTTGTTTAGTTAGTCGGAGAACCTGTTTCGTGAGGCGGCCATCGATTGTTGTTGAAAAAGAGATGTTGCGCCGACACCAAATAAATAGGGATAAAGGCAAGGTAATGATGATAAAATGCTCCACAAGCCGGGGAAAGTGCAGTCCCAAGATAATTGGGATTTATCGGGTGCTAAATGACCCTTGGAGGACGTTACATACTTACAATCACAAAATAAAAAGTTCATCGGAGTACCAACCGACGACAAAGATTTTGTGATAATTTTTTTTTTTTTGTTTTTGATAATCTGATAATGTAGGTAATTAAATTTTATTTTAAAGATTACACAAATTTCAATCAGTCAATCAACTCAGCCTATAACAGTCCACCGCTGGACATAGACCTCTCCCAAGCTGCGCCACAACACACTGTCCTCTGCCTTCCGCATCCAGTCTGTCCCAGCCCCCTTTTTAAGGTCGTCGGTCCATCTAGCTGGGCCAATACGCAAATTATATATATAAATTTAATATATTTTATTTTAGTGATTGTATTGTATTTTAATGTATTTTATTATAATGATGTAATGTTTTTTTTTAATTTTATGTATTTGTAATTGGTACATTGGGAATTGGTGCCTTAGTGAATAAATAAATAAATAAAAACTGCCATTTACAGTTGGTGACCAGAGATACGTATCTATACACCTAACCAAGTAAATTGCTGGGTACTGTGGATGTAGGATAACCGAACGAAAATTATTTTTGTAAAATAATTGCCAGTGTTAAATATACTTCCATGCTAAACGAACCTGAAACTGAAACGCCTGAAAGAAAAACATTCAGCTTAATTATCCCGTATGGTCCCTTTCTGCGTGGGACTAAATTTTTCTCGCACCCGACCACACACATTTGTTTATTTTGTCCAAATAATTTACTGGCATTTGAGTGAGCATATGTGTCAGACGACACCGACTTGTTAACATATGGACCATCCTTAAAACAAAAGGACAACCCACCCGTATAATAACTTAAAAGATTAACAGCGAATTCTAGGAAGCTTTCGGAAAAAAAAAACTAAGATTCGTGTTACTTTTGGAAACACTGCTCCGTTTTTAGGGTTCCGTAGTAAACATGGAACCCTTATAGTTTCGCCATGTACGTCAGAGACGCTAATAAGTACTAGAAAGCTGTTATTTGGCATAGGTATAAATCACGCCTACTAAGTGCTAAACTAAAATCTTGTAAAATATTTTTTTTAGGGTACCTCCCTTGCACGTAACGTGGGGATAATATTTTTTTTTCTCGTATCCCATGGTGTGGGGTATCGTTGGATAGTCCATTCAAATAAAAATATTGCGGGTCTGTAAACACCATTTTGCAATTCAAGTATCCGTTTGCGTAATATTAAGCTTTTGTTAGTGGGGACTAACAAAAAAGAGCTAAATACTTGTTTATGGAGAAAAAAATCATGGCGGTAGTACATTTAATGAAATTAAAAGGAAAATTTCAAAGCAAATTCACAGCTAAATAGGCATTACAAATTAACGAGTAATAGTCGACCAACTTAAATTTGCAGTTGGAGAATTGACCGTGACGTTATCGTATGTATGGGAGAACATGTTTTTCAACTCCAATGTTAAGTTTATCTTTGGGATAAATTCATCCCAAGTAATCCCAACTACGGAACCCTTCATTGCGTGGTCCGACACACACTTGGCCGGTTTTATAATGAATGGCCACAATTAATAATAGACAACAAGCAATGTAGCAAGAAACAGTCTAAAAAGTTTTATTATTATTTCTTTTTGACACACTTGACCCTCTGAAATGTTTGAAGTCGTTTATCTGTCAATCTTTATAATGTGTTTGCGACGACCGAAAGTATCAAATTACTGAAAGAACAACGTAAACGATTCCGTAAAGATGGTTATCAAAATAATTACTTTGAGCCAAGTGAGATGCATTACGCTACTTTCCTTAAAATTACTATAATTTCTTGCTACTTAGCTTTTACACGTGAATAAACACACCAATTTTATTGTGGTAACAGTAAACTTCTTCAAAAGAATACGAAGACGCCAAATGACACGTCATTATCGCAATTCGAATTTTAAATATTTTTAGGTCACCCAACCTATAATGACTGGCCGGTTATGGATTTAAGACACAATACAAGATGCAGTTTTAAACCTGCAAAACAGGAGGTTGTTATGAAACTCGTAAATAATCATATAACAATACGATACCAAGTCAATAATCAATAATACTATTTATTTTAGATTTTTAAATTTTATCTTTTTTATTACCTATTATTTTTTTTTATTTTTTTTTTACTTTTTTTTTATATATTTTTTTTTTTGTTGATTTTGGTCGAGAATCACTAACATAATTACCTCCTAAAATGTTTTGCAGATCCAAAACAACACCTTGATGATGGATGGATGGATGACTTCCTTTGCTCCTGTAACCTTATGACATCTGCCAATGCAGCATTATGTAAAAACAGATGAAAAACGTTCTAAACTCAAAACAAAACATTACACTGGCCATTTCTGTGTTATTAAGTAAATAAAAAATCTATTTCGATTCAAAATAAAGATATAAACATAAATATGCATTTTAACGAGCATAGTCAGGCGACTTGTTACGTAGAAGTGTAGTATTTTTCTGACAATGCTTGGCTGAATTTTGCGAGTTCAACGGCCAAGTAATTCTTTGCAGTCCAACAGTTTTGTGACCGCTTATTCTTTGTTCTCAATTCTTTGATTTAGTATTTCCTTCTTATTTTCCCAGGGCTATAGTTTGAACAAAAGTTTACATAAGTATCGCGTTTTTGTAGTAGGTAACTGTTCTTCCTGATAATTGAACTTGAATTAAGTTAGTTTTATGCTTATCTTGGACCGGGCGCGGGTAAAGTTTTGTTAGTGAATAAAAGTTTAATCTCATGGTAATTTTAACTGTGTCCGTTAATTAAATAAGTTAAAAAGATAATGTATGTATGTTGACATATTTTACGTTGATGCATCTGTTAGTGGTGGTCGCTTACTATGGGCCTTATCAAAAAGCCAAAAGTCACTCAAAGGGCAATGGAGAGGGCTATGCTTGGAATTTCCCTACGTGATCGAATCAGAAATGAAGAGATCCGCAGGCGAACCAATGTCACCGACATAGCCCGAAGAATTGCCAAACTTAAGTGGCAGTGTGCAGGGCACATTGCTCGCAGAACAGATGGCCGATGGGGCCGAAAGGTTCTGGAATGGCGACCGCGTACCGGAAGACGTAGCGTTGGAAGGCCTCCTACAAGGTGGACCGATGACCTTGTGAAGGCCGCAGGAATCCGCTGGATGCGGGAAGCACAAAACCGGTCGAAGTGGCGGTGCTTGGGGGAGGCCTGTGTCCAGCAGTGGACGTCTTTCGGCTGAAATGATGATGATGATGATGATGATGATCTGTTTGTGAGATGGAGGTGTCATTGTCAAATTCCTTTGCTAAGCATAGATGTAAATTATAAGTAAACAAAACACACGGAAATACTTAATCATCATTATGCCAACTATGTGGGTGTCGGCTTCCAGTATTAGCGGATGTAGCTGAATACCGGTATTTTACATGGAGCGACTGCCTATCTGACTCCACAACCCTGTTCCTGGATAACACGATACCCCTTGGTAAGACTGGTTGTCAGATTTTCGGGCTTCTGACGACCCGTAACGACTGTCAAAGATCTACGAATGACAGCCGGGACCAATGGCTTACGTGCTTTCCGAGCCACGGAAGTATTGGTATGTAAAGATGGCCACCCTTACACAGACCAACTTAGCCACGAGCCCCACACGGAAGTACTTAATGTGCGGTCTACTTAAATATTTTGATGTGTGTCCAATTACCTACATCCATCCATCCATCCATCCATAGCCTTTGTTTGTCGGTAAAATTTATTTTATAAACATTCGAAAATGTCATCTAAGCATTAGCATTGGAATTTAAGCTTGACACTATCGTACAAAATTCATTAAAGTTTAAGACAAACATAACAAAATAACATCACGCCTTGTTTCCCCGAAGGGTTGGGCAGAGGTGTATCTGTAGTAGGTACACCCACATTTCGCCAGTTATATTTTTTTAAGTCCCATGTAATAGGGGGCGAGCTTATTGCCATCAACCGGGCGCAAATCTAGACTCCAGGCTGGAACTTAGAAATTCCAGATAGAAAAACCCAATAACACTGCCCGACCCAGAAATTGAACCCAGGACCTCGAAAAAAAAAGAAAGTTTAAGAGAACGTTCATAAAGTCTTCGTCGGTCAATTTATGATTTTGTGCTGATGATCTCTTACCTTGTTATTCTTTTAAGCCTTGCCAACAAGGGAAAATATCTAAATAGCTATCCCCGCATCTATAACATTGTAAATAAAAAAATCAAAATTAGGACTTAACTTAAATCAGTCTAAAAAAAATGTATACTGCCTTGGCTAAAAAGTTTGGACTATGACGTCACAGAAAACCTAATTAAGTCATTATGAAGAGAAACACTCACACTCCAGCACACACACACACCCTCACTCAATACACACACTCATACATACTCCACCACTTCACTTACCCTTTACACACTCACAGCCCTACACCTCAACTAACATGTATGAGCACATACTCCCCGCCCACAAAACACACCTATAAACTTAGACACATTTTTTTTTATTTTATTATGCATGTTACATTAATTAAGTACTTTTAACTTTATTATTTCTATCACTTTTGATTCGCTTTGTAATCTTTGGATGCCATAAATAACATGTAACAAAATTAGATTAATTAGAGGATAACACTAGCTCCTGTAATACAGTGTATACTAGCACAGGAGCTAGGGAATTCATAAAAATGTTTGCTTAATTTATGTCAACAAAGGTTATATTATATAAGATTATATTATATTCAAAACGGTGAAGGAAAACATCGTGAGGAAACAGGCATGTCCTAGAACCAAAAATTCGAAGACATGTGACGTCTACCAACCCGCACTGGGCCCGCGTGGTGGATTACGGCCCACTGCCTCTCACAGAGAGGAGGCTTTTGTGGCAGTGGGAACATTATAGGCTGATTATGTTGATTACATTCACAACCCTTAGACAGACTTCTGAGTCTGACAGTCTTCAAAAAGACATATTTACGGTTACCTGATTTCCCCAGTTCCCGATCGCAAATAGTGGTCGTCTATTTGGTTTAAACTGTCAACATTTTCGGGTTTCGGAATTGTGAACAGCGTTTTAAGATTCAGGACTAAAGCGTATAGAACGGTTGTGAATTTACCTATGTTGTTTTGTTAGTATCAGCCAAATCTAACGAGCTACGAGACCACCATACCTGTCAATTAACGATGTTCCGAACTTAAAAGCCATTTAAGTAATTAAAATATTTGTTTTAACCACAGTTTAGAGGTTAAAACGAGGTTCATTATGTTGTCACGGTGGCAATGACATGCCACAAGTGGTTGACCTCACCAAATCATGGATTTATGGTTCAACAAACGATCTTTTTGGTCGCCATTTTAACTGCAAACATCGTAAACTCTTTAAATCCGTATATTTAATGTATTTGCATCAATAACATGGTTAAATTTGTTACTGAGCCATGTAAGCTCACAAGTCAAAATGCTTAGCCTTATCAGAAAGGATTGGCACGTCAAAATCACTTTACTTTTACAAAGACACCAAACAATAATTTACAATAAAAAAACTAAGAGCAGTGGTGGCCCAGTGGTAACGGCCGCGACTTACGAGTTGTAGGACGTAGGTACGAACTATGACAAGCGCTTTACTTTGTGTAAATTATTTCATCACCACTGCTCTCCAAACGTTGAAAGAAAACATTGTGTGGAAACCGGCATGTACTAGAACAAAACAATTCGAAGACATGTGACATCTACCAACCCGCACTGGGCCCGCGTGGCCCAGTCCCTCACACAAAGAGAAGGCCTGTGTCCCAGCAGTGGGAACATTATAGGCTGATTGTGCTTTGAAAACTATTATTTGGAAGGCATTCCACTGTCCCAAATATGAACTCAAGTAAATAAAGTCACTCAAAGAATTGAATATTCAGAACCGAAGATATAAGTATTCAAAATATTATCATCTTATTGATAAAGTTAACTATATAACAAAGGCTTTTTCTGTTGCTTCTATATTTCAGGGCACGTAAGAAAAATAAAAGAAACACTGGCCATATAGAAAGAACAAGTCTTGTACCATTGTTTCTCTTTATTTATTGGCCAACTAACTTGACTATAAAATCAATGCTAATTAAAAAGAATTCAAAATCTTTACTTCCAACACGGCATCCTAGGATTGAAACAATAGGTTTTTTAACTAGGATCGTAGAAATAAGGTAGATACGGTATAACTTTAGGAAAGTTCTTGCATTCGTTGTTTTGTTTCCATTTTGACGTGTTCAAACTGGTGTTTGAATACAGTGGTAACAAAACACCAATCAACTCTTATGAGATTAATACTACCTATTGCGGTCATCTGGCCATTTTGTATTGAAATGAAAAATAGTAATTTCGCCTACTACTTATTTATTTATCAGTTTATGTACACATAAAAACAGACAAGAAGAAAGGAACAGAAAAATACGTTCAAAGGTGATGTTTATTTCTAAAGAAACCACTTCCAGCATACCTGCGATAGGACAGTAGACAAAGAGATGTAGACACCGTGTGTAAGAGCAGAAGAGAAAACAAAATACATAAAAACAAAAAAAACTATACACTAATTTAAATATACATTATGAGAATATACTTATATACATATGTACATACTTCAAAAATAAATATCACAAAAATACTTATTTATAGTATAAAATAATAAATACATAATATGCAACTACGGCAAAGTGGAAAGATAGTGTTCTTTCACTCTTCTTTTAAAAACAGCAACAGTATTGTTTATATGCATTTTTTTATGTAGTATTTAGGCTTCTAATATAGTAGGGTTGGCAAACCTGGTCACAATAAAAGCTAGCTTACTACAATAACCATATATGCCAACTTTGACCATATTGAATCCTTAATCGTCATGCTTGACATAATACATCTTATTTCAACCATCTGAATTCTGATGTCTTAGGTCATCGCTCCCCGTGGGTCGTCGGTACTAATTACATGCAGTACAAGCATCAGATCATACAAAGTACAACCACGTGGGTTTTATGGACTTGTATGATTAAATATAGGTATAAAGTGCGATTAATCACCCGTTTCTTTATGTGTTGTTTGAGTGCAAGCTTTTAAATCGAGTGGATTAATTAATCAGAGTGCTCTGAACTTTCGAGTGTTTGTTTATGTTCTAAAGTTAGAACAAAGGAAAGAATTGGATGTTATTAATAGGATGCATTTGAGTCCAACTTTTAATAGATATTTGACGTTCCACGCTCTGACGGTTCACTTAGAAATTATAGAATGCACGGATGGAAAGAAAATTCTAAGACATTTTTGATAACTGAAACAAAATACTACCGAAACGGTCTTCCGAAAAATGTCTCTTTACTGAATATTATTTCTGCCGTAGATATACAATCCATATTAAAATAACAGCAAAACTGAAGAAGGGTAATAAAAAATCTGCCGTTCCATACATTTTGTCGAGTCATACCATACATACCATTGGACAATTGGTCCCATACTAAAAGATTGTTAATAATGATTAATGATGAATACAATGACCCCTTTCAGGTTTTCAGTTATTAATTCTATTAGTCCGTGGTGATAAAAGGTGAAAATCAACACCCTTTCTACCCTGTAAGTATACTTTAGGTCGCGGGAAGGTACTAAAGGATTACCGAGGCCCCTGGCAACACAGGCAACGGAAGGAATACGGGTGGGGTTTTAGTCAGCAAGAACCTGACACAAGAGCGGGAGAAGTCATTTGATAATTTCCCACCCAAAACAAAAGGCTTCTGAGTCTAATTGTCTTCCGAAAATGACATATAATATTCGGTTACCTGATTTCCCCAGTCCCCGACCGCAAATAGCCGTTGGAAGATTAGTGGTCTATTGGTCTATTTGGTTTAAACTGTCAAGCAACTGCCGGGGTCGCGGGAAGGTACGAAAGGGCCGAGGCCCCTGGCAACACAGGCAACGGAAGGAATACGGATGGGTTTTAGTCAGTAAGAGTCTGACACACCCTCCCGCTCCGCCCAGAGTGAAAGAAATTATTTGATGATTTCCCACCCAAAAAAAAAGTGTACTTGTCGAAACCAAATGACCAGGTAAAAAATAAAATAACATTAAGGGTAACTTCCGTTTGGTAAGTGTGCGAACATCCATTCATATTAGCATAATGATTATGTCACGATATGATATCCGATTCTCATAGCCGTTAGAAGTAACCCCTCGACAAATTGTAGCGTGCTCTTCACTCTTAATTCGTGTATCCTGTTGCCAAGAGGGGATCTAATGTCATGCGGGATTTGACATGGAAGGGTATTACGACAGTTATATAATAAAACTAAAATAAATATTAGGTATACCCGAATCGCTTTAGCGTGGCAATAGCGGTCATTGCTCTTTCCATTGTCATAGATATCTATGTATGGTTTTTGTTATTAAGATAAGATAATATTTATTTGCTTCTGTAGCGCATCAGAGATGTTTGCGGAATTGCGTGTTGATTGCTTTTATACATTAATGCGTAAAAGATGAGCGTCCTTGGTGCGCAGGGTGCGAGCCAGTTCCAACAGCATCCTGGAAATTATTGCTGGCAGGCTGGACTGCTGTATTGTGAATCGTTGCTCCAGTATCTCAGCTGGAATGCTGAAGCAATGATTATTGATTGTATTTTGTAGCGTGTGTTTGTGTATTACTAACACAGTTGTAAGTTTATTTTATTGTCACTAACACTGTATGAGTCACATGGTTACTAGCAATAAATAATTTATTATTATTTATTATTAAACATGTGTCATACATACAAGAAATACATGCATGCAAGATGGTAACAACATTATTGGGTGACAGACATGTTGGCCACATGATGTGACGTGCAAATGTCAAGAAATATTATTAATTACAAACATTCTCTTAAAATAACAATTCATTAATTAATTAAAGAATAATAATAATATTGTAATCATTTTAAATACAAAAAATCAAACAGAATATTAAAAATAAAATAAGTTATTAAGACATTTAAACAATAATCAATTCAAATTCAAGTCAATTTTAGTCAATAATAAACATAAAATAATAAAAAGATCCAATTATGATTAAACTAAGTAAGTATGTCATTGTAAATTAACAAGCACCAGCAGCAGTTATTGGAACAGGTTGAAGATTACGATAAATATTGATTCAGAACGTTAACGGACTATATTTCAGTTTTTAAAATAAAGAATGCTAGAAATTGTAGGAAGGTCAATGACCGCTATTGCCACGCTAAAGCGATTCGGGTATATCAACTGTAGATTTCTTTGGACAAATTGCGTGCGATCCTAACATTTGTCATAAGGAAATTAAATCACCTGTAGTGCATCTAAAGGAAAGGATACACAATACATGACGTATTATGTTATAGTTTTAAGTAAATAAAGCAACAAGAAAAACTTTTGTGAAACCGATGATCAGAACTCGCTTAAATGAGAAAAAGAAATCCACTTTTTGTTCATCTTCAAAGGCAAAGGATTTTGTACCTACCTACCGTTTTTTAAATGACATCATCAGTGTCACATATCGCGATGACTTTAATTAATTGACGTATGCTTACATAACTAAGTAGCAGTAGGTACCATAGATAACAAATGATTAATTATCTGTCTCAGCGATGATTAGCATGAGTTTTTATACCATCATCGTCGATGGGACGGAATCATTAATTTCTATTACATCGCTTCAATTATTTTGCTGATTAAATTCACCAATTGATTTTATTGACCGAATCACTGAACCGTAAAGAATTTCTGAATTAAAAAAATATGAAGCGAATGAATTTGGCTAATTTAGTCGTTATATAATGTATCAGATTTAAAAGCTATGTAAAACATGCTTGCCAAATCATCATCTGCCTAGCCTTTACCCAACTATGTTGGGGTCGGCTTCCAGTCTTACCGGATGCAACTGAATACCAGTATTTTACATGGAGCGACTGCCTATCTGACCTCCACAATCTAGTTACTGAGCAATACCCCTTGGTAAGCCTGATTGTCAGACTTTCGGGCTTCTGACGACCCGTAACGACTGTCAAAGATCCACGACTGACAGGCGGACCAACGGCTTAACGTGCTTTCCAAGGCACGGAGGGGTCTTGGTATGTAAAGATGGTCACCCATCTACGGACCAACCGCGGCAAGCGTAGCTTAACCTTTGCGCGATTGACCCGTGCGGCTGTTATTATTTAGCCACAAACCCCTTTAGCAAAACCTATCAAATATTACGTGAAAACACGTCAAACCTTACTCTGTTATCAGCTGTACCTTATAGCTGAAGTGGATATCGTCAAACGTAGCTCACAAACAGCAGAAGGCAAACTGCTCAGGAGCAGTGGTGGCCCAGTGGTACGACCCCAACTTACGAGTTGTAGGTCGTGGGTTTGAACACAGGCAGTTGCTTTACTTTGTGTAAATAATTTCATCACCACTGCTCTCAAAACGGTGAAAGAAAACATCGTGAGGAAACCGGCATATCCTAGAACCAAAAATTCGATGACATGTGACATCTACCAACCCGCACTGGGCCCGCTTGGTAGATTACAGCCCACTCCCTCTCGACAAGAGGCCTGTATTCCAGCAGTGGGAGCATTATAGGCTGATTAATTATTAATATAACAATAATAATAATGAAATGAAATAATTATACAAAGAAAAACAATTTATACCAAAAAATAAACAGCATTATAATACACATGTACAGGCATATAAAATTAGTTTAAAATATTTAAGTACTTTTTCAGATAAAATAATAAATAAATAGTAGATAGGCGAATTGTTAGTATCATATTTAGCGACCTCCTGACTTTGAGTATATGAAAGTTAAATCTCCTAAAACGCGGCTTCCTCTCTCCTATCCTCTTGCTGTGCCCCAAAGGGTCCATAATGATCTCAATTATATAGTTACCACCTAAGTACACATTATGGTAAAGCAATAAAGATATTGAGTATTGAGTATGCTATGCTCAGAAACATCCTTAATTCCCTTTACTTACATGAGAAACAAAAACGAAGTTTAAAAAAAACGCTACAAAATTGATTTCCTCTGACAGACAGTCTTTAAATATACAGGGTGGAATTTTGTAATGCCACCTGGAGGGAAAGTACTCTTAATACTGCAGATAGAAAATTTTACTCAAAGGAAACATTCCTTTATTTTTGAATAGAAAGCAAACTGCATTCAAAGATTTTCGAAAATTCTCTTCTCCCACACCCGGGAATCGAACCGGCTAAAATCTGAAAAAAATATACCCTGTACTTTTATTGCATTGATCGTTAGGGTCAATTATAAGGATGAAATCTCTCTAACAAACATAAATTAAATGAAACGAAAACCAGGAAATCTTAAATTATAATTTAATTATTTACAAAAAATGGTAAACTAACTAATTAGTTGCTCGAAATGGGCTCCATTCTCTTGGATACACAAATTTATTCTTTTAACGAATTCATTTCTAGTAACCTTTAATAAAGTGTTGTGGTGAATATTATAAATCGTATTCTGAACTTCAACTCTCAACTCGTTGTCATTCGCATAAGATTTCATGTAAATTTGATTTTTTACATATCCCCACAAAAAAAAAAAAACTAATGGGGTGAGATCTGGCGATCTCGCAGGCCATCTGATTGTGCCGTTTGTACCAATCCAGGTATTAAAATGGTTATTAATGTAGGCAGTAGTGATTCTGCTGTTATGTGCTGGAGCACCATCTTGCTGTAGAATTATTTGGTTTCGCTCTTCCTCGGGGAAACCATTTAACTCGTTTCTTAAGAGATCCAGTATTTCAATATACTTGACAGTGTTTAAATGACCTTCGTACACGTGGACTAACACTACATTATTTCTCATAATTCCACACCAAACGTTGAAAGAAAATCTTACTTGATTGTTAGTTTCATGAACACGAACAGGATTCACTCGAGACCAATAATAGTTATTGCGGCGATTGTACATGCCATTATTGCTGAAGTTGGTTTCGTCAGACCATACAATGTTACTCAAAAAATTAGGGTTTCGGTCAATTTCTCCAAGCATGTTTTCACAAAATTGTAATCGTCTGTCACGATCCCCAATATGCAATTTTTGCACCAACCGACCTTCACGATAGCATTTATACTTATACTTTTTCAGCACTTTAAGTACGCGAGTGTGGGTTGTTCCTAATTCATCGGCAGCATCTCTACTTGAAGCCTTTGGAAATGATTCAAAGTATGTTAAAACATCTAGTTCAAAATCGAAATAGTTTTGCTGAATAGTTTGCCGTCTCTTCTTGAAACCACCCGTATTCTTTAAATTTTCTACCATTCTTTTCAATACGAACCGAGTTGGTGCCTGTCGGTCTTGATATCTCTCTCCATACCACCGCAGAGCTAGATTCACGTTTTTGTTATTTAAAAAATAAGCTTCCATTAAATCAAACTGTTCTTGATAAGCCATTTTCACCGTGAGACAAAATGTGAAATGAGTTGTAAAAACAATCAAATGTTCAATCAAATTCACATTTGATTGTTTTTACAACTCATTTGTACTCACTCACTCAACAACTATGACAATCTAATTTTCAAATTTTAATCTAACATTCCATATTTAAATTACCTCATACACGCAGCTACGAGTATGTCGCAAAGGAGTCTGCATTACAAAAGATGGATGTTAGTTAAAGAGCTTTAACTTGACTCATTGAATTTGTAACTTCAGATTTCCTGGTTTTTCTTTCATTTAATTTATCATGTTTGTTAGCGAGATTTCATCCTTATAATTGACCCTAACGATCAATGCAATAAAAGTACAGGGTATAATTTTTTCAGATTTTAGCCGGTTCGATTCCCGGGTGTGGAAGAAGAGAATTTTCGAAAATCTTTGAATGCAGTTTGCTTTCTATTCAAAAATAAAGGAATGTTTCTTTGAGTAAAACTTTCTATCTGCAGTATTAAGAGTACTTTCCCTCCAGGTGGCATTACAAAATTCCACCCTGTATATTTGCGTCAGGGGTTAAAAACATTCTACCAACGTCACGAAATCACGATCCAACATCTACGATCGACTTTTCCTTCAACATAAAACTGCTGATATTCTAAAAACTAAAGATCCCAAGAGACTGGCTCGAAGCACGTGCTTGAATCTAGACTTATATATTAACCCCCCATTGGCTACTCGATATAAAGTGGCCGGGTCGTGCCAGCTCACCTAAATGTCTGGCAGACTTCCAACTGTGAGTACTGTGCCAAGGGATAGTCTTCTGTCTTAGTTATAGCTAAGCGATGCTATATGCTTTGACAAAATGAAACAAATCAGGGGTCTTCTCTCTAAGTCCGTCAACGAAGATACGAGCTCGTCCAAAAGTCGTTTATCCGTCAAAATAAATGTCAAATTAAATTTTTCCGATGGGCAAGTACATATTGGCAGTAGGGATAAAGGGTAAACCGTGTTGTCATTAATTCTTTGTTCAGACCCCGAATTAATATTATGTCCGTATGTGATACGGAGTAGGAAACACCCGTAACTACGGCCGAAACTACGGCTGAAGGTACAAAAGGTTTACCGAGGCCCCTGGCAACACAGGCTACGGAAGGAATACGGGTGGGTTTTAGTCAGTAAGAGTCTGACACACCCTCGCGCTCCGCCCAAAGCGAGAGAAGTTATTTGATTATTTCCCAACAAAAAAAAAAATGATTTTGGGAGTAGACCCCCAGAATCCAGATGAGTTTGTATAAATGATTTTTGTGGGTAGGTAGGTACAGAAGATACACTCATACAGCAAGTCAATGTGTATCTAAATAAAAAAGTTAAAGCCGCTTTTCGTGTCTGTCTGTGTGACCGCGTTGTTCTTCTAAACTACGTAACGGATTAAGATGCGTTTTCTCTTTCATTTAGAGAATTTATTTCGGAAGGTTTATACTCGCATGTACCTATATCGTATTAATATTAGATTTAAATATATATTAAAGAAATTTCGATGTTACGTCAAGCCATACAAACCGTACAAAGCACGTCGCTAGAATATTATATTAGATACAAGTGTCACGCTTTTATGTAGGTACAAAAAGGGTCCCCCAGGCGTCTGCATGAGACGCTAAAGCAAGAGTCACCAAAATATGGCAGAACACGGTCCGGATTCAGACAGCCACCGCCTTAGTAAAAGTAAAGTGCGGACCTTAGTAAAAGTAAAATTTATAACAATTGTCTAAAAATTATATAAAATAAAAATAAAAATTTAGAGTTTTACCTTGCACGAACATTACTCCAGACTTCAGACAGATCATGCGCGCCTCAATGAGATGTCGTCAGCACAAGAGTAGGGGTCCACTAGGGCCGATGCCTGCCGGGGTCATGGGAAAGTCCGAAAGGGATACCGAGGCCCCTCGCAACACAGGCAACGGAAGGAACACGGGTGGGTTTTAGTCAGTAAGAGTCTGACACACCCTCCCGCTCCGCCCAGAGTGGGAGAAGTTATTTGATAATTTCCCAAACGAAAAAAAAAAATCTTCAGACAGATAGTTCAAGGAAAAAAAATGTATTTTTCAAATGAATTACTTTGTTCATTTGTTCATTCTAAACTGAAACTAATTATTTGTTTATAACGAAATAAAATAAAAAATCTATGCGTTTTATTTTGTCATTGATATTTTTAATCATAGTTGCTAAAAACGGACCTGGAATGACATTAATTGGTGATCCCTGCACTAAAAACTCGTGGCGTTCGATAATGCAAATATGCTTGTACCAGAGCTAGACCAGATAAACCATATTGTGAACATTAAAAACACCAACGGAAACAGCATAGCCAGAGGACATGAGTCTGAATAGATCTCTATCCATTCTTGGAGAACAGATCACAACATTAAAAACCACCAAAGCTGAAGTCGATGACATATCAGTCCATGACATTCACCAGTACACCGTCGTCTACATACTGCTGGGAGTCATCCTATGCGCGGCAGCAGTCTGGGCCTGGCGAAGGGTGAGATGCCATTCGCTTCCTGCGGCCAGCCGCGCGGAGCCTCACCTCAGACAGGAGTCTGTGGCAACTACATCGGAGTCAACCAGAGTACATAGTGAAGTGCAACCGCGAAAGCAGAGTACTGCTGACCGTCAGCAAAGTGAATCGATAGGTTTAAGTGCATATTGCGCCAGACGGTGGCCCAGTGCTATGCGTAGTACGGGTAAAAAGGAAAGGGCTACGTTGCCTATAATCCGCAAAGAACGTGTGCTTACAGTGGAAGACTCATTAGTGTAAATAATTTATGTTTTTTTTAAGGACAACCGTAATTTATATTTTAGTTTACCATTTTATAATACTTAAACTATACTTTACCATTTTAAAAAACATATACTTTGTTTACCATGTTGTAGCACTTTTACTTTGTTTACCATTTTATGTCACTTTTAGTTTGGTTTACCATTTCTTATTGTATTCTTGTATTATTATTTAACTAAGGTGATTTGATGATTAGGTATTTTATTATTATCTTGTGTCATCTTGTGCTTGGGAATATGTTCGGTACAATATTTGCAACCGAACAGCTCAGCACTTTTGCCGGCATGCATTTCCATAAATGCATGTAACGCAACCAATTAGTACGTGTTCGACTACCAATCGCGTAATTCAAACCAAACCAGCAGGGCTAACATGACACACGCGATAATTACTCACTCTCGCGTGAGTAATTTTTGTCTATTTCTGTCAATTTTCTCGTTTTCTGACAGCGCTGCGATACAAAATACTCGACTCGTTCTGTCAAACTCGATATTTTCTCGACAAACCCTAACATGGCACCAAAGTTATCTCGAATTTTGACAATTCAACACGAGATAATCTTCGATTCTGCTGTCATTTAGTCGTCCTCGATTTTGACGACGAGAAGAGTAGACCAAAATTATAATACAAAAAATATGGCATTCATGGGGACTGGTGACAGAAATGAAAATTTAAAACTTTGGAATAACATATATAAGTATATAATTATATGCGTATACATGTACGTACACAGGCCGCTGCGCAACGCCAGTCTGATGCACACGTTACATTAGCATGTCGGTGACTTGGGTAGCATGTTGGTGCCGCAGTCTATATAATTATATGCGTATACATGTACGTACACAGGCCGCTGCGCAACGCCAGTCTGATGCACACGTTACATTAGCATGTCGGTGACTTGGGTAGCATGTTGGTGCCGCAGTCTGCATGTCGGTGACGCGGTTATCACGGCGTAAGTCGATTGGCATTTCGTAAATCTGCTAGCATTTCGGTGACGCTGCTAGCAGGTCTGGCTCGCTGTTAGCATGTCGGTGACGCTGTTAGCATGTCGGTGACGCTGCCAGCATTTCGGTGACGCTGCTAGCAGGTTGGGCTCGCTGTTAGCATGTCGGTGACGCTGCCAGCACGTCGTGCATGCTGCTAGCAGGTCGGGCACGCTGTTAGCATGTCGGTGACTATGTTAGCGTGTTGGTGCCGCAGTCTGCATGTCGGTGACGCGGTTATCACGGCGTAAGTCGATTGGCATTTCGTAAATCTGCTAGCATTTCGGTGACGCTGCTAGCAGGTTGGGCTCGCTGTTAGCATGTCGGTGACTCTGTTAGCATGTCGGTGACGCTGCCAGCATTTCGGTGACGCTGCTAGCAGGTTGGGCTCGCTGTTAGCATGTCGGTGACGCTGCCAGCACGTCGTGCACGCTGCTAGCAGGTCGGGCACGCTGTTAGCATGTCGGTGACTAGTTTAGCGTGTTGGTGACGTATTGAGCATGTTGATGACGCATTGAGCATGTCGGTGACTCAGTTAGCATGTTGGTGACGCAGATTGCATATTCAAGGGATGCTGTTCATATGTCGGTGACGCGGCTAGTATGTCGGTGACGTGGTTAGTATGTCGGTGACGCGGTTAATATATTGGTGACGCGAACCCACAGGTTTTTCCCTTAAGAGCGGGCTTTACGCCGTTGACCTTGCTCGTGTGGGCGTTACCGATGAAAATGCGCCGCGCAGTCCCCGCAAGCCCCTGACAATAATTACGCGGTGCGCGAATGATTTGCTCGCATCGCGCCGAGCGGAGTGGCATACGTACCTACCTATGCGGATGCGCACGGCCGCAGTATTGGCAAGTAAAACAGTATTACGTCTTTATAAAAAAAACGGCTGTCTGTGCTATCGTAGCTCCCGAACGAATGAACCGATTTTGATTTAGTTTTTTTTGTGTGAAAGGTGACGTAGTCTAGAGTATTCTTAGCTTTATTTGATGAAAATCGTTTCATATAAATAACTTGTATGAAGTGAGATTTTTTATGAATAAACTAAAGGAAAATAAAAATAATTTTAAACAATACAGACATTTATTGTCAATAAGTCACCAATCATGTTCCACCATGAGTGAAGTTTATTTTCATCATACCTACTCATAAAGGGTTATGTTGATCCCGCATAATAGGGGGAAAAGTTGGGCGTTTTTCGCCCATGGGCGGAAAATGTAACATTACCACCCGTAATGTAATCGACGCATTTGATTATTCGTCTAACATTACTTCACGCTAAAGGAGGTCTTTGATTTTTCTACAAAAATCTAGTAGGCTACGATTATTGTTTTCTTTCATTTTGACTTTAGCGTGAGGTTTCGTTAAATAGGTTTTAGTTTTGCCATAAAGCCACAATATTGAATTTCGTTATTCTAATAAAATCTAGTAGGCTATGTTTTTTTTTTGCATTTTGATTTTGACGTAAGGTTTCGTTAAATAGTTTTTAGTTTTGCCATAAAGTCATAACGATGAATTTGATGATTGGTTGCAATTGACAGTAGCTAAATAGATGACGCACAAAAAAACTTATTTGTCTGACCCACAATCGGCGCCATGATTGTGGCATGTTATGTTTGCATAAAATGTTTGATTGAATATTTTTGTTTCCTCGTATGTGTAACGAAAAGCACTATGTGATACACGAATCCAAAAATATGTATTCCCACGTGTGGTAAACAGCCCACGCCTACGGCTCGGGCCATAAATGCACAATCGTGAATAAAGAACATACCATTGGCCTCTTGTGAGACAATGTACTATTAAGAGGACGGTAAATACCAGCGACCTTGAGCGGGTGGGAGGAGCTTGCGTCACCCCCGCGACCCCGCAACCATACGCACGTAACGTAGGGTATCCATGCGTTTCTGTTGGTGGGGACTGTCCTGGCTAATTTTTTATCATCATCCAATTTTTTTTTTTATGTAGTGTTAATAAATGAGGTAATATTCAGATAATAAAATAAGATTGTAATATATTATATTATTTTAATAGTTTGCATTGAATAAGTTGGTTTTTATAGGGTGTAATTTTAAATACCATCAACCTCTTAAGGGGTCATTGTACTCATCATTATAAACAACTTTTACTATGGAACTAAACATGAAATCACCAAAAAAAAAACAGCTGTTCCCTACATTTTGACGAGTTAAGCGAACATAAGTGTAGGGAACAGCAGATTATTTTTTCGCAACCTTACGAGGCACGGAAGAGTCTCGGTACGTAAAGATGGTCACCCATCCACGGAACAACTGCGGCAAGAACAGCTTAACCTAATTGATTGGCCCGTGCGGCTGTGATGCGACTAACGAGCTCCTTAGGTATAGAAACAATATACAGATTTTTGGCTTTTTATTTCACATAAAAAGCCAAAAATCTAAATAAACAAAGGCGAACGGCAGGCATGTATGGGAATTTCGTACCGTTAGTAAAATTTCATGTTTCGGGATATTTTTTGTTTTAATTGGTAGTTAATATTATAGACAAGCCCTTTTTAAATTCTTGGACTTTTAGAACTTGAGACGTAAAAGTTATAACCAGTTTTATTTTTTAAGGTTATGTACTAGTGTACCAATTTAGATTGTTACTTAAAGGCACATAAACATTGTTTCTGTAACAAAGTATATGTTCTAGATTGGTCGTCGCTATTTTTGTAGTGTTTTACTTACTATCAAGTAGGTAAATTGAGATGAGGATCGCACCTACTCAGCGGATTGCATTAGGAGATACCTATGTCCAGCAGCTGACTGCAACAGTTTGATAATGATGAAGTCCTGATGGGGTTTTGAGTATAGGTAAATAAAACAATACCCTAAATAGTTTTAATAAGTACATTATTTATTTATAATTAATTCTTAATATTACTTCATCTAAGAAGGGGGCAGGTCGGGTAATACCCTCATGGCGGGTTGGTATTTGAGCATAGCTTAAATACCAACATAACTGCGTTAAGTTTACGACTAAATTACGTGTAGTTATTAAAATCTTTTTTTTTATATTACTAATTAATCAGAACTTCTAAAAATAGTACACTTACATGAAAATAAATGGCTTAGTTGCCTTAATATGTGGTACAAATTCTATAACAAAACAACGAAAAAAGTAAGCGGTACGAAATCTGCCGTTCACCTTTAATTCCAAAATAAAACAGTTAATTTCTTTAGTGACAGATGAGATAATATGAGATGTGCAGGCAGGATTTAGAGAGGGAATGGGCTGTATGGACAGATCTTCTCCTTAAGGTGCATAGCCGAAAAACATCTGGCAAAGCACAAGAAAGTCTACTGTACTTTCGTTGATTTAGAAAATGCCTATGACAGTGTGGAGAAAAGAACTGTGGTACGGGCACTGATATCTTTATCCAAAGATTCCAATGCTTGTGTTAGGATAAATGGGGCATATGCAGACTGGTTCTGCATGTTAAGGGGTGTCAGACAGGGTTGTGTGGCGTCACCACGGCTGTCCAATGGATATGGATAGTTGTCTGATAGATTTAGAAGAGGGTGAGTGTGGATAGAGAATTAATGAGTGGGTTGTCAAATGCCTTCTTTACGCAGATGATCAAGTTCTACTTGCAGCGTCAGCAGAACAGCTGCAAGACATAGTGACTGTGCTGGATGACGCATATAAGATGAATGGGATGAATATAAATGTGAATAAGACGAAGGTGGTAGGTGGCAGGAAATGTGAATAAGGTATGTGGAAGGTGATATGGTGTTTGAATAAAAAACTTTTTTGGAAGTCGGTGCCTTTGGATTTGTATTTTAGGTTTTTTGCCACCGAATTCCGAAAATTAAAGTTATTTTTCACTTTGTAGTATTTTTTTTTAAGTCGGTTGTTTTTTTTTATAGTATTTGCCTGCCCCTTGGGAAGAAGGCGTGAATTTATGTGCGTGTTTATGTTTGTACTAATTACTTTTTTTACATTTCGTAGAAATGTACTCATTTCTCGAAATGTTTCTCTTGTCGAGTGTCTTGATCATCCTGTTTCTCTCTTTGTCTGTATTTAGCCTTGAACCAAAATCATTAATTCCATTCCAGTTGATGGTCCTGGAAATATAAACAAAACATGTAAATCTACATTTTATATAATAAATACCGAACCATTGTCAGTTCTTTCACTATTTTCGTCAATATTTATTTCCGTCGGGTCGCAAAAACCAAAATATTAAAACATAATTTTATTAATGAGCTGCACCTGTTTATTTAAACTAGACAAGTTTCTAACCTACTATAACGGGATTGTCCCCATAAAACCATAATAAATGGTATGCCTACAATCTACAAATTCATACTCACAAATTGTCTCCGCATTTTCATGTTGGGAATCATAGTTAGTTCTTTCATTATTTTTATCATTATTTATTTCCGTCGGGTCGCAACAACTAAAATATTAAAACATAATCGTATTAATGTACTACACCTGTTTTTTTTTAAGCTAGGTAAGTTTCAAACCTGCTGTAACGGGATTGTCCTCAATAAACCATAATAAATGGTAATCTACAATTTATTAGGTACTTACTTGCTCTCCGCATTTTCGTTTCGGGAATCTGTATTATTTCCTAACCAACTAAAAAAAAAATTGATACGGATCTGAAGTTATGTTTGTACTTACTCGTAAATAAATAATGGATATACTCGCGCACAAATTATTATCAAAATAACATTTAGCTAACCTCATTATATTATAATAATATATGAGAAACTTACCTGAGTATCATTTCTCTTTCAGAACTTTAGTTGTTTTACCCATATTGTCGAAAAAATACGTAAGTTCAGCGGTCGCGCAAAGTGTCAGCGTCTACCCGTGACAGTGGTCAGCGGTACACTGCCGCCCGTCGCCCGCGCGAGCGCCGCATGCCGTTCCGTTCGATTTTATAGGGAATATTTATTTTTAGTAATAAAAACATGAATATTTGAAAAAAATCACAGATAGAATTATAGATAACAAAATAGTCTATTCATACAAAAAAAAACCATGAAAATATCTTTAGTAGTTTGGAAGAAATTTCGATTTTTATATTTGGGTAGACATTACTTCCTGAATTTATTTCATAAAGCATTTTACTACAATACTAAAATATTCACAGATAGAATTGATGTGTATGCGGTCTAGTTTAACATACATTTTTTGCGTAACTAACTTGCATTCATTGAAGGTATAATAACAGATTTAAAATTCACTAAAATCATATATCTGCGAAAAATGGCTCACTCATTTTCATTTCCGTCATTTTGTATTTTAATTTCGGCATGCCATAGAAAAATATTAAATTTTAATAAAAAAGTCGGTTTCACAAAAAATTACAACATAAATTAATAGAGGTGGATGTAAAATCATTATAGTACATACTAATTCCATGCGTAAAATTTAATGAATGAGCCGATGTTGCTAAAATAAAAATGATTTGTTTTTAATAATTTGCTACATCGGTCTCTCGTCGCGAGATAAAGAACTGTCAAAGTGCCTTTCTCGAGATTACTCGAGCTTAGCGGTCATGTTAGGCATTCGGATGACGTCAGAATCGTAGACAAATTTCGACAAATCGAGAAAGAGAGCGTTCTCGCGCTTGTCATGTTAGCCCTGCAGGTCAAACCATCTTAGTGCTAATTCAGCTTAGATTTACCATTTGATAATTATAATAACTTGTAGTGTGCAATATAGCTTTTAAACCATAAACTTTCATATCATTAAATCAGTGATCGTAAACCAACAACCAAACCATAACCAGTCTTAACATAATCAATCAAATATCAACCAACCCAGAACTTAGTGCCACACCAATCAGGCGCTAAATTCTACAACACTGTCATTAAGAAGCAGATAGAGCCTTTCTACCTGAATGTACCATAATCATGTTGCTGTCATCGCTTCTGTACTTACCTATCCTGAACTGGATCTTCACCTTACAACAGAGTTCATTGACTTCACCGAACAACCATTTACAATCCGAATTGTATTGTTATGTGTCGCGACAGCTACTGTCCTGTCCTACAGTTGACAGAAAAATGGATCGCAAAGACAAAGTAGGAGTGCCATATACGAGTACATACCTAGATACATAAGTTCTTAAACAATCTTACTCGCATCTAGTCCTACTAAAGGCACCTACATACTGGCGCGACTTGTCGCGCGACGCGTCGTGACACAAAGGCACCGCTTGTAGCGCTACACGCGGTGTCTTTGTGTCGGAGCCTTAATATTATAAATGCGAAAGTTTGTAAGGATGGACGGATGGATGTTTGTTACTCTTTCACGCAAAAAGTACTGAACGGATTTGGATGAAATTTGGCACACAGATAGTTTGTAACCAGAAATAACACATAGGATACTTTTTATCCCGATATACCCACGGGGTCAAAACTTATGCGGGTGTTACCGCGGGGCGCATCTAATAGTTTATAAAGGTATACATACTTACATCGATAGTACTCATCGATACTTACTGAGGGGCTTGTGGCTAAATAATAACAGCCGCACGGGTCAAACGATTAGGTTAAGCTACGCTTGCCGCGGTTGGTCCGTAGACGGGTGACCATCTTAGTATACCAAGACCCTTCCGTGCCTCGGAATGTTAAGCCGTTGGTCCCGACTGTCATTCGTGGATCTTTGAAAGTCGTTACGGGTTTTCAGAAGCCCGAATGTCTGACAACCAGTCTTACCAAGGGGTATCGTATTACCCAGTAACTGGGTTGTGGAGGTCAGATAGGCAGTTGCTCCATGTAAAATACTGGTATTTAGCTGCATCCGGTTAGACAGGAAGCAGACCCCAACGTAGTTGGGAAAAGGCTAGGCAGATGATGGTGCCGATTCCCTTGTTCACAAACTAAACTAAATTTAAGTTCCGTGCATCTTTTTCTTTCTATTTCATTAAGAAAAGGACAGAAGATACATTTTAGTTTAGTCCTGTCAAATTAATCAGCGCCTGACACTACTCCATACAAGTTTAGACGTGATTAAAAACTTGCCTACTAAAATTACGCAAAGTACGTCAAGCGCTCAAAAAAAAAAAAAAGAAGTGTGTGTTTGAGGTAATCTGTGTATAACAGAATGTAAAATCAATGTCATAAAAATAATAAATTATGTAATTAAAATAGCAATCACTTTTATTTTGTCTAGACTTTTCTTCTATGTCTCCAAACATTATTATCTTGGATAAGTAGTAACAAAACCAGTATAAGCCGGCCTCTTATTCTTCTGAAATATCGTACTACACTAGGCTAAGCTTCCATTACCACTGACGTGCGGCCTAATGTACAGTGGCCAGCACATCGATTTTGAACTTAACCGTCGACATTTTAAGGTTTAAAATCATTTGGAGAAATGTGATGGTTTGTGGTAACCTCATGTGGTGGCGACTGTAATTACCTACGTACGGCTCAATGAAGTAGGTTGTGTAGTGACACGACAATGTTTGTTTTATTTGCATATACAGTTGCAAATTCGCCTGTCACCGTGATATTGTATTTGGATTGATAATGTATATGACTTGAGTAGGTTTGATACTGAATACACATATTATCATTACAATGAGGCAGACGATCTGCAATAACTAAACTTTTGGGAAACAAAACAATGATATTTTTGCAAATAAAATCTTTTAATTTGGCCATAAAACTCAATAAGCCCGCCAGGGGGGCAACACCTCCTCTTATAGCAGTATTATTTTAATATTTCCTCACAATAAGAAAGAGATGGAGCTATACCCATTGTACAGCTTCATCTCATTCTCACACTGATGTAGATAATATTAAAATAATACTGCTATTAGAGGCAGTGTTGCCCCCCTGGTCTAATTTTGCAAACGCTACAGGCACCAGCAGACTGGGGTGATATCGCCGGCGCGACAGGCATATTGCTGCCTGTCGCACCTGCGATATCGCGCTAGTCTGTACGAGCCTTAACAAAGAATAATTGAATTGGTAATTACCCATCAATTAATGCGGCCAATCAAGTCAATCCAATCAAAGGATTTGTTAATTTAATTTTATCTCTGAGAAAATCAGAGAAAGTTCTCGTAATTTGATAAGCAAAGAGAGCTTTTAATAAGACACTATTTCTGAAGTGAAGTCTCTCCAGAAAGCATTTAAGTCACGAAATATAGTAAAACAAAAATGATTTAACCCACAGGAAAATTCTCATGACAAATAAATCCTAAATACATTCAATATTAATTTACCTCCCACGAAAAGTATTACTTACCATAAGTTACTTACCGAGGTAGATGTATACTTCATTAAATCTTCATACAAAAGACAAAATGTTGGTAATTACTCATTGTCTTAGAAAGCTTCGTAATAATAAAATACCGAGTGAATGGTTTGTGGTGTCAATGACACGGCACTTTCGTGACATTGGAAGGCTATGCAATACGACGAGTAGGTACCATAAATCTTACTAAATAGCTGTACAGTACTTTATGGTACTTACGTACGAAGTACAGTCAGAGAATTTAATTATTTGGTTGAAGTAACTGGTGACCGAAAAGCTGGCGGCTTTCTCGCGCAACGCATCAGCATTGCAATTCAGCAAGGAAATGCCGCCAGCATCCCCGGTACAATGTCTTGAGGGCCTTTTTACGGTTTCGTAGTAAACAAGGAACCCTTATAGTTTCGCCATGTCCGTCTGTATGTCTGTCTGTCGGTCTGTCTGTCTGTCTGTCTGTCCCCACTGTAGCTCAGAGAAGCTTAGTACTAGAAAGCTGTAATTTGGCATAGGTATACATGTCATATTAATCACGCCGACAAAGTGCTAAAATAAAATCTTTAAAAAAAAAGTTAGCGTACCTCCCTTGCACGTAATGTGGGGATGATTTTTTTTTTCTCGTCTACCCCATGGTGTGGGGTATCGTTGGATAGGCCGTTCAAAAATATTAGGTCTGTGAACACCACTTTTCGATTCAAGAATCCACTTGCGGAATATTAAGCATTAAAGTGCTAATTTTTGTTAGAGTCAAGTGTCCCCCCCTGCCAGCTAAATAGTTGTTTATGGACATGTGAAAAAAATCATGGCTGTAGTGCATATAATGAAATTATAAGGAAAACTATCACGGCTAAGTAGGCTTTACAAGTTAACGAGCTATAGTCGACCTACTTAAATTTGCAATTGGAGAATTGACCGTGGCATATATCGATGTATGGGAAAACAGGTTTTTCAACTACAATGTTATGTTTGTTTTTGGAATAAATTCGTCCCAAGTAATCCCAACTACGGAACCCTTTATTGTGCGTGGTCCGACACGCACTTGGCCGGTTTTTTGTTTGTTTAGGTTTAACTTAGTTAATGTTAATAATCATCTTATTATTCATCAAATGGACACACTTCGTTAATGTGATTTGAAGATGGGGGCAATTTAGGTCGGTAACGGTTTAAAATATTGTTCCAATTTAAACAAAGGCTGTTTGGCCTAATCAACGTCATAAATATGAGCTAGGATTGAACAGTTCTTCAACCAAGTTCTGCATTCAAATAAGACGTTTTCGTTATTAATTAAATACGTAACGTATGTTGATATTTAATGCAGATATTTTGGATTAGAACTCAAGGTAAGAGGTTAGTTTAACGTTAGTTTGTATCGAGATTTTTTTTTCAAAACGTATTTTGGTAACAACCAAGTTCTGGGAAATATGTTCAAAATTAACATATATTTTTTCCGCTACCACAAACTATACAGATTTGGCAATTTTTTATCTTAAGAGAAGCCTATTTTGGTCAATTGGGTCTTGTCAGCGCCTTAAACAAAATTTTTATTTTCGTATTTTTTGCTAGAAAAGTCGTTTCTCCTCTCGTTTCGTTTCGAACCATAATTGTACCCACCAAAAGTTCCAAAATACAGTAATTTATCGATCACAAATTCTTGACTACATTCCCAGATTTCCCATAAAGTACAGTAACAGTCAGAAGTCGACTAGCAATCTCACAAAACTATGGAATAGCAATATTAGTTGTACTTATGACCTTCTTCTATAAGACAACACTACACATTGGCATCTTGTTGCCCGTATAGCGCAGGCGATAATGGTCATTGTGGTGTAAGTGGACTTCTGGACGTTGACTGTACATTGACTTATTAACAGAGATCGGATATTCGGATGCATATTTACCTAAAGTTAATTTTTAGCTATGAAAGTATGGAAGCGGCTTCAAAAAATCTTTTTTTTAAAGAGGCCACGAACAACGGGAATGCATAACTAGTCCGGTGTATAGTAGGAAAGCGACTTCTAAAAAAACATTTATTTAAAAAAAAAACCGGGATTATTGGATTGCATGATTATTTAAAATTAATGTTTCTACCTACTTTACATCTTAATATTAGGTAGGTACATATGCATCCAATTACATAAGTAGTCAGAAAAAAACATAAAATTTGTCGATTCGGGATTTTTACGATCGATACAAAAGTGCATTCAATATAAGCTAACAAGAAAGTAAATATACATTCGATTCTATGATCAGAAACCTAAATTTGTATTCCCAGAGCCGCGGGATTTTGCGATACAAAAGCGCATTCCATATTAGCCAACATCTCAACTTTAGGTGAATATGCATCCGAATATCCGATCTCTACTTATTAATCTTATCTCCCACGTATCAGATATAATTCAATATCACGATAATGAATTATATCTGATACGTAACTGACACTTCTCTCTAGGAGCCTTGAAACAATTATTATTAAATACCTACATTTACACCTTTTGTCTACACAAATCTTTATTCAAACTAGGCTGAGAATCAGCTCTTTTCGAACGTCAAAATTACATAAGACAGTCCCCCAAAACGCCCACCCTTCACCACTTCCTACTGCTTTAGCTGGGAAGAAGTGGCGCAACAAACTCCCCAGCAGTACAGCTGTCTGTTAAGTTAGAAAAACTTGATTCTATACAATAGTATGCAAAATAATTTACATATCAAACATCAATATTACAACATTAAAACATAGACGTATTTTTCTTTGTTATATCGACCTAAATAATAACGTATTAGTACAGCTTATTGTTCGACTCTCAATATCTGTGGTCGACTCGCACGAAGCTACTCGCCCGGAACGGGCGAATCGACACCTTTTTTTTTGTAGGCGATTTGCGTGAGTTTAATTTATTTGTGGGTTAATCGACAACTCTAGAAACAATTGTCAGGCAATTGGCACACATAATATTTTCTTTTACTAATTAATATTTTCTGAATAAAATATAAAGTTGTACAAAAATAATTCATAAATATAGTTTCTAGTTTACTTTTTTTAATTTTAGTGTCTCGAGTTGGCTATTCGCCCTCGAATAAATTAACTTCGTGCGAATCGCTTGCAGATTGAATAAATGAATGAAATGAACCGACAAATGAATGATTATTTTAAAGTGTCAATTCGCTCGTTCCAAGCCAGTAAATTCATGTCAATCAACCAATAAGTTATTAGTACTTACTAAAGTTTCGTAAGGAACCTTGAAACTTTTGTATATTGCAAGCAAAGGGTCTGGTGCTTCGAACGTTGAAAGTCGTACAGGTGTGTCAAAGTTACAAAATGGCGGCTTTTACCATATAATTATGACAACTTAGGTACCTTTTTTGGCGACCAATCTACTAAAAGGTGGTTAATGGATTTATATTGAATTTTACTAAGTACTAGCTGTTGCCTGCAACTTCGTCTGCGATCCAGGATGACAAGTATTCTATGTCCTTACCCAGGTCATAGTCTATCTGTGTGCCAAATTTCATCCAAATCCGTTCAGCCGTTTTAGCGTGAAAGCGTAACAAACAAACTCACTTTCGCACTTATAATATTAGTTAGGAGAGTTAAGGATCTGCAGCCTGCCACCCGTTGGGGTAGGAGCTTGCTATATTCTATAAAACTACACGCAAGAGACCCATAATTATTTTTTAATTCATTTCCTGTAGGTTGAGAGGCGCCATACTCATCAGTGCAGTCGCTTCATTACGTTGAAGAGTAGGTACCTAACACGTAAACCTCTATGGTAACAATGTCATCTGCCCATCTCGCCGCCGGACGACCGACACCTCGTCTTCCAGTCCTTAGACGCCACTCGGTCACTACCTTACTCCACCTGTCACTACTGCGCCTTGCCAGATTTCCTGGCCGACTCCATTTCAGTTCCATAACTTGTTTTTAAAAAATTAAATAAATCAAAAATTCTAAACAACTGGCTTCAAAATTGGAACGCGATCGACATTTTAAATCAAGGACTGTCAGTTTTCAGACACAAACAAATGTTCTACAGGATTAAAAACAAATTAGTAAGTTCTTCGATCAATAACAGTACTAGATTCCCTATGAACGCTTCAAAAACGGCCCGAAAAATAAGAGCACAAATACTTTTGTGGTCTTATTTCAAATTAGTAGGTCCAATCATGACATCAACATGCCGCAGCGCGCGTTCAAAAATTGTGTAAATAACCACCGTAACACCAAGATTTTAGGAGGAATATTTGTTTTTCGGTAAACTTACATCATAAAAGTGTTTTTCATAAAATAAAAACAGAATTAAATTGTAAATATAAATTTAAATGAATTAGCGTATTATTATGACTATTTGACCAATGTTTGCGACACCGCGCCAACTATTGTAACAAACATGGACTGTTCTGGAACAGGGAATGCATGTTGTAGTATTGTTATTTATGTTTGTAGATATTTCCTAGCGGCCCATTTCGCTGTACAGAATGGGTATCTATTGTTGCGAAAGAAATAGAAGTAATATACAAGACATACAAAAAAATATGAAAATAATTAAATAGGTAAGTAGGTATAGAAAAATTAATTGATGTAAGATTAAATAATATTTGTAAAAAAGAAACCGCTCAATTAAACATTGATTCTACAAGACAGCTTTATAACAAGCTGAATCTGTTTAAACATCATTAAACATACATTACGTTTAAACAAACAGATACGATTATCCGGATACATTATTTAAAACATCCATCTCCCACGCACCTTCAGTCGTTGTTTACCACACACTCTTATTTGCACTTTAATTTAAATGGAAAAAATATTTGATTTTAATACGAATATTTTATAAATCTCACCTATGTAGACCACCCATTTTTTTATACGGGTTGATTACAATGAGCCAACCCGCACATAATCAATAGCAATGTCTTAATAAAATAACTATTGTATTATTTTAATTCTACTACACTGGTCATCAAAAAAATCGGCCCGCAGTTTTACCGCAATTCGCGTTTTTTCTTTAGCGAAACAAAACAAAATGGTTTAGTACTGATATGTTTAATTTGATTTGTTTATTAACACCAACTTAATATAAGGTGAGTGGGGGTAAGAATAAATGGTTTTTTGATTAGATAAGCAGTGTTGATTTTAAACTGTTGTGAATTATAGGGATTCATGTCAATTGCATAAAATGTGTGTTTTGGGTAAAAGAGTATAGTCAACTTATTTCTATAATGCTGACAGAAACCTTTTTTAAATATTATTTAATGTAAAAAAAGGTTAATCCTTTTTACACTTACGAAACAATAATGCAGGGGAAAGATAGAATGGCAAAGGGGTAAGATTGAAATAGTGACTAAAATTGTATTCATGTTCGTTATGCATGCGTGGTGATCAATAAACCCTCTCCTCTGACAACCAACAAGAAAAAAGAATTCATAAAAAAAATATATCAATCTTACCCCGTTGAAACGCCTGACAGTTTTTTTTTTTTTTTTTTGATTTTGGAAATCATCAAATAACTTCTCCTGCTCTGGGCGGAGCGGGAGGGTGTGTCAGACTCTTACTGACTTTACCCACCCATATTCCTTCCTGTTGCCTGTGTTGCGGGGGCCTCGGTGACCCACAAGTACCTTCCCGCGATCGCCTGATAGTCTAAGATTCTCAAATGTTATTATAAAATGCTAAAAATAAAAAAAATAATTGGGCTCATGTCAAATCTTGGGTCAGGTCGATGAATAAAACACACGATTTCATTTATTACCATGTTACTTACATTACATCATTTTTATAAAATACAATAATTAAAATACAACAATTACTAAAAAAATACTTTAAAGGATAGTAACAATCACAGGTAAAGAAAATCAGTGTGATCTTTTCTATGAGTTTCGTAAGCGGGGTAAGGTGGAAGATTTTATATTGTCATCTTACCCCGTTAAATTTGGCAGGGGAAAGTTGGAAAGACATCATAAATCTTAAAATATGAGAAATTAACTAATCACCACTATAAATAGTATATTAAACTTCAAAAATATTTATCAATATCAAATCAAAATGTTTGTTACTCACCTGTGTAAGGAGATACAGCAAGCGGGGTAGGATGAAAAAAATGAGTCCTTATGGAAATCCACACAAAACACACATGTGCTCTCACTTAGCGACTGATGCACATTGAGGGGCGGGACGGGACAAAATGGTGTCTACAACGATGTTGCCAGCATTAAAAGAATTCCTTGACATTCGGTGTTATTTTATTTTTTTAACTTACCCCGTTTTTTATCTTACCCCCACTCACCATATACCTTCGGTATCGTATGTCGTTTTATGTTGATTTTTTAAACAATTACTTAATTATTTTAGAAAAAAAATCACAGATATCATGCACCACATAACCTTCAAATAGCATTGGAAATGAACTTCGGTAATAAAACAAGAAAACAAACAAGTACTGGGGGTAACCATCACTTCATAAAGCAGTATTATTTCAATATTACTTCAGCGTGAGAAAGAGATGGAGCTATAAGTCCTGTATAGCTCCATCACTTTCCCACTGTGAAGTAATATTACAATAATACTGCTATAAGAGGTGATGGTTACCCCCCGGTCTCCCAAAGTGATAATGCGCATAGAAATCTTCGCAACGGTCGTATTCCCCGAGCGTCGGAAGACGATATGTGTATAGAGTGGTTAAGTGCATCTTCTTCATGCATAATTTAGTAGAATTACTTATTTTCTTAAATAAATATTTGACTAATTCAATTGTACTTTTTTGTACGTTGTAGCCCTCGTCAATACAAACATTTTGACATCTCAATTAACAATATTGATTTAGAAATAATACAAAATATCGGCATGTCGCACTTTTCTTGAAAAGAGGGCCTATACCGAAACGATCGAAAAAACATTTCCAATGTTAAAATTCCTTCAAGTGCAATAAGATTTATGACAAACAAGACGTCACTCATCATAATATCGATCCTCAAAATAATAAACAAACGTGTGAAACAGCTTATCTGTAAAACGATCAATCATCATTAAACAAAAAGTGGGTGGGTCGATATTTTTGATTACCAGTGTAAATATTTGCCACCATACAAAACGAACCTTCGCCTAAAATAATAATTACATTCTGCAACTCTACGTCTTTCAATACTTACTGTCTTCTAAGCATTGAAATGTAATACTAAGAACTACGTCTAGTTCCAAAATAGAGTAAGTTTGAAATTGTCCACATAATGATTTTAACCTAAACGCTTATATTTTAAGTTTCATTTTATAATAAATATATTTGTACTTATATAAAAATAACTTGTTATTTTTAAGCCATATTTTAAATATGTTGCCAACCTTTCTCCGATGAGAAAAGGACTTAAATATTAATATTTTGCAATCGTAATTAGACTTTATGTTTGAGGTTTAAGGTTTATAATAAACTGAAGTTGTTAATACCATTAAACTTTATTCTATATTTCGTACAACGTGGCCACTTGAGCGACTTATTTTTGTTCCTGAATTTCCTGATCCCTAGTACTACATTGTTGACGAATTATTGAAGACGTACGTACTTACACATTTTTTGTTCCTTGACAAAAAAGTTTCTTGTACAAACTTTTTAATTACTTACTTAGATATTTTAGATAGGTTTTCCTTCAGCCTGCCAGTCAGGAAGCACGTTCTAGCCTTCACGGTGTTTGCCCCAATTGTCAATACATCAGTAAGAAATGTTTACCGCTAGTTTTTCTGGAAAACTAAATTCAATGGGATTGCAAATTACACGGCCGGCCATTTTTCTTTTGTTGGTTTGATTCCCGTTATTTCTTTATCAATGTAGTACTTACTTAGGTAAATGAAAAGCTATGTCAGGGCACGTATATTCGTTTTGGCATTCCTATTGGTCTCCTAAGGGCTTACTACAATCTGTCGATGGTATAAATGTGGAAACTAGAGTACTACAAAGACCTTTTGCCGCCAGAATTACATTGACAGGGTGGACAGAATTACGTTGTTGGTATACATTTACAAAATTGTCACAGAAATAATTAATATTCAAGAATATTTTTTAGCGCGACACCGATTCGGAGTCAAAAAATAGAAAATCAATTGTGTCTCATTAGCTGTCCTTGACCAATTAAAATAATTTTATTGTAACTTTCATACCTGTCTTTTTTGCCATGATTTTGTATAAGTACCGATATAACACACTTTTTTGCCATGATTTTGTATACCGATATAACACTTTTTTTGTAAAAGTTTCTTGATATCATAGTGACAGCAGAACACTGACTCCTAAGTCACAGGATCTCCTAGTTTGGGAGTCAGGGTTTACTTTATCTGTATGACCTTTATTCACTGAAATTCATGAGACCTAGTTTTTAAGCATTGTTGAAGATTGTTGTACTTATAAATAAAGATTATTATTAATATTATTCTAGGAAAAACAAGATGGCGGCGTTAGTTCCAATTTTGGCCAAAAGATCCTAAAGCTACGCTTTAGGTAAGCATGGAGCATTTTTGAATACAAGAGGGCTCAAGATCATAATATCCATTTAATAAAAAATAAAAATTAAATTAAATTTGTTTATTTCAGACTAGGTAATGTCCATATTTCGTTAAGACTAAGTTAGTAGCAGTTATGTAGGTAGTCCAGATGAATACGGATTTAAAATTAAAATAACTTGACTGAAAATAAATTAAATTGAAATAGATAAGATTAACTACCTAATGCAAATAAATAATAAATTAAAATGAATTGCAAAAAATTGTGTCAAGTTATATTGAAACAAAATATAATAAAAAATTAACAAATAGAATAAAATTACATTCAATTCATCAGAAGACATGTACCGGATGAGCCTTTCTACCACTTGCGATAGGTACTATCTACTAATACATTATCAAAATAAAAATCAAAATATTCTCTACAGATAGTATCCGAACCAAAACAGGATATAATAAGGACGCGTATTCGTTTCCACAAAACAACATAATGACGTCAGCCAATACTGCATCGTATTCCACAAATATACCATAATAGAAAACCTGACCGTAGCAAAAACAACATGACATGACGCGATGGGAAACATGAAACTTCAAATTCTCGGAAGCAGATTCTATCAATAACAAAAAAACATCAAACAATCCGTATAGGTACCAAAACAAATAATAAAATCCATCTCATCTAAAACTCGATTTAGCTATAAATAAAACTTTAAGATTAAAATCCTTTTAAGTCCAGTCGTTTATACGTCACGAGAGTAATAAAAATGGTGGACGTAAACTTCAGCGTCTCAGTTGGGGTAGGACTTAGGACAGACAAACGGACATAAAAACAAAAACATACACTAACACGGGTCGTAAAACTTGCATTAGAAAGTGATTACTAAACGTAAACAGTATAGATGAGCACAAAAGTCTTATGGAAAATTACTCAATGATGGATGATACGAGTTTTGAATCTCAAGCCTAAATATTACATTATCTATACTAAATATTACAGAGGTAAAATGTGTGAGTTTGTATGTAGGGAGTAATCTTCGAAAGTACTGATTCGATTCCGAAAATTCTTTCACTAACGGGAAGCTATACTATTGCCGAGTGTGATAGGATATTTTATGTTAAAATAAAGCAAAAAAATTGAGTTTAACGAAGTCGTGGACTAGTAGGAGTATAAAAATCGCACGTGGCGTTATGTAGTTTTTAGATAAACAGTACTCTTTATCAAAAATCCTGACTAATATTATAAATACGAAAGTGAGTTTGTTTGTTTGTTTGTTACGCTTTTACGCTAAAATGGCTAAATGGATTTGGTTGAAATTTGGCACATGGGTAGAACATGACCTGGATTAGAACACACACACTTTTTATCCCGATATACCCAGGGGATCCAGACTTATACGGGTGAAACCGCGGGGTGCAGCTAGTATCTAATAATCTCAAGTAGTTGGTTATTTTATATTTGGAAAATTAAAATCGGTAACTATGTATTACTTACTATAATACTGCCTCGTTGGTCTAGTGGTCGCAAGCGCTACTGCTGAGCATGAGGTCCTGGGTTCGATTCCCGGGTCGGGCAAAGTGTTATTGGGTTTTTCTATCTGGAATTTCTCAGTAGCAGCCGGGAGTCTGGATTTGTGCCCGGTTGATGGCAATAGGCTCGCCCCCTATTACATGGGACTTTAAACATAACTGGCGAAATGTGGGTGTACTACAGGTGGTGTACCTGCCCAACCCTTCGGGAAAACAAGGCGACATGTTAAGTTATGTAGTAATTAAACAAACAAGTAGAACACCTGAACTGTACTTATTATGAATTATCAAGTAAATTGGGCAGTGTAATTATACCTTAATTACCTATTATTATTATTATTACATGGCAGTGGGTTTAAGGAAAGAACTGGTTTAAGTGTTCATAAATATAACACTGATTAAGTTGTTATTATCATGTTCTATTTACATAATAATACTAACTCTAGTCCTAGGACCATGTTCAATAGCAACTACATTGATTGCAAATAGCTTATATAATAATTGCTTATTGGGTTAAAAATTCTCGCATATCCAAAAGCGTTCTTACCTCCATAGTTAGCAGTCCGAGCCCTATCAGAATACCAGCGCTGCCTTATTTATTTTTTAAATATCGCAGCAATATGCTGAGATAGGAGCCTTTTTGGCTTCGCACTGGTGTTTTTTGTTTTTAACATAAATTTTGTTAGTTTTAAATACTCCTTTATTAATGTTTGTATTTCCTGTGTGCGTCCCAAATCACACATATTTTTCTTTCTTTCTTTCTATGTTGGCAAGCACAAACAATAACTACATAAAATCGTAATTTATTTACGAAATTTCCGTTTTTTTCCAGCAATTAATTCCTGATGTGCTTTCTTTTGGGTGGGTTTTCATTAAACGTATTCCGTCCTAGAAAAAAGTAGCTACATTGTAAATAACAAAGAGACGTTTGATAGATTAGCAGGGTCTGGGAAGGTTAACCGACGGCAACTCAATTTAAAATTCTAAAAACGAAAATATAATAAGACCCTACAAAATATCCCTTCACCCGTACCCAACCGTAACCGTTAGCAACCCAGCCTTTCAAGTTTTTATAGAATTTCAAGAGAATACTACAATACCTCCTGTGGCTTTGCAATAGTTGGGTAAAAAAACAAAAAATATCGAACACTCTTGTCAGCGATTACACCAAAGACTACAGACTCAAGTGCGTGTCTGTAAAGGAATACTTTAGTGATGAAACCTCTATGCTTCAGGAACTTTATAGTTATTGAATTTCTATTGTCCTTTAACGTGTGTCATAAAATATTTAAAAACATTCTTAAAAAGTAAATAGGATAGGAAAAAGCTCAAAATCCTGCTGAATGTTTTGTCCGTTATCGTTTTTGGAAGTTTTTGTATGGTTTGCGGAGAGATTATATTTTTTTATGCCAATACATTAGACATAGATAAAGAAGCTCTTGGCGCCATAGAGGAATGTTTACCTTTTTTAAGTGCGATTATGAGTAATTGTTACTTTTGTAATTGCTCAATACCTCGTGCTAAGTGGTTCTTTACGCAAAAAATTTCTTAGACAAAGTGAGTTAGTCAAAATTGGAGATTCGACACTCCATTTCTGCGTATTGTACAATGCTATCTAAACACAGAAAGTGAACGTCTAGACGTAGAAAAAATGGGGCTTTTATGTGTGACCAACGTAAAGATAGAGATTTGGTTTTTGGTCAAAATAATAATAAATTGGTACTTCAATATTATTCTTTTGATTGTTTCGGTGCGCTGCGATGTTGACGGTGCGACGAGATTCTACATAGTAACACAATTTCTAAGAAGTTTTCTTAGAGATTGTTCTACTAGAATTGCGACGTTCTGTCACGTTGCGCCTGTCTGCGGGGACCTTCATACGGGGGTAGGTAATCTATACTAATGTTGTAAAGAGGTTTTTAAAGAACGCTAAGCGAAAACGATAAATAGCGCGGGCGAGCGATGCGATGCGACGCAGTAATAGCGCGGGTGGGCGATGCAATGCGACGCAGTGGGTCGGAGGAACAAGAAGAAGGCAGTTAGTATAGTATGAAACAATAGTTAATTAACTATGTAGTCTAGCAACATTCGTTTTCGATAACCAACAAGTTACAATTACAACTGTAACAATTGCAATTTATTGTGTTTGTGTCTGATAGATACTCAACGAAATAAAATACATTATTATCTTTAATAATGTATTTTATTTATACTAAATATAAACTACTAAAATTACTAGGTACTAAACTACTACTATATTTATTTTTGAAGTATGTATGTATGTAAGTATATTTTCTTGTTGTATGTTTATATTTAAAATAGTGAATAGTTTTTTTGTTTTTATGTATCTTGTTTTCTCTTCTACTCTTACACACGGTGTCTACATCTTTGTCTACTTTCCTGTCGCAGGTATGCTGGAAGAGACTTCTTTAGAAATAAGCATCACCTTTGTACGTATTTTTCTGTTCCTTTCTTCTTGTCTGTCATATAAAAAACAAAATCAATCTACTTCCAAAAAAAACACTACAAAGTCAAAAATAACTTTAATTTCGGAAGTCAGTGTCTTTGGATCTGTATTTTAGTTTTTTGCCACCAACTTCCGAAATTAAAGTTATTTTTCACTTTTGTAGTGTTTTTTTTTTTTTTGAATAGTTTATAGTTTAAGCAACCTTTTAAAAAATATTGCTTTTCTTGATGCAGGGACGTTAATTGTTGAGGAGTTCTCCTGGTAAAAACCAGGAGAACTGCCACTCACCATATGCATTGTGAAGAGCATAAATGGCGTAGCAATCATATTAAAGTAGGTACCTAATCGAATCTCAACTCGTTAAATACTTCTTGTTAAGTAGTTCCGGTGGCCATCTGTCTTCATCATCAATTCTACTCCACCAAATGGTGCTTACCGAGAGCAAATGCACAAGTTACAATAAAAAAATACTAAAATCGTTATAGGTGTTCCTTTAAAATTTGAGGATTTCCCTCGATTTCCATGGGATCCCCTCATCAGATTATAACTTGTTGACAATGGGACCACTTCGGGAGCATACCTTTTTAAACAAAATAAGAATTTTTAAAATCGGTCTACAATTGACGGAGAAATCGGTGAACATACATAAAAAGAAATATATAAACATGTCGAATTGATAATCTCCACCTTTTTGAAGTCGGTTAAAAAGGGACCAAAATACAATTAAAACAATATTTATATTTACAAAATTCCTTCAAACCCTGCCTACATTATCGTTTGTTTATTAATCGACGCGTGCGCAAGTTTCGACGCAATCACGTACGCACTTCGCCTTCGAAGAAACATCAGGAGCCGGTATCGAATGGCAGCGAACTATCGAGTGAACGGTGTCGAGATCATATTATTATCGATAACGGTAATCGGTAAAGAATCGAGTAATAAGGTGATTATGATAAGCGGTAGTCGGATCACCTAGTACCCTAGGCTGATGGGATTAGCTTTATCGGTGTTGTAAAACAATTCGAATCAGAATGGACTATAATATGTTTCCTAAATATTTTTTTTTACTCTAAGCGTGCATTAAGTTAGTCTGCAAGCGTTCTCCGACAGTAATTTCTCCTTTGGACTGATCACCGACAGGACGTTTCGTTTTTGAGAGATTCGTCGATAGAACGTTTCACCTATGGACATTTCGCCGACAGAACCTTTCATATGCGTCACTTTCGACGACAGCCCTTGGTAGCAAATATAGTAGGTTGGCAGCAGCGAAGGATAATGTTGGGTTAGTTAGGTTAGGTTAGAACAGTGACCATTATCGATCCCCTCTATTACTGTTGTCGAAAGTGACGCATATGAAAGGTTCTGTCGGCGAAATGTCCATAGGTGAAACGTTCTACCGACGAATCTCTTAAAAACGAAACGTCCTGTCGGCGATTCAGTCCAAAGGAGATATGACTGTCGGAGAACGCTTGCAGACTCGGATTAAGTACGGATTAAGTACAGATCTACCTACTGACGTAGAGTATTTTTTGGTGTTGATTTAGGAATATAACTAAACAATACCTATTGTATTTATTTACAGATGTCGAAACTCTTCCAGCCTCCTTCTATCCTGAAAATTACCACCACGGAATTTTGGCCAAAAAAAAACAGCGTAGGTATATGAAACTTTTACTGGTTAATTCACTAAAAGGAGATTTCAATTCATGAACGTGATAAGTACAGGAAAAAATCCAGGTTAATGATTTGGCCCGAAGAATTATCTTACTCAGTTATGTTATCTACTGAAGATTTTTCAAAACCGCCAATACCTAGGCACATCTATATATAAATATAAGTTAGTTGCTTTTCGGATCTGTCCATTTTTTTTGTGTGGGAAATTATCAAATAACTTCTCCCGCTCTGGGCGGAGCGAGAGTGTGTCAGACTCTTACTGACTAAAACCCCCCCGTGTTCCTTCCATTGCGTCGCCTGTGTGTTGCCAAAGGCCACGGTATACCTTTCGGACTTTCCCGCGACCCCGGTATTCGGGTCTGTCTCTGTGACCGCGAGGTTTTTTAAACTCCTCAACGGATTTTCAAGGTATAAATCTCCAATATCACTACATAAAGACGCCTCTTTGAACACTACACTTAATACCATCATCTCCCTAGTGCTCTTCAACGATAGTTATACGGCTTCACCTACCCACTACTTCTGTAAGCCAATCACACGACTGCTCTGTAGTCCGTACACCTGCACGTACGAGTCCCCGTGAAGTATTGCGGTTAAGCAGCGCCCGCGCAGTATCACTTATCGTTAGACGAGACGCCGTGACAACCGCACTCACGTTGGATGAGACGTGGTCAGCATTGATAGGTAGTACACGATCTTATTTGTGTATGTAGGAATCTTAACTATCCTAATCCTAATATTATAAATACGAAAGTGAGTTTGTTTGTTTGTTACAGCTGCGCGCTAAAACGGCTGAACGGATTTGGAAGAAATTTGGCACAGGAATTAGGATTAGCTAATAGGTATGTGCAATGGACTCCTGAAGTATTTGGCGCTCTTCACGGTCGCTACGTAGAGCACTTAATTTATTTATTTGAACTTTTTACACACTTCCGGCAAGAAATGGAAACTTCCGGTCACGGACGATATAGAGAGATAAGCCCATCTAAATAATGAATACGCAAGGAAACAGCAGATAACAACAAACCGTCTGTCGCTTTCTTGAAATTCAGCGCGCAATGTTTTTTGTAAGGATTTCAATTCTATGTGTAATATAATGTAGATAGTTTCAGAATGCCAGCGCTGCGGTATTTATTTTTTAAATATCGCAGCATTATGCTGCCTTTTTGACGTCGCACAAGTCGTTTTCATTTATTTTCTTTGTTGTTTTTGTTTATTCGAACAAATACGTAAAATTGAGAAGTTTTAAATGCTCCTTTTTGACTTTTTGTATTTTTGTGCGTGTCCCAAATAAAATTTATCTTTCTTTTTTCTCTTTCTAATTGATATATAATCTGAATCTGTACTAACCTAACACGAACTCAATCGGAGATAGACGGGGAAGTTTTTTTTTTTTTTTGCAAAATACAGAATTTGGACCCAGATCTGACATATCCAGTGGTGCTGCTGCTTAAACATCATCGTATGTCATTATAATCATCTGCCTAGCCAACTATGTTGGGGTTGGTTGGTAACACGATACCCCTTGGTAAGACTGGTTGTCAGACTTCAGGGCTTCCGACGACCCGTGACGAATGTCAAAAATCTACGACTGACAGCCGGGACCAACGCCTTAAGGCTCCTACATACTGGTGCGACTTGTCGCGCGACGCGTCGCGACACAAAGGCACCGCTTCTAGCGCTACACGCGGTGTCTTTGTGTCGCGTCGCGTCGCGCGACAAGTCGCGCCAGTATGTAGGAGCCTTTAACGTGCTTTCCGAAGCACGGAGGGGTCTTGTGATGTAAAGATGATCCACGGACCAACCGCGGCAAGCGTCGCTTAACGTGATCGGTCGACCCGTGCGGCTGTTATTACTTAGCCACAAGCCCCCTAGTATGAGCACTGGCAGTATAAGTCGTAAAATCGCATAATTACAGAAAAGAAACGCGATCGATGAAGCGCGTCTTCCATGGAACTGTTACTACTTTTACATTCTTCGACCATTCATACGCAATATTCTTATGTTGTTTACACGTTTTCTGGGCAAAAAACTTGACAAACTGGCTGGGCAGGTCGCTAATAGCTAAATACACGAGAGACATTGTGTAACATCGATTTGTTTAAGTTATTATGATTTGCACCTTTTGGACTTTGGTTCTTGTATGACCTAGGTATCCTAAAGGCTCCCTTTGTCAGGCGCGACGCGACAGAAAACGACTCTAGTAGAACAATTCCTATGAATACTTTATGGAAATTGTTCTACCAGAATCGCGTCGCACCGTCCGTCGCGTTGCTCCTGCCTGCGGGATCTTTAAAATGGGACCCGTCTGACATAGGTATGTGATTATCTCTAAAACTAAGTGTAGGACCAAGTAGACATTGCTCATAACAGGTTCATCAAGGCTATACTTAGAGGGTGTTCCAGAACTAAGGGTGGCTAAGGGTTTTGGGTGAGGTCGCTTGAAACAACTGGAATGTATTGAGTCAGACAGTAGCTTTTACTTTCAACCGCTTACTTTTAAGCCGCGGCGCGACGTGATGTTTTAATTTCTCAAAAATATCGCTATTTATAGAAATTGAAGTGTCTGTTTGTAATGTCAAAATAACAGCTTTTTACTAAATGCATATGAAAGTACCAGTACCAGTATACCTATGGTATTTATAACAATATAAATCGATTAAATGAAACGATCACCATTACAATAAATATGACCATTTGTGCCAGTACCATTTGACCAATATGTACATTTTTCTTTTTTTTTCTTCTATGTAGGTATAACCATTTAAATTGCAATGCCTTAACAGGCAACTAAGTTCTAAGAACCTACCTATTGTTAACATCTTCAAAATTCTGTACACTTAGTTCGCAAGAAAATTAAAATAAAGAATTTGAATTTGAAAATTTGAATATTACACAAAGTGACAGCTAGCACACGTCAGATTACTGCAGTGAATAAATAATTCACTATACTTAATCATGTTAGCAGTGGAGTATACATAATAATACTCGTAGTACCACTAAGCATAATGATTATGAATCATCATACTAACAATAACAAGCCTACGCAAATTCCATTAGGTACACATGATTTAGATCTCAAGCATTTTTTATTTGTTAACAATATAATTGGTAATTATATCTGCAGTCCAGTGATGCCAATCTAACGAGGAAATAAACATTTGATTTGACTTCAAATTATGGCGGGAAAAAAACAAGATGGCGAATTCTTTTGTTGTTATTTTAGGAAGTTTTTAAATGGATGGACGGATGTTTTTATTTATGTGTAGGTATCTAACTTTATAGTTAAGTGATTAAGGCATAATTTATTCAATTCGTGCTTTAATTTAGTATGAATCATCATTGTTTTGTGTCGAAGTATTTGAACTGGCAACACGTAAAACGTTTTGATAAAGATCTCCTTTGTTTTATTGTTATAATAAAAAAATATAAAACGTGCGGTTGTGCTTTGTAGTCTGCAGTGATACATTTTTTTCATACATCTCCATATTTTTTATAATTATCGTCAGTTAATTTTATAAAAAAAAACTAAGTCAATTTCAACATGTTATAATTATCTTTCTTATGTAAAGCCGTAATGAAAAAAGTATTATACTATTTTCTTTTTTTAATGTTGGTAGCCAGGACTAAAAAATAAAACAACAAAACAAAAGCACATCAATTGCCTCAACAAAAGCAACCAATTGGTTCAATTTATAGATGGCAGCCGGCAAATTGCAGGAAACAAGTTAAGAAAAACAACCAAACAAACCAACTCACCTATTTTATTATCGATAGCGTATCGTATCGTATCTAGGCGTAGTGGCGTAGTTTACTACGATACTATCGGGGATCTAAAAATGTTATGAAAGTGCACCTGACAAGAACAGTAGGGCTGCCGACTCATCGGGGAAAAATCTAGGGAAGACGGGAAGAATCGATAAAAATCGGTCGTACTTACGTTCAATTTTTATCGATTCTTTCTGGCTTCTAGCCAGTTCTAGTTCCAGCTTAAACCATCAAGCCAGCTATTTATTGTATTTAGAATTTATTCCGAGCAGAGTAAATAACAATTTAGACTCGGGTTAAACGTCCATTTTTTTATTTATTTCAAACATAGAACTTATGTCGGAATATAGTTCGAAATTCAAAAATGGATGGTTATAGCCTTGGTCTAAACTTCTAAAGGCAAAGTTTAGAGAGTAGTAAAGGTCTTTGTTTAGCAACGCACATTATTTTACGGAGTGCTAAACGTAGTTAAACCTGGAAATTTGGTTTCTCACGAATTCCCAAAGATTTTTCATGAGGAAACCTATGATATGGGTAGGTACTGTAGGTAGGTACTTACCTACAACGTAAGTAGACCTTTTCCTAAAATCTGAACTAAGTTTGAAATAGGTCAATGTTTTGTAAAATAGAGTGCAATCAAATTTAAAAAATGTTTTAAAAGTTTTTTGATACCGCTGGTTATTCGGTAGCCCTATCGAGGGCCCTATTTAGTAGTTAATAGAAGTGTTAATAACGGCGCGTGTTCACAGACGACTGTTTCTACTTTCCTACAAGCTTCCTTAACTGACATGTTGTCCAGCTTTGAGCATATGACCACCGTGCCGGTTTCTAAAAGTGAGAGGTGAAGTTTGTTTATAATTTTATTTTAAGTTGCATTTGATTGCGGTAGCTAACAACTTACCAATTAAAATCTTTTGCCGACTCAAATTAATATAAATATAATGTACCTCTCGGAGGTAATAAGTATCTGCTATCTACAAAATACTCGTACAATTTACAAAACGTGAATAAATAAATATACACCTACATGCATAATCAACCTATAATGTTCCCACTGCTGGGACACAGGAAGATATACCTAACTTGCTAACATTATATTTATATTAATTTGAGTCGGCAAAAGATTTTAATTGGTAAGTTGTTTTTGACGCAGAGAAGTATTCTAAAACTCTCGTTCAATTTAGAACTACCAGTGACATCTGCTGTATAGTAGTAAAATCAAGTGAGGTACGAGTACTTTCTCAGTAAGCGCCATCTAGTATCGAATAGACAAATTACAACGACAAACATGTTTCTTGTTGCACTTGCATGCACTTGTTATTTTATCATACTAGATGGCGCCTCGTAAATAATAAAATAATTAAATCATGTTCTTAAAATAAAATTCTATTTGTGTATGAGAAACGTTTAACGATGTTTATAGCAACATTGCTCTTAGTTTGTATTATGCATGTTTTCCTGATTATACTATTCTTACATATTATATGATCCATTTCTATTTCGCCAAAAATGATTTTATTGTTATTATCGGATAAAGATTATCTTTTAAATCATGAAAGTTGTAGTTGTAAATTATTATATACTTACTTATCGTTTAAAAACCCGTTTTACAACACTATATAACGAATTACCCCCATACAATACATTACTGTTAATTAAGAATGGATACCGAAACAGGCAATTAATATGATTAGTTATTTTGAACTCATTTCTATGAGCTGCGGTGTCCGAGTGGTTAAGGAGATGGACTTGAAATCCATTGGGTTCTACCCGCACAGGTTCGAATCCTGTCCGCAGCGTATCCTTTTGGTGGTGATAACACTTCGGAAACAATTATCACTTTTCGTGATAAGAATTCCCACCTAAATAAAAGACTAAAATCACTGTTTAGAAGGGAAATTGTTTATTTTGTTTTCTTTTTTTTTATGTTTTTATTGTAACAAATAACAGCAAAATTAAATAGAACACTGTATACTCAAAATTATCTACGAAAATGTTTTACAAAAAGATTCCTTCGAGCCGGATTTGAACCAGCGACCTATGGATATCAATGATTTGTACTCTACAGTCCACCGCTCTACCAACTGAGCTATCGAAGGTTGAGTAATGTATTTGAAATAACAGGGTACAATCCGTTTAATACATGATGTATGACGTATTAATACTATTTGTGTATAAGAATAAATATGATTGTGTTATTCATAAGGAACTATTTTAGTTATGATTAAACTGTAACTTAGGTATTAATGAAAGTTTTTTCAAACGGAGTTTATTTACTTTATTAAAAAAAAATATCTAGAAATGGCATTCAAAATTATTAATGTAGTGCACAGAAATCTAATTAGATTAATATAACTTAAATAAAAATCCTTTTACTTATTTTGATACTTTGTTGGTCGCTTGAGAAATTAAGGCTCCTGCATACTGAGGCGATATCGCGGGCGCGACAGGCAGTAATATGCCTGTCGCGCCCGCTATATCGCCTCTGTCTGGAAAAGCCTTTATGTTTAGAGCTTATCGGTAACATTCGAGATTTCGATGCATCCAGGCAGCGTAGCGCTCATGATTTATCGATATCAAGTACCAACTATTGCGCGAAATTCAAATTATATTACGTTTTTTGCAATTTGCAAGTCAGATTTGTTCCGAACTTTTCCCTACGAGATTTGTTCTTATGGAACTAATCCAACTTAGAGAGATGTATTAATAACTTCAATGATTATAATTCTGTAAATAGTTACATACCTATTTGTTAAGGTCACGAATCATATTTTGATCAAAGTAAAACCCGACACTGACCTGCAAATTATCTTTATATTTATCTATGCCTATACCTGTTATCTAGGAGTATATTAAATTACAAACTTCCAATTTCACAACAGTCAGTTACCTCAACTCAACATTATTCAATAATAAGCACAAATCTCCAAATGCTTCTTCAGAAAGTCTGTAGTGTTGGCCACTAACATATTTCATGCTGAATAAGCTCTTCCAGACAATATTTTTACTTTAATAGACTCAATGTATACAATTTTAATGTAAACATATGTTTCACATCTCAAAATGCTAGTGAGCTACGTAACTACTATCGCAAGAGTATTTTTCGATAGCTTCTGTCAAATTAGTGACTCATGGTGCCGTTTTGTATGGTGGCAGTTGAAAAACGTTAGTGACTATCGAATAGATTACGTTAGGTTTCTTACCTATCGAAATCTATAGTGCTCATGGTACGAATTTTAATTATTTCTGTGATCGCTAGGGGCGCTGTACAATATTTCATACATAATTACCATTTACGGAGACGCTAGCGAGCTTTAGCTGAGTGAACTCATGGTAGAGCTCTGAACACTGATCAAACGTAGGCACTTGGCAGATATGTGTAGGCATCTAGGAGTCCTGACGTTTCACCGCTGCCCTATGAATCATCGACGCCCACTCAACTTCGTTGACATTTACCTACCCAGAAATATAACGTTGTTTGTAATGCTTACATAAATAAAGCTACAAGGGTACTTTTTGTAAACTGAGTTTTTTTATTGGAGTAGAATAAGTCTACTTAATAATAAACTTAAATTAATTCATTAATTCATTCACTGACTGACAGACAACGCCGAGCCGAAGCCGCTGGGTTTTAGAAGCGTGTTTTGCACAAGAATTCTCTAAAAAACGAAGGCTTTTTTTCGTGTGGTCAGTGACTAGCCTGGTGTCAGAGTCTTTATGCCGCCTATGGGCCTCTGACTTAGCTTCATATGCCGTCGAGAAATATCTCTCAGGCATGCTGGTTAAGTGTAGGGGTCCACTAGGGCCGATGCCTGCCGGGGTCGCGGGATAGTCCGAAAGGGTTACCGATGCCCCTAGCAACACAGGCAAAGGAAGGAACACGGATGGGTTTTAGCCAGTAAGAGTCTGACACACCCTCCCGCGCCGCCTAGAGCGGGAGAAGTTATTTGATAATTTCACACCCAAAAAAGAATGGCATGCTGTTTACCTCAAGATGTGTTCCTTCGTGAAGGAAAATTAAGGGGTTAATTTGTGATCGAAGAGTGGAAGTGAAACCCCAACTTGCAGTTATATTATTATAATTGTCACACACGTATAACCGTTTAAAGTAAGGTACCCTAGTTAGTACATATGATTAAGTAAACTAATAGGGTCAAAATAAACTTATGACTAAAAATCTAGTTCGTGTCCCGCGACGGTTGACAAGCAAAAGCGGGACGCTACTTAAGGGCAGCCCTGGGCAGCTATGGGTAAGGCCCCGGTGCGTTCCTGACTAACTTCTAAATACTTATATAAACATAAAACAGGCGACTCCCCGTAATATACTAAGGAGCGTTCACAAATGCACAATACGTGACGCCACATATTGCTGTCTGCTGAATCCCTGCTAAAGCTTTTCCTTTATTCTTCTTTTTTAAACAAAAGAAAATCAGAAGCACAAGTTTCCAACTTCTACGATCGCTCTTTCCCCAAAGGGATGCTTTTGAAGTCTATTTCTGTTTGTTTATTTGCATACAGACTATAAAGACATGCGGTCAGTGCTCTTGAACTGAGACGGATTCGACTCGGATACGGCGGATATGGAAATAGATTGTATTGATTGTATACGTATACGGTGTGTGTTTTTGGTTTGTCCGATCTCATAGTAATAGTTGTTTATAAGTAATGAATCTAATTTCCCCTGTTCGGGTTTCTACTGTTACAATTACACCTTGAATAAGTCCCAATGTACTAGGTGGCATCGTGGCAATAACATTTTCTACCAAAAGCATTAAACTTATGAGCGCCTGACAAAATACACGAGCAAAAGCTTTAAACTCCAACTAATTGCACCTAACAAAACACAAACTTTACCATCGAATTTAAGTATGATTAATCAATCATGCTTAAATTCGATGGTAAAGTTTGTGTAACCAATCAGCTATTTATATACCTTAATCCAGGTCCGGATCCGGACCACTGAGAGGCAATATCGCGGGCGCGGCAGGCAGTAATATGCCTGTCGCGCCCGCTATATCGCCTCTGTCTGGAAAAGCCTTTATGTTTAGAGCTTATCGGTAACATTCGAGATTTCGATGCATCCAGGCAGCGTAGCGCTCATAATTTATCGATATCAAGTACCAACTATTGCGCGAAATTCAAATTATATTACGTTTTTTGCAATTTGCAAGTCAGATTTGTTCCGAACTTTTCCCTACGAGATTTGTTCTTATGGAACTAATCCAACTTAGAGAGATGTATTAATAACTTCAATGATTATAATTCTGTAAATAGTTACATACCTATTTGTAGAGGCTCCTACATACTGGCGCGACTTGTCGCGACACATTTTCCTTCACGAAGGAACACATCGTGAGGTAAACAGCATGCCTTTTTTTTTTGTGTGTGAAATTATCAAATAACTTCTCCCGCTCTGGGCGGCGCGGGAGTGTGTGTCAGACTCTTACTGGCTAAAACCCATCCGTGTTCCTTCCGTTGCCTGTGTTGCGGGGGCCTCGGTAATCCTTTCGGACTATCCCGCGACCCCGGCAGGCATCGGCCCTAGTAGACCCGTACACTTAACCAGCATGCCTGAGAGATATTTCTCGACGGCTTATGAAGCCAAGTCAGAGGCCCATAGGCGGCATAAAGACTCTGACACCAGGCTAATCACAGACCACACAAAATAGATCTTCGTTTTTTAGAGAATTCTTGTGCAAAACACGCTTCTAAAACCCAGCGGCTTAGGCTCGGCGTTGTGTGTCAGTCAGTGATTGAATGAATGAATGAGTTTAAGTTTTTTATTAAGTAGACTTATTCTACTCCAATAAAAAAACTCAGTTTACAAAAAGTACCCTCGTAGCTTTATTAATGTAGGTAAGTAGCACTAATAACAGTTACTCCTCTGTGACAAATTCATCAAAAAAGTTTTCCACTTCTTATAAAGGCTCCTACATACTGTCGCGACTTGTCCCGCGACGCGACGCGACACAAAGACACCGCGTGTAGCGCTACAAGCGGTGCCTTTGTGTCGCGACGCGTCGCGCGACAAGTCGCGCCAGTATGTAGGAGCCTTTAATGGGCAGTTTAAAGTAACACAAAAGAAAATCGGTTAGTGGGTCGTCTTAGGGGTCGTCGTATTTTGAAATTATGATGTATCTTAGTATTTTGTATTTGATAATCATTTCGGATTTTTTTATATTGTAGAACCAAATATTTTAATATTATTCTGGATAGGTAGGTATGTCATCACAATGCTAGAATTTGAAGTGTTCTTTTCAATAAACTATTACAAACCCTTTATCATTGGTCAGTTGTCATTTAAAATCTCTTCTGAAACTTTGAACCGTATTATTTTGTAATTTTACATAAAATTTTCTTTTGTGTCACTGATCTAACTCGTGAATAGCAATTCCCACCCTGCATTTTTAATTTTGCTTAGGTAAGATTTTCGCCAAAAAAAATCAAAGTTAATGCCTAAAGTGTTACTGACCACGTGACTGACTACTGACACACTGACCATTACTAGTGCTAGTAGAGTACACTAACAGACTAACAGGCTTGTTAGTCGCAGTTAACAAAGTCAACGTTACAGCCGCACAGTCAGAATACATTGCGCTCGTGTATCTCATTGTTTACACTGGCAACTGTAGTCCGCTGAGTAACGCTGCAAAATTGGCTGGACTACAGATAGGTACGGCGTATTTTTAGTAACGTAAGCAACTTTTGGAGGAAGTAGGTTCTACACGGAAAAAAGGATGTCTTAAATTAAGACAATATCCTTTTGGTCAAGACAAATATCGATTCATTTATGGGGAAAACAATATATTCTGGAATGAAGTAAAATTTTTTCTTAGTTTTATTGTCTTCTTCGAAGACATTATACTTGAATGAAGAATTATTAAGTTTATTTTAAGAATATTATTTCTCTCTTATTATAGTCTTGAATCAAAAATATTTGCTTAAGTCAAGAATAAAAACCAAGTATTTATTATTCTTAACAGGTTTTCTAGGACTGAGTACATTTACTTACGTTAAGAAATTATTTACTTGGATTAAAACAATTTTTCTGAGAATATTGATATTCTTCGCTGAAGAGATTCTTTTTTTCCGTGTACTCTCCCTCCATAAGTTTGTACAGATGGGGCCACAAAACAAGGTATGTACCTGTAGGAAGTAGGCATAGGTAGGTAGTTATAGGTATTTATAATACATTAAACTCTATAGTTTTATTTGTGGTTTAGTCGTTGGTTAATGAGTTCAACAACCCTAAAATGATTAATAGGTTTACCGATATACAAAAAATGACAGCTAACTGATTCACATTAATTAATTGTGCTGTTGAAAAAACGCCACGACACCCCATCGATAACGAACAGCGTAATTCTTAATCCTTTATAGGCTGTTGAATCATGAATTCATGACTTCCAAATAGCTTCACCAAATTCATTTCACCCAAACTCATATTGCATAGAAACAGAAGAAATTCAAATAGAATATTTAAATTGAAAACCGGCGAAGTGCGCGGGCCATGCACAATGAATGGTTCCATATTAGGATGAATTTATCGCAAGAACAAACTTAACATTGGACGTAGTTACACGAAAAGGATCCAATCCACAAAAAATCCAAAATTGAGTTAAGTATACCAAAAATACCGTGAAACTTTTACGTTCTTTTTGGTATACTTAACTCAATTTTGGATTTTTTGTGGATTGGATCCTTTTTGTGTAACTACGTCCCATTGTACTTGAAAAACATGTTCTCCCATACATTCCAATGCAGTTGGAATTTCCAACTGCAAATGTAAGTTGGTCGGCTATAAAAGCTCCTGCAACACCAGTAGAACAATTTCCATGAAGTTTTCATGTTTTACTGGTGTCGCGTCGCGCGACATGTCGCGCCAGTCTGCACGAGCCTTTTCTCGTTAACCTGTAAAGCCTACTTAACTGGGATAACTATCACATTCCTTTTGACTTCTTTATAGTTAAGGCTCCTACATACTGGCGCGACTTGTCGCGCGACACAAAGACACCGCGTGTAGCACTACAAGCGGTGACTTTGTGTTGCGTCGCGTGTCGCGCTTGTTTGTAAGAGGCTTTATACGCTACTGCCGTGTTTTTTCTCCCATATCCAAAAACAACCATTTAGCTAGCAGGGGCGGACACACTTGACTCTAACAAAAACTAGCACTTAAGATAGATAGAATACTCTTTATTATGTACACCATAAAATTTACAGCTATAAATGTAGAAATTTTACATAGGGTGACACAATGGGCGGTCTTATCGCTAAAAGCGATCTTTTAAAGACAACCTTTGGATGCTTTAAAGCTTAATATTTCGCAAACGGACACTTTACGTGTAGGAGCGGTACCGTCAAAAAAAAAAAAGATTTAATTTCAATTAATATTAATCGAAATGAAATCTTAAAATATTGTATTTACATACCTATGGGTGTACATATGAACACCCATGCCAAATTATAACTTTCCTAAGAATCTCCGAGCTAAGCCGTGGACAGACAGATAGACGGACATGGCAAAACTATAAGGGTTCCTTGTTGACTACGGAACCCTAAATAGTATAATATTCCAATTTCAAATGCAAATCGCCCTCATTTTTTTCGTTCAGTCGGTTTGAGCGCGAATCGCTCGCAAACTCTCGCAAAACGGTTTCTACGTGAACGCTCTCCAATGAGCGTTTGGAGCATTGACGTCATCAGGCGAGCACAGCCGCTGGAGTCTCGATACTATTGTCAAACACATATTTAATTACCATCGTGTGCAGTGCGGCACACGCAACGACCTATTCAGAACGGAACAACGGCGAATTTCTGCCCAATCAAATTCCAACTTTCTGCTATCAATATAAAGTGCGTTTCTCCTCGGTGGAAAATAGGTGGTTTACCCGTTCCATGGAGGTGTGTAAGGGTGAATTTCGGCCGATCCTGCGTTGTACTACGCCTGCGCAAAAAACAGTTCGCGAGCGCGTATTTCAGTTACAGTAAGGCGGCGCGCCGGCTAGCGCGCTCGCCTGCCGGTCGCCCACGGACCCTTAGCGGACGCCGAATAGCATTTTCATCAATAAAAATAATGTCTTGAAGTGTTAAAATCGTGTGTGTTGTCTTAACCTGTCAATTTAGCTGTTACTGTGAGTGTTGCGGTAATGTTAGCTGCCCGTAGTGTCTTCCTTTAGTATAGACGTGATTGACTGGTAAAAATGTCGTTGTTTTGATAAGGTGAGTTCTTGGTTTAAGGTCGGAGGATGCCCTTGGTAATGGCAAGTACACACGTATGTAGGCACCACATATTGTGGCAAAATGGTCGCGTGACTCAGCTGAAGTGAAATCATTCAGAAAATTGCTGCCACATTCCACTGAAGGTTTTTCCATGCTTGCAGAGATTTGATACGATAAACGTTGGAGCTTTTGTGGGGATGTCAGGCAGTAAATTGGTGGAATAATGGGTGGGCTACTGGGTGTAATAATTTCGCAGAACGTGCTCATACACAAGAATAACATTATGACTCATAAAACAGCATGGCAATCAAACACTCGTAAACTGTTTATGAAATCTATAATCTCGTATCTATGGTGTCGTTATCCGAGCATATTAAAAGATAAGATTTAAAAAAAAGACAAAGAATAACGATGAATGGCCCGGTAATGAGAGAAGGGCGATTATGTAAAAAGGAACAACTTGACATAACCGCCATTCTTGTTACCTTCGGCAGCCAAAGGGTTGGGTAGAGATTTTCACCCATAACCCTAAACTCGTCTGTAACGGAATAGGTCTCATAGAAATTGAAAGCCAGCTTTGCCTGGGTATATTTGACCCTGAGCGGCCGGAACTATAAAAAAGTCTAACAAAAAAACTTGAATGTCTAGGGATCAAATCCGTCTATCAATCAAGTCTTGTAATTCTGCTTGCGTCTACCAGATAACTGTAAGAAATAATTGTCCTATAAAGCCCTTTAGTTCACTCTAACAAGGTTACATAATCGGCCTATAAATGTTCCCACTGTTGGGAAACAGGCCTCCTCTCTGTGAGAGGGAGTGGGCCGTAATCCACCACGCGGGCCCAGTGCGAGTTGGTAGATGTCACATGTCTGCGAGTATTTGGTTCTAGGACATGCCGGTTTCCTCACGATGTATTTCCTTCACCATTTTGAGAGCAGTGGTGATGAAATAATTTACACAAAGTAAAGCGCCTGTCCGGGTTCGAACCTACGACCTACAACTCGTAAGTCGCAGCAATTACCACTGCCAACACTGCTCTCATAATAACACAAATATATCCTATCACACTTAGCAATACTGTAGCTTTCCATTAATGAAATTATTTTCAAAATCGGATCAGTAGGTCCAAAGATTACATCTGTAATTCCAGAATTGAATCTAGGACAAGTCAGGATCTCTCATTTTATCCCTTTTGTTGTGACAGCTCTGTGGTCTGCCGCAGACACAAAGTTTTATTTATACTGGAGATCTTATCCCTAACACACGCATCGTATTTTTTTTTAAAGCGACTTGGTTTTTGAAAATTAACATACAAGATATCTTTGTATCTTTTAGACACTTAGGTACATAGGTTAAAGGTTTATGAAGTGCGAATAACAATTCGTTTTCAGATAAGAACCTTGGTGTTGCCAATTATCACATGCTTAAGAAAGCTCTATTTGTCTTAAGTATGGCTTAGTCTGGCATTATTACACGGGAACGCGTCAATTTATTAGGTGTTCGCACTGATCGGTTCATCAGCTAGTCAAATTGATTATATTATAATTATACCTTTGAGTGTTAGTCAATGTTAGTTCAATGATTTTCTCTTGTGTTTTTACTTCCCATAATCTACCTGTTCTGAAACAATGTTTCTAATATTCAATTATAGTAATTGTTCTTTATTCATTTTGCTGGCCCCATCCCATTGCTCGTCATAAGTCTCATCTTTTTGAGGGTTATTGCAAATTTTGTCGACAATCAGTTTCAATAGTATCTGCTAGTATCGCCACCATGATCATTCCCACTTCCATTGGCTGGATACAAATAATTAAAATCTTCATCGGAACAAAACAGAATGATCAAAATCGATTTCAATCATGGAGTTCCAAATTGAGTCAATCCGAATCATTAGAGAAGTTTCCCAATGCGGTTTAGATATTAGCTTCTCCAAAGCTGGGATTTGAACCGGTACTGAAAGGTATCTGATAAATCGGTTAGAAGTTTTATCTTTGATTAACGATGGTGCCGATTCCCTTGTTCACAAACTAAACTAAATTTAAGTTCAGTGCATCTTTTTCTTTCTATTTTATTAAGAAAAGGACAGAAAATAAATTTTAGTTTAGTCCTGTCAAATTAAACAGCGCCTGTCACTACTCCATACAAGTTTAGACGTGATTAAAAACTTGCCTACTAAAATTACGTCAATTTACGTCAAGCGCTGATTAATTTGACAGGACTATACTAAAATTTATCTTCTGTCCTTTTCTGACTAAAATAGAAAGAAAAAGATGCACTGAACTTAAATTTAATTTAGTTTGTGAACAAGGGAATCGGCACCATTATCATTATTATAGTGACTAATATTAGTTAAAAACGAGAGCTAGATCATCTATTCTTACCGCGAGGTTATTGTTTTGGATCTGAATCAAGCTCACCTGCATTGTATTAGGTTGACATTTATATCTAACAATTGCAATAGCAAATGACAATAGTCAAGGCTACGTAAAGTTCAGATATCTAATAACTAAAAGAGTAAAATCGGCACCAAAAGGGTCCCACCTCTTGGTGCCGAATTTACTTTTATTGTGGCAGTTAAGGCGCTGACAAGACCCAATTGACCAAAATGGGCTTCTCTTAAGAAAAACTATTGCCAAATCTGTATAGTTTGTGGTAGCGAAAAAAAATATATGTTAATTTTGAACATATTTCCCAGAACTTAGTTGTTACCAAAACACGTTTTGAAAAAAAATCTCGATACAAACTAAACTACGTTAGACTAACCTCTTACCTTGAGTTCTAATCCAAAATATCTGTATTAAATATCAACATACGTTACGTAATTAATTAATAACAAGAACATCTTATTTGAATGCAGAACTTGGTTGTTTTTTATTTTCGATTTTTCAACTCAATTTTGAGTAAATAGATAATTGCTTCATATTTTGAAATAAATTACAAGCGTTGTGTCATGGCGCTTCTCTTTCTTTTCTATGCAATCTGACAGTGACCGCGGTTTAGGTGTTGTCAGCGTCTTAAAATTAACTGGTGAAGTGCACCCTGTACTATACACCTCGTCGAAACCTTTGAATACAGGCGTGTTGTCTTAAGCAAAAAGAATCGACTTTCTGCTCTGTTTATTGTAGCCAGTCGGGGTCGCGGGAAGGTACTTATGGGTCACCGAGGCCCCCGCAACACAGGCAAAAGGAAGGAATACGGGTGGGTTTTAGACAGTAAGAGTCTGCCACACCCTCCCGCTCCGCCCAGAGCGGGAGAAGTTATTTGATGATTTCCCACCCTCAAAAAAAAAAAACAAAAAAAAGCATGGCACCAGCAATCAACGATAGTTTTTTTTTTTAATACTATAATATTTTTGATTTCCACAGAAAGCGCCAATGGTTAGACAGGAGGGGTCTGTTACTATCTACTGGAGATTATGGAGACTACTAAAACTGAATCCAGTCAAGTAAAGCTTCAATTTCTAAAGACTAGCTGTTATAGTTTATGGGCAAAACACCACTCCTTGCATGCACTTCAAATGGGGTTCCCACTTCCGCTTTGTCTGTTCCAAGTACTATTTCACTGGGAGAACCAAAGCTAGGCAATGGAAATGCTTGAACCGTGTAGAACATAATGGATTCGGTTTGGAAATCGCAGTGACACGGACGTTCAATAGTACCTAGACAAAGGAGATAGACAATGGAAGTCGGTTTCCTAATTTCGCTTAGTTTGCTGGATTTCGGTGAAGGTGATTTGCTTTTCTTACTCATGCATAAGTCATTTCCGATTCTTGTTGAATTATAAGTAAACTAGCTACTTCCTGAGACTTCATCCGCGTGAAATGTCTTAACATAAAATATATCCTATTACATACATAATCAGCCTGTAATGTTCCCACTGCAGGGACACAGGCCTCCTCTCTGTGAGAGGTGTAATCTACCACGCGGGCCCAGTGCGGGTTGGTAGATGTCACATGTCTTCGAATTTTTGGTTCTAGGACATGCCGGTTTCCTCACGATGTTTTCCTTCACCGTTTTGAGAGCAGTGGTGATGAAATAATTTACACAAAGTAAAGCGCTTGTCTGGGTTTGAACCTACGGCCTACAACTCGTAAGTCGCGGCCGTTACCACTGGGCCACCACTGTTCTCATAATAACACAAATATATCCTATGACACTTGGCAATACTGTAGCTTCCCATTAGTGGAAGTATTTTCAAAATCGGATCAGTAGTTCCAAAGATTATCCCCCACATACAAACTTACAAACAAATTTTACCTTTTCTATATGTTAGTATAGATGGAATATCGTTGTATCTTCACATTTGTCTATGGCATTCACTTATACCTAATTTATCTTTGCAATGAAGTTGAAGGAGTAATAGACATCATCAGATTATTTTTTCGTCTCGATGATCCAAATCATAATGATCAGGCTATTTTTGGTCCAAAATAAACGACAACACACGACGACGAGAGACGATGCCAAAATAAATTGGGGGATAATTCGTAACCATTTATTTCGCTATTTACAGCATGTATGGATTTAATGATTGGTTATATGTTTATTGACTACTTGATTAATACTAACTGAAGGAAAACGAAATTGGGTTAAACCTCGATATAATTTAATTCCGGAAACACCTCTACGTTTTTATATTTTTTTCTGTAATTCTAAAATCCTGAACTGACCCACTAAAAAGTGAAAAACAAAAAACTTAAAAAAAATCAACCAACTTCCAAAAAATAACTTTAATTTCGGAAGTCGGTGGCAAAAAACTAAAATACAGATTCAAAGACACCGACTTCCGATATTAAAGTTATTTTACACTTTGTAGTGTTTTTTTGGAAGTCGGTTGCTTTTTTTAAAGTTTTTAGTTTATGCAATTCGATTTACTATTCAGACAGATGTAGTATAATCCTCTCAAAAATTAATGCTTAATATTACGCAAGCGAATCCTTGAATCGAAAAGTGGTGTTCACAGATCTGCAATATTTTTGAACGGCCTATCTAACGATATAACACACCATGTCATAGACGAGAAAAAATATATCATCCCCACATTATGTGCAAGGGTGGTTCCCCAAAAAAAAATTTTCATGATTTTATTTTAGCACTTTGTCGGCGTGATTAATAGGTACGAGTATGTATACATATGCCAAATTATAGCTTTCTAGTACTAAGCGTCTCTGAGCTACAGTGGGGACAGACCGACAGACATGGCGAAACTATAAGAGTTCCTTGTTTACTACGGACCCTTAACAAAAAATCACCTGATTTTTGTTGTTTGTCCTACCTTTACAAGTTTTGTATGTATTGTGTATTTTTGCAAAAAAAACTGAAAGAAGACAATTAAGAGAAGAAGTCGGTTAAAGTCTGTTCCTTTTAAGTATCTGATGAAAGTGGAAACAAATGGATCAGAAAACGTACTGTCTATGCCATTGACTTTGTATTTACCACTTACAAATTGAGTGTTTCGATTTGATTATTTGAATATTAATAAATATTCCAAATAATCAAATCGAAATACTCAATTTAAGATATTTCACCTTAAAGATGTTTTTCGTTTTACAATTGAGGTTAATTTTATAACCTCAATCTTCGTCGATGATTTTTAAAACTACAATTTTACAACAATAATTGTACGAGAACGTGGAGAGATACTCGTATAACGTTGAATTATATTTATACAGATCGATTAATGTGTTACTAATTCCCTTTAATTTGTGTAATCCGTAAAAAAAATACATGAACAAAAAAAGGGATTGTTAAATGTTAGATGTGTAATCACACTGCATTGCAAAGGACACGAAAACAAACAAAAAGCGATCGCATTAAAACTCAATAACACCTTACTAAGTTCTCACCTGTAATTGCAATATAATCACAGTGTTGTATAAAAACATAACAATAGTTACTCATACGAGCCAAATGACTCCCATAGTCCCATTATGTTGTTGATGAATGAATAATAAGCAAAGGAATCGGTGTCGAACACAGAAATAGTTTTAGTTGATTGTAAAAGTTGGTAGATATTTTTGTGGCTATCAAAACATTGGTGGTAAGGTCAGTCGTTCAACTAGGTAAGGTTTGTTTTCATGTCAGTGATCTTTTAGGTCGAAATTATTGAGGATGATTTATAATTAAGACCACTGATGGTTTCTTTAGCATTGCTGGTAAGGAACAGCAATCTCTTTGCCTAAAACAGATGAGTGCTTGTGCCCTACTTAAAGGCACTGAGTGTGGAAAAGTCAAGAAAATGCCTGTTATGGAAACGAAGCTCTTCCTCTTGATAGCATAATCATAATGTAACTTGATTCGTTAGACGAATCACTTGTTGGTTCAGCTTGCACGTGTTGGTTAGTCAGTCCTCCGTATACAACTTATCACCAAAGACGAACTACCTATATTCTGATTATTTTGTTACCATCCCGCATCAATTGATCAGCAAAAGCTTCAGTCTTCGTAGTTATTCCGGGTGAAATCGCTTTATTTACTACGTTTACTAAACGTAATGTTTTTTCTCAGTAGCAGCCCGGAGGTTGGATTTGTGCCCGGTTGATGGCAATAGGCTCGCCCCCTATTACACGAAATGTTTTTGTACTATTGGTACACTTCTGCCAATCCCTTCGGGAAATACAGGCACGATGTTTTGTGTGTGTTTACTAAAATGCAATTTGACCGCAATGGGGCCATTCAAGTATTACGTAAGCAGAACGTTAGTAATTTTTAACCCCTCCTCCCCCTTGTCAGCAAAGGTAAGCAAAGCTCTAACCCGCCCCCTCCTATGCTTACGTAAACATAGTTATATATAATTTTTTATCGATGTAACTGGTGACCGAAAAGCTGGCGGCTTTCTCGCGCAACGCATCAGCATTGCAATTCAGCGAGGAAATGCCGCCAGCATCCTCGGTACAATGCCCCGAGGGCCTTTTTTAAGCCTAACTTAGTTTTAATTTAATTTAGTTAATGTTAATAATCATCTTGTAATTTGGTTATGTAAATAAATGATATTACATTTTTTATCTGTTCAGGTTTCTTAATTGTTATTCATGAGTCTAGAAATAAGGAATTTATAGACTATACAAGAATTTAATGCCCATTTAAGTAATTTCCCGATTTCGGTGCTTTATAAATTAACCATAAAACACCGCGTGAGAACGAGTTAGCAATATCAATTATTTTGGGGAATACCTGAACATTCTTTTCGCTTTCGAACATAGACAGTAGGGTTGTCATATTTGTTCAAAACAGAATCGTCTAAAAAAACAGAAAAAGTAAATAAATATTGATGACATAATCACCATCCAGACCCCCCCCCCCCGTCCCCCATGTCATCAAAAATAAGCAAAGCAAAGACCCCCCGACCCCCCTTTTGTGCTTACGTAATACTTGAATGGCACCATTATTTTTTCAACTCGCTCATATTTCATATACCTTCTTCATCATATTTCTAACCGCAGTTAGCTATAGGAGACCTCATGTTCTAACCCTTCAGCCTAAACCGTTAAAGGAGTTATTAACAACATACAAAACAACGGTGTCAAGCGTATTGTAAGCCGCTTATTCCGATCCTCAGTTATGAAAGGTCGACGTCAACTAAAAGGATTTGCGAAAGGGAATGATTAATGAGATCGAGGACTGACAGGGCTTTGCAACCCCTTTGTCGTGAAACGAATGGATGGCCAACATTTTTTTGTGGTTATTTTTATTTATGATAAAGGAATTTCTGGAGTGGATTAAGTTTGATAATTAATATGTAATTTTCGAGATGTTTTCAGTAGCTCGTTCATAAAAGGTTTATGTAGTGTTTAACTTACTTATATGCGAAGAGTATAGTAGGTATTTCCTTGAATGTTGTTATGTAACTTTTGCATGCAAGTTATAGAAGTCAATTACCTTCAATAAAGGTTAGCAACCTCGGTTTTCTTGTCTAGATCTAACAATCGGGGTCAGAAAACTACGAAGCGATCAAGCGAGTACCTAAGTAAGTTTAGGACTCTCTCTCATTGTACTACTAAGTACGATAAGAGATATAGGTATGATAAGACTTACTTGGTTACACTTAATCTTGAAGTGTTAAGGCTATATCAAATCAAATCAAAATATATTATTAATATTATTAATATTGGTGTGGATGTTTAAGGTATTTTATAAACCAAAAATCAAAAAGAAAGATGTAAGAAATAAATACGTTTATTTTCGGTAAACATGACGCAAAGAAGGAACGCAAATACAAAAAAGAACAAGTTGGGGGAAAATATGCGTCGCATCCACGCAAAACGGCCATCGCTCAGCTTAATGCTGCGACTCTAAGCGAGACAGAGCCCCAGCGCTGGTTTTCAGCGACAGCCGGCGTTGACGTGATCAGATTTATTTTTAGAGCCAGTAAAGCTGGTTGGAATGTTTTTCCTGGAGACGTTGTTCAACACCCTGAAAACCTTTATTTCCACATTAATAAGCAGCTCAAACCACCTCATCTGAAACAACATCTATCTAACTCTATCTCCAAACAATAGAGCCAATGTGTTCCACATTTGTCCCCGGAACTCAACCTAACTAACATATAGACCGAGAAACCCACAGTTAATTGTACTTAGTTAAATGTTAACCAGTTCTCGACTCCACAATGAACGCTGAACGATATTTGAAAATCTATTCACAAGTTGAAATAGGCCTACCATGTTCCAATCTAGCTACAACTTTTGTACACGCAATTATAACCCCAACAGCATAATGGTAAGGGTTAAAATGGCCTGGACTAATGATTGCTTGCCTTTTGTATGCGATGTACAGAAGTTGGTTTAATCAAAGCTCAAAGTTGTTTTAGATTCAACTGTTGCTAGCAGTTCTTTTTTAGTTTTACTTTTAACCTCGAGTGGAGTTTGTTCCGAGGTTTTATGAGGCAAGTCGTAAATCTAATTTTTAGTTCGAAGTGTTGCAGTAGCTAGGACAAAGTTCTGACCGAGTCTGTCCGTGAGCAACTATTGGTTAGTTTTCGATCTAAGTTTTTATAATGGTTTATGTTGACTTTTTGGAACGAAGTTCCTTATCGCACGTCATACTCTGCACAGTTGTGAATGAGAGCCAGTCTGTAAGAAGTGTAATATTTTGACAGTCGCGACACTTTTGATGTAGCATGGTTGACTAAGCGTTTAATGAAATTCCTATAACCACCAGATACACGGAAAAAAAGGATCTCTTCAGCGAAGAATATCAATATTCTCAGAAAAATTGCAATCCAAGTAAATATTTTCTTAACGTAAGTAAATGTACTCAGTCCAAGAAAACCTGTTTACTCAAATTAAGAATAATAAATACTTGGTTTTTATTCTTGACTTAGGCAAATATTTTTGATTCAAGACTATAATCTTAAATGAAGAAAATATCTAGTTTTTATCTAGTTTTAGAAATCATATTCTTAAAATTAAACTTAATAATTCTTCATTTAAGTATAATGTCTGTCGAAGAAGACAATAAAACTACGACAAAATTTTACTTCATTCAAGAATATATTGTTTTCCCCATATATGAATCAATATTTGTCTTGACCAAAAGGATATTGTCTTAATTTAAGACATCCTTTTTTTCCGTGTACATATAGTACCAGGTATGTGGAGAACCAGTAACCTGATTGATACCTTTCTATAAGAATAAAGGGAATTTTGCCGACTACGACGGCGTGTGAAATTATCCTCGATCAATAATTATTGATAGAAGGAAATTATAGAGGAATCAAGCTAACCTCTCACACCCGTAATATCTGGGAAAGTATCCTCGTAAAAAAGCTAAAAATAACATATATTTGTTATTGATAGCCTTTTTACGAGGATCAATGCAGATTTACCAGCGGTGTGAGCAGGCAATGCATTGGGAGAAAATACTTATGGAAAAGTACAAGTCTCGCAAACAAGACCCCATGGTTTTCATCGACTTCGGAAAGGCGTTTGACCAAGTAACGTTAGAGCTTATCTGGCAAGTACTGAGAACACATGTGCCGGCGTTATATCGAGCTCCTTAAAAATCTGTACCATAGTGAATCTACAAGAGTGGTCAGCCCAACAGGAACACGTAAAGTATTTGAGGTCAGAGTAGGTGTTCATCGGCAGGTTTTCATGCCCTACCGCTGGCCTTGTTACCATTGAGGCGGTCCGGCCCAAAGGGTCATGGTTCAGGCCATGGTACGGAGCGAGAGGGCATGGGCAGCGGTCACCTTCTGCGAAGCAGTAATGCTCGCGAAGGAGGAGGCGGGACGGTTGAGGGAAAGGTAAATTTCGCGCCGTCTCGCTCCTAGCCGCCGCAGGAGACGCCCCAGGCGTCGGGAATCCCGGGCGGATTTCCGGCTACCGTAGGCGCGAGCTTGCGGACGGTGAGCAATGGGTAGCTCACCGTTCGGTAAGGACCAGGCCCGGACCGACGGCGCGTTGTATACCACGCGCGCCTCGCCAAAGAGATGTCGTCAGCAGAAGTGTAGGGGTCCACTAGGGCCGATGCCTGCCGGGGTCGCGGGAAGGTACTAAAGGGTCACCGAGGCCCCTGGCAACACAGGCAACAGGAAGGAATACGGGTGGGTTTTAGTCAGTAAGAGTCTGACACACCCTCCCGCTCCGCCCAGGGCGGGAGAAGTTATTACATGACTTCCCATCCAATAAAAAAAAAAAAAGGCGGTCCGGCCAATTCTCGAGCGCTGGCTCGGGATGAGGCACCGCTCCCTGTCATTTCGGGTGACGCAGGTGCTCTCGGGGCATGGTTGCTTCGGGAAGTACCTGTGTCGCATAAACAGGGAGCCGGACGCCCGGTGTCACCACTGCGTCGACTGCCGGGAGGACACGGCGCGGCATACACTGGCAGAGTGTGCCGCTTGGGAGGAGCCGCGCCGTGCCCTCATCTCAGGAGTAGGCAGTGACCTGTCGCTGCCAGCTGTGGTCGACTCCATGGTCGGCAGCGAGGAGTCCTGGGACGCGGTGGTATTCTTCTGCGAAACAGTCATGTCGCAGAAGGAGGCTGCGGAAAGGGAGCGGGAGATCTCTTCCACTCACCCTGACTCGACTTGAGTCTACGAATCGCCCATTATTAAATTAGCTTCGTGCAAAACGCCCAGAGAAAAAAACATGTTATTTAAAAGTGTCAATTCGACGCGGTGGTATTCTTCTGTGAAACAGTCATGTCGCAGAAGGAGGCTGCGGAAAGGGAGCGGGAGATCTCTTCCACTCACCCTGACTCGACTTGAGTCTACGAATCGCCCATTATTAAATTAGCTTCGTGCAAAACGCCCAGAGAAAAAAACATGTTATTTAAAAGTGTCAATTCGTCCGTTTCGGGCGAGTAAATTCGCCCGAACAAACCAATAAGCCGATTTTGTGGGTGACCTAATGAATAGTAAAATAGGTAAACTGTAAACCACACATGATACATTTTATTTATATATTTGTGAGAGAATTTATATGTGAAGTATCAGTAATAAACTATAGGTACTAATACCTATAATTATAAACTGCGTTGCAGCTTCACGCTGATGAAATTGGTTTCCAGTGAAACTAGCTCCAGTGAATGACAGTTGTGATTTGAATATACAGTTAGATATTTATATTTACATATATAGCAAATAGATATTTCACCATTGCGAGGCGGAGGGAGCCTCCTTGAAGCCCTTAACTGACACGGCGCTGTCTCACGGCAACGGTTGCCAGGGCTCAGCTGCGCCAAAATTTAATACGGCGGCGCGGTGCCGCAGGCCGCCAGCGTGACTGCGCCGCTGTCACCGTGCTTCCGGCAAGATTAGTGTCAATTTTTTTTAAGTCATATTTGTTATGTTTATTTTATTTAAGCTTTTTAACTTCTTTTACGTGTAATTTATAAGGAAAATCGTGTAACTATTTATGTTGAACAACAACGACAGTAGTGACGCCGTACGAAGCGCCAGTCAACCTGCCAAATCGCTGGATGGCCTAGTGAGATGCCCTCTTTGTTCCCAAGCACGCTTTTTTAAGGGTGACCGAGGCTTGAAGGTACATTTGGGTAAGAAACACAAACCCCAAAATGTGCCTTCATCATGCCCTACAATACCCACTTACCTAACACCTGATTCACCTGCTCAACCCTTTTGGAAAACCCTTGCAAAATTAAAAAGTTCAACTCCAGTTTTGAAGAGAGTTCCTCGTGGCGCGAGGCCATCCGTGGCTGCATGTTTAGCGCGTTGTGTCCGCCTTGTCACCCGAGAGAACTCTCAGAGTGCTTGGGAGCAATTACTCACCTTCCCGTTTAGAATTCTACATGTACAAAAAAATTTGGAAAATAAAAAAACGTTAACAACACAAATCAAAGATAACTATAACATTTCGGCCCAAAGTTTCGACCCTAAATTAACAGCGCACCTCCCCCAAAGAGGTTTATTGCACCATGTTGGAGTCTAAACTAGCCGAGGGTGATATCAGAGGTGCAGCTAGGATCATCTTTAGCAGCGATGTGGTTGCGCCGTACTCTCCAGAGACACTCACAGCTCTGGAGAGCAAACACCCCGCCCCGGCAGATGACCTCTCCTTCCCTGACCCACCCGATCCAGATTCCAACTTACTTGAAATTACAGCTCAACAAGTATGTGCGGCCGTGGGCTCCTTTCGAAGTGGCTCCGCCGGCGGCCTCGACGGCTTGGCACCTCAACATTTGAAGGACCTAATGTGTTCAGGCGCCGGGGAGGCTGGTGAGTCTCTTTTGAAGGAGCTGACGGCCCTCATTTATCTCATGATCTCCGGCAATGTGAACGAAGCCGTCGTTGATATCTTGTATGGGGCAAATCTATGTGCCCTACGCAAGAAGGATGGCGGTATTCGTCCCATTGCCGTAGGTTCCACTTACCGCCGTATCGCAGCCAAAATTTGCTGTGCTTTTTACAGCGAAACATTGACCAGCAAATTCCAGCCCCTACAGCTGGGCTTCGGGTCTAAAGGGGGCTATGAGGCTGCGGTACACGCTTTATCCACTTACCTCAATAGCGGTAAAGGTGAGGTCATCCTTAAGGTTGACATTAAGAATGCTTTTAACTCCGTTAACAGAGACACCTTGTTGACAGAAGTTCAAAAAGAAATACCCAAAATTTACAGTTTTCTCTATCAATGTTACAGGCACCCATCTAAATTACTTTATAAAGACAACCTTTTGAGATCAGCCGTTGGATGTCAACAGGGTGACCCTCTTGGGCCAGTCATTTTTAGTTTGGCAATAAATCCAATTATTCGACAGCTAAATTCTGAATTCAACGTATGGTATTTGGATGACGGAACCCTAGGAGGTGATGTAGACACAGTCTTAAAAGATTTAACTTTTTTAAAAGCAAAATTCAGTTCCATTGGCCTAGACCTTAACCTTTCAAAATGTGAAATTTATCTTCCCCAAACCACTGACAGACAGACTACCATAACAAAATTTAACACATTAGCACCAAATATCAAAATTACGGAAAGAAATTTTCTTCACCTCCTGGGGTCCCCAATTTTTGACGAATCCTTTCCAGCGTTCATTGAGGAGAAAATACAAAATTTTAATGATGTCTCGGAAAGACTTTTCAAAATTAACATTCATTCGGCTTTCACACTTATTCGATACTGTTGCTTTGGACCAAAATTTACATATAGCCTTCGCTCCTCCCATCTATGGAAGCACCCACAACTTTTAGAAAAAGTAGACCAAATTATTAGAAACACACTAACTTCGATCCTTAATGTGGCTCTGGACGACCGAGCGTGGCAGCAAGCCACACTACCCATTCACCTGGGTGGTCTCGGCGTCCGCAAAATTTCAAGTATAAGTTTACCGGCCTTCATCTCCTCGGTTCACAGTACTGATAAATTAACCAGGAACATTTTATCTTCCTCACTGGTTGATTTTGAGGTACCGTGGTTTACCGACGCGTTGAACGCTTGGAAAATGGCTTGTCCCAATATGTATTTGCCAGACAACCCAACCTCCCAGAGACGTGGGACGTGCCGCTCTGCAGTATTATATGGAATACCCTGATAAATACATCACTTAATACTGCTGAGCGTGCTCGTCTGCTGGCTGTGAGAGAGTGTGAGTCTGGCTTGTGGCTTCAGGCGCTCCCGTCATCTACCATAGGCACTATGATGGATGACTCATCGTTTCGGCTCGCTACGTGTCTCCGCTTGGGCGCACCTTGTGTTGCTCCGCATCGGTGTCACTGCGGTGAAGCCGTCGACAGTCTTGGACACCATGGACTGTCCTGCTGCAGGAGCGCAGGTCGCATAGCACGGCACGGCAGCATCAACGATATTATTCGTCGAGCCCTTGTCACCGCCGGCGTACCAGCGGTATTAGAACCAAATGGATTGGTACGTGACGATGGGAAGAGACCAGATGGTATGACGTTGTTGCCTTGGAAGGTGGGTAGGCCTCTGGTGTGGGACGCAACCTGTGTCGACACCCTTGCGCCATCTCATGTTCCAAGCACGGCTGGCTGTGCTGGCGCCGCTGCTGCAGTTGCTGAGACCCTCAAGTGGCGCAAATACTGCAACCTTATAGGAAACTACAGTTTTGAGCCGTTTGGGGTCGAAACGCTCGGGACATGGGGCCCAAATGCGCGTAACCTTTTTAAGGAAATCTCTCGCCGATTGATCGACACTTCACGTGACCAGAGGGCTGGCTCGTTCTTTGGCCAAAGAATTAGCATTGCCATTCAACGTGGCAATGCTGCCAGTCTTCTGGGCACGTTTCCGGATGACAGCGATGCGGACGAATACTTTGACGCCTAAGTGTCCTTTTGTTTTTTGTATTAATTTGTATATATAGTTAGTAATTTAATTTAGTGTCTACCTAGTGTAAATAGTTAGTAGCATCAATATTGTATATTTACAAAATGGTTTAGTATTAACATTGTAGTTGAAAAACACGTTCTCTCATACATCGATATATGCCACAGTCAATTCTCCAACTGCAAATTTAAGTTGGTTGAATATTACTCGTTAACTTGTAAAGTCCACTTATCCCCACATTACGTGCAAGTGAGGTACCCTAAAAAAAGCGGGCAGGGGGAGGACACTTGACTCTAACAAAAATTAGCACTTTAATGCGTAATATTACGCAAGCGAATCCTTGAATCGAAAAGTGGTGTTCACAGCCGCAATATTTTTGAACGGCCTATCACATCATGGGGTAGACGAGAAAAAAAAATTCATCCCCACATTACGTGCAAGGGAGGTTTCCTAAAAACATTTTTTTCAAGATTTTAGCACTTTGTCGGCGTGACTAATATGTATACCTATGCCAAATCACAGCTTTCTAGTACTAAGCGTCTCTGAGCTACAGCGGGGACAGACAGACAGACGGCCATGGTGAAACTATAAGGGTTCGGAGCCCTAAAAAGGTGTTCATCGGGGCTCAACCCTGAGCCCGCTACTATTCAACCTGGTAATGGACTATATCACTTCAAACATACAAAAACCAGCACCATGGTCACTACTATATACATATGATGTAGTTCTTATAGCCGAATCGTTGGCAGAAACGTAATCAAACCTGGCGGCAAGGCAGGAGTCCTTGGAGAGGAGAGGATTGAGAGTCAGTAGACACTTCTGTCTACTGACTCTCAATCCTCAACCGAGGCCCCAAATCAATTGGGCCAGGTAAAAGAACAGTATGAAGTTTCTAGAGTTTTTTTTTGCAATTTAATTTTATGCATGTTTCTCAATTAAACTAAGTTGAAATAAATGAAAAATATTATCTTTTAAAATTACGTTAATTGCAAATATTGTTCAGGTTCATGCTAAAAATCGTGCTGGTGATTATTATCCGATTCCCTGAAAGGTAAATGCAACCATTATATTGAATAACTAGAAAACAGATCGATATGTTGTGGCGCCTCGCGCCTGTGTCATAGTATACCTATTTCTTTAAAACGAAACCTTTGTTTCCATCCCACTATTGGGCAAAAGCCTGCTCTCTTGATTTCTAGATATTTTGAACTGAATTAACTTATCCAGGTTCAATCTGAATTATTTATCTTTTACTTGGTCTGCCACAACGCTCAATCATAGGAACTTAGACAACAGTCTTGTCTTTACAATTGAAAACATTTTAACAAATATAAGTTTTTGGAAAAACTTTAATACACCCAGATAAAGTTAAGTTTACGCTATAACTTAAATATTTTATAAATTTCTTAATAGTGCTACTCATTCTGAAATTAACTTAATTTGCACTAGTTAGGTATAACGTTGTTATTAAGTGTTTAAGTAAAAGTAACACGAATATGGTATAGTTCAAAGTACTACGTATACCATATTCAAATCCTTGTTTCCACTTTCTTTACCTGCCTTCATGGCTATCTGCATCCGAATTGCGTAACACAATCAATCAGGTGGTAGGTTCGAACCCAGACAGGCACTTTGTGTAAATGATTTCATCACCACTGCTCTCAAAACGGCATGTCCTAGAACCAAAAATTCGAAGACATGTGACATCTACCAACCCGCACTGGGTCCGTGTGGTAGATTACTGCTCACTCCCTCTCACAGAGAGGTGGCCTGTCCCATCATTGGGAACATAACAGGCTGATTATGCTATCAATCAAGAGCAGTGGTAGCGCAGTGATAACGACCGTGACTTAAGAGTTGTAGGTCATAGGTTCGAACTCTGACAGGCGCTTTACTTTGTGTAAATTATTTCATCACCACTGCTCTCAAAACGGCATGTCCTAGAACCAAAAATTCGAAGACATGTGACATCTACCAACCCGCACTGGGTCCGTGTGGTAGATTACGGCCCACTCCCTCTCACAGAGAGGTGGCCTGTCCCATCATTGGGAACATAACAGGCTGATTATGCTATCAATCAAGAGCAGTGGTGGCGCAGTGATAACGACCGCGACTTAAGAGTTGTAGGTCATAGGTTCGAACTCTGACAGGCGCTTTACTTTGTGTAAATTATTTCATCACCACTGCTCTCAAAACGGTGAAGGAAAACATCGTGAGGAAATAGGCATTTCCTAGAACCAAAAATTCGAAGAGAAATGTGACATCAACCAATCCGCACTGGGCCCGCGTGGTGGATTACGGCCCACTCCCTCTCACAGAGAGGCATGTGTAACATTATAGGCTGATTAGATTATGCTATCAATCAGAATCTGAATGATTTTGAAGTATATTTTAGCTAATCCATTGCTCCATATGTTCGAAAAATTTTTCTTCTCAACAACGCAATGATGATGTTGTTGAACTGACAAAATTAAACCCATTTGCTACAGTTAATGTGTTACGCAATTACCCCTCTGAGTAGTTTTCAGTTCAAGGTCATCAAGGATAATTTTAACGACAAAACACAAGTCTACATATTTTGTCAATTCATGATTTGTCATTCAAAAAGACACGATTTTTCTTTAAGAGGCTGACAACAGCTAAAGCGCGGTCACTATCGGACTGCATAGAAAAGAAAGAGAAGCAGAAGAAGAAGAAAGAGAACCTCATCTAGTTTTAAAAAATATGTTTGACGTGTAAAAGTGTTTGTAAAAACCTACTTAAAGAAATAAAATCATTTATCATTTAAGCGCGATGACACAACGCTGGTAATTTATTGCAAAATATGAAGCAATTATCTATTTACAAAAAATCTATTGATTGGAGAAAAAAATTAAAACACCATTATGCTAATATGTTGCTTGTAGAATAATATGTCATAAAATTAGAATAATTGCATGTATATATTAGTATGGTTTTTAATCGTTAAAAGATTTTTTTCGAGGTATCTTCGTGATTTTTTCTATATCAAATTAGTTTTATTATGTTTTAAACACACTATCTATCTAGCATATATCGTGAAGAATATCATATATTTTACTCATTTTGTTTACTGCAGTGGATAATATACTTGCGCATTATAAAACTTACAAAATTTGCGTTTAGGTCCTGTAGTCCCCTTAAAATAATCTCATAAATCCATTTGCAATTTCTCAAGACAGTCTATCACTTTAACATTTACATGATTAGTAGGAACAACATTCAATTCCTAGTAAACACACACATAAACAAACCGGAGGCCTATCACTTATTTTTAGTATCAGCGACAATTCTAGGCTTTTAGGTGAAGGAGACGTGACGTAGAGGACTGGCACCATAGATGAAATATTCAGCAACTACCCTCAGTAACTGTGTCACCTGTGCACGGTATGACCTGACGCTGACGTCTGACGTAGGTAGGGTATAAAAATATAGAAAAGGGACTTGATGTGACGTCATTATATTTTGTTAACGTGGGGGTTTTTAATAATAATAATAATAACAATAATCTTCCCTGTTGCCTGAAATAAATAATAATCCTTTATTTCAGGCAACTAAGGCCCATAAAAAACACAATACATAAATAAGTATAAAAACTATGACTATAAACTAATACATATTTTCTATAATAAATTTAAAAACTACTGCACACGAAGTGACGGCGTCGTGTTACGCTGCGAGGTGTCGCGTAGCCGACCGCGGAAACGCCGATACAGCACATCTTTCGGCCAAAACTCTTCCTTGAGGAAGGTCACCAAATGATGAGTCGGAACACGCACTACAAACGACTTGAAATTGGTGTTATGGCGCGCCTCCAACTTCTCCACTCTCAAGGTCCAGTTGGTCTTCACCCGTATGTACTCTACGATGTCCTCAGTCTTCGTAGAGTGGTGCAAACGGGACACGTACAACTGCGTCGTCGTTACTGCAGGACGTAGCAGCATGTTAATACCTGCAGGCGCTGTCCCACACTGGTTGCGATAAGTAGGCTTCCTCTTCTTTCTCTCCACCTTGATGTAGCCGTCCTCATCGCATGTGCGTTTGCGTCATGGCGTGTTTTTGATGTTGATCAGCTGTTTTGTGCAAGTAACTCGTGTTCTAATAATATATTAAAATATAAATACATGTAAGACCTAGCCATTTTTAGGGTTTTTAGTTAACAAGGAACCTTTATAGTTTCGCAATGTCCGTCTGTCTGTCTGTCTGTCTGTCCTCAGCTTAGCTCAGAGACTCTTAATAGTAGAAAGCTGTTATTTGGCATGGCTATACTTGTAAACCACGCCGACAAAGTAGTATAATAAAATCCTGAAAACAAATTATTCGGATACCTGCCTTACACGTAAAATGGGAATGATATTTTATTTTCTCGTCCATCCCATGGTGTGGGGTATCGTTGAATAGATCGGGTCTGTAAAAAACATTTTTCGATTCGGTTTGCGTAATATGAAGCTTTAAAGTGCAAATTTTTGTTAGAGTCAAGTGTGTCCCCCCCAGCCAGCCAGACCAGCTACGAGTAGATGGTTGTTTTGGATATGTGAAAAAATTCATGGCAGTAGTATTTATAACGAAATTAAAAGGAAAACTATCGCGGCTAAGTAGGCTCTAAAATTTAACGAGTAATAGTCACCTAACTTACATTTGCAGTTGGAGAATTGACCGTGACGTACTATAACGATGCGTGGGAGAATATGTTTTTCAACCACAAGACCCAACTGACCAAAATAGGCTTCGCTTAAGAAAAAAAAATGCCATATCTGTATAGTTTGTGGTAGCGGAAAAAATATATATTCATTTTGAACATATTTCCCAGAACTTGGTTGTTACCAAAACACGTTTTGAAAAAAAAATCTCGATACAAACTAACGTTAAACTAACCTCTTACCTTGAGTTCTAATCCAAAATATCTGTATTAAATATCAACATACGTTACGTATTTAATTAATAACAAGAACGTCATATTTGAATGCAGAACTTGGTTGTTTTTTATTTTCGATTACTCAACTCAATTTTGAGTAAATAGATAATTGCTTCATATTTTGCAATAAATTACAAACGTTGTGTCATCCCGCTTCTCTTTCTTTTCTATGCAATCTGATTGTGACCGCGGTTTAGGTGTTGTCAGCGTCTTAAGTTTGTTTTTGAGATAAATTCATCCTAACTACAGAACCCTTCATTGTGCTGTTTCTAATCTTCGACCAATTAATTTTATAGCGTGTAATGTCTGTTTCCAAATATCTTTTCTCGTCCGTGATGTGTGTACGTAATATTACGTGTATCATTTTAGTTAGTTGGTAATTAATACAATTTCTTTTCGCGCCTTATCTTCTGTTGTATAAAACCATTAAATTATCGTTGCACAAAATATGTTTGCAAATTGCAATATTTAATAAAAAATTGCAGCTGGGTTCAACCTTTTTGCTTAATCAACGCAAAAAGGCCCACGTGTTTCCATACCATACCTATGTATATTGATAGTTCCCAGATTTCACTATATGAAAGCGATGGCTTTCTTCCAAATCTTTTCTTTCAAATCCTTTGCAAGATGATGATCTTGCAAAGGATTTGTTCCGAAAAGGTTGCGGGCGGCAGAGGTCAATCGTTCCTCATGGGACACGTCCTTTTACGGTTAAGGGAGTACTTACTGGATGAGACTTCCTTTAAGTAAAACAGGCTACCCTCAATAAGCCTATGAAAGTCTAGAATGGAAAGCAGGTAGGCTTTTTAGGGTTCCGTAGTAAACAAGGAACCCTTATAGTTTCGCCATGTCCGTCTGTCTGTCTGTCTGTCTGTCCCCGCTGTAGCTCAGAGACGCTTAGTGCTAGAAAGCTGAAATTTGGCATAGGTATACATATTATTCACGCCGACAAAGTGCTAAAATTAAATTAGATAAAAAAGGGTAGGTACCTCCCTTGCACGTAATGTGGGGATGATATTTTTTTTCTCGTCTACCCCATAGTGTGGGGTATCGTTGACAGGCCGTTCATATTGTGGGTCTGTGAACACCACTTTTCGATTCAAGGATACTCTTGCGTAATATTAAGCATTAAGACGCTGACAACACCTAAACCGCGGTCACTGTCAAATTCCATAGAAAAGAAAGAGAAGCACGATGACACAAAGCTTGTAATTTATTGCAAAATATGAAGTAATTATCTATTTACTCAAAATTGAGTTGAGTAATCAAAAATAAAAAACAACCAAGTTCTGCATTCAAATAAGATGCTCTTGTTATTAATTAAATACGTAACGTATGATGATATTTGATACAGATATTTTGGATTAGAACTCAAAGTAAGAGGTTAGTTTAACGTTACTTTGTATCGAGATTTTGTTTACAAAACGTGTTTTGGTAACAACCAAGTTCTGGGAAATATGTTCAAAATTAATATATATTTTTTCCGCTACCACAAACTATACAGATTTGGCATTTTTGTTTCTTAAGCGAAGCCTATTTTGGTCAATTGGGTCTTGTCAGCGCCTTAAAGTGCTAACATTTGTTAGAGTCAAGTGTGTGTCCCCCTGCCAGCTAAATGGTTGTTTATGGAGATGTAAAAGAAATCGTGGCAATAGTAAATATAATGAAATTAAAATGAACACTATCCCGGCTAAGTGTGCTTTACAAGTTAACGAGTAAAAGTCGACCAACTTAAATTTGCAGTTGGAGAATTGGCCGTGGTATATATCGATTTATGGGAGAACATGTTTTCCATGTCCGACACGCACTTGTCCAATTTTTTTATTAATTAGTTTCATGTCTTGTCCAGTATTATGTCTTGTATTAATTTCTAGCAGCAAAAGTCCCCCGCTTTTGGGAGCAGTGGTGACTCAGTGGTAACGGCCCCGACTTACGTATTGTAGGTCGTGGGTTCGAACCCGGATAGGCGCTTTACTTTATGTTAATAATTTCATCACCAATGCTCTCAAAACGGTGAAGGAAAACATCGTAAGGAAACCAATGTCCTAGAACCAAAAATTCAAAGACATGTGACATCTACCAACCCGCACTGGGCCGCGTGGTGGATTAGGTACGGCCCACTCCCTCTCATAGAAAGGAGGCCTGTGTCCCAGCAGTGGGAACATTGTAGGTTGATTATGAATCATTTCTAGCATTTTTGTTTTGGATGGGGAATTATCAAATAACTTCTCCCGCTCTGGGCGGAGCGGGAGGGTGTGTCAGACTCTTACTGACTAAAACCCACCCGTGTTCCTTCCGTTGCCTTTGTGTTGCCAGAGGCCACGGTATCCCTTTCGGACTTTCCCGCGATTGATTTCTACCCTAAACTCTGATTTTTTATTTGCTAGATCACAACTACAGCTGCGATCGACCTGTTGTTAAAAATAACACGATAAATAATTAATATTACGAAGACAACTAGACAAGGGTAAAGGCCCTCCTGCAGAGAATGATTCAGTGGTCGTTGGTGAGAGTCAATTGGTAACTAAATTATTTACTAGGTTATTTCTAAGTCGACTCCAAACGCCATTTTTGTCTAACAAATTAATCAATCAATTAATAAAACAGAGTCTATTTTGTTTGAGGAGAAACTTGCAGATTTAAAAAGTAACGGCTAGCATCTGTTAAATAGAATGATATTACCGACCTACAAATATTAAATAAAACATTTGGAGGTCGGTATTAATATATCAACCTAATAAAAACCTTGAATTTATTAATTCACTGGCAGACAACGCATAGCAAGAACCCCTTTTTTTGGGGGGAAATAATCAAATAATTTCTCCCGCTATGGGCGGAGCGGGAGGGTGTGTCAGACTCTTACTGACTAAAACCCACCCGTATTCCATCCGTTGCCTGTGTTGCCAGGGGCAGCAAGAACCCCTGGGTTGAAATTTGCACAAGAGTTCCTTAAATAATTAAGGTAAGCGAGGATTTTTGAAAATTCATTCGCTTAAAGGAGTTACAAGGGGATAAAAGTTTGTGTGATGAAATGACGAATCGTTATTTTTGCCGATGGGTTTCCCATCGGGCACACGATGTGCCCACAACTTAATAAAGAACGTTGCTTTGTAATATTGGTCGTGGTGGTCTTATTTACCTCGACAAAGACAGTAGGCATTATGAATTCCGAATAGGAACTGAAGCTATGTCTAATTAAAGTGCACAATTCGCATTCATTCGTCTGCTTGCATAACACCTAAACATTAAAATAAATTATGTAACAAAAGCATTTGGAGGCTCAATTCTAGGTAAATTAAACTTTGTGGCTTATCTGATATCAGACGCATCACTCGAATGAATCATTTTTATTTTATTCTGCTTAAGTTTACACGACCAAATTACATTATAATAAAAATGAACGTTCATCTGCTCCTTTCATTTCATTTTTCAATCACAGGCATTACGGATTCCGAATAGGAACTGAAGCAATGTCTAACTTAAGTCTATCTTCGACAATAGTCCGCTTGCATAACAGCTAAACAATAAAATAAATTAATGATGTGACAAAAGCTTTTGGAGGCTCGTTTCTGTCTATGTAAATTAAACTTTTCGGCTTAGCTGATATCAGACACCTCACTCGGTTGAATGTTCATTTTTATTTAATTCCACGTTCAAACGACACCGACCAAATTACATAGGAATGAACGTTCATCTGCTCATTTAATTTTTCGATCATTCGGTAGGCGAGTGAAAGATGTCGAGTGCCGAAATCCAACACCGTTGCGCGTTGGTCGGTTCAATAATGAATTAATTTTCACGTTTGATTAATTTTGCGTACAATGTTATCACTTCGAGTGGAAGATGCCGAATGAATGACGAAAATGAACAAATGGTGAAGACTGTTATCTGCGTAAAGGAAAGTGAGTTTTCTAGTCGTTTTCTACGAATACACAGCTACGTTCTTAAACTTTTTGTATGCAGTTTCACGGTCAAATCAATTGGTAGCTGAGGGAAGATTTGCAAATCACATAACTACAGGTATTCTTTGAATTCCTAGAAAAGCCGGCTTAAAAACATATGCATTTGTGTTTGTGAACTTTTAATGATTCATGCTGATATTAAAAAAAAAACTTTTTACAAAAAAACACTACAAAGTGAAAAATAACTTTAATTTTGGATGACGGTGTCTTTGGGTCTGTATTTTAGTTTTTTGCCAACGACTTCCGAAATTAAAGTTATTTTTCACTTTGTAGTGTTTTTTTGGAAGTCGGTTGTTTTTTTTTGGAAAAGGTTTTATTTTTCACTTTTTAGTGGGTCAGTTTGTAATTCATCTAAGTTACAATAGCCTAATGTCAACTGCTCATCACCTTTTACAAAATAGTGCTTTTCTTGATGCAGGGACGTTAATTGTTAAGGAGTTCTCCTGGTAAGAACCAGGAGAACTGCCACTCACCATACGCATTGTGAAGAGCATAAATGGCTTAGCAACCATATTAAAGTACCTAATCGAATCGCAGCTCATTAAATACTTCTTATTAGTAGTTCCGGTGGCCATCTGTGGTCTTCACCATCAATTCCACTCCACCAAATAGTGCTTTCCAAGAGCAAAAGAACAAGTTACTATAAAAAATACCTAAATCGCTATAGGTGAGCCTTTAAAATTTAAGGATTTTCCTCGATTTCCATGGGATCCCCTCATCAGATTATGACGTGATGACAATGGGACCACCTCGGGAGCATACACTTTCAAACAAAAAAAGAAATTTTTAAAATCGGTCCACAATTGACGGAGAAATCGGGGAACAAACATAAAAAAGCATATCGTCGGTGATATTCTGAAACCGCGGAACTAACAGTGTTTAAAACCGCGTAAGGTAGGTGCAGTGAATTTTACAGGAACGTGGAAAAACGTAATATTTACTAAACCACTTGACTTTCTATTGTTTAAACTTTTAAATTGTCAAATTCCTCTTAATATTGTAGGCATTAGTTTTGTAAAATATGTATTAATGAATTAGAAAATCCCAAATCTCGATTTTGCTACTTTTGTAAGTTCGCGGTTTTAAACACTGTTAGTTCCGCGGTTTCAGAATATCACCGACGATTTACCTATACGGTCGAATTGAGAAACCTCTTCCTTTTTTGAAGTCGGTTAAAAAAACAAACCGTACTTTACAACTAAGTACGCAAACAGACAGGAATCTGCTGGATGCGGGAAGCGCATAACCGGTCGAAGTGGAGGTGCTTGGGCAGGCCTATGTCCAGCCGTGGACGTCTTTCGGCTGAAATGACATACGCAAACAAAGACATGGGGAGCTACACACTTGTTGGGGTCGGCATGATTCGGCACAGCCGGGCGGCAAAATCGAAGTAAGTATAGATATACATATCGGCGGTTGAAATGTAATAAGGCATAAGCGACATTTTGATCGAAAATGAGTTATGAATGCCATCCTACTTAAAAATAGAGATTAAGTAGCATGGCATCCATAACTCATTTTCGACCAAAATGTCGCTTAAACCTTATTACCTTTTAACCATCGAATTATGTTTGGAAAAAAGCCGTTTGGTTTAAGTCGCATTGGTCCGAACCGACCCGAATATGTTTCAGACCGGCTTGTTGACCTGGATCAAGTGTGTAGCAACCCTAACTCCTGACCCTGTTCTGTAATATTTCATAGACAAAAGCCAGTCATAGTAAACATGCCGTGGGTGACGTGTTTGAAGAGACGATGAGTGACGTGATGGATGTACAATCGCTAGCACATTAAGTTACCACAAATAACAAAATTTTCTCATTAGATTTTGAACTTAAATATTAACACTTCAAGGTTTAAAATCATGTGGTAAAATTTAACAGTTTGTAGTAACTCGATGTGCGATCCAGTTGTACTATTCAGATAGCGACTAGCTTGCATTTAAAACAATGCATAATAATAAAAGCAAATAAAATTAAAATATTTGGTATTTGATACATCTTTCCTCTCGCTTTCTGTGGGAGTGATTTCGTTAAAGAGGACGGAAGTGTACAACAGGAAGTGATAGCTTGGGCATGGAATAAGTAAGTACTTTTAATAGCATGGAGTTAGTAAGTACTTTATAATAGCATGGAATTAGTGTACTCATGGAATTAGTAAGCACTATGTAGATTGTAAGTAGAGGGGGTCGAACTTCGACCAGACGGCGACCACTAGTAATTAATAATTAATCGAATAAATATTTCAAAATTTAACTTTTTTAAATTTTGAAGTTGCTGCTGCTCAGTTGCTTATTACCAAGGTGAGATGTCAGATGTAACACATCATATGCGACTACTGCAAGGCTGAGGCTACATTAGACCGAGACGCCACCTGCGACACATAAGCGATTAAAACAAATAAATGAATGCTCACGTATATGGCTACACCATACATCAAATATTACTAGCGATCTTTGATTTCTTTAAGACGCTGACAACACCTAAACCGCGGTCACTGTCAGATTGCATAAAAAAGAAAGAGAAGCGCGATGACACAACGCTTGTAATTTATTGCAAAATATGAAGCAATTATGTATTTACTCAAAATTGAGTTGAGTAATCGAAAATAAAAAACAACCAAGTTCTGCATTCAAATAAGACGTTCTTGTTATTAATTAAATATGTAACGTATGTTGATATTTAATACAGATATTTTCAATTAGAACTCAAGGTAAGAGGTTAGTTTAACGTTAGTTTGTATCCACATTTTTTTTTAAAAACGTGTTTTAGTAACAACCAAGTTCTGAGAAATATATTCAAAATTAACATATATTTTTTCCGCTACCACAAACTATACAGATTTGGCAATTTTTTTTCTTAAGAGAAGCCTATTTTGGTCAATTGGGTCTTGTCAGCGCCTTAAGCAATCGGAACAACATTACTGTAATCACGGCATCGGCTACATCAATATATCAGCGAAATTAGCCTGTGTAGCATGTGTACTGTAGCCACGTCATCGCCGAATATACGCCGGCTTTTCGCTTATAATATAGTCATACCATGTTTATCTCGTTTCGCTCTCTCAGTCGCATCGCAAATCGCTGCCTACTGTAGCCTCAGCCTCAGTCTCGTTCGTTTTTCTTGTTATTTATTTATTTGTGCACAATTTATTTCCATACGCATAGGTACCTACTGTCGACATTACAATACATAAGGCCGACAGTAAAAGTCACAATACGCTCCGAAGACACAGACTGTATCTGTTCTATTTATTTTGGATCGCATGACTATTGACCTATTTTTTTAATTTGCTATTAATGTTAATTGTTGATTTATTAATATTATTATTCTTTGTATTTTAATATTTTTTTATTTTGAAATCTTATTGTCTTTCAACCTAATTTGTACACCCGCCATGGTCAAACATGTTGAGCCAAAAACTACATTGTAACACCTTTATTAAGCATCACACCATGTACACTTGTTTTGGAAATAAATGAATCTGAATCTTAGCTATAATAGTGTTTTACCAAAATTGTTGTTATTAATTTCCAGTTATAATATTATTATTAGAATTGTCATAATATGTCAGTACATATTATCACAATTCATTAAACATTAGTATTATAATTCGCTTTAGTTTAGCGAATATTTAGCACATAGCATAATCGCATAATCAGCCTGTAAAGCCTTAAAACGTTTCAACTGCTCGGACACAGGCCTCCTCTCTGTGAGAAGGAGTGGGCCGTAAACCACCACGCGGGCCCAGTGCGGGTTGGTACGCCACATGTCACATATCTACGAATTTTCGGTTCTAGGACATGCCAGTTAGCTCACGATGTTTTCCTTCACCGTTTTGAAAGCAGTGGTGATGAAATAATTTACACAAAGTAAAGCGCCTGTCTGGGTTCGAACCTACAACTCGTAAGTCGCGGCCGTTTCCACTGAGCCACCAGTCACCACAGATCTAGCGAATATTTATGACACAATAATTATGTTTTTTTTTATCCTGACGAAAAGTTACCTTCATTCAACAAATGCCAGTGTATCATTAATCTCTATCTTGAGTATATCTAATATACCACATATTAAAAACTCTGTCTCTACATAGAGACAAAACAAACAGAGCAAACGTGACAAGCAAACATGTGACGTGTTTGTAGAGACGGCTGACGAGACGAGCTGAGGTTTAATTTATGTGTTTCGGTATTACTCTAGTTCTCTCTGCAACAATGCTGCAACGCGATAAAGAGAATGCTAGTGAAATAAGAATGAAAACAATGACTTGATACCACAAAAAAAACTGTAGTGTTTGTTTTGATACTTATGCAATTATCATTATTATATTGAAATAAATACTGCGCACAACGCTGACAACACCTAAACCACGATCACTTTCAGATTGCATAGAAAAGAAAGAGAAGCGCGATGATACAATGCTTGTAATTTATTGCAAAATATGAAGCAATTATCTATTTACTCAAAATTGAGTTGAGTAATCGAAAATAAAAAAAACAACCAGGTTCTGCATACAAATAAAACGTTCTTCAAAATCACAAATCAAAATCAAAAGTCATTTATTCAAACTAGGCTGAGAATCAGCACTTTTCGAACGTCAAAATTACATAAGACAGTCCCCCAAAACGCCCACCCTTCACCACTTCCTAGTGCTTTAGCTGGGAAGAAGAAGTGGTCAACAAACTCCCCAGCAGCACAGCTGTCTGTTCAGTTAGAGGGAAAAAAAATGGATTCTATACAACAGTATGCAAAACAATTTACATTACGTGCAACATAAAACATTAAATTATTAGCCATATGTCAGCTAGCACACCACTATACCAACAAAAAAAAAGAAAAGCAAAACACCGAAAACTATTAATTCTCAAGCAGAGATAAAAACGTAAACAGAACTTAATGCCCAAATAAAAGCCTCCAAGCATAAAAGGCGTGCCCGCTTACATATAGCTATAGCTGTAACAGTCACAAATGATGAACTAGGACCATCAAAGTAAAATAAATAAACAATTAATTACTAATAACAAAACAAAACAATGGTCAGCAAGACGACCAGCCACCACAAGCAGCACCCGTTCACGAGCATAACGCAAAAATCAGCCATTACCCCCCTCGCCATATTAGAGAGAAGGAGGTAACCCGACCCCCGACGCTACCGCAAGCAGTGACAACTAAGGGAGCATGACGAACTTGCTGCCGGTTGTAAGAATAATATAATCAGTTATCGAGGTCGCTAGCTAACCACATATTGCAATACAACTCAACAAAAAACATTGTAATGAGAAGATTATGTCAATAATAAACGAAAATAAAATTTAAAATAAATTGACTTATACAGTCAAATAAAATAAACAATTATATGAACTCATATAACCTGTCACTAAGTAGGCTAATTCTGGAGAAAGAACATAAACATTGTCTTGAGTTAATCACAGCGACCAACAATTCTTATCATTTAAATAGTCGTTGATAAGAATTGTTCTTGTTAATTAAATACGTAACGTATGTTGATATTTAATACAGATATTTTGGATTAGAACTCAAGGTAAGAGGTTAGTTTAACGTTAGTTTGTATCGAAATTTTTTTTCAAAACGTGTTTTGCTAACAACCAAGTTCTGGGAAATATGTCCAAAATTAACATGTATTTTTTCCACTACCACAAACTATACAGATTGGGCATTTTTTTTTTCTTAACAGAAGCCTATTTTGGCCAATTGGGTCTTGTCAGAGCCTTAATTAAAAACATAAACGAGCGATTTAGCTGTCAACGGGAAACGCGTTTAAGTTTTAAAGCCTTATAACGTTTCAACTGCTCGGACACAGGCCTCCTCTCTGTGAGAAAGAGTGGGCCGTAAACCACCACGCGGGCCCAGTGCGGGTTGGTACGCCACATGTCACATATCTACGAATTTTCGGTTCTAGGACATGCCAGTTAGCTCACGATGTTTTCCTTCACCGTTTTGAAAGCAGTGGTGATGAAATAATTTACACAAAGTAAAGCGCCTGTCTGGGTTCGAACCTACAACTCGTAAGTCGCGGCCGTTTCCACTGAGCCACCAGTCACCACAGATCTAGCGAATATTTACGACACAATAATTATGTTTTTTTTTTTATTCTGACGAACAATTACCTTCTTTCAACAAATGCCAGTGTATCATTAATCTCTATCTTGAGTATATCTAATATACCACATATTAAAAACTCTGTCTCTACATAGAGACAAAACAAACAGAGCAAACGTGACAAGCAAACGTGTGACGTGTTTGTAGAGACGGCTGACGAGACGAGCTGGCGTTTAATTTATGTGTTTCGGTATTACTCTAGTTCTCTCTGCAATAATGCTGCAACGCGATAAAGAGAATGCTAGTGAAATAAGAATGAAAACAATGACTTGATACCACAAAAAAAACTGTAGTCTTTGTTTTGATACTTATGCAATTATCATTATTATATTGAAATAAATACTGCGCACAACGCTGACAACATCTAAACCGCGATCACTGTCAGATTGCATAGAAAAGAAAGAGAAGCGCGATGACACAATGCTTGTAATTTATTGCAAAATATGAAGCAATTATCTATTTACTCAAAATTGAGTTGAGTAATCGAAAATAAAAAACAACCAGGTTCTGCATAAAAATAAGACGTTCTTGTTAATTAAATACGTAACGTATATTGATATTTAATACAGATATTTTGGATTAGAACTCAAGGTAAGAGGTTAGTTTAACGTTAGTTTGTATCGAAATCTTTTTTCAAAACGTGTTTTGCTAACAACCAAGTTCTGGGAAATATGTCCAAAATTAACATATATTTTTTCCACTACCACAAACTATACAGATTTGGCATTTTTTTTCTTAAGATAAGCCTATTTTGGCCAATTGGGTCTTGTCATAGCCTTAATTAAAAACATAAACGAGCAATTTAGCTATCAACGGGAAACGCGTTTAAAAGAATGGCATTTAGATTTAGATTACCACGTTGAATGATAATTCACTTTTACTATTTCTCTTTTGGCCTTGATTTACGCTTACAAACATACATACGTAAACTCACAACTTGCTTACGTCTGTTTAGATTACCTGGGGGGTAACCATCACCTCATAAAGCAGTATTATTATAATATTACTTCACAGTGGGAAAGTCATGGGGCTATACAGGACTTATAGCTCCATCTCTTTCTCACGCTGAAGTAATATTGAAATAATACTGCTATAAGAGATGATGGTTACCCCCCTGAGCTTCTACACGTTACATGATAGGCTCAGACTCATACTCAAAGCTACAGACAGATTACTCAAGTTGTCAGTGATAGAGGATCAAAGCTAGATGATGTAAACTAACACTTGTAACTAAAGTCGAATTATTAATAAACTGGAGTAATCTGACATGTGCTAGCTGTCACTTTTTGTAATATCACATCATCTTAAGTCGATGACAAGACCCAATTGATCAAAATTGACTTCTCTTAAAAAAAAATTGCTAAATCTGTATAATTAAATAACCCTCATATACTTATCCCCATTGACAATATCAATGGGGACTTGTGAACTTGTCTTCCACAAATCCCCATTGGGGTCTCATAAGGTTCATAATTTTGTTTTTATTTATTGATTTAGGATCTCCAACAGATGTACACAACATATGACACATAAATAAAGGGCAACATCAGGTATTAAGTAGGTGTACTCCTTCACTTATAGGAGACTACTTATAGCATGTAAAATAAAGTTAACAACTAAGCTTTTTTTTTTGGTGGGAAATTATCAAATAACTTCTCCCGCTCTGGACGGAGCGGGAGGGTGTGTCAGACTCTTACTGACTAAAACCCACCCGTGTTCCTTCCGTTGCCTTTGTTGCCAGGGGCCTCGGTATTCCTTCCGGACTTTCCCACGACCCCGGCAGGCATCGGCCCTAGCAGACCCCTACTCTTGTGCTGCCGACATCTCTTTGAGGCGCGCGTGGAACACAACGCATCGCCGACCCGAGCCTGGTCCTTATCACTTGCTCACCGTCCGCAAGCCCGCGCCGCGTGGTGGCCGGAAATCCGCCTGGGATTCCCGACGCCCAAGGCGTCTCCTGCGGCGGCTAAGGGCGAGAGGGCGCGCGCGATATGCCTTTCCCTCAACCGTCCCGTCTCCTCCTCGAGCATTACTGCTTCGCAGAAGGAAGTGACGACTGCCCATGCCCTCTCGCTCCGTACAAGGCCTGGACCAGAGCCAGACGCGAGAGATCTCCGCCACCTATCGCCTCCACGAGGACACGGTGGTACTCTGCCCACGGCGGGCAGACCTCCACCGTATGCTCCACCGTGTCCTCCGGGCGATCCACACAGTGGTGACACCCGGGCGTTTCCTCCCGTCTTATCCGACAGAGGAACCTCTCGAAGCTAACAACAAAGCTAACAAAGTTAAAATATTAATTGGTCAAGGGCAGCTAATGACACACAATTTATTTTCTATTGTTTATTAAAAGTAAAAGTTGGAAACAGTTAATACATCTTTAATGGACATAAAAAAGAGGAAAATAAAACATTAGAGATACTTATTAAATCTATTAAACATTTCTTTTATTTAGACAGAGACTCGCAGATGTTAAATTTGTAGTTTTAGCTAACATTGCTTACAAAGTCTTGGCACAGGCAGCGGCGTAATGACCGAGGTAACTTTTTGAGCCAGGGATATAAAATAAATTGTATGTGTTATGCCTGGGAATCCGAGTCAGAATTTAAATCTTTAATGAACTCAAAAATTCACTGCAATTTATAGTTCCACTCAATATTTTGTTAAGGATGACACAGTCCAGTTTGTTCCTACGACTGGTTAGTGTATCTATATGGTAGTGTTTCAACCTGTCAGTGTAGCTAGTGAGTTGTTTAACGAAGTGATCTCCGTAGTACAGATGGTAAAGGAACCGCTTCTGGACACTCTCTAATCGCTTGGAGTAAACCTCCTAATGCGGATTCCAAACCACGAAACTATATTCTAGAATTGGACGGACTAAAATGTTGAAAAGCTTTATTTTTGTAGCGGGTCTTTTAAATTCCTTACTATTTCGCAAACCAAATCCCAGTACCTTGAAATGTCTTGAGACAATATTCAGAATGTGGACATCGAACTTTAGGGCTTGATCGAGTTGAACTTCCAGTTCGCGAATTTGGTCAGTTTCTTTACTTCAATTCCCTCTACGCAGTATTTGTTCTCAACCGCTTTTTTAATTCAAGTGAACTGGATGCAGTGACATTTACTGATATTTAAAAGCATTTTGTTTACTTTGAACCAGTCTACAAGTCTGTTGATGTCGTCCTGTACCATTTTGGAGTCTAAGTTACTCTGAATTGGCTTCATTGTCTTTAAATCGTCCGCAAACAAATAAAACGGCAGTGTTTGAAGCACTCAGTCCCTCACTTATGTAATTAATTAAAACATTCAAAAGAATCGGACCCAAATGCAATACTTGTGGGATTCCAGAGATTGCTAGATAGATTTCAGAGAAATGAATGTTCACTACCACTTTTGATTCTCTCCTTTCTAGGTAAGATTTAAACCACTCTATCTATGCTCTACCCACACCCAGTTGAGGCATTTTATTAATAAGAAGGCCCACTCTTTTTCTTCCACTTTATCAAATGCCTTGCTAAAATCAGTATAGATTGCGTCCACTGGAATATGATTGTCAAGGCACTTAGACAAAGACCACGTGAAACATAGTACGTTAGTATTGGTCGATCAATATTTAACGAAGCGATGCTGATATTTAGTAATGTGTTCTTTAAGGTACCACATCAGATTTTTGATGATAGGGATTTGTGGAAAAAAATCACAAATCCCCATTATTTTAAAAATAAAATACAAACAACATAATTATTATAAACTAATCACGAAGTCTTTATTTCTTATGGAGGTAAGGAATCATTTATTATTTTTATAATCAAACAAATTTAAAGTAATGGCTAAGTGTTAAATATATTAGCTAAAATAATGAAATCACAGTCTAAACTTTACTACTTACAAATAACCTTTTAGAGATAAACTTTTAAATTACCTTATGGTTAATTTGGGATTTATTATTTTATAACTTTCGTTTACCTATGGTAATTGAGTCTTTACCTGAGTCTAGTGGCGCCACTGTAATTAAAAATGTATATCACGTGAATAAAAATGCATAATAAATCAAATCTATTACAGAGTGAAAGATCCAAATACCTTCGTAGATTTTAAGACGCCCACAGCTTTAAGATTCCCGCAGACAGGCGAGACGCGACGGTGTGCCGCGGTTGTGGTAGATCAATGAAGTTTTCATAGAAATTGTTCTACTAGAGACACGTCGTCGAGCTGCTCCCGCGTCGCGCTGTCGCGTGACAGCGCCACGCGGGAGCAAATATGATAAAATAGTTTTATATATATTTTTTTTTAAATATTATATTTGTGTATGGGATGCCTCAAGAAAAGTGGACGGGATTTTTTTTAACATTCACGAGATATTAATTATTAACAAAAGTGGCCCCACTGGATCTAGGTATGACTCTTAACCTAAAAAAAAATCATTTGAATCGATACCCCATGTAGTTATCATACGAGGGCGATACTTAAACTTTTTAGAACAAGCCACTTGTAAACGATATAATAAAAAAAACAGTTCAAATTTTGAAAATGGAACTGCCAATATTATTGTGTATGTATTATATTAATATGTCATTTGAATTTTTTTTTGGCATCGCACGGTTTGTGCATTTAGCCAATGTCACGTTTAGTGTCATTTGTTTAAGATTTGGCGGCAAATTGAAAATTGTCTGTGTCACGTCAGCATGAATTTAACACGAGAAAATTTTACATAATATTTTGTACAATGTTTTTTTATGACTTTCGATGTCATTTAAATCAACAAGAAAGTTATGATAAACTTCGATTGGCCTTTCACGATGAAGCCCCATCTCGTGCCACTGTTTAGAACTGTTCTATTGAGTTTAAACTACTAATCGCACTAATCTCACCGATGATCTGCGTGAGGGACGGCCTTCTACGGCGACGACTGAAGATAACATCAGTGTTGTGCGGCGTATGATAGGGACTGACCAAAAGAGTGACTTATCAGCAGATTCGGACAAGCTTAGGCATCGGTATGAGTCAAGTGCACAAAATGCTCCATGAACATTTAGCGGTCAGGAAGCTTTGTGACCGGTGGATAGGTACCTCATAATTTGACAGAGGCCCAAAAACTCCGTCGTGTTGATTGGTGTCGTGAAATGGTTCAAAGATTTAACGACAGTCGAAGTGTTCGACATACTTACGGGTGACGAAAGCTGGATGTATTGTTATGATCCTGAAACTAAGAGACAGTCTGTTGTCTGGGTGTTTCCTTCCGAGGAGTTGCCAACTAAAGTGAAGAGAGGTCGAAGCGTGGGAAAAAAGATGTTGGCCTCGTTTTTCGGAAGGACAGGTCATTACGCAATAATTGTTTTAGAGGATCGAAAAACAGTTACTGCAGAGTGGTATACTAACAATTGTTTGCCACTTGTTTTGGAAAAAGTTCGGGAGAAACGACCTCGCAGTGGAATCCTCCTTCACCACGACAACGCCTCGTCGCACACTGTCAAGCAAACAATCGACTACTTGGCGACGTCAGACGTGGAATTCCTAGGTCACCCGCCCTATAGCCCCGACCTCGCACCTTGCGAGTTTTATTTATTTCCTAAAATAAAAGAAAAACTTTGAGGAAAACGTTTTATGGACGCCGAGGAAGCAGTGGCAGTGGCGTTTCAAAATGCCGTCGAAGAGATCCCTAAAGACGAGTGGGTAAAGTGCTTTTTTCAGTGGTTCCATCTGATGCAGCGATGTATTGATGTAAATGGACACAATTTTGAAAAGATATAATAAAACTAATAACTTGCTAGTTTGTTCAGTTTTTGGTTTTCTAATAACTTTCAGTGTCACCCTCGTATTGTGTATTCAAATGAATGTATCAGTGAATATACGATATACACCTACTTGCAATTTTTATTGATTTGCATAATAAAATTATTGATTTAAACATTTCAAAGCAAAAATAAATTCTTGTGAGAACTTTTAAATTTTACCAAGTGTATGCAGCACGTGACCGTATATCAATGAAATTACGGGTAGCCTTTGTAGCCAACCTGTCAGACATCATTTAAAATATGTTCCACAATATTTTGCATAATATATCGCAATATTTGCACTATGTAAACATTTACAGGCTTACAGAATTTGAATGTCGTGATTACGTGGAGGCAAGGGGCTCTCTTTCTCAAGCGTGAAGAGATCCTGTGTTACCCTGGGGTGGAAAGAACCAGAAAAAAAATTGTCCTTTCAGAGCTAATTTTTGTGGTTCAGTGATATCGGCCCCGACTTACGAGTTGTAGGTCGTGAATTCGAACCCAGGCAGACACTTTACTTTGTGTATTTAATTTCATCACCACTGCTCTCAAAACGGTGAAGGAAAACATCGTGAGGAAACCGGCATTTTTTAGAACCACGAGCTAATTCCCGACCAAGAAACAAGCATGCTCAACAATACTGGTGACTTCCCGGTTTGAGGAGATGCTTCTGCGGTGAATAAAATATTGTGTAACACAAGCTTGCTTGCAGCTAGCTTGGATTAGAAATAGTTTATTTTTTTCACGGACTAGCGAAATAATGCGTGCTGTGTTCAAGACTACTGACTTCTATATCAGAGCCTTGACCCAGCATATTACTAGTCTTTTCCACACAAAATCTACAAACCTGGTAATCCTTTAACAAACCACGCCTACATAAGTAACAACATAGTATCTTTTAATTCAGCCCAGGGCTTCTCATCTCGCCTAATTAATTGCAGCGGCGACCTTATTACTTCACACTGCAATTTACTCTGAGATCTTATTACCAAAGTGCATTGACTATGACCACAGATCTGATCATCAGATCTGTCTTTCTAAGAGGCTAAAAATTCTAAGCTTAAAGCCGCTTCCCATACCATCTCAGGCCATCAGGCTCGCTCGTTGCGTGTGGCGATATCAGTCTGATCAAACCCATGTGTCAGTACGGTATTTTTGCTATACTCCGAGAAGCTTTTAAGGGTTCCGTACTTGAAAAGGAAAAAACGAAACCCTTATAGAATCACACGTGTGTCTGTCTGTCTGTCGTTCCATCTGTCACAGCCGATTTGCTCCGAATCTACAGAACCGATTAAATTGATGAATTTCTGTGACCAAAACACTGGCCGGACGTATAACGTAAATAAACGAATTTTCAATATGAGGGTCACGTTTGGGGGGCAATTTGAAAATTTAAAAAAAAGTTTTGCAACCTGTTTGTGACATATGGAAGAAGATAACGTGTTGCCCCAAATAACATGGGACAAGGGCAGGAAAATGATGATGAACCTGTTTGTGACATATCAAATGAAAGGGATTGTTGTGAGGGTGCCAAATATATATTTTTTTATAATTTTTAAATAAATAGTTTTAAAGTTAGTTAGGAACATAAATAAAAATTGACCATTTCAACCCCCCTTAATGTCGAAACTACTGAGCCTAAATTTAAAAAAAAATCCAGAAAAAGTTCTTTACTTATAGATTATAGGAAAACCTATAAGAGGTATATGGTGTAACATGGTAAATCTCTCAATATTGAGTGTAAAAAGTCACATTTGCAGTTGGAATGTATGGGAGAACATGTTTTTCAACTACAATGTTTAGTTTGTTCTTGCGATAAAAAACATAGTAGATAACATATTCATTGTACGGAACCGTCAACACGCGAGTTCAACTCGTACTTGTTCGATTTTGTCTGCCATGTAACCTTAATAGCCTTAGGCTTTTTTTTTTTTTTTGAGTGTGGGTATCATCAAATAACTTCTCCCGCTCTGGGCGGAGCGGGAGGGTGTGTCAGACTCTTACTGACTAAAACCCACCCGTATTCCTTCCTGTTGCCTGTTTTGCCAAGGGGCTCGGTGACCCATAAGTACCTTCCCGCGACCCCGGCAGGCATCGGCCCTAGTGGACCCCTACATTTGTGCTGACATCTCTTTGAGGCGCGCGTGGAATACGACGCGCCGTCGACCCGGGCCTGGTCCTTGCCGGACGGTGAGCTACCCATTGCTCACCGTCCGCAAGCCCGCGCCTACGGTGGCCGGAAATCCAATAGCCTTAGGCTACGCTTCTAAATTCTCCTGGCAAATCGACAATCGGTAGGTACTAAAGCAGTCTTTTAAAGTGAACCGGCAATGCCAATAGTTTTATGTTAATCGTAATCATTAATTTATTCTTTTAATAGCCGCACCCCGCGGTTTCACCCGCATTAGTCTCTCTTCTCTATCTTGTGGGAATATCGGGATAAAAAGTACCCTATGTCCTATTCCAGGTCATAATATTTTTAGCGTAAAAGCGTAACAAACAATCTAACTATACTACTAGGTTACATAGCTAGGAAGTTAGGATACCTACTCGTACCTACATAAAGAATTATATCCAAATTCATTGCAAAAATAAATCCCGAAACCGTTTCAGTGAGCTTGCTAGACAAATAGCGACAAATGAAACACCCCATTCCAAAAGGTCATATAACTCCCACAACAGCAAATTGTACAGCTCGTTCTAAAAGGTCGTACAGCACAGTTGTTCGGGGTCTGAAAATACAATAATTCGTGGCGGACAGTCGGAATGTCCGCGGCTTTGGCGTGGTGTGGCATGGCCGGCGGATGCGGGGAGTGACGTCATTGCTTCCCTTCCCTTGGCCGCTACAGCCTAAACGTAAAGAGTCCGCATTGTCTCTTATTGCGAAAAGCAATAAATAATATGTGTGACATAGACAAATATGTTTTATCGTTTGTGGTTTATCTTGCATAATAATGAAGAACAACTTGCTATAAATATTGCTAGCGAATAATAAAGACCAGGGCTGTTGCGGATGCAGATTTTTTTAATATCCGAGAGGATGCGGATGCGAATCTCAAGCTTTTTTAAGGGATCAGTCAAAGCGGCAAGACGAAATTCAACATTTCTTACTTTTTTTTGCAAATTGCAGCGCTGTTACGTTGTATGATCATAATTCAATTCGCGGCAACTATAATACAAAAACTGCTAAATTATAATAATTTAAAAATCAATATAGCTCTCGAAAGTATGTGTGTTTGATAGATATAAGACTATTTCGTGAAAATGAATTAAAATTAATTTAGAGCATGATTCATTTCCATTTTATTTATTATAATTTTACTTATATTCACCCTTTTCTACCACATCTGCATCCGCATGAGCTCCGCATTGATTAATATATGGATACGGATGCGGATGTGAATATTCGCAACGTCCCTGGTAAAGACAATAACTTATTTATTACCAAAAACACACATACCTACATATAAAGTTGGTTAATAAGCAATAAGAACAGACTGTAAATAACATGTACACATGGCTACATATCAAGCTATACATTTCCAGGGTAAGCGATCAGGTTATACTGGAAATGTATAGCTCGCATTGTATAGGATTTCCGTAAATGAAAGGTCAGCTTATACTGGGAATGTATAGCTTGATATGTAGCCGTGTGTACCTACCTTAGTAGAGGATCCGCACTAGAAACGACCTTCACCCATCTGTTAAATGGATGAAAAGTATTTTATATCAAATTTTATATATTAGAAAATATATCTCGAGTGGGTTTTCTAAAATATTCCTGGCCAGACTATGATTAATTACAATGGTAAGACCTGCTGTCTTGTATGGATCACAATGTTGGGCCAAAAAAGGGATGAATGAAAGGCAGTTGCATGCAGCTGAGATGAGAATGCTAAGAGCGATGTGTGGTGCGACACGAATGGATAGAATAAGAAATGAGTACTTACATAAGAGAAAGTCTGAAAGTGGCACCGGTGACTGAAAAGTTGTGCGGAAATCGGTTGTCGGAGGAAAGTCTTGAGTATGAATGTCGATGGCTATAAGAGTAGAGTAACACCAAAGAAACGATGGATGAACTGTGTGAAAGATGATATGGCTAGAAAGGGGATGACTACCGAGATGACACCTAATAGAGAAGTATGGAAGAAAGCGACATGTTGTGCCTACCACAAAAAAAATGGGATAAGGGCAGGAGAATGATGAGACTATGATTAATTATAAATTGAAAATTGAAATACCTCCTCTATGGTTACTTGGTTAGACTAGGACGAAGAGCCAGTGCCAAAAAAATATAAGTGGCATCTAAAGTTAAAAGTAATATTCAGTAAGAAAAGAGAAAAGTTGACAAAACAAATTATTACCTGTCAGACACACAAACACACAACATGCACATGAAGCACGTACATGGAAAATTCTAACTTTCAAACTCAATTATTGTAAGTAACAAAATTCCTTTCAAAGTCTACCACGTTATCTGAAAGCTTGTGTATCAAAGAAAACTCGCGCACGTCAATTTGATACACGTAGTTGCACACGTTTCAAAGATATTTAATATTTTCGTGAACATGGCGTTTTGCGAAATTTCCGTTCCGTTGAGTTCCCGTCATAATAAAAGTGTTCAAGACGGGAGAGAAACAAAAGAATCGGGGTGTCTTGGTAACAGAGAAGGTAGGCTCTTCGACTATGTAAACGGTCTGATACTTTTGTGAAGGACGACAGTTTTTAGGGTTCCGTAGTCAACATGAAACCCTTATAGTTTCAACATGTCCATCTGTCTGTCCGCGGTTTAGCTCAGAGACTAGAGAGAGTATTAGAAAGCTGTAATTTGGCATGGGTATACATATTAATCACGCCGACAATGTGGTAAAATAAAATCTTGAAAAATAAAATTGTAGGGCAAGATACACTGCAATTTTTTTTCAAGATTTTATATCCGTTGCACACAATGCAAAAAACAAAAAAACATCATCCCCACTTTAGGTGCAAGGGATATGCCCTTGCACCTAAAGTGGGGATGATGTTTTTTTTCTCGTCTATCCTATGGTGTGGGATCGTTGGATACGCTCTTCAAAAATATTGCGGGTCTGTGAAAACCATTTCCGGATTCAGGGTTCCGTTTGCGTAATATTAAGCTTTAAAGTGTTAAATTTTTGTTAGACTCATGTGTGTGTCCCTTTTCAGCTAAATGATTGTTTTTAGATATGTGAAAAACTTCACTGCAGTAGTCTAAATAATGAAGTTAAAAGTAAATCTATCCCAGCAAGTATAACAAGTAATATTCGAGCAACTTACATTTGCAGTTGGAATGTTTCCGAGATGTTATTCAACATGCATAACATGTGTCTATGAAGTGTTTTCTTTCTTTAAACTACATCGTTAAGTTTGTTCTTGGGATAAATTCACCCCAACTACGAAACACTTCATTGCGCGTGGTGAGACGCGCACTTTGCCAGTTTTTTTCTTTATAAGGTTTGAAATAAAGTATCAAAAGAGTTTCCAGAAATGAGGATACTTTAGTAGGTACCTACATCTACCTGGGCAGTCAGGCCTAATGAACCTAGGTGGCTCAACTAATGACACAAGCGTAATTTATTCTCATATATGTCCTACTCGTGCCGACTCTTTAGAAAAATAAATGCATACATACATACATAAACTCATGCCTTCTTCCCATGGGGCAGAAACTATAGAACGCCACCTGCTACGTATTTCGCGCCGGTTGCGTTTCTGAAGAACATTACCAATTAGGTAACTATATGTCCTCTTAGAGGTCCCGGCATTTCCACTCACATCTTCCTTGTAAAAATAAATGAATTATTATTAAATTCTATAAATTCCAAACGCGTTTTGTATTTTTAATAACTATATTTTATAGAAAACGGTGAATCCATGAATGTTTAATTGAACAAGAATTTAATTACGTAAGATATTCCAGTTTTTAAGGTATAAGGTTCTTATCAGTTTCTTATTTACCTATACCTGTTTCCAAGTAACGCTATTCCACTTCGTTGAATCCTGACTATATAAAATATAAGGGGTTGGGACAAAAGAATCGTAATCTTGCAACGCTTTCAACACCTTACTTATACCTACTTGTATGTTATCGACACAAAATTCTTTTCAGAGATTTATTTTTAGCAGTTTTGTTTAATTTCTTTCTTTTTATATTGCAAGTGCTATCTTCTCCTTAGTTTTTTTTGTTCTTGTATTATTATATACTAGCTGCGCCCCGGGGTTTCAACCGCATACGTATGAAATATATATATCCTTTTTATCCCTTGTGAATATCGGGATAAAAAGTATCATAATATATGTGTTAATCCAGATTATAAACTATATGTGTGCTAAATTGCATCCCAATCTGTTCAGCCGTTTTTGCGTGAAAGAGTAACAAACATCTATACATAAATAGTCACAAACTTTCGCGTTTATAATATTAGTAGGATTTGTCATACCCGCCTCTAATAATGTTATCAGAACGATTAAAGATGGGGTATTAACCTTTCACCACTGGATTTCCTTATAAAACTGACATCAGTTTTTCTAACGTGTCCTAATTTCTAATATTGGAAAGCTCTGCTTGTCTGCTTATGATTACGGTCTTATTTGTTTCCTTAGCATTATCCTACAACAACAATAACATGTTTACTTACAACTTAGTATCAGGTTTCCCTTTCAATGTCTTGTGTACTAATAATGTTGATAACATTACGAGATAATGGACGAGTGGGATGCTATACAAGTTGGGGTACTATAAAATACCTAACTTGTGCTATATTGCAAATAAAAGGAAGTTTAAAACTCATATTAAAGTACACTGTAAACAAGCATAATACAAATTAGATGATTATATCCAAAATAAGAATGCTTGGAAACATCCTGGTCCAGCTCCTTAAGACAATCTAGATTCTAGAGTCTAGACAAAATCAAACTGGTTGCTATTTTAATTGCATAATTGATTATTTGATAAAAATAATAAATCAATGTTGATTTTACATTCTCTGATTACACACCGACTTTTTTAATTTTTTTGAAAAACGTATACTTTTACAATGTTTGTATATGTGAGCATCATGTATCTACCACATAATTAATTTATTTGTCATTGCTTCATTTTTAATTCCTTTTTTTTCACCTATTGTGGTATAGTAATTTTATTCTAGGTGCATCGTCTTCACATATAATTGTATAATTAATGTATCTATACAAAATATTGTAAAACATTTAAAAGAGTAACGGTGGAGTTTCTTACCCATTCTTCTCCAAACGAAACTACCTTCTGGAAAGGGAGACTTGAATCAATTCTAATTTGTTTGTAAATTGTGACGTTCAAAAGTGCCTTTTATGTGCCTATTTGAAATAAATAATTTGACTTTGACTTTTTATTTATTTATTTATTTAACCAAATTACAGGATGATTATTAACATTAACTAAATTAAAATAAAACTAAGTTAACCCTAAAAAAGGCCCTCGGGACCGAGGATGCTGGCGGCATTTCCTCGCTGAATTGCAATGCTGATGAGTTGCGCTAGAAAGCCGCCAGCTTTTCGGTCACCAGTTACATCAACTAGATGTTTCGCGATTTCCGCAAATAACTTATGCGCACTGGGACCCCACGGACCGAGGGTCTCGACGCCAAAGGGCACAAAGTTGTACTCTCTGCCAAGGCCTCCATATTTAATAACTTTCAGATTTTCGGCATTTTCTGCCATTGCACCCGCTTTAGAAGTAGTCCGTTGGAGGTGGGACGGTGCCAGTGTGTCTACACAGGTAGCGTCCCACACAAGCATCCGTCCCAAACTCCACGGAACCAAAGGCGGTGTGCCTTTGGTTCCGTCAAGTCTTTTGCGATCATCTCTAACAACGAAATTCGGCTCAAGAAGAGCAGGCACATTGATGCTGGCAAGACTTTATTGATGTACATTATACAGTTAGTAAGTAGGATATGCGTATAGCTGCTTAATATGTGCTAATGTCGTCTTAGAAGGATTTTCGTATTACTAGCGAAGTCACTTTATAAAACCAACAGTGAAAATTGAAATTCACGGAAGTTCAAACTTTTCACGTAAAATTACTAAAATATTTATATCTAACTAATACCCATTTTTGAAAAGTGTCTTAATTAAATTCTATAGTGCTAATGTGCCCCAAAAAAAATCACAAAATTTTTATTCAATCGATAAGTGCCATAAAAATGCATTGAAATTCTACATTTTCAAATTTTGCGCATAGTTTGACGAAAACGCTGGACGCAGTGGATGCCATGTTGCTCTGTGGTCATGACGTCACTTGGCTATGTAAACAAATGCGCTAATCTATTATCTAACTATCAGTTGACAGATGACTCGTTTTAGTTTACACAGCCGTATGACGTAATAACATGGCGGCTACTATTTCATGGTGTTTTTTAACAGATTAGAAAAACTGAAAAAGTTGAATTGAATTTTATTTTTTTTTTTTATGAACTAAAACTAACATTTTCCGACTTCTTTTTGCCTAAACTATCTCAATAATATATTTGTAGATTTTTTCCTCGTATATAGTAAAATACCTTATTGTACTTATCTCCTTTGTTGCCCACACGGTGATCTCAAAGCAGTGATAGCTGGATGGAATCCTCTTGGGATTTCTGTGGTGAGGATGGCCCCGGTAGATATTAGTTTTGTAACTTTTACGATGAAAACATTAGAACTAAAGCTAAAAAGACGTTGACAAAAATATTCAGGCGTAGATCCAAGATTATTACAGAGTTCTACAATCTACAGAAATAAAAAACACAAACAAAACAATCGTTCTCATCTAAAAAAGCTAAGCCCGTTTGAAATAACAAAAGAAAGCAGAAATCTTCTAAAAGGAAAGTAGAATATTAAAAGTTGGCGGTGCGATGCTAGCCGGGGCTTACAGACTGCCAGTCATTTTCCACATGAGGGCGTCACTAGCGGTTCCACTACTTTGAGGAAACCACGTCACGTTTCTTTGTGATACCCATTCCACGTTAGAGATATTAATGTGGGAACGGTCCAGAAAATAAATGGAAAGTACAGACGTATCTACTGAACTGTATAGTGTATGTAGTTTGAGTCGAAAATGGGGGTTGGTGTAAGTGAAATTACTGTCGAATTTCTTTGGAGGAGATATTGAATAATGGTAGACTGTATACAAAAGTTTAGAAATTCAATCTGCTGCGAGAAATCTGACTACTGATTTAAGACTGGAATGGTCTAAGAAAAGACAAATAAATGGAAAGTAAAGACTTACCTACTGAACTAGTCATAGTGAATGTATGTAGTTTGAGTCGAAAATGGGGGTTGGTGTAAGTGAAATTGCTGTCGAATTTCTTTGGAGGAGATATTGAATAATGGTAGACTGTAAACAATAGTTTAGAAATTCAATCTGCTGGGAGAAATCTGACTACTGATTTAAGACTGGAATGGTCTAAGAAAAGACAAATAAATGGAAAGTAAAGACGTACCAACTGAACTAGTCATAGTGTATGTAGTTTGAGTCGAAAATGGGGGTTGGTGTAGGTGAAATTGCTGGCGAATTTTTTTGGTGGAGAAATTGAATAATGGTAGAAATTTAGAAATTCCATCTGCTGGGAAAATCTGACTACTGATTTAAGACTGGAATAGTGTAATAAAAGACAATTAAATGGAAAGTAAAGACTTACCTACTGAACTAGTCATAGTGTATGTAGTTTGAGTCGAAAATGGGGGTCGGTGTTGGTGACATTGCTGTCGAATGTTTTGGTGGAGAAAGATAATAATAGTAGACTACATACAATAGTTTAAAAATTCAATCTGCCGGGAAAAATCTGACTACTGATTTAAGACTGGAATGGTGTAAGAAAAGACAAATAAATGAAAAGGAAAGACTTACTTAACTGAACTAGCCATAGTGTATGTATGTAGTTTGAGTCGAAAATGGGGGTCGGTGTTGGTAAAATTGCTGTCGAAGTTTTTTGGTGGAGAAATTGAATAATAGTAGACTGTATACAATAGTTTAGAAATTCAATCTGCTGGGAAAAATCTGACCACTGATTTAAGACTGGAATGATGCAAGAAAAGACAGATAAATAGAAAGTAAAGACGTACCTACTGAACTAGTCATAATGTATGTAGACTTCTGATTTAAGACTGAAATTGTGTAAGACTGAATATTATATAGTTTAGAAATTGCAGAGAGAAGGCTGTCTGTTCAATCTGAAAAGTGTTATTGCAATATCCTTAGTTGCCAAGAACAACCAAAAGCTTGCTTTGATCGTCTGAAAAAAAAAATATTTTTAGTGACAAGGCTGTCGCTTATATTCTTCTTATATATGAGACCTACCAAAGGAAATGTTTAATTTCGTTAACAATAAAGCATGAAGCTTTAGCAATTCTGAAGAAATTATCGACTACTGATAATAATAGAGTGTGTACCTAGTTGTGAGTTGAAAATGGGGATCGGTGTTGGTTATCTTTGGTGTTCATAATAAAAATTAAATAATAAAAAGTCGCATATTTTTTGGTGAAGAAAGAATATGATTTAGTTTAAAAATTGAATCTGCAGAAAAAAACACTGATTTAAAACCGACAGACAAGTGAAGACCGTCTGTACAATTTGGAAAGTGTTATTGCGATATTCTTAGTTGCCAAGAAGAACTAAAAGCTTGGCCCATTGAGTGTCTGACAGAAATTGCTTTTAGCTACAAGGCTGTCGTTAATATTCTTCTTATCTACGAGACCTAGAGAGGAAATGTTTCTGTTAGTTAACAGTAAATCATAAATCTAAATGTGTAACAATTCAGAAGAAATGATCGACAATCTGTGAAAACATACTGATTATAATTTGATAATAAATGCGAAAGTAACTTTATCTGTCTGTCTGTCTATCACCTTATCACGTCTAAACCAGGCAGAGAGGTAGCTTGGGACCTGGAGAATAATATTATAGGCTACTTTACCTAAATTTTGTAAAAAAAAAATCAGCCAAGCGCGTGTCGGACCACGCACAATGAAGGGTTCCGTAGTTATAAGTATAGAATTTATATTAATTCATATTTTTCTATTTTCGGTTTTATTTTGTTTTCAATTTTGGCTCCGTAGTTTAGGAGATAAGGGGCAACGGGAAATTCATACATTTTTTTAAATACATTTAAAACTATTTATTTTAAAATTATAAAAAAAGATTGAGCCCTTTCATTCAAATTCAAATTATGAAATACAAAATACACGCAGACGAAGTCGCGGACAACACCTAATTTTATAGACATAGTGAAAGAAAGAAAGAAAAATATTTATTTGGGACACGAACAAGAAATACAAAAAGTAGCAACATAATTGTTCGATTACTTAAACAAAATTAAAAAAAAATCAATCAAGACTTGTGTGACGCCAAAAAGGTTCGTAGGTTAGTGAAACTTTACATAACCTTACGAAGACTGCTTAGTCCGCACACTACAAAAATTCCGGAGCAAGTAGGTCTCTTCCAGTCCAGACATTTGTTTACCCATGTCTGCCCAGATAATCAGAAAATCTTTGTTTTCCCCTCCACTCCACTTTGTGTGTACTACGTTCCATTTGCAAAATACATAATGGTGTTACGATTACGACACAACACAGTATTTTCCTCGGAACTGCTTTGGACGTACACAAACAAGTACGGACTTACTCTAATGTCATTTGGCTCCCATTCAGGTTTGTTGTCAGAGGCTGGAGTTGCTTTTAAGCTGATTAGCCTTTTGAAGAATTCTCATGTTTTTTTTGAGTTACAAACCGCGACCCTTTCGTCAGCATATTCTTTTATTATCGTCTTATAGCTTGTTTATTATGAGTAATATGCATACGCCTGTATTCCCCGAAGAGTTAGGTAGAGGTGTACTATACACACACATTTCGCCAGTTATGTTTAGGTCCTATATAATTAGCGAGCCTATTGCCATCAACCGGAAACACAAATCCAGACTGAGGGCTGTTACTGAGCAATTCCAGACGGTAAAAACCCAATAACACTTTGCCTTACCAGGGAATCGAACTCAGGACCTCATGCTCAGCAGTAGCGCTTGCGACCACATAACCAACAAGCCTGTATTATGGGTAATAAATACGAGTACGTTGATTCCTAGCTAGCGTTAGGTTCTATTAGGTTATAGGTACCATAACTATTCATATTAGAAATCCTAAAAGAAAGGAAACGCAAACGTATTTCCGTATTCTGATTTTGATTTTGCTATTGAATCTTCAATATTTGAAGTATATATTTTATATTTTCTTGAGATCATTTTCTCTTCTTCTTCTAATTCAGATATTTTGGATTGGAACTCGAGGTAAAAGGTTAGTTTAACGTTATTTTTATCGAGATTATTTTTTCAAAACGTGTTTTGGTAACAACCAAGTTCTGGGAAATATGTATTTTTTTCCCGCTACCATAAACTATATAGATTTGGCAATATTTTTTTTAAAGACAAGCATAATTAGATCATTTGCTTCTTGTCAGCGCCTTAAGTAAATTAACTGAAAGGTAAATACTCCATCTTTATCAAAGTTCTCATTCATTTAAAGTATAACTACACGTATTTCGCAACTTCTTGAAATTGTATCTCAGTTGGGAATTAAGGCGTTTTCCTCTGAGTCAGCCAAGTCAAATAGGTATAAGCTACAAATATCCGACTTGAATATTAAGCAAGGCAATATGTTATGAACTGTCTGTAAGGCTGCGCTGAAGATTTGGCTACATGAATTCTACTGCAATATACTTACAAGGATAATCGCGTCTTTAATTTTCTTGTATCAGATATATTTTATGGTTGGATTCATTGCGGTCAGATTTCTTCAACGTAACTGTATTGACAATTTTATTTATAAACTTTTGACATACTTTATGCATCGGAATCCCAGTTTTTTTGGTCAAACATGCATGTTCCTTCTTTTCTTTTCATCTTTATGAATCTCGCTTCCTTTTATGCTTTTTTTTATCTCAACAAAGAAAGTTTATCATTATTTCGTTAACCTGGCACCGCACAAGCTTCCCATGTACTCGATGTAGCGCTGCTTAAGAATGTAAACCTCCGTTTGTAATCCACTGAGACGCTACACGAGCTCAATTTTGACCCCCGTCCAGTTGTCATACATCTAGCTTACTCAGGCCCGCTCGATCCCAACCAGCCCCCTCAGACCCAAGTGATAACCGACTGGAGGAAAGTCAGCGAAAGACAAAAATCGGTGGTTTTCCTTCGCACACGTCACCTCACTTTGACACCATCCCAGACCAAATAGTGTCAGTTGCAGACAGGACGGGCGCGATCAACTCACTTACAGAACACGTACGATCCGTATAACGGATTGTTCTCGGGAAGTTCCGGCAGTGGTCGACCATCGCTGGAAATTACCGAGTGACGTACGTGAACTGATAACCTAGAAGAACGCGGCTAGTCTTGCCTACAACTGCTCTCCCTGTGACGCGAACAAAGCCCATTTGCGCAATTTACAGCGTTTTGTAAAGAAACGCATAGTGGAGCTGAATTCCAAGGGCTGGAACAAGATGCTGGGTGAACTCGAGTCTACACACCAAGCCTTCTGGCAGCTACAGTGGAAGTTACGTTTGACTGAAGAAGTCTTAATGCCTCTTCTCATCCTTCCCGACAAGAACGTCGCTTTCGACAATCCAGATAAGGCCGAATGTCGAGTCTATTGTGTAGCTGATAGCCTAGAAACCCAATGCTCTCCCAGCTCTCAACCAGTACTGTAGACCGAGCACACCTTGCCAAGTTGATGGCCAAATCGAACGTAGAGTTTACCTTCCACCCGTTGATGACCCTGATGATCTTCTACCCCCCGTCCCTCCAGAGGAAGTGTACGCCATCATAAAAACGCTCAATGGCGGTATCCCAAAGCCCGGCAAGCCCAAGTCTGAGCCCACGAGTTACCGCCCCAACAGTCTCCTCAATGTCCTCGAGACAAAATCTACGAGAAGCTTATTTGTAAACGTTTCAAAGGCTATGTCGAGGCAAAGAGCCTCATCCTCAACGAGCAGTTTGGTTTCCGAACCCTACACTCATGCAACCAACAAGTCCATAGTATCGTAGAGAACTTAAGCGCTGGTTCCAGCGTAACGCGATGACGGGCGTGTTGTTCTTCGACAGAGCAAAAGCATTCGATAAAGTCTGGCACAACAGTTTTATACCAACCTACCTACCTACCTACCTTTAACTTTACCAACTTGGAGTGCCAAACCATCTCGTGCTCATCTTACGAGACTTTTTGTCGGATCGCACTTTCCACTATCGCATCACTCGCCTCCCCTCACCCTATTCACACGGGAGTCCCTCAGGGCTCCGTACTATCTCCCCTCACCTTACGCCGACCGAGGCATACTTATTCCATTCCCGACGACGCCACAACCCTCCTCCAGGAGAGTAGTAAGCCCACCAGCTGTACACAAACACAAAATCCAACCGCTGTCCCCGTCTATCCTCGCCCCGACCCTTGCTCGAGCACGCGCCGCTGAGCCTGTAGCTTTAAATTCGCCCATATTTTAATCTTAATCCGATCCAGCCTGTCCTTTGCTGTCCTCCCCCAACGACGCCCTAAGACGAGGTCGTAACCCACAGGGGGTGACTTTAGGGTGTAGTCTCTTAGCTTATAAGTTTATGCCCTGGCTGGAGGTCTTAATTTATTGAGGCTTCCACAGGAAAGTCCGGTTAAGCAGACGACAACCTCCTATTGTATCGCCGCTTGGGGTGGTGCTCGAAAAAGTACTCTTATAAAAATTGAACGCGCCCAGAGGTGTATTTTAAAAGTTATTAATTTTAAACCCTTTAGATACTCTACGTCGAAATTATATGAAGAGTTTGAGGTCCTTAATATTCGTCAACTTTACATTAAAACCATTGTTTTGCGACAACACTTCTGTCAAAGACCTATGAATCAATCCATTAGAAGATCACATGAAGTTTATAAAGTTCCTTCATGTAAAACTTATTTTGCTCAGGGTTTCTCTTACTTCCTGGCCCCGTTACTTTACAATCGCATAAGTAAGGTTAAGACCTTAAAAGACATGAAGAGTTCTATTTGCAGGAGGGCACTGGATGAGTTTCTAAGTAGTTTAGATTATGAACGGACTGAAAAATTAATACAAATATGCAAGTAATTATATATAATATTAATACCTAAATAAACAAAATATATATACATATATATATATCTTACACTAATCCTGCTATATAAATATATATCTACATATCTATATAATTTTTAAATATACATATATATATATACATACATTCACGAATAATGTATAGCTGAGATGATTTCATGTCAAATTAGCATACTAATGTAAATTCCATAATACCTTTGTTTAATATGAGTACAATAGTTTTAAAACATTTATAACATTATTTTGTAACATGGTATTTGATTTATGAACTGACAATAACACTTATGGTTTGTTATAAGTCATGATGTCTGATATTTTTGCATGAACTACTTGTTTACGCCAAACTCATTAGCCGTTATCGCACCTTTTGTATGCTCCATATGGCTATATACATTGGATAATTGTCTTTATGCCAATTAACTTACAGTTGGTATTTCTAGAGCGAGAATCCATACCTTGCCGTAACACAGTCTATGACTAGCGCGGAAGATGAAAAAATTTTTATCTGTATACCGCCAATTAGTATTATTTGTTCAAACATAATTATGCTATCATAATTCTACTTTCTAACATCAGATTCTTTTTTTTTCTGTTTAGTTGAAATCCAAAGTAAAACGTTTCATTTTAGCGTACGAAATGACTACTAATTATGGATGATTAATTTTAAAGAATGCGTTTTTTGGAAACTTATTGTATGTACTTATTATGATTAAGTCTTAATATAAGTTGTGGTATACAATGTAACACTTATGCTGGAAATAAATTCTATTCTATTCTATTCTATTCCTACGTTGACCTGCGAGATGCCATTAATAAAAAAAATAATAAGATGTGGCACCGCACACAATTTCTTCTTTCTTATTCGAACATATTTTAAGGGAGGAACGTTTTAGGGCAGTTGTAGAGTAGGTCTAGGGTTATATTATCGTATTAAGATGTTTTTTTATAAGTTTTAATTGACAAATATTAATCGAAATAATAATTTTCGATTAATTTTTGTCAATTAAGTTTTTAATTCTATGTTAAGTAAATGAATGGTGTTATAACACCATTCATTTACTTAACATAAAAATTATCGCATGAATATAATCACAATAAAATTAATGAAATCAACCAAAATCTAATAGCTGCAAATCCTATCAACATTAGATCAAAACAAAAGGTAATTTACCGTTTTTATTCAATGTTCTAATTATAATTATCGGCAATAAACCGAAAGTTTAACCTACATACCTACATACATTTGCGAAAAATATTGTTTTTGTGATTAACAATCCTATTTACATATTAATACGTAAGGTAAGTAGGTACTGTTGGTTGTGTTAAGGCTTCTGCAGACTGGGGCGATATCGCCTGCGCGACAGGCATATTGCTGCATGCCTGTCGCATCCGCGATATCGCCCCAGTCTGCAGAAGCCTTTAAAATCTCAGTTTACGTACTTTGCTCTCATTACGGATTTAAGGACCATGTCATCATCTGCCTAGACTTTCCCAACTACGTTGGAGTTGGCTTCCAGTCTAAGCAGATGCAGCTGAATACCAGTATTTTACATGAAGCGACTGCCTATCTGACCTCCACAACCCAGTTACTGGGTAATACGATAACCCCTTGGCAATACTGGTTGTCAGACTTTCGGGCTTCCGACGACCCGTAACGACTATCAGAGATCCACGAATGACAACCGGGACTAATAGCTTGACGAGCCTCCGAGGCACGGAGGGGTCTTGGTATGTAAAGATTGTCACCCATCTACAGACCAACCGCGGCAAGCGTAGCTTAACCTGATCGATTGATCCGTAAGGCTGTTATTATTTAGCCACAAGCCTCCCGATATGTTCCCCCCACATGTTAATCATGTAAGTTTGTGATTAACAACTCTTGTGCCTGTACATGTTGCAAACTTCCCTGATTACCGAAAACTGAACCGACATGTATTGTTTAAAACCACGTTAGTATTGCTCAAGGTCGAATTTTTCTGATTACTTTCATAATGAGCCAGCAACAGGTAAAGTTCAAGAAGAAAACCGGACAAGTACGAGTTGAACTCACGTGGTGAAGGTTCCGTACAATGAATATGTTATCTACCATGTTTTTTATCCCAAGAACAAACTTAGCATTTTAGTTGAAAAACATGTTTTCCCATACATTCCAGATGCTAATGTAAGTATGTACGCACAATTTTGAGAGATTTACCATGTTATGGTAAGACTTCTTATAGGTTTTCTTGTAATCTAAAGAAGTGAAGTAATTCGCATCAGAACTGCAATTCAGCGAGGAAATGCCACCAGCATCGTCGGTACAATGCCTCGAGGGCCTTTTTTTTAGGATTAACTTAGTTTTAATTTAATTTAGTTAATGTTAATAATCATCGTATTATTTATCAAATTGACAAACTCCGTCAATGTGATTTGAAGATTGAAGAAGATAATTTAGGTCGGCAACGATTTAAAATATTGTTCTTAAACAGAGGCTACTTGGCCTAATCAACGTCATAAATACGTGCTAGGATTGAACAGCTCTCACTGTTTTGTAACTAGATTATGTAAATAAACTGTATAAAGAAGTAAAAACTATTTTCTGTATTTTTTTTACTTTTAGGTTCAGTAGTTTTGGAGATACGAATGGTCAATTTTCATCTATTTTTATTTTAAAAATATTAAAAAAAATATATATTTGGGCCCTCACAATAAGCCCTTTCATTTGATGTCACATGGTACAGTACGCAAAACTTTTTTAATTTTTTTTTTTAATTTTTCCTCCAAAAGTGACCCTCATATTTAAAATTCATTTATTTGATTGACGATTGGGTCACAGAAATTCATGTGTACCAAATTTTAACTTAATCGATGTAGTAGATTCGGAGCAAATCGGCTGTGACAGGCGGACAGACACACAGACAGATAAACAAACACACGACTGATAACCTATAATGGTTCCGTTTTTCTTTTCGAGATACGGAACCCTAAAAAGAATGAAACCTCTCGGGGCTCGCCCCCTATTACATGGGACTAAAATATAACTGGCGAAATGTGGGTGTACTACAGGTACACCTCTGCCCAACCCTTCGGGGAAACAAGGCGTGATATTATGTTATGTTATATTATGTTATGATAAGTTAAAATATTGGCAGACAGCTAAATCCGCCAAAAACTTACAATTGTATTACCAAATCCTTTATTAAAACATCTCTAACGACGAATTAAGGCCAAATTCACACAGTTACACAGTAGAGACTGCATACAACAGTCGGCAGCGATGTCCTGAGCTTAAGCCTGTTACATGCCTGTTATCCCAGGGCTCAATCAGCCGAAAGCCATCTCGACATCGCATCGGATCGTTTGACGTTCATACAAGAACTTTCCAGCTGTTTAAGCAGAACCAAGACCACAGATCTGTGAAGATGTGGCTTCTTTATGTTCAGTTGCCTTTATTTAAGACGAATTTTATTTCGAAAGGGAATTGGGTTTTAATATTGATGAGATTGAACTGGAAATGCATGAAAAATAGAAAGTTTTTGCACGCATTTGAATGAAATTTTAAGTGGATGAAAACAATGACGTAATCAATCATTTCAGTTCAGCCATTTCACAATCAGTTTTATATATTATTATAGATTCACTATGATAAGTCACGGTAGCACTTGCGACTTCAAGAGTTCTACGTCTGAGCGTGCAAAGTGAAATTATTTGACCGAAAACTTCAAATTAATATTCGCCCGAAATCGAAAGACTGACTGACACGTTAAAAATGATAAAAACTTAGTATTGGGAGAAGATCAGAGAATATTCCAAGCTCATTACAGTAACTCAGCGTTAATATGACACATCGGACTTTAGAAACAGACTATCACATAGGGGATGAGTGTTAGAGACGACGTTTTACATAGCCGAACTTTTTCTAGTGATACGGATTCCTAGAAGAGCCGTGACCGCCACATAGCACACGTCTGCAATTTACCTGCTAATGACGTCGTAAAAATGAGTTGATGTGTTTTCTTAGAGAGCGTTTTTTGACACTGTAAAGTCAAACCCCGCTGCCATCATTTTCATGACAGCCGTCACTGCCGCCATTATGTGGTAACCCAAACTAAAGACGCTGACAACAGCTAAACCGCGGTCACTGTCTGACTGCATAGAAAATAAAGAGAAGCGCAATGACACAACGCTTGTAATTTATTGCAAAATATGAAGAAATTATCTATTTCTTTAAAATCTATTTATTTAAAAATAAAAAAATCGATTCAAACTAACTGTTAGTTTGAATCGATTTTTTTATTTTTCAAAACGTGTTTTGGTAACAATCAAGTTCTGAGAAATATGTTCAAAATTAACACATATTTTTTCCGCTACCACACAAACAAACAAAAAAAAATAAATATACAATAATATTTCTTGACATTTGCACGTCACATCACGTGGCAAACATGTCTGTACCTAATAATGTTGTTACCATATTGCATGCATGTCCTTTCTAGTATGTATGGCACATGTTTAATATTGTCTAAGCAAATAAATATTATCTTATCATAACTTACGTTAATAACAGAATGCTTTCCCGGAATGTAAATTACGTGATTTTTTGTCCAGCGTCGTTTTGGCGAAATGTCAAATGTATCTCTCAGATTTGATTGTTGCTTGATCAATAGAATTCTTGGGCTATTCAATTCTTCATGAATTTCAGGAATGCTGTGTTTCATACAGTTTTAGCCAAATTAAGCCAAGTCATTTTGAATCAACCATTATCAATTTATCATCATCACATCCTCGTTCACCACCATCTGAATCTTTCTTCTGACTAGTCACCTTTCACGCGTAGGTACTTTTAGAAATAAAAGTTAATTTTTTCCATCTTTTGTTATAGCGTCTCCCTTGTTACTTATAGCCACATTCAATCAAGCTGTAATCATTTTGTTTTAAATCTTTTAAATGCACCTTATTAGATATGTCGTTTCCAATGAGTTCTTTTTCCACTAAACGACAAGGGTCCATATCGAAAATCTAGAGAGCTTGAAGTAGAAGCATCCTAAAAATCTAGGGAGCTTAAAGTAGAAGCATCCTAAAAATCTAGGGAGCTTGAAGCAGAAGCATCCTAAAAATCTAGGGAGCTTGAAGTAGAAGCATCCTAAAATCTAGGGAGCTTGAAGTAGAAGCATCCTAAAATCTAGGGAGCTTGAAGTATAAGCATCCTAAAATCTAGGGAGCTTGAAGTAGAAGCATCCTAAAATCTAGGGAGCTTGAAGTAAAAGCATCCTAAAAATCTAGGGAGCATGAAGTAGAAGCATCCTAAAAATCTAGGGAGCTTGAAGTAGAAGCATCCTAAAAATACAAAATACAAAAAAAAAACAATCTTAACCGTATTATCAACATCACCCGTAAACACCTTTACAAAAACCACCTACATCCATTGAGTACAAAGCCAACGGCACCAAACCGTCATGGCTGTCGATCAAAGTCATTCGTGCCGTCGTTGTTCGTTCCCTATCCCGTCGATACCGTACACTGGTACCGACTTATACCAATACTATGAATCTTAAGAGCCGCTCGATACTTTCAATTGTGTGTTGTGACGTAACTAATCAATGCTAGGACGAAAAGTTATCGCTAGTTTATTTCGCATGAGCTTCGGTGAAAGGGATGAATGTAGTTGCCAACATTCTTTGGAGTATCTTGTGATCTTTGTGTATAGGGTGGAATTATTATTGGATGTTGATATGGTCTTTCAATAAGTCCATATAAATGATCAAAATAGATTATACACAGTACAATTGGATTTCGCATTCCGTGTGCTGGCATCGTCATAATCGCCTAGATTCACCAACATATTTGCCATCCATCATATCTGTAGATGCTGGGCTGGGCATTTCATTAGTTATTTAATATGGAAAGGTTACGTAATAAGGTAGATCTTACATAATCTGGATAGCGTCTTTTTCTCATACCACTTCCCTCAATCCCAAAAATCAGTGAGACACTCTTTATATTATTTAGCACAAAGGGCACCCAAGACAGTCAGTCTGAACAATGAGATCGGGAATGTTCGTGCGTATTCGGACTACTCAATCATGGAATTCGGGAGTTATCAAAATTTCGTCTGGCATGCTCTTCGATTTTCGATGAAACGCCGCAACTATTCCAATCTGGAACCCCGATAAACTTCTGGTTGATAGTTGTCAGTAGTTTCATGATGAAAAATGTTTCAACTTTATATTTCTTTTTCAAGAGTGCTTTCATATAATCTTCAGTGTAGTGCTTCAATATAATCAGTGAATCATTTCACTTCTGGTTGATAGTTGTCAGTAGTTTCATGTTGAAACATGCTTCATGTTTCAACAATATATTTCTTTTTCAAGAGTGCTTTCATATAATCTTCAGTGTAGTGCTTCAATATAATCAGTGAATCATTTTGACATAAATGTGTCAGGAAATATTAGATAATTCTCAGTAGTAGTAGCACTAGTAGCTAATCTCTAAGCTCTTCCTGTGTCAGTTATTTTCACTTACCTTTGTTTGAATTTCTAGAAAATAAATGTCTCGACAATAATTTTAAAATAGTAAAGGGAATTTCTAAACGTTTTATGAAGACTTTCGTTGCAAATATCTCCAAAAATGCTTTATTCTAGAATATCACCAAACTCCTATACAGGGTGGAATTTTGTAATGCCACCTGGAGGGAAAGTACTCTTAATACTGCAGATAGAAAGTTTTACTCAAAGGAAACATTCCTTTATTTTGGAATAGAAAGCAAACTGCATTCAAAGATTTTCGAAAATTCTCTTCTCCCACACGCGGGAATCGAACCGGCTAAAATCTGAAAAAAATATACCCTGTACTTTTATTGCATCGATCGTTAGGGTCAATTATAAGGATGAAATCTCTCTAACAAACATAAATTAAATGAAAGGAAAACCAGGAAATCTTAAATTAATTTAATTATTTACAAAAAATGGTAAAGTAACTAATTAGTTGCTCGAAATGGGCTCCATTCTCTTGGATACACAAATTTATTCTTTTAACGAATTCATTTCTAGTAACCTTTAATAAAGTGTTGTGGTGAATATTATAAATCGTATTCTGAACTTCAACTCTCAACTCGTTGTCATTCGCATAAGATTTCATGTAAATTTGATTTTTTACATATCCCCACAAAAAAAAAATCTAATGGGGTGAGATCTGGTGATCTCGCAGGCCATCTGATTGTGGCGTTTGTACCAATCCAAATATTAAAATGGTTATTAATGTAGGCAGTAGTGATTCTGCTGTTATGTGCTGGAGCACCATCTTGCTGAGAATTATTTGGTTTCGCTCTTCCTCGGGGAAACCATTTAACTCGTTTCTTAAGAGATCCAGTATTTCAATATACTTGACAGTGTTTAAATGACCTTCGTACACGTGGACTAACACTACATTATTTCTCATAATTCCGCACCAAACGTTGAAAGAAAATATTACTTGATTGTTAGTTTCATGAACACGAACAGGATTCACTCGACACCAATAATGGTTATTGCGGCGATTGTACATGCCATTATTGCTGAAGTAGGTTTCGTCAGACCATACAATGTTACTCAAAAAATTTGGGTTTCGGTCAATTTCTCCAAGCATGTTTTCACAAAATTGTAATCGTCTGTCACGATCCCCAATATGCAATTTTTGCACCAACCGACCTTCACGATAGCATTTATACTTATACTTTTTCAGCACTTTAAGTACGCGAGTGTGGGTTGTTCCTAATTCATCGGCAGCATCTCTACTTGAAGCCTTTGGAAATGATTCAAAGTATGTTAAAACATCTAGTTCAAAATCGAAATAGTTTTGCTGAATAGTTTGCCGTCTCTTCTTGAAACCACCCGTATTCTTTAAATTTTCTACCATTCTTTTCAATACAAACCGATTTGGTGCCTGTCGGTCTTGATATCTCTCTCCATACCACTGCAGAGCTAGATTCACGTTTTTGTTATTTAAAAAATAAGCTTCCATTAAATCAAACTGTTCTTGATAAGCAATTTTCACCGTGAGACAAAATGTGAAATGACTTGTAAAAACAATCAAATGTGAATAACAACTATGACAATCTAATTTTCAAATTTTAATCTAACATTCCATATTTAAATTACCTCATACAAAAGTCTGCATTACAAAAGATGGATGTTAGTTAAAGAGCTTTAACTTGACTCATTGAATTTGTAACTTCAGATTTCCTGGTTTTCCTTTCATTTAATTTATCATGTTTGTTAGAGAGATTTCATCCTTATAATTGACCCTAACGATCGATGCAATAAAAGTACAGGGTATAATTTTTTCAGATTTTAGCCGGTTCGATTCCCGGGTGTGGGAGAAGAGAATTTTCGAAAATCTTTGAATGCAGTTTGCTTTCTATTCAAAAATAAAGGAATGTTTCCTTTGAGTAAAATTTTCTATTTGCAGTATTAAGAGTACTTTCCCTCCAGGTGGCATTACAAAATTCCACCCTGTATAAATAAAATACTATCTATAGTCGAATAATTAATTTACTGGAGTGATCTGACATATGCTGTCACTTTGTGTAATAAAATGGTCATATTTATTGTAATGGTGATCGTTTAGTTTAATCGATTTATATAAGTGTAAAATATATGGTATAATCATAAGTGTAAAAGTCTAGAATACAATAAATAATAATAATAATAAATAAAATAAATTAAAAAAATAAAAATTAATAAAATAAATTATATAAGGCATTGGTCAGGTAGGGGCCATAGCCTTTCTATAGCCTTAGGAAACCGATCCACTATAGCCTCCCAAACCCATAGCCCAATATGTATTGTTCCCATGTTCTGCAATAGTCCTGCATCAACCGGGGGTTGTCCTTGGGTGCACCATCATAGAGCAAACAGGGATAATCGTCGGTTGGTGCCTCATTCCATTACAATTGTCCAAGGGGCCTCTGCGAGTTGGCCTCGGCCCCTCGTATGCCTTCCAAAGGTCCGGGACCCCATGGTTCCGAGATATGTAAAGAAAAATAAAATAATATAAATTACCATTTTATTACACAAAGTGACAGCTAGCACATGTCAGATTACTCCAGTGGATTAATAATTCGACTTTAATGCTAGACTGCTAGAGTACCTACTTATAACATAAAGAGGACGAGCAATAAACGTTTAAGCACCTATGTCCAATTCCTGAGACAGTAAGGAAGCCACAGTCAACCTCTAGTTAAGAAAGTAGTACACAATGTACCATGTAATATTTCTATAACCAAACAGTGAAAAGTGATAGTGTAATCATCAGCAGGTAATAGTATTATTCCTGCATCGATTTATTTCTACCCCTGCGTTTCATTAACAAAAGAAGTTATCTACGTGACGTAAGTAAGTAAGTAAACTCTGACAATATCCTAACTTAATCCTAACTAATATAATAATAAATGCAAAAGTGAGTTTATTTATTTGTTACGCTTTCATGCTTCGCGGGAAGGTACTAAAAGGTCACCGAGGCCCCTGGCAACACAGGCAACAGGAAGGAATACGGGTGGGTTTTAGTCAGTAAGAGTCTGACACACCCTCCCGCTCCGCCCAGAGCGGGAAAGGTTATTTGATGATTTCCCATTCAAAAAAAAAAACGCTTTCATGCTAAAACGGCTGAACGGATTTGGATTCAATTTTACAGATTGGTATCCTGGGACCTGGAAAAGGACATAGGCTACTTTTCATCCTGAATCGTAGAAGAAGATCTTGTCACCATTTTATTTTATTTTGAACTTTCGCTCTAATATTCCTCTGGATATTGCGTGGCAGGTCGATCAGATCTGTTATGGATATGTTTAGAATCGTAAATAAAAATTTTTTGCTACAGACACAAAATTAATGACATTGTATTCTGAGTGTGTTACACAATCAACCTGCTGCTTTATAATCCCCATTAAACAAGTTAGGCGTTATGTTTTGTAATGTTAATTACAAGCAACTGGTTATTAATTAGTTAACCTTTTACGAGAAATAAGTTTTGATGTTAAAGTAACATTTAGGGCAATTTAACGCCGAACTGACTTATAGTTTAGAGAAGTCGTAGTAGTAAGAAATTTTCGTCAAAATGAAATCTATTCAATGAAATATATCGCCGGGGTCGCGGGAAAGGTCGAACGGGTTACCGAGGCCCCTGGCAACACAGGCAACGGAAGGAACACGGGTGGGTTTTAGTCAGTAAGAGTCTGACACACTCTCCCGCTCCGCCCAGAGCCAAAAAAAAAATATACATATTGGAAGGTTCGGCAGGTTAAACATTCAGAATTACCAATTCATAGAAACATTGTTACTAAAACGACATGATTATAGATTTTAAAGTGGACGGTGATAGGCTTAGAAAATGATGATTTTTGCAAGGCACAGAATTAATGAAAATTAATTCATTTACGAAATACCAGAACTTCAATAATATTTCATTACTCACCTTTTGGGGCTCTGTAGCTCCTCACTGACTAATAATCGAGATAAGTCTCTTTTGGCCCATATATAGTTTATAACCTGGAACACATAGAATACTTTTTATCTCGGTAGGACGTTTCCGTCGGATGATTTCCGACCTCCACGCGGGGAAGCCACGGGCAAAAGCTAGTTTTATATAGAACTAACTTGTGTGTTGCCCACACTGTCAGAGTATTAAGGCGCAGATATATGATTTTAGTGTCTATTAAATCTGTTATTACGCCTTCATATAATGCAAGTAAATTATGCAAAAAATGTATGTTAAACTAGAACGGATACACATCAATTATTTGAACATCTAAGTATTGTAGTAAACTACTTTATGAAATAAATTCAGGAAGTAATGTGTACCCAAAGCATTAAAAACGATAATACTTTCAAATTACTTAAGATATTTCGTTTTATTTTTGTTTGTATGAACAGACTATTTTATTGTCTATAATTTCTATCTGTGATGTTTTCAAATATTCATAATTTCAAAAATCATTAGTATTCCCTATGAAAGCGAACGGCGGCGCGGCGTCCGTGCGACGGGATTTTGTATGGTCAAGGTCAACGGCGATTATCCGACCCTTAAATAAACTGGATAGCTGTTTAGTATTTATAACTGCATATAAAAGCAATTTAAATTGTTACTGCGTGTTTTGATTCAGAAATGTTTAATTGAAAAGTTCTATAGCGTATAAAAATAGTAGTAGAAGCTCTATTTGAGTATGCCCCTATGCATATGTCACATGAATATCCACTCTGAATACACAGAATGGTTTTAAACATTGACACGGAAAATATATTCCTGTAATATTAAATGGGCTCTCTTTGTTTTTAAATGCGGGATGGCCAGTAATTTTAGATATTTTTCAAGTTACCTAAAATCGAAGTAGGTAAGCAAGCAGAGAGACAAGACTAGCAGACTCACTTGTCAGTTTTTCACTTAAGGCTTCTGCAGACTGGGGCGATATCGCGGGCGCGACAGGCATATTGCTGCCTGTAGCGCCCGCGATATCGCCCCTGTCTGTAGATGCCTTTATATTGCGTGAATATTCCTAGTTATTCGATTAAACACCAGAACATAAACAGATGTTTTCATTTTTGACCTAATTTCAGTAATTAGTAAGCTATATTTAAAGTAAAAACTATTAAATAACGATATTACTTTCAAAAGTATTAAATAACAGCCTACAATGTAATACACATCCATTAACGTCACTTCTGCTTGCAGTTAGACACCCTGTTTAATCTTCTTGGAACGACTTCGGGGCGCGAAACCTATATGCTCCTCAGGTCCTCCTACTTATGTAATGGACTGAAAACTGGCTAGTGCGTGGTTTTGAATACACCAGGTCAGAAAAGTTAGTCTTTTCTCGTGACGGTACGAAAGTAAACTCACGGGCTTACATTTCTGCGCACCCCTTCAATGACATGATACGGTGACCATCAGTATGATAGAATTTATATTTGAAAAAAACCTAATAAACAATAACATTATATTACGCCTGTATTCCCCAATGGGTTAGGCAGAGGTGTACCTATAATACACCCACATTCCACAGAAATTCCAGAAGCAAAAACTCAATAAACAATATTAGTTCCAATAAACGTAACCCTTTTCTCCTCCATGTCTCAACCACCATCAACGCCTCATAATACCGACCATTTTTGTTCGATTAAACCGAAACGCTATTAAATGCCGTATTACGAACATTTATAGCCGTCGATACGAAAATAACATATTACACTGGCCACATTTGCTCCCTAGAGGAAGCTATCAATCGGCTCATTGGCGTCCCACGCTTATTAGCAGTGTTTCGGGACAGCATCGCTTTCGCTTTGATATATTATCGAATCCTTCCACCAATTTATGATTGCCTGGTACTTTGGAGGCTGAAATTGAAAATTGTTGAGTAGTTTGGAAAGTTAAATACTTTCCAAACTACCACAAAATACTCTACAATTTATTTCGGGGTTATTTTTAGGCTTTATTTAATACTCTACTGCTAAATTTAATACTTATTTTTTTAGGACCCGACTGCTTACCTGGGAAGGCCTGGGTCCTGGCCTTGGAGGCTCTCGGGCCTCGACGAAGGGGGCTCCTAAGCGCATGCTTGGAGAAGGGCCAGTTGCCGCTTCGTTCGAAGACGGGGAAACTGGTCCTCATAAAGAAGCTGGGATGCCCTGCGAACTCTCCGTCCACATATCAGCCCATCGTGCTGCTCGACGAGGTGATCCAGCTCTTTGAAAGAGTCAGACTGCCTCGTTGGGCGGCTGGTGCGGGTGGGGCCGGATTTGGCGGAGAGCCAGTTTGTATACGTTTCTATACGTCATCATGCGCGTGCGGACCCTCACGACGGGGAATGCTGTTGCCAAAGGTGGTGTCGTCTTGGCGGTGTCTCTAGACATCGCCAATGCCTTCAATACTCTGCCTCGGAGTTGCATCAGGGAGGCACTCCGGTACCACTGGATGCCGACCTACCTCTGTCGTGTAGTCGAGGCCTGCCTGTCTGACGGACAGGGCCGTCATCTACCCCGGTGCCCAAGGAGTGTGGAACCGGCAAGAGATGTCGTGCGGTGTCCCACAGGGATCGGTCCTGAGGCCGCATCTGTGGGACATCGGATACGAGTGGGTGCGGCACGCCGACCTCCCTAGTGGTATCAGCGAAGTATGCTAAGCTGACGACACGTTGGTCCTGGCGAACGCACCACCGTCGGGGTCCTAAATAACGGTAGAAAGGGTTCATATCGGCGTCGAGTCGACGATGAAATACCTGACAGCCCAGCTTGCCGGCCTGTACTCGTCTTCGATAGCCTGTGGAACTTCGTGGAGCATTTCCGACGTTTGGCTCCCAAACTGGAGCGGGCTGGGGCTGCCTTGAAGCGGCTCCTGCCCTGGCGCTGTGGCCAGCCCGCTGGTTGAGCGCGGCCCAAAGGGTCATGGCCATCTGGCTGATCCGGGGATACCGCACGGTCTCTGGTGAGGCGGTGAGCCTCCTTGCCGGATTTCCGCCATGGGATCTGGAGGCAAAAGTCCTCGCGCACGTGAGAGTGGCGTAAAGAGGCGAAACGCCGCCGTGCCGGGGCATTCAGAGCGGTGGAAACAGCGGACAGAGCTCCGGTGGGATCTCATGGTGACATGGAGATTGCGATTTTCACAACCCAGTGCTGGGCACGCCACAATTGCGGCGATAAGTCCCCTCTTGGAGGTGTGACTAGAGAGGTGCCACGGCGTCCTCACCTTCCACCTGACGCAATTCCTCAATAAAAAAAAACTCTGAAATAGTAATTACTTTTTTCATAAATATTCAATGTATAATTTTGACTTCGCTACGATTTTATTAGAATTTCGTTTATTTATTTTTTTGCCATATAAAATACATTTTTAAATATTTCTTAAAAAATACATGAAAAAACATTTAAAAATATGAAAAATAGTGGTCCGCCGGTATCGGGAGCAGGGTTCTAGCTACCGGTGGTTAGGACTCCAGAGACAGGAACACCCTCACGATCGAGGAGTACTGCCTTCTGAATTAGGGCCTTAATCCACCCGCCTAACGAGAGCCTCGAGAGATGTTGGTCGAGGCTTTCGGCCATCAGGCCATTGGCCGTTATGACAATCGGCACATTGACAGCCGAGCTCACATTTCACATGTCAACAACCTCGTGTGCTAAGTCTATTAGAATAATTTATTTATTTATTAGAATTATTATTATGTATAGTAGTTAAGCTTCTTGGAAACTTAGATATTTTCAGCGTAAAAACATTCTCTACCAAGTAATAGTCGTAGGTTTCTAAATGAAAGCCTCATTGAACAGTTAAATCAGTGTTATAATTACCAAGCGTTTCGCTCAGATTCATATTGCAGGGGGGTAACCATCACCTCATATAACAGTATTATTATAATATTACTTCACAGTGGGAAAGTGATAGAGCTATACAGGACTTATAGCTCCATCTCTTTCTCACGCTAAAGTAATATTGAAATAATACTGCTTTATGAGGTGATGGTTACCCCCTGATGATGTGCCTGCCGCATATTCTTTTGACGTTATTTATCGTAAACAACCGGCCAAGCGCGTCTCGGACCACGCACAATGAAGGGACGTTCCGTAGTTGGGAAGTTGGGATGAATTTATCCCAAAAACAAACTTAATATTGTAGTTGAAAAACATGTTCTCCCATAAATCGATATGTGCCACGGTGAATTCTCCAACTGCAATTTCATTATATGTACTGCTGCCATGAATTTTTTCACATCTCCATAAACAACCATTTAGCTGGCAGGGGGGGGGACACGTGATGTGGGGATGATATTTTTTTTTTCTCGTCAAAAAAAAAATCACGCCTTCAAAGTGCTAAAGATTTTATTATAGCACTTTGTTGGCGTGATTAATATCACTATACCTATGCCAAATTACAGCTATCTAGGTAGTACTAAGCGTCTCTGAGCTACAGCGGGGACAGACAGACAGACAGACGGACATGGCGAAACTATAAGGATTCCTTGTTTACTACGGAACCCTAACAAGCGTAGTTGTCTATATATCCAACTATATATTGCCACATATCACGATCTACTCCTAAACTTCAAAGCTTTCCCAGAACGAAAGTATTGCCCGTATTTGCTACAATAGGTCTCTTTTATATACTTGAAGCTGGCTGGCCGACCGCAGAGCCAATCCTTTACCGTACACTGTTAGTTCAACGAATCTTGCTCTCAGAAAATAACATTTGTTCTATAGAATTTACTTTGATACCCTCGACCAGCAGACTTAGCATTTCTGCGAAGAATAGACACGGCTTTTTCTATACAAAGTGACATTTCGTTTCTCCATTTTTGACAGCGCACCGTAGAAATCCTTCTGCAATCTATCATTTTATCTTTCGTTTCTGACGATCTTTGTCTAGGTCCTTTTTTATATAGAAGGATTTTTACGGTGTGATGTCAAAAATGGAGAAACGAAATGTCACTTTGTATAGAAAAAAGCTGTGTCTATTCTTCGTAGAAATAGAAAGCGTCATGCTAAGCCTGCTGTACACATTTCATTGTTATACAGAACCCAACATACATAGGTTGTTTTTGAATTCAATGAAGCTCATTCAGGGGGTGTTTAAATAGATATATATATCCATAAAGAAGCATGAATAAGAACAAGTTTTACGAAGAGGCTCTGGACAAGCTAAAATTTAAATGTTCAGTTTCTTAATATTCTTATTGTTTATAGAGGGTATGCTTTTTGTATGAAACAAGAGCCGATGTGAAGACAATTTTCTTCATCAATCATCAAGACTCGATCCAAGATTTTCTTAATAATTAGTACATATTACAATCTGTCACTACTTCAATCTGTTAATACGAGTAATTGGTAAAATACGGAATAAATACTGTTGTTTTGACGTTTAGTTTCAGTTGTTTTTGATGTCTGTATATTCACATAACTGTACTTTTATGTTTTTCTTTTCATTTGTTTGTTTGTCTAATTAGAAGATATACATATGTTTTTGTGTGTTCGAACTGCTTTTATAATATTTACATCCTTTTTTGTACCCAAATTCATGACAAATAAATGATTTCTGATTCTGATTCACTAATTCTTTTTTGTAAGAATTGCTTTTTATGTGATAACTAAATTTTGTATACTGCATGTTGACGTAATTTATTATTGTATGCCACTAGGCAGGACATAATGGATCTATAATTTACCTAATATCTGTATTTATATAACCTAGCCCACAACAAAAAGATTTAATTTGATTTGATGTGATCAAAGGTTATATATGTATAAAGATATATATTTAACCTTCACGTCGGTATATCAGTATATCCATCTCCTGAAAGATTGACAATTAATTCAGCCAGTATTATTCGCAGTCATATACTCAGTAAGAAGTGTAGGTATTCGTGTAGAAACTTTTAATTAGTGAAACAATATGCAAGCATGCGGAAGGTCGAGCCTCTAATGTATGCACATAAGTTTGTTCTACCGCTCTTTTTACGTGCCCTGAAATATGTGATGACGATGTTTACATAACATGGAGCTTAGTTTTTTTGTTAAAAAACTGCTTTGCTAGATTCCTGTGTTTGATATTATAATGGGAAATGAAGAAAGAATCTAATGGCAATATTTTCCTGTTTGGATAAATTCTTTGGATGACATCAATACTACACTTTTAAGCGTAAATTTTTAGATATTTTTGGTTTTTTTGCCTATTTGGCACCATGGCAACACTATTGAGACCTAAAAACAAAAACGTCCTATCTGTACATTTACTTACTCAAACTCGTGTTTCCAGTTTGTCCTATCTGTCGTTTAGCACCTAAAGGCTTAGTCATATCTAACAAATTTCTATTCTCTATATTAATTAATTATGAGCAAAACTAAAACGGTTTTTTATCTAAACAATCATAATATACTTTCAAACACTTTCACGAAAACATAAATAGTCTGAATTCAACAAAACACGTTTTTGCCTTTCCTGTAAAAAATACATTTTTCAGATAGGACTTATACGCTTAGCATAGCAGAATACTTTAATATTTGTATAATTATGTAAAATGCCTCAGATTCTCTTAAAAAAATCTGAAATGAATATTCTGACGATTACAAAATATATGAAAAGAATATTAAAATATATTACAATATAATTCTCTTATTAGCATTTTTTTTTTAAAGTAACTTGCTTCTGCCTGCGACTTCCGTCTGCGAGGATGTAACCATACCATAAAACATATTCGATGGCACTCGGCAAGTGTTGCTTTCTATATCAATGGAAAATATTTTGCAATCGGATCACTACTTCCAGAGGGTTTGTGGCTAAGTATTAACAGCCGTACGGTTGACCCGTGGATGGGTGACCATCTTTACATACCGTGACCACTTGGTATATAAAGATGGTCACTGGTACTTTTATTTTACTGAGGGGCTTGTGACTAAGTAATAACAGCCGCACGGGTCGATTATTCAGGTAAAGCTACGCTTGCCGCGATTGGTCCGTGGATGGGTGACTATCTTTACATACCAAGACCCCTCCGTGCCTCAGAAAGCACGTTAAGCCGTTGGTCCCGGCTGTCATTCGTGGATCTTTGACAGTCGTTACGAGTCGTTGGAAGTCTGACAACCAGTCTTACCAATGGGTAACGTATTCGGCTTGGGCAGAGCACCGCCGTGTCCTCGTGGAGGCGATCGGCGGCAGAGATCTCTCGCTGCCGGCCCTGGTTCAGGACATGGTACGGAGCGAGAGGGCATGGGCAGCCGTCACCTCCTTCTGCAAAGCAGTAATGCTCGCGAAGGACGAGGCGGGACGGTTGAGGAAAAGGCAAATTTCGCGCCGTCTCGCCCTAGCCGCCGCAGGAGACGCCCTGGGCGTTGGGAATCCCGGGCGGATTTCTGGCCACCGTAGGCGCGGGCTTGCGGACGGTGAGTAATGGGTAGCTCACCGTCCGGTAAAGACCAGGCCCGGGTCGACGGCGCGTTGTATTCCACGCGCGCCTCACTGAGATGTCGTCAGCACAAAGGTAGGGCCTAGGGCCGATGCCTGCCGGGGTCGCGGGAAGGTACTTATGGGTCACCGAGGCCCCCGCAACACAGGCAACAGGAAGGAATACGGGTGGGTTTTAGTCAGTAAGAGTCTGACACACCCTCCCGCTCCGCCCAGAGCGGGAGAAGTTATTTGATGATTTCCCATCCACAAAAAAAAGGGGTAACGTATTACCCAGGAACTGGGTTGTGAAGGTTAGATAGGCAGTTGCTCCTTGTAAATTACTGGTATTCAGCTGCATGCGGTTATACTGGAAGCCGACCCCAACATAGTAGGGAAAGGCTAGGCAGATGATGACCACTACTTCCAGAGATTACCACGTACAAACAAACACAATTCTACCGGTTTATAATATTACTTTAAATATTAATTTTATTTTATATAATATTAGTTTTATTAGACGTACATTGTAATATTATTTATTTGTAATATTTGTATTATTTGTAAAAAGTTTTATTATAAATAGTTTTATTATAAAAGTTTTATTATATATTATTAATTTGTAATATTAGTGTAATTGACTAACATTTTGTTTGTTTGTTTCAGATACCATGCCGGTAACGTCCTAAAACATCGCAGTGTAAATAAATAGGTCTATTACTAAAGCAATAATCCGTTTAAAAAACGTAGAAACCCCGTAGTGACGCTATATAAAGTGCTTCTAAGCAATAGTTTTAGTGTTACTAATAAAATTAAATCTTCCATGAGTAATTTAATTTAACTGTAGTATTCAAAATGTGGCGTGACTGTAACTGTTAATACAACAATTAAAATGATCTTTAATACTGAATTCATAAAGTTTCAATTACAACAAGAGTTTTCAAGCCTTATTTATCGCTTCGCAGCGTACAGTCGAAGGCAGAAGTGCATAGCTGTGTGATAAATTAAATAATGTTAAAAAGAAAATGCCGCAGCGCGCGCCTACGTCATCAAACTTGATGCGACCGTTCGTGGTATTGGCCCTGCCCGGAATGTATTTGCTGTATAAGTACAACCAGTACCGTCAGCAGCAAATGGAGACCGCGCGGCGCCGAGTCACCGAGCGCGAGCTTATGCACCTTAACACCAAAATCGTAAGTAATTAGATTTTAGTTTTTTTTTAACATTACTTATCTTTTTAATGAGAGCATAATTTGAAACATGTTTCAGAAATAAAACTGTCATAAATAACTATAACTTAACATACCTACTTTAAAAGGCGATGATTGGCTTCCTTTGCCACATTTACGGCTTAGGAAAACCCGTATGGTAAACGGTAAAATACCATTCTTCAAAAGTAAAGTTTTCACCAAAAAAACACACAGATTTAAACATTAATTGATCGTAAACAGCAGCCATTAGTCATGCTGTAAATAAATTTCGGTTACTAAATCAGTTCAGCGAGCGCGATGAAAACCATACTATGCCAAACGTCGGCGCGTGATGTATTTTTATCGCTCGGCCGTGAAGAGGCGAGAGTATCATAAAAAAACATAAAATAACAGATAGCTGACATATTGGGTGAGAAAATGCACCGCTTTCTGGATTCGAGTGGTTTTACCGCTATATCAAACGTAAACATACTTACAATTATTTTCTATCTTACAAATTCTTTGATCAAGGCTGGCCACACATGTTTATTACATAACTTAAAATTAATTTATCAAGATAATTAAACGAAACGCGTGTTATTCAATGAGAACTTTTTACTATAAAATATTGTTGAAATTATTTTGTTAACAACTGTACTTACTCGTTATTTAGTCTACTTTTTGTTTGTATTATTGTGAAGCTTTTTGCGGCTACATTTTAGTAACAGGGACTTTATTAGTGTTCCTATTTATTCACGTTTAAACTACCTACGTTGTTGTTCAGGCTAAAAGTTATAGGTATTCCGATGTTTTTGGTACTTTTTCATAGTCTAATGGCAACTGACTTAGAAAACTATACATATCTAAGTACAGAAGATTTAATAGTGAAATGAAAATGTAAAAACTTTCTCTGGAGAATCAAGTTGATAGAACCATTGGATACGGTTATAGAAATTACTTGAACATCAATTCTCAATTATGGAGGCCTTGGCAGAGAGTACAACTTTGTGCACTTTGCCGTCGAGACCCTCGGTCCGTGGGGTCCCAGTGCGCATAAGTTATTTGCGGAAATCGCGAAACGTCTAGCTCTAGTTGATGTAACTGGTGATCGAAAAGCTGGCGGCTTTCTCGCGCAACGCATCAGCATTGCAATTCAGCGAGGATAAATGATAAATGATTTATTTTCTGTAAGTAGGTTTGTACAAACACTTTTACACGTCAATCATATTTTTAAAATAAAGCTAGATGAGGTCGGCGTTTCCTATCTGACTACTCTGAGAAGAAAGGCCGAAACAAACTCAGAGGTCACAGTCTCCTTTAAAGTTCCGACATAATCTTGGTCAGATCATGTGAAGGCCATGTAGATTGGTGTCTGAAATGGTCCTTTTGAGGAAAGAACCACACAGATTGAGTGGACCTGTCCAGTCAGTGCACGCAGTTGTCAGTAATCGTGCAGCTCAACTCAGAACTTAAGGAGCTCAACGATTCGATGAACAATACCAAAGAAAGAACATTTGGATATGCCGCCAGCATCCTCGGTACAATGCCCCGAGGGCCTTTTTTAGGCTTAACTTAGTTTTCATTTAATTTAGTTAATCTTAATAATCATCTTGTAATTCGGTTATGTAAATAGATATTATTCTCGACTGCTTCTAGCGCATTGACGGATATGAAACACATGGGCGTGATAACAATAAAGACTTGTGTCTCGTTCAGTTTCCTGCCGAAAGTAAATAAGTAGGAAAAACTAAGTTTTCTTAATGCTAGTTAGTAGGTACTTAAAGCTGCCACGGCAAAGCTTTCAAAGGGAACCGCTTCTCTTAAAAACACACCAGTTAAAAGTTGGAAGATTAAAGCACCTTGTTAAGTAGAGACAGCTTCTTAAGGCAGCGTCAAGAGTTACAGCTTCTGAGTGGGCGGAACTTGTTCTATGACTCATAACGAGGTTACAAAAAACACTATACATTAAGGCTCCCGCAGACAGGCGTGACGCGACTGCGCGACGCTATTTTGGTAGAACAATATCCATGAAGTTTTCACAGAAATTGTTCTACTAGAGTCGCGTCGCGCTGTCATGTTGCACCAGTCTGCTGGAGCCTTTAAACCAGCTGCCAGCTATCTAGGTATATTGTTATTTCTTTTGTGTATATTTTTGGTCAAAGGTGAGACCTTACTTCAAACTCCTGTTTGACTTATCATGGAGAATTTATATAAACAATGAATGGTTCGTGCCATTAATTGTTTATATTTAACCATTTAATAACACATAACATAACATCACACCTGCATTTCCCTGAGGGCTAGGCAGAGGTGGACCTATAGTACACCCACCAACCATTACTAATTATTATTATTTTATTAAACATTTTGTACACACAAAGAAACAGACAAGAAAAAGGAAAAAGAAAAATACGTATAAAGGTGATGCTTATATCTGAAGGAATCTCTTCCAGCATACCAGCGATGGGACAGAGGATAAAAATAAATTATATTTTCAGAAACAAGCACCCTAAACCAATAAGTAACACAAAATAAATAGGAAATTAGTTCGTCCCGATAACTCAACTTCATCATCAAGAAAACTCCAACTGAAAACTACTTTACCGACTTCCCCTGACCTCGGCCCCTGAAAACGCCTGTCCAACGAACGAAACCCATCAACTTGGCTTATAAATCAAGTCGTTTTGCCAAAGGTCAGTTGTACAAAAAAGGCAAAACGTCTGTTGTCGACGAACACCAGACTGGGGTGTGGTGCCACCACACGCGATGGTGGCTACCACAATGGGTTTCCCATGAGTCAACGATTCCCGAGAAATTTAGACTAGTTGTTAGTACGGTAGTAATTTGCAGTACTTAGTGCCTTTGAATAGTGGTTTTTCCTTTTTAGTGTTCCGTAGTAAACAAGGAACCCTTATAGTTTCGCCATATCCGTCTGTCTGTCTGCCTGTCGCCGTTGTAGCTCAGAGACGCTTAATGATAAATGATTAATTTTCTGTAAGTAGGTTTGTACAAACACTTTTACACGTCAATCATATTTAAAAAAAAAAACTAGATGAGGTCGGCGTTTCCTATCTGACAACTCTGAGAAGAAAGGCCGAAACAAACTCAGAGGTCACAGTCTCCTTTAAAGTCCAGATATAATCTTGGTCAGATCATGTGAAGGCCATGTAGATTGGTGTCTGAAATGGTCCTTTTGAGGAAAGAACCACACAGATTGAGTGGATCTGTCCAGTCAGTGCACGCATTTGTCAGTAATCGTGCAGCTCAAGTCAGAACTTAAGGAGCTCAACGATTCGACGAACAATACCAAAGAAAGAACATTTGGGTAGGCCGCATAAATTACTCAAACTGCCAGACCATGATTAATCTAGAAAGCTGTAATTTGACACAGGTATGCATATTAATCACGCTAACAAAGTGCTAAAATAAAATCTTGAGAAAACATTTTTTAAAAAAAATATCATCCCCACATTACCTGCAAGGGAGGTATCCCTTGCAGGTAATGTGGGGATGATATTTTTTTTCTCGTCTATCCCATGGTGTGGGGTATCGTTGGATAGGTCGTTCAAAAATATTGCGGGTCTGTGAATACCACTTTTTGGATTCAAGGATTTGTTTGCATAATACTAAGCATTAATGTGCTAACTTTTGTTAGAGTCAAGTGTCCCCCCCTTTGCCAGCTAAATGGTTGTTTATGGAGATGTGAAAAAAAACATGGCATATACTGAAAATAAAGGGAAAACTATCAAGCTAACGAGTAATAGTCGACCAACTTAAATTTGCAGTTGGAGAATTGATCGTGGCTTATACTCGTATCGATGTATGAGAAAACATGTTGTTTTTCAACTACAATGTTAATTTTGTTTTTGGGATAAATATATCCCAACTTCCCAACTACGGAACCTTTCATTGTGCGACACGCACTTGGCCAGTTTTTTAGATTATTTTGCAGTATCGCTTGTTTTTAGCCGACTTCAAAAAAGGAGGAGGTATGTTCAGCGATAATTCTGGATGTTTTTTTATAGGAAATGGGTACTTTAGCGGTAGTTCCACATACATTTGGTCAAGTTCTGTTAAGGGCATTTTGCTTCAATAGGGCTTCAATAATATACTGGCTTAGTTACTGCGACCAATTCGGCTCGCGCGTGGTTGGTCACAGTTCTAATTTAACCAATGAACTACCGAACTATTTACCTAACTGCCCATTCCAACATTTTTACTAGCCATTCATTCATTTTTTTCTACTTGAGTATTTTTGTACTGACATTGTAGCATGCATGTTGTTGCACCTACCAATTTTCTTTTTATTACTGTTCATGTTTTACTGACACTCAAATTTACCAACGGCCGAAAAATAAAATGCATAATCAGCCTATAATGTTCCTGCTGCTGGGACACAGAGAAGTAGGAGGCGTAATCTACCACGCGGGTAATGCCAGTATCAAAACATTGACACTTCGTACCAACCTTCAAATGTTAGATAATACAACTTAGGTACGTAATGTAGTATGAATCTGTTTTTCCGTGACATTTAGGTATTTCCGTTGTGGCAGGTTACGTTGTGCATAATTAGCCTAATTTTCCCACTGCTTAGTCACAGGCCTCCTCCCGGTGAGAGGGTGTGGGCCGATATCTACCACGCGGGCCGAGTGCGGGTTGGTAGATGTCACATGTCTTTGAATTTTTGGTTCTAGGACATGCCGGTTTCCTCACGATGTTTTCCTTCACCGTTTTGAGAGCAGTGGTGATGAAATAATATACACAAAGTAAAGCGCCTGTTTGGGTCCGAACTCGTAAGTCGTGGACGTTACCACGGGGCCACCACTGCTCCCAAAAATAAAATAACTATTATTTTTTTCATTTGGTCACAAAAGCCTTCCTAATCTATACATGGTATTGGTAATGTATACATGTTTTTGGGGCATTATTTATAAATAACAGACACACTATTACCCATTTAAAATATTATTCAGACCCCGAACCTACCACGTTCAATGCTTATGTAGTGCAACAGTGTTATTAATTACAATATTGGTAAGTCAACCAATCTGCCTAGCCTTTTCCTAACTATGTTGGGATCGGCTTCCAGACTAACCGGATGTAGCTGAATACCAGTATTTTACATGGAGCGACTGCCTACCAACCCGCACTGCGCCCGCGTGGTGGGTTACGGCCCACTCCCTCTCCACTCACAGAGAGGAGGCCTGTGTCCCAGCAGTGGGAACATTATAGGCTGACTATGTATGTGTATGACTGCCTATCTGACCTCCACAACCCAGTTACTGGGTAATACGATACCCCTCAGTGGCGGTATCCTTCATATAAGCCCAAAAGCCCCGGCATGCCTTACTAAAATGCTCGATAGAGAATCAATATCAAACACAAACTATTTAAAAGTTCGCGCGCGATGATTGCGATGATACATACGTAGGTACCTACATACTCAGTCGAAAACTGAACTTTCTTTTTTGAAATCGGTTAAAATTTTATTGGGCTTGCGTTATTTTGAAACCCTAGGCACGCCACTGATACCCCTAGGTAAGACTAGTAGTCAGAGTTTCGGGTTTCTGAATACCAGTAACGACTATCAAAGATCCACGACAAAGAACAATGACAGCCGGGAGCACGGAGGGGCATCCACGGACCAACCGCGGCCAGCGTAGCTTAACCTGATCGATCGACCCGTGCGACTGTACTTAGCCACAAGCCCCCATTACAATAGGTAAGTATATCTACTACAAATTATCTTCATGCTGTATAGCATTTAAATAGGAGAACAATTCAAAGGATGTCACTATCTACTCGTTCCATCGCCAAATAGAACGAACAATGTTCCGGAATTTTAATTAGGATATCTCTTCGCATATCTATCATTACCTTGAACCTAGAATAAATAAAACAATTTACATATAGGTACAGGGTGTCCGGTAAAAAATAGACAACCTTGAAATAGCATATCATAGACCTAATGGCCGTTCTAAAAAAATACAAAATAATGTATAACTCAAGTTACTGCTTGAGTTATATATTATTTATAATTCTTTTGCATTTTTTTTTCCAAAAAATCGTATCTTAAGTACTCCTAAGACACGATTTTTTAGAAAAAAAAAATGCATTGTAATTCCTAGTGACATTATTTACTGCCTCTCTGTCGTCATAGTCAACGTACAATATTACAACAACAAATAACCGATGGAATTCATTCATTCATGTGGTCGTGGTGAAGGAGAATGCAAAATAAGGAAAAAAAAGTTATTTAAAAATCTTACTTACGTACTTCTTGGGATATATTTTTGTATTTGTTTTAGAACGGCCGTAAGATCTATTATAATATGCTATGTCAAGGTTATCCATTATTTACAGGAAGCGCTGTATATGTGAATTGTTTAATTTATTGTAGGTTCAAGGCAATGATAGATATGCGAAGAGATATCCTAATTAAAATTCCGAAACATTGTTCGTTCTATTTGGCGATGGAACGAGTAGATAGTGGCATACTGACATCCTTTGAATTGTTCTCCTATTTAAAAGCTATACAGCATAAAGATAATTTGTAGTAGATATACTATGCTATTTCAACGTTATCCATTATTTACGGGACACCCTGTATAGGTACTATCATTAAATCCTACAACATTACAGTTGTATACAGCATGTATCAAACAACTGTAGTCAAATTTATGGGTGTGGTACAGGCCATCAAACTGAACAACTTGCTCCATGGGACCAACATCGAAATCGAGAAAAAAAATTCAACTGTCCCATACAAAACTTCTATAACTTACATAATCGACCTATAATGTTCCCACTGCTGGGACACAGGCTTCCTCTCCGTGAGAGCGAGTGGGCCGTAATCCACCACGCGGGCCCAGTGCGGGTTGGTAGATGTCACATGTCTTCGAATTTTTGGTTTAGGACATGCCGGTTTCCTCACGATGTTTTCCTTCACCGTTTTGAGAGCAGTGGGATGAAATAATTTACACAAAGTAAAGCGCCTGTCTGGGTTCAAACCTGTGACCTACAACTCGTAAGTCGCGCATTTACCACTGGGCCACCACCGCTCTTCTATAACTACTCGACCCGAATTTTCTCTCGATTACGAAGTTGATCCCATGGAAAAAGTTGTTCAGATGATCTGTACCACACCCTTAAATACGACCTTGACCTTTCTGATACATGTAATGGAGTCATACAGTTTTATATAACTAATAAAAAACACTAGACAAATAAATAATTCCTTAGTAGTACTGCGGACAAAAAATCACTGTAGCGGATGTCCAGAGCAGAAAATAAAAATACAAAAATACCTGTCAACGGAATAAAGGCCACAAGTATAGGATTTTATACTGAATGAGCTAACAACGGTCAAATCGGCCTGTCTATTTTTAGGTATTGTTGTATCCAACGTTTTTTGGCATTTTATTTTCGCTTGAATTGTATGTCTCGTTGTGAGGAGTGGCTGGCGGCTAAATAATTTATTAGTGGTTTTGATATCAAACTATTTATTAGTAGCTTTTGTGGACAATATACTAATTAAGACTTGTTACAGTAATGGCAAACATGTCATTTGGTTTAAATTGGTTTTTATGAATTTATTAATATTTTACATAGATTATTTTATATTTTGTGAATGTGAGAACGTTGTAGGCATGATAGACTAGATTTGTAGCCCATTTATTTTTGGTACTTCTTGACAGGCCTACACTGTCCTCCCATACCTATTAACACTGTAATTTGAAAACATTGTAAAAGCCAATTATTTTTAAAAGAGTAAGTGGAGTTTCTTGCCGGCCTTTCTCCATAGGAAACGACCAATTGTAACAGTGCACCTAGCTTCTGACGATTCATAAGTGCCCATGTGAAATAAATAATTTTGATTTTGAATAATAACAACCGAACGGGTCGACCAAAGTTTAAGTTACGCTTGCCAAGGTCGATCCGTAGATGGGTGATCATCGATTACATATCGAGACCCTTCCTTGCCTCGGAAAGCAAGTTAAACCATTGGTTCCAGCTGTCATTTGTAGATCTTTAACAGTTGTTACGGGTAGTCAGAAGCCCGAAAGTCTAACAGCTAGTCTGACCAAGGGCTATCGTGTTACCCAGTAACTGGGTTATGGAGGTTAGTAAATACTGGTAATCAGCTGCATCCGGTTAGACAGGAAGCTGACCCCAACACAGTTGGGAAAAGGATAGGCAAATTGATATTATGAATGTCTTGTTGTGAAATGCTAAGCTTTTATGACATACGTGTGGATTCTTTGCTGGGGTCGGTGTTTCGGATCTATATATTTTTTTCTTGAAAAATATTAAGTAGTTAGACCGCTTACTGCTTATTTATTTATAACACATCATCAGCCTATAATGTTCCCACTGCTGGGACACAGGCCTCCTCTCTGTGAGAGCGAGTGGGCCGTAATCCACCACGCGGGCCCAGTGCAGGCTGGTAGATGTCACATGTCTTCAAATTTTTGGTTCTAAGACAGAGCAGTGGTGATGAAATAATTTACACAAAGTAAAGCGCCTGTCTGGGTTCGAACCTACGACCTACAACTCGTAAGTCGCGGCCGTTACCACTGAGCCACCACTGCTCTATTTATTTATAAGCGATTTTTTATTTATTTTTATGGTTGTTGTTTTAATGTAATTTGACATAACAGATTTTAATATTACCAGATTATCAGTTCTATACCTAATAATAATTGTGATTGTTGTTAATGTTTTTGAATATTTTAACATTAAGCTTTTGACATTACACATTACGACATATATTCTTCATTTTATGTTATGCGAGAGATTTATATTTAATTAATTAATTATTTTGATTTATTTATTGTAGTCTAATCCGTAACAACCTAATAAATTTGACTATCTACGGGTATATTACTACTGATTCAAACCTAAAGTAAAATGTATCGGGACACTTAATAAATATTCCAACTTATAAGTATACCTACATTATCAGCAAATAAATAATTTCTTTATTTCTTTCTTTTACAATACAAAAGATTGAAGAATACGCAAAGATAGAAATGACAAAACAAAACCCTTTTTCAAAACCATTTATGTGGAACGCCAGATACCACCAGCTACAAAACATAAAATAAATAGAGGAATCGTCTGCGTTAGCAACAATTCAAATGTATGAGCCTCCACAAAGAACAACAAATAAATAGGTACCTAACCTACCCACATTTTATTAATGCTCTTTTAAACGGTCAAAAACCTTAAAAAGACCTAGTTTACGAGCCTACTAAACTGGCGGTCTGTTGACTTCTAATACTTCATATCACGAACATAGTTCGATGACCATTCGGTGACCATAAGCTTACGTTTGTCACGCAATTTCTGCCTTCAAACATCTTGACTGATCACCGACGGTACACGATAACCCATGAAGGAGTAAGCAGACCTTTTTGGGGTGTACCTATCTGTATAGTAAACCCGTGTAATGTAAGCTAAAGGCTAAATGATTACAGCCGCACATGTCGATCGAAGGTTCAGCTACGCTTGCTGCGGTCGGTCCGAGGATGGGTGACCCCTCCGTGCCAGCATATCCCTGCGGCAGTGCGAGCAATCATCGGCAGGAATTGGGGGATTAACCCCATAATCACTTACTAGCTATACACCACAATCATTCGACCCATTATCACATACGCCTCACTAGTCTGGTGGCCCCGGACAGACCTGGGCACAGCTCAAACATATCGAAAAACTGCAGCGGTTCGCTTGTGTAGCAATCACTAGCTGTATGAGAACTACACCCACTGCCGGCAGGCAATGCTTAGACTGCAGCCTCTACCTATCATCGTGCGAGAGAAGGCGGCTCTGGCCGCCTTTAGGCTTTATATAACAGGAATCCTGAGCAAAAACTCTTGAGTCAAGCACACACGTATAGAGGAAGATGCGATCAAATGACAACAAATTATGTCATCACCCTGCAACAAAGCCCCGAAATTACACTACATACGAGGGCGGCACTGAAAATTTCGGGAATCAAGGAAGTGACACAACATTACTATTTGAAAATGTATTTATTGCTTTTCGAAGTATTCTCTGCGAAATTTGACACATTTTTCCATACGATGGAACCATTCATTGAAGCAACCATTCCATTCGGAAGTTGGGGTCTCCAAAATGGCCGTTTTGTAGGCGTCCACAGCTTCTTCAGGTGATGAAAATCTCTGTCCACGCAATTTATTCTTTATTTTAGGGAAAGTATTCAAACTCAAACTCAAAGCATTTATTTCAATTAAACCATTTACAGGCACTTTTGAATTGTCAAGGAGTCGGTCAGTTAGAAATATGAAGCTAGTTGCCCATTCCAAAGCGTAGTAGGTACCTAAGGAGAAGAACGGGCAAGAAACTCCATGGACACTCTTTTAAATTAAATTGATACATAAAGATTAGTACAAAAATAATGTTGAAATTATAACTAAATGTGAGGACGATGTAAAATAAAAAAACGCGCCCATAGTAAAAAGAGAAACAAAAACAATTTCTAAATAAAATAATTACAAATAAGCCGAGGACGCTAAGAGGTGACCAGTCCCAACTAACGGCGCCCGTTCACGAGCATGACGCATGGATTAGCACCATTCAGCTCAACCATTTTGAAGGGAGCTAAATGATCCAACACACGCGCCACCATCAGCGAGACATCTGAGTGAGCATGACATACTCTCAGCCGCCAGGACCCATTCAAGTCAATTACATAACCGGCAAATGGTAGCTCTATTATACATAGTACTCACACCTGTGCAATGCAATTATACAATACAACGTAGGTTGAATTTATACAATGCAAAGATAGTCTTACAATGTTCAGCTGCTCCAACAGTATTTTCAAATGTTAATTATTCAATTGGTTGTGGTTGTGGAGCGGGACCAGCATTGAGCCAAGCATTTTTATCAGCGATGTAATCACCCAACTTATAATATGCCTGCCTGCATAGTGTGCGTTTGATACAAGATTTGAATTTCATTTCATTCAGTTGAAGTATGTGGGGTGGAATTTTATTGTAACATTTTAAACAGTACCCCATGAAAGATGAGTCTACTTTAGCCAGTCTGAAACCTGGCTGAGATCATAGAAATCATTAGGGCTTAGGTCGGGGCTGTACGATGGATGGTCTAATAATTCTATGTTTTCTTGCTCTAAAAACTCTTTTGTTCTGTGCGCGGTGTGAGAACTCGCATTGTCGTGATGGAGGATGATGCGGCGGTTGCAGTTCTCTTTACGGAGTTCAGAAACGACCTGTGGCAAAAAAATGCTAGCATACCATTCTGCATTAACCGTTCTTTGTCCCTCAAGAGGAATAGTCGTAACATGGCCGGTTTTGGAGACAAACGTGGCCACCATTTTTATTTCAACACTTCGTGAACGAACAATTTTTGTTGGCTTTAACTCATTTTCGAACACCCAAACTCGTGACTGGTTTTTTGTTTCGGGTTCGTACGCGTATATCCAGGATTCGTTACCTGATACGATTTTGTATACAGCATTTGAGGATCCTGCGTGGAATCTTTCGAGAGTTCTGACGCATCAAGTAACGCGAGCCGGTTTTTGCTCTTCACAGAGCGAATGCGGTATCCATCGGGAAAACAACTTTTTTACACCTAATTGTTCATGCAAGATTATTTGTATTTGACTCATGCCAATGTCTGAAGTTGCCTGAATTTCGCGGTATGTCACATGTCGATCTTCCTCAATCAGCTTACGCACAGCATCAACGTTTTCTTGGGTGACTGCAGTTTTTGGACGACCTTGACGGGGATCATCACTGAGCTTGACACGTCCACGTTGAAATTCAGCAAACCAGCGATAAATTGTGGCTTGGGATGGGGCTTCATCACCAAATGCAGAAATCATCCGGTCAACACACTGTTTTTGTGTTAAACCACTTCGAAAGTCATAATAAATCATCGCTCTTGAATTTTCTCGAGTCAATTCCATTTTCTCAACGACTAAACAAGTTTGACAAATCCTTGTGACAAGACCGAGAATATTTTTTTAAATAAATAAATGGTATTCGATTTTTAAAACCAAGGAGTTTTCAATTAAAAAGATTTTAATATGACAGGAACAGTGGAAATATTCCATTCCCGATACTTTTAGTGCAGCCCTCGTACTTTCAAAAGCATTACAATATAATACTCACAGAAGAACGGTGTGACTACTAGGCCCGAAAGAGACGAGAGTATACACCGACGGATCAAAGATTGACTCCGGAACCGGAGTCGGAGTTTCCTCACACGACCTTAACATAAACATATCCTGCTGGGAATTTTCAATACCGTCTACCAGGCAGAGTGTGAAGGCATTATACAAGTAGCTGACGCCATAGAAGCAAGGAGATTTACGGACATTTTTAAGAATAAAAAAAAAAACATTACCTCGAGACTAACACACAATGCACTAGAACAAATAATGGTATCTAACCGCAACACAGTTACACTGCAATGGATAAAAGGACACAGCAGTTCACTAGGTAACGACGTAGCTGACGAACTAGTTCGAAGAGCATCTAGCACGTCAGTCTGTGGACCTGAACCTATTGTACTCATCCCCTTCAACCAGCTACGCAGGTGGCTACAGGAGTTGACCCACACGCAAGTGGAGAGCTGGTGGACCTTGACACCGGGCTTCAGGCAGTCCAGGGAGGCTATGCCATCCTTAGATGGTTAGATGGTAGGCTAACCAGGCGTTTACTACGCCTGGACAAGAACGGCCTGCGCCTGGTGACGCGGCCATCACGGGAAACTGCTCGTTAAACAAACACTTTCACACAATAGGTATAACAGACAGTTCTCTGTGCAGGGCTTGCATGGAGGCTGTGGAGTGGAAACCGTTGCGCATGTACTCTTTGAATGCACAAGCGTCACCCAGTAATCTGGGTGACGCTTGTGCTTTTCTAATGAACAGAAACCTTCGGGGCACCCAGATCTTTCACAGATGTTCTAAACAGACCAGGAGACGTGATCAACTTCTGGAGGGAGGCGGGCTGGTTGGAAAAACCACCGATGGCCGCCATGGCCCACGCACAATGGTCCACCTGAAGGCCTAAGTGCGGAAACCAAACCCTTTTACATATAAAATAGACCCCCTCCGTGCCTCGGAAAGCCCACTAAGCTGTTGCCCCTTGTAGATCTTTGACAGTCGTTACGGGTAGTTAGAAGCCCGAAAGTCTGACAACCACTCCTACCAAGGAATATCGCGTTACCCAGTAACTGGGTTGTGGAGGTCGCTCCATGTAAAATACTGATATTCAGCTGCATCTGGGTAGACTGGAAGCTGACCCCAACCTAGTTGGGAAAAGTCTAGGCAGATTTGATTTGAGTAAGCCCATCACATTCGCCAGTTATCTTAAGGTATTTAGTATGGACGAGCCTATTGCTATAATCGCACACAAATCGAGACTCCAGGCTGCCATACTACGCGCGGAGGCCACAATGGAGCATACAGTGGAGGTCTACCCGGCTTGGGCGCGGTACCGTTGTGTCCTCGTGGAACCGATCGGCGGCGGTGATCTCTCGCGTCCGTCCCAGGTCCAGGCCTTGGTACGGAGCGAGAGGGCATGAAAAGCCGTCACCTCGGAGGCGGAACGGATGAAGGAGAGGCAAATTTCGCGCCCTAGCCGCCGCAGGAGACGCCCTGGGCGTCGGGAATCCCAGGCCGATTCCCGGCCACCGCAGGCGCGGGCTTACGGACGGTGAGCAATGGGCCCATCCAATAAGATCAGGCCCGAGTCAACGGCGCGTTGTGTTCCACGCGCGCCTCAAAGAGATGTCGGCACAACTGTACGGGTCCGCTCGGGCCGCTGGGGTTGCGGGAAAGTCCGAAAGGAATACCGTGGCCTCTGGCAACACACAGGCAACGGAAGGGACACGGGTGGGTTTTAGTCAGTAAGAGTCTGACACGCTCAGCCACTCCGCCCAGAGCGAGAGAAGTTATTTGATAATTTCCCACCCAAAAAAAACCTTGCCAGATTAAGAAAATCCTAATGAAAAACGCAATAACACTGCTCGACCTGGTTAAGGAACCCAGGACCCCAAGCCCAGCAGTCGTGCGCGTACCTACCACAAGATTACCAAGGTAGTTTATGTCCAATTAAAACGCGAATGAAATCACTGACAAAATGGAGGCACATTTTGTCAGTGATTTCATTCGCGTTACATAATCGTACAAATAGTCATAGTCTTCTTTTTGCATAAAACTTTGGCCAATTGTTATCGTCGTTTTAGCACAGTTATTGATTTAGTTAAGTTTTTTCATTCAATATTCTTGAAGGTGGTTGATATGTCCATGTCTTGAAGGGCATTTATGTACCTTATTAACTACTTATAAGCCTATTATATCCCTACTTTTATGCAGAACACTAAATTATTGATACACAGCGCATCTAATGGAGGAAAATCACATAATTTATTTCTTTCTTTAGTTTCAGCGTATGAAATAAACACTATTGTATGTATATGTAGTTTGTTAACTCTAGGTAGAATGTAATTAATCCTTAATGTCGAAACCAATTCATTTCTCTTGATCCCAACACCTGACAACTCTTGAATAATGTTACTCTTCCTGGGAGTCACACGCGCTAAGTCCAAGAAGTAATGTCCCACAACAAATTAATGGCCCAATTACGAGAAACCACTTCAGAATTCAGTACCAACTCCATGTTATCAGATTATTCGAACTCGCTCGGTGTTGCCAGCTCAGCTAAATTCTATAATTGCTCCGTCCATTACGCCGCATAAACTTCGTCTTAGTCAGCTGTATTTTTGTACAGGCAAAACTTTTAATTCGCTGTGAAATTGACCCTTTTTGGTGTCCGGAAGTAAATTTATTGGTCTCGGGGTATAAAGTAAAATATGGCCGTGCCAATATTGTATTAAATTGATTAAAATTCTTGCGAAATAAGCTCAGTATAAATCATTTCTTGTGCTTCTGTTTAAAACTCAAACAGGATTGATAGGAGTGTTTGATTTTAAGTAGGTACTCCGATTACTTGAGCTGTTTTGTTTGTGTTACATTGATCAAAGTAATTTGCTTCTTCATTTTCTTCTTCTTTCTTGTTATTACCCTGCGGGAAAACCTACCCTACCCCGCTGTATTTCTTTATCCAGCTCAATTAAATAGTCTTAATGTCCTAAGCTGAACTCTTGTTTTAGCTTATCTTTCTACCGTGTTAAATAAACACACTTAAAATGACAATTGATCGCAATGGGATTCATTTTGACAGTTCATGTACGTTCATTGCATTATTTACGTTGTTGAGAAGACCAATAAAATTTAAAACTATAGATACGTTATCCGCACTCTAAAATGACAACATGAAATGAAGCCAATTGGCCACATCGCGCTTAGTTACGCACCAACCTGTCGCGCGACACTACATTTGTTTTTAATTTATATTGTGTGTGTAAACCTGTGCAAAACATAAAAAAAACATGCCGTCGTGTGTTTTCAGACGATGTACAAATTATACTCCAAAAGTTAAAGACAAAAACGTGTCATTTCCCTTTTTCACGCGTATAAGTAGCTATCTAGTATTTTCGCCGTTTCTAAGCGCCGCGATGTTGGTTCATGACGTGTCTATATATACGTCATTGGAGAAGACTAATTTTTCAAACCTATGAAGCAATGGATATGCAATATCCTTCTAAACTTTCGCATTGTGATTGAAAGTGTATTACTCAATTAGGGTTCAGGCAAACGTGATGATACAAATGAGAGGAGCTGGTGTCCACTGCTGGCTTCTCCCAAGTGTCTCATAACACTTACCCGAAGTGAAGATTAGCTTCTACATTAGATACTAAGACTAAGACGACAATGCGTGCAACTTTCGCAGCTGACAAAAAACCTCACCAACGAGCATATTTCTCTTAAAAACAGTCTAATCTCAAAGAAAACAAAGCGAAGGTAAACAAAGGTCCATTGATTGAATGAACCTATTTTAGAAACGCTAGAGAGGAAATAGGCCAATAACAGCCGAGAGTAGACTATAAATACTGCAGTGTCAAGGCAAACCGTTGACGCAAGCTTTCCCTCTCAACGAGCTGGACTATAAATATGATGCAGGCTTTTTATTGGACGATATCAGTTCAATTAACGAGTTCGGAATGGACTGAGATATGAATCAAGTAATAAAATTGATTTGATGTCGCGGATGAATAATTAATTTAATTATGAATTTAAGTTTTATGAGTAAGGTAATGGGGTTGGAATTTGGGAAGACAGCTGCAGTCAATGATTTTAGCGTAAGTAGACCCAACGAGTATAATGCAACCTGCTTAGATTTACAAAAAACCCAATATGATGTCCTGTCATTTTTCAACAAAAGAATAAAAAGCAATGAAAACTGAAAAAGTCAAAAATTAAAAATCTTTCACAACAGCAACAAAAGACACCCATATGTTTAAAACATATTTATTAAATTAACAAAAAAAAAAATTACTATTCCAACAATATGATGTCCAAAACTCGGGGAATCTGGTCGTCTATCGTGAGTTCTTCAAAGCAATTGAACAAACGGACGGACTGGATTCTTCGCAGAGATTATGGGGATTCAAAGGATCCGAAAGGTTGCAGAAGAGCTCTAGTAGACATCCCTTCTGAACATGAATGTGAGAGACGAAAGAAAAAGAAAGGAGGGATCCTACACAAGATTAAACTGAGGGTGATAGAGGGCGGAACGAACTTTGGAAGTAAGTTATTGATCCTGCGCCATACATGCTACGGTCCAAAGGAGAGGTCTACCTGTGCAAGTGTGCCTGCGTTGATAGACCCGAGCATATATTGAAATAGACATGTGCAGTTCTTGGAACATACAATATGTGGTTGACCTGCGCAGGCACACCTACGGGGTAATAGCGTAACACATAATACAATGCGATGAATGAATGAATGAACCCATACATCTTAAGAACTTTCTTTAGCAAATAAATATATCATGAATTCATTCAATCATTCATTCATTCATTCATTCATACAATGTCAATACTCTTCATTATGACAGCTCAACAACGCTCACTGCATCATTAAGAGCTTGACCAGATAAGGCGATATGCGCGCGAATCCACTCGCACGCTTCAATTTATATTGCGGCCAGATACCACGATTTACGCGATCTACGCTAGGCTAGGCTTCCCTGCCAGTTATAAACATGGAATCGGATACAGATACTTTTTACAACTTCGTCAATAAAAAGGTCCGTATCGAAGTTATCAGGCTCCATTTCGATCCAAAAAGTACGTCCACTCGCCACGGACTCGCGCGTAGTACTGGAACTACTGGACGCAGCAATGGCGCCCGAGTATCTCAAGACGCGCGGCGCTCGCGCGTAAAACGAGCGAGTCAAGAGTCCCGCTAATGGCACACGTTTTACGCGCGAGTGAGGAAACGCGCGGCAGCATCTAGACATGTAGCTCCAGTATTTCGGGAACGCGCGAATATCTCCGCACGAGTGGACTCACGCGTTGTTGAGCAGACAAATTGTTCAAATAATTATGAAACCATGGATTAGCAATTTCATTCAAAATCCTTCAAATTGTGTTTAAAAGTGTGATATGCAATTAGGGTGGTGCGTAGGTAGACCTTTCCGGCGGACCGTAGCGTGCATTACACAACACTTTTAACATACCCTCCTGATAGCAGCTACTTTACCTTACATAGTCAGCCTATAATGTTCCCACTGCTGGGACGCAGGCCTCCTCTCTGTGAGAGGGAGTGGGCCGTAGTCCACCACGCGGGCCCAGTGCGGGTTGGTAGATGTCACAGGTCTTCAAATTTTTGGTTCTAGGACATGCCGGTTTCCTCACGATGTTTTCCTTCATCGTTTTGAGAGTAGTGGTGATGAAATAATTTACACAAAGTAAAGCGCCAGCCTGGGTTCGAAGTTCGAACCTCCATCTCGTAACTCGCAGCCGTTACCACTGGGCCACCAATGCTGAAAGATACAGGCTTATAATAATTTGCAAAACTTTTAGACACACCACTGAATGCCCAGCCAGTCATGCTAGTCATCCCTTCCTCCAGTGATTAGCTAATCACTTTATAACTAACAAATTACCACTACTACTGTACCTTAATCTACATTAATCAATAAACTTTTAATTTGACAAATAGCGCCATTTCGTCGGCTCCAGTGCAAGCCAGAAGTGTGTGAGCCGAAACCAATTGCGTTGCCGGCACCACAGGAAAAGAAACTGCCTCCGGTGCCGGCGCCTCGGCCTGGTGTCCAGGTATCAGTTCTTGGCGCCGACACTGCCATCGGGCAGTACGTCGCCCTGCTTCTGAAGCAATGCTCGTGCATTAAAAAGTGAGTTCTATTGTTTTAAGCGGTAGGTCCAATTTGCGTAAAAGATTCCGAAGTTCGTCATCCAGATCACTTACTATCAAACATTTTGAGTAATGGTCGTTTCAAATCGTATACTTATTTCCTTAGACACAATAATGATTCAAGTTGACTTCTGGGTACAAAAAAAAAACAGCAATGTCCCAAAATCGCAAATAGTGACGATCTTTTAACAATATTATTATAATTACATAAAAAGACTAGAACAAACGTGGTGTAACCGAAGCGTCACGTTATCTAACAAGGGCAGATACACCTAAATAAAAAAAAAACATTCGTTACATAAATTCCAGCCTACAAGTCTTTTTATTTTTACATGTTACTTAAACATTGCCTTTTCACACTCTCATTTAAAAAAGATAATTGCAAAGTCTGTTGCTTCCCGTCTATTCCGTTTGACCTAATTGGACATTACCTACAAACGTACGCTCGAGCAGATGACCTTTATGCTTCTGTTTTGTTAATGTTATAAAAGAGAAGCCTTATTAAGTTTTTAGGCCATTTCTCTTTAACCCTGTTTATTGTTGCCCTAGTTTTGCTATGGCAATTTTATTATTATGTAAAATAGTATTTTAGGCTACTTACTTAACGCCTTGTTGAACCTTGAAGGCTATAGCCCAGTCTATATGGCCTTAAATGATGTTAAGTCTTGGTTGAAATGAACCTGTATAGGTATTAAGTTTCTTACGTTTTCATTCTTTAGTCACCCAAATTTGACTAGTTATGTTTAGTAAACTCGCACAAATATCATCATTCTGCTATTTGCTCTGAGTTTCTTGACTTCATTCTTAGTGAAATTCACCAATATAACGTCTCTTCTGCCAAACCATTACAAAAGGCTTGTATCTTTTACCAAATCCCCAAAACAACGTTCCAAATTCCGATTCATGTCCTCATCAATCCGGGATTGGAAACCCATCCACATCTTCACATTAACGTCAAACCCCGATTCTGATGTCGAGCGATAAATTCAAGCCGGGCAAGTGAACCGTTGCGCACACAGTCGTGTTGTGACATCGGCGAGACGAACGGTCCCTCTGGGCCGGGGATTTCATGAGCCGTGTCGAATCATGAAAAAGGAACAACGTAGAAGGACAACTGGTTTAATGTGCAATTAGAACTGGAATTTACTTAAGGTGGGTTTAGACCAAACGAATATAGAGCTAGAACAAGAACACAGAGCATCGTTGGTTGTTGCTTTTTAGTGTAAACAATATTTGTTTTCATCATTTACACCAAAAGAATATCAACGAGCAAGAACCGGAATTCTTGCACATGCTCTAGAGATGTTTAGATCAGGCGAAGGAATGCTCATTTCTCAATCGTCAAGTGTCCGTGGCCGGCTGTAGACTAGGTACACTGTCTGACTCAGAGACTGATATTGTAATTGTATATGTTCTGCATTTATCATTCTGTCTAAATTACTTAAAAAGAAAAGAAGGAAGAGACGTTGGTGATGACGAATTAAATTAAAATAAGGACTGGATAATGTGGATGATACTCGTATAATGGTGGACATGCAACTACAAGAAACTTCTATCATAAGTAGACAGTTTTCTCGAGACCAATCCATAATTAAATACGATATTTATCGGTTAAGTCGCTACCGCAAGAGACCGCTTCTAGGTCCGAACACGAAACAACACTCTAGGCAACTGTTCGCGTGCTTGTGCACCGTTTAATCAAGCGAGCGAGCATTCTTAGAGCATTCTTAGAACATTCCATAGAATCTCCGTAAACAAGATAGAACAACGAAAGAATGATCAGTCTCTGTTTACACAACAAGAATTTGATTGAGTGGGGATAGAAAGAGCAGTCGCTCGTTTGGTCTAAACCCACCTTTACATCCCACTATGTTGGCGGCTTGCTAAGGTTGGGTTACTTACCATCAGAGCTGGGTGAGAAAGTGCAGCGGTGTGAAGCGGTTAAGAGCGTTTATGCCGTACGGCATTTCATACAAATTTTCAAGTCCTAATTTTTCGATATAACTGAACCGATTTTAATGAAACTTCATACCCATAAGCAAGATAAATAGGTCTAAAAAGTTAGTAGAAAACATTTTCGAAAAATAGTGTTACAGTTAATTTAGAGTGATTTTAAATTTTTCATACAAACAGAAATGTTTAATTATCTTTTTTTTTAAAGAGACATTTCGAAAATGATTTCTACTAACTTTTTAGACCTATTTATCTTGCTTATGGGGATGAAGTTTAATTAAAATCGGTTCAATCATATCGAAAAATAAGGACTTCAAAATTTGTCTGAAATGCCGTACGGCGTAAACGCTCTTAAGTAGGAATACATTAATCAATAGAATTGTTTCATCTTCAATATAAAGCAATTTTATGGGTGCATTTTTTCATAGCAAGCCGCTCCTCTGTCTCATGCAGCCTAGGTGGTAAACCAGCCTAAAAGGGAAGCACCAATTGCTCAAGTGGGCACGTGGGGTGTGTCAGTGGTAGTGTTATGTTCGCTATTGCTAAACCGTTCTTAATAAATGCATGCAGCATGGCACGTGTAACTGAAGTAGAAAATGCTGTTACAATATCTCTCTTGAAACACAGCCAATTCTTTGCTTCTTGTTGTGTAGGTTTCGTTCTCGAGGGTCTTCTGTATCTATTTATTTAGTGGCAAATGTCTTGAGGATTACTGACGTCATAGCTAGCTGGCCAGCGGATCATCCATAAACTGTTTTGTGTCTGCAGAGTACGAATGAAGGTATTTTGACTGTAAACTCTAGACTCACTCTAGAGGTTTGATTCAATTTCGTCTGAGATAACCAGCCTTTCGATTGACCGATGACCGAGTTAGCTGGTCGAGGTTTGAATCGTCTAACTGGCAAGCTATGCAGAATTGCGTTTAGCCAATTTTAATGTTTGAAATATTTTTACTTCCCCTAACAATTATAACTCACTTACATGAGACATATTAAACTTTAAAAATATATTTTTTGATAAACACAGTGAGTTTTATAAAACATTTAAGTAATAATTACAATCAGGCGAAGTATAAACATACACGGAACACGCGCAAGTATAAACGTACAAGGAACACGCGCAAGTGAAAACATACACGGAAGCGGCATGTACTAAGTTGATTTTGGGACATTTCGTAAAACGTCCCAAACGACAAACGTAATTATAATAACCAACAAAACGCCAAAATCAGTAAAATTGTTTTATCATTCTGTGCCACAGTAAAGCACTGAATGAATTGCAAAAATAAAAAAGTCCAGAATCCATTAATTTTCACCATATTTAATATAAAATATATATATAATTTATATACATATTATATATATATCTATATATACATATTTAATGCAAAATAACCCTTAACTATTTCTGCTCTCCCGTTTAATAGCGCTTGTCTCGTAAAACCGTAAAATAAGGAACAACGGACACTGGCCGTAAGGTACGGCTCATTAATCCGCTCCTATGGGAGTCTCTCGAAGTCTGGCCGTCCGTTTTATCGCCCAAATGGTTCAGCCAGTTTTGATGACACTAAATGTATGAGGGTACTTGAATAAATTATTTTTTTTGCTAAATCGGATGATGGTGGAATTGGAAATAGTGGAGTGCATATATTGGTCCATAAATCGTTTACTTTACATTTAAAATTAATTGAAGAATTATTGATTGTTTTTTTTTATTGAAGTATGTCATAATGTCACTATTTCTTTAAGCACGTTTTTCTTTTTTTTTTTGTATATTAGCACCTTGTTTTTATATAATATATTTCTTTAATTTGTTATCAATGAATTGTGCTATTGTGTGTTGTGCTACGTACGAGGTGCATTCAATAAGTACCTAGCCTCATCGCCAGAGGCCGCTGTAGTTTCAAAAGAGTTTTACCACAGTGTAGCACATTCTTTTTTAATTCTTTTCATTCCAATCCCTTCATTTGTTTTAATTTTACAACTTATGGAAGCGAACGTGTCGATCGGTTTTACAAAAATGGAAAAAGAGCAATATCGTTCGGTGATTCGATTCCTATTTTTGGAAGGGAAATAGCGCATCGAAATCAAAGAGCGCTTGGATGCTGTGTACGGTGACTCTTCTCCATCGATGGCCACCGTCAAGAATTGGTTCAACGAGTTTGCACGTGGCCGTACGTCGGTTTTTGATGAACCACGTCCAGGTGCACCGAAAACAGCTGCTACGGAGGAAAACATTAAAAAAATCCATGATTTCGTATTGGCAGATCGCCGATTGAAGGTTCGGGAGCTAGCTGAGGCTGTAGGCATTTCAGAAGGAACAGTGCATCATATTCTTCACGAGGAACTCGGCATGAGAAAGCTGTCGGCGCGATGGGTGCCGCGTTTACTCACACCAGAAAACAAGCGCAACCGTGAGACCACATCGGAGACGTGTTTGGCGCTGTTTAAGCGGAATCCAGCGGAGTTTTTGCGTCGTTTTGTGACCGTCGATGAAACCTGGTACACACCAGAGACCAAGGAGCAATCAAAACAATGGATCCAGACCGGGGAACGTGCTCCAAAGAAGGCGAAATCTGTAAAATCGGCCGGAAAAGTTATGGCCACCGTTTTCTGGGATTCACAAGGTGTGATCTACATCGATTACCTCGAGAAGGGTAAAACAATTACAGGGCTTTACTATGCCGATTTATTGGGCCGATTCGACGCCGAATTAGAGAAAAAACGACCCCATCTGGCGAAGAAAAAAGTGCTGTTTCACCACGACAACGCACCGGTTCACACGTCTGCCGTTGCCATGGCCAAATTGGTCGAATTACGCTACGAATTGTTGCCCCATCCACCGTATTCTCCAGATTTGGCCCCTTGTGACTTCTTTCTGTTTCCTAATCTGAAAAAATCACTCGCCGGGAATAGATATGGATCGAATGAGGAGGTCATCGCCGCCACGGAAGCCTATTTTGCAGAGTTTGACAAAAACTATTTTTCGGACGGGTTAAAAAAGTTGGAGCATCGCTGGGCTAAGTGTATCGAACTAAAAGGAGACTTTGTTGAAAAATAAATTGCCACTTTTCCAAAATTTTCGTTAATTTTTGTAGGCTAAGTATTTATTGAATGACCCTCGTATGTCTCTTGTGTGCACTGAATAAATGTTTTATCTATCTATCTACATGGATCTCCTAATCGACCTTTTTTAGTCTTATTTGTAGCCTTCATGCAATGAATGAATGAATGAATGAACGAATTGCACCGAACCCCAGCGTGGTTAAACCAGACTCGATTGCTCGAATGAACCCAAGTATTCACACTAGTGCCTGGAGCCTCATGTTTCATGGGTCTACAGTTACCATTTCTTTGTAGTCTTGATGCAATGGGTATTAAATTAATTAACAGATGCAGGTTTTGATCATTTTGACAAACAAGGGTGAAAGATTTTCAACGAAATGAAATCCTCGCTAACTAGCAGATAAAACTACATTTTTCAACAAAAAACTCACCCCGGAAAACACAACGTCCATTCGCCATAACCACGTGCACTACACGTCCGTACAATCATAAAATATGCATTCAGCAGTTTCATTGTGCTGCCATCATACATTCCTACCATAGCCTAGGAATGTGCGAGACTTTCAGAAAGTACACATCAAAATTTTAGCGCGGCTAGCCCAGGAATGTGCAAGGCATTGAGAAAGTACATATCAAAGTTTTAGCGCAGCTAGCCCACGAATGTGCGAGGCATTCAGAAAGTACACATCAAAGTTTTAGCGCAGCTAGCCCAGGAATGTGCGAGGCATTCAGAAAGTACACATCGAAGTTTTAGCGCAGCTAGCCCAGGAATGTGCGAGGCATTCAGAAAGTACACATCAAAGTTTTAGCGCAGCGAGCCCAGGAATGTGCGAGGCATGCAGAAAGTATACATCAAAGTTTTAGCACAGCTGAGCAGTGTGACTACTTGCAGTGGGTTTATCGCCCATGCATTTGACAAGAACTGAGAACATTTCTGAATCCTACATTATAATATGTTTTACTTATTTCCCAAACTGCAGTATGTCAGATCTGGACAAAATTTCTGTCCACTACACCTGACCATTCGCACGGTTCAATCAATCAACTCGGTCTATATAACAGTCCACAGCTGGACATAGCCTCTCCCAGGCTGCGCCACAACACCCTGTCCTCCGCCTTCCGCATCGAGTCTGTCCCAGCCGCCTTTTTAAGGTTCGCAAAGTTGCTCTACGAAAATGCTTCCGTTAAACCACTGCAAGTTGTACACTGTGGTTTTGGTAAAGATGTAGACCATTATATGGACCATTCAATGTATAAGGAGCAAAGATTTTACGAGGCGGCCGTGACTACTGCGGCGAGGAATCTTTATCGCGATTTTTATGGCTAGGAAACTGTGTTCGCATACTTTCATTTCCGCTTTAATAGGTTCTGTATTAAGTTTTTATTAAAGCTTTTTATTGTATTTGAGACGTGAATGTTGATTTGATACACAATTGTTCCAAATTATAATTTTATTTTATTCTGAAACTAAATCAGGGCATAAAATATTTGATGTTTATACTTCACCATTTTATAAACTTACTAAGCTTTTTTTACCCGCAGTTGCGCCCGCGTGGATGCCGGAAAATATCTTAGGGCAGAAATAATTCCGTAATACATTGTTTTCATATAACTCACTCTATTGTCGGCATGATTTTTTCCGACATCTTCAACAATCATCTCCATATTTCTGCCAATTTAAAACTTTAATGAATGAAAAAAACGCTCAAGAAGCTGACAACACTAAAGCGCGGTCACTGTCGGACTGCATTGAAAAGAAAGAGAAAGAGAAGCACGATGACATAACGCTGGTAATTTTATGCAAAATATGAAGCAAATATCTTTTTACAAAAAATCTGTTGATTGGATAAATAAATGAAAACACTATTAAGCTAATATGTTGCTTGTAGAATAATCTGACAACAAATCTGAATGATTGCATGTATATTAGTATTGTTTTTAATCGTTAAAAGAAATGTTAAGAGGTATATTCGTGATTTTTTCTATCGTATCAAATTAGTTGTTATGAGAATATCATGTTATTATGTTTTCAACACATTTATCCTGAAGAATATCATATATTTATCTGATTTTGTTTACTGCAGTGGATAAACTAGGTAATAATGCCTAAAAGTAGTAGGAGCTAAACGCAAATTTTTATAAGTTTTACAAAAAAAACTTATAAAATTTGCGTTTAGCTCCTGAAGTCTACCTTCCTCATGAATCACTCCGTCTATTGGTGAAAACCGTAAGAACATCGGTTTGGTTTTTTTTGAGTTTACGCGAAATACAGATAGACGTAGCGGGGGGAGGGGGGGCTCTGTTTTATAATATGTAGTGATAATACCACTTTTTTGGAACAATTACAAAAAAAAAATTGTATTTTTTTATTATTATATTCGAAAAAACTTCGGAGAAAAAGCAATCAAATTCACGAACAAGACACATTTTCACCATATTTTTTTGGATCGAACAGAAGTCGATTTCCTTTCTTCAACAAAAAGCGTAACATAATTTAATGTCTATCGACAGCAAAATATAAAAGCTTTTGTCTCTGATCCAATCATGTCTGGAAATAATACGAGGAATACATAAATCGTATCGTATAACACTGCTAGGAAATTTGAGTCTGTTTCTACAAAATATTGTCTGTGTTTTTCCTGGAGAATGAAATTCCTTGTATATTTTTGTAAGATTCCGATTTTAATAGGAATTGGATACTTTCCTTGTACCTCCTTACCTATTATTTATTTAAGGGCTGATTTTTCAATCTTCGGATAACTTTTATCTGAGGAATAAAAATTGAGGTTTGACAGGTTTTCTATAGAGAATATTATGTCAAACTTATTATTATTTATTTATTCATTAAATAGTTATAGCATTGAATATCTAGTAATTTTCCAGAATATTAATTACTAAAAAATCAGATGTAGGTCGGTAGATCACTTATTAAATATTGCTGAAAAAATTGATCTGGCAAATCAAATTAAATTTCTAATCCAATTTGAGAACAAAAACCTAGGACAAAATAAGTAATTCCTAGCGCAGAATCGTCTCTAATTTGTTAGCACACATTTCAAGCAAACACAAAATGCAGAACGTTAAAACAATTTTAGAAGGACTGCTTTCAAGCTCTAAATTGAAACATTCCTCACTTAGCCACACGAGTGTGTGCTTCAGACTGCAATTTTAAAGAGATGAGAAGATTCAGGTCATTCCTTTGGTGAAAAGTAAACCAACCGCGACTGGTTGTTTGTTTGCTGTCGGCGCTGACCACAAAATAGACAGAAGTTTTACGAGCAAGAGCTAACATGGGCAGGGTTTGCCTGATCCGAAAATTCCTCTCAATGTTTTTGATATAGGTAAATACAATATTATATACTGTAATGTAAGCAATCATTGGTCATCATCATCTGCCTGCTTTTTCCCAACTATGTTGGGGTCTGAATACCAGTATTTTACATGAAGCGAATGCCTATCTGACCTCCACAACCCAATTACTGGGTAACACGATATCCCTTGGTAAGACTGGTTGTTTGACTTTCGGGCTTCTAACGACCCGTAACAACTGTCAAAGATCTACAAATGAGAGCCGGGACCAACGGCTTAACGTGCTTTCCGAGGCACGGATGGGTCTTGGTATGTAAAGTTGTTCACCCACGGACTAACTGCGTCAAGCGTAGCTTAACGTGATCGATCGACCCTTGCGGCTGTTATTATTTAGCCACAAGCCCCCCCAAAGTATTGCCAAATCTGTATAGTTTGTGGTAGCGGAAAAAATATAGGTATGTTAATTTTTAACATATTTCCAAGAACTTGGTTGTTACCAAAACACGTTTTGAAAAAAAATCTCGTTACAAACTAACGTTAAACTAACCTCTTACCTTGAGTTCTAATCCAAAATATCAGTATTAAATATCAATATACGTTACATATTTAATTAATAACAAGAACGTCTTATTTGAATGCAGAACTTGGTTGTATTTTATTTTCGATTGCTCAACTCAATTTTGAGTAAATAGATAATTGCTTCATATTTTGCAATAAATTACAAGCATCGTGCCATCGCGCTTCTCTTTCTTTTCTATGCAATCTGACAGTGACCGCGGTTTAGGTGTTCTCAGCGTCTTAATGGTCCCATTCTAAGTAGGAAAACTGCTTTTTGTTTTTAATTTTTCCTACTTAGAATCGAATCACGAGTTTCTTTCAACTAGACGATTTTCGATTCGATAAAAAACGGGAACCGAATCAACCTTTACCTGAATTTTCGATACACTCGATCCCGATAAACCGTCTTCTAGTACAGTTTCTAATCGGATTGCAGGCTACGTCTGTACGAAGCGAAGGACAATCACGGCTGCAACCGGGACCTATGCTCTGTAGTGCAGGATCTTCAGCATATCAACACGAACTGCGTGGTGCAAGCGTTCAGCTGTGCTTGTTATGAGCTTGAGCGATGTTTACAGGTTTTGTATCTTATTTGTTTTAAGATAAAGTTGACTTAGAATTGCTTTTGGTTTTGGGTTATCCAAAATTAAACTGGAAACATGTAGGAATAATTTAATTTAATTGGGCTACTTTTGTAATTAGTTAGTTAGTAATTTGTACTGGAATAGCTAGCGTATTTAAACACTAATTCGACTAGATTAGAACCCAGTGTACGTCAGTGTTCTCAGACGAAAGAAAAAACACAGTAGATGGCTCATTTCTCAGTCATTACCAGAGGTACAATATGCATCTTCCCAGGAACATTCGCCATTTATCACTCCGAACACGAATGCAATAGGTCACAGAGCAACATAATCCAGTTGGCGACTAGTTCTGCCAGTACTACTGACATTAGCATATCGGGCGGCGCAGGCAGCTTTAGTGCCAATGTCAAACTCTGAGAGAACTTGGTTTGTTTTGCAACAGTTAGCTCTTAACTTTGTTTCAAATTCACTGTGGTAACTTTTGTGGTTGCACCTAAAGACATCGACTCGTATGAAATTGTCGACGCTTAAATTACAAAAAGACCGAATGGACAATCAAGCCGAAATCTAGTTAACGTTATTTACCACGTACTGTGGTTTAACGTTATTCCTGTCATTGTCGCATAACTGTCAAACTACAAGTGCAAGATAGAGAAGAAACATTTCTAAGTCAAAGCACGAGTTAAGTAACGTTTATAGATCTCGGCCACAGACGAACGACAAAGTAAATACTATAAGGGTAACATTTTATTCAAGAAAGGAAAATTGCAAAAAAGTATTAAAAAGACCTTTGAAAGTACAGTACCACGCGCAATGAAGGGTTCCGTAGTTGGGAACTTGGGATGAATTTATCCCAAAAACAAACTTAACATTGTAGTTGAAAAACATGTTCTCCCATACATCGATATGCGTCACGGTTCTCCATAATAATCATAATCATTTATTTGTCAGAATATGGTACATTATATTGGTTTTCAACTGCAAATCGCTTATCCCTATTAACATTGCCGTATATGTTTTTTCTATATGAAAAAAAAATGCAATTCAAACTTTGACACGCTCCCTTGTAATGTTGCTGATTTCACATCCGACAATGTTAATAGGCGAAATTTAAGTTGGTCGACTATTTTTCGTTAACTTGTAAAGCCTACTTAGCTGTAGTAGTTTTCTTTTTAATTTCGTTATACATACTCGTATTTACTACTGCCTTGATTTTTCCCACAAATCCAAAAACAACCATTTGGCAGAGGAAGTTATTTGATGATTTCCCACACAAAAAAATGGCGTACACTTGACTAACAAAAACTAGCACTTTAAAGCTTAATTGTATGCGAACGGATCCCTGAATAGAAAAATGGTTTTCAAAGACCCGCAATATTTCTGGACGGCCTATCCATCGATTCACCCACACCATGGCACAGACGAGAATTTTTTATTCAATTATTTTTTTTTTTAATTTGTCGGCGTGATTAATATTTTCGCCCATGCCAAATTACAGCTTTCTAGTACTAAGAGTCTCTGAGCCGGGGACGGACAGACAGACAGACGGACATGGTGAAACCATAAGAGTTATTTGTTGGCCACGGAACCCTAAAAATAAATTTTCTTTCCTGTAAAGATAAAATAATTATGCCGTTCTCAAAATTAGCTTCATTTAGACGTAGTGATTGTCGAAAAACCGCGCCTAGCACATTGTGGCCGCGAAGCCTAATTAAAATTAGCATGCAAAATTGTGTGTATTAGCTTTTTAGGCTTATAATTCTACGGATTCTCCTTTTTTTATATTTAAAATCCTCTTAACACACGTTAAAGGCCTGGTTTCTGAGGTCTTCACGTAAATTTTACAAAAGCTAGAATATAGCTACTTTATCAAACCTATATACTTTATTAATACACATAAACTTACGTTTTCTTCCATTGGGTGTAGGCAGAACCTACAGAACGCCGCCTGCTACGATCCTTACATAGGTACTCCTTTTGCTTCGTTTACTTTAATTTATCTGCGGGGTAATTGCGTAATAATAATTGGGGTAATTGGCTTTTATTTTGACAGTTTCAACATTGATTGCGTTATTTAGAATTATTCCGATCTGTCACGCTTGGTCCCCTTAGGGTGACAGATAGGAAAAAAAAGTTTGATCTGTCCCCCTGTTAGCAATGAGGGGGATAGTTCGAACTTTATTCACTCCTTAACGGTTGAGCAGACAAATGTTACAACATATGAATAGAATAGAATATAATTTTATTTTGCAAATATGGGTAATACATAATAGTTCTTAAGATTACATTTAGCCCAGCCACATTTTACCAATCGGCATGCAAACATTTAAAATTATTTATATCACTATTATTACATTTATTTAGATCAATTTATAAATTACTATTATACAATTCTTAAATCATGAGCTATTAAAAATATGTTTGTATTAAAAGGAAAATATAGATCAGTATCATAAGATTATAAATCATGTCATTACTATTACAAATGTCATACCATTATCATTACATCAATTAACATGTCGTTATTATTACAAATACCATTATTATTACAATTCCAAAATCAAAATGACAGTAATCTAAATTTCAACGATCAAAATGTTAAAAAGCAAACATGTCATACATCGAAATATCAAAAATCACAAACAATCACATGATACCTGACATAAAGCAATGAAGCAATGTATTAGCAATATCTTTAAAAATCATTGAGATTGTTATTGAAAGTGTTCAGTTAGGGTGCTGATCATACTTTATTTTGTATAGGTACCAGAAAAATACATAAAAACAAAAATAAATTAAACACTACAAACCTGGGCGGCCTTCCTTCCTCTTCCAGGCAACCAAATCCAAATTATTGTTTTGATAAAATTATCTAAGCTAGTTTCTTTCTAAACCAAATTACAAAATAAACAAAAGCAACTTGTAATTAAAAGAATGGACACATAACTTATAATCACAGTTAGATTCTCGCTGTCATACTAGGCACAAGTTCCACCGGACTTGGCCTGAAGGGACCTTTGGTCGTCGCCACCTCGCCAAGAAGCGAGACAGGCAAATAAACTTTTGTATTTATTTCAAGTTTTCCCTTCATTTCGTTTTCTTTTTTGCATACTTAGTAAAGAAACAGACGATGTTACTAAGTGAAATAAAAATGAAATGAAAATGTTGTTAGATTTGATTTCGTAACCTGCGAGGTAATTGCCTAACAGGCTCACAGTAGCCATTGCTACTGTGAGCCTGTTAGGCATGTGTCTCATTTTGACAGTTCAACAACATTCGATGCGTTATTAACGTTGTTTAACAGATACATTTTTTGAACATATGAAGCAATGGATTAGCAAAATCCTTCAAAATCATTCAGATTTTGATTGACAGTGGTGCCGATTCCCTTGTTCACACACTAAACTAAAATTCAGTTCAGTGCGTCTTTTTCTTTCTATTTCATTAAGAAAAGGACAGAAGATAAATTTTAGTTTAGTCCTGTCAAATTAATCAGCGCCTGTCACTACTCTGTACAAGTTTAGACGTGATTAAAAACTTGCCTACTAAAATTACGTCAATTTACGTCAAGCGCTGATTAATTTGACAGGACTAAACTAAAATGTATCTTCTGTCCTTTTCTTAATGAAATAGAAAGAAAAAGATGCACTGAACTTAATTTTAGTTTAGTTTGTGAACAAGGGAATCGGCGCCACTGTGTTAGAACTTACAATATTTAAGTATTGCAAGAAAGGAAAGGAGTATTGTCCTGGAAAGGGGTCATCGAACTCATCATTTTGAACAACTTACTATGGGAGCGACCCGGAATTCGAAGTTAAAATCTTTTTAAAACAAGCTTTTATTGATCTAAAAAGTACTAAATAAAACTTACGTTAACATAGAATATTTAACGTAAGTTTTATTTAGTACTTTTTAATATAATTTAATATTTTCTTGTACGTTCTTCGTACACTTGATAAGCCTCAAGCTTTTAAGAAAATATTAGTTCTATGTTAACGGAATCGCATTAGAATTTGATAAAATATCTGTTCTATCACCTTCACTTGTAAGGTACTTTTCAAGATAAATCCAACGACTCCAACACAGCAGAGCTATCTTGTAAAGTTGTGGTGTTCCTGTGGCGACGGCACTATCATCAGCCCCTGGACCACTCCTTGGGTTATAGTTTTTGTCAAGACAAAACTAACGAGCCCAAACACGTCACGGCTATCTTAATTAGTTGAGGAGTCCCTATGGCCACATTCTGGATCCACCATCACTCTAATACTTCAACCAGGGCTATAGTATTTGTCAAGACAAATCAAAATAGCCGAAAGATAATGGGGCTATCTTGTTTCTGTTAAGAGTTCCTATGGCGTAGCGATATTTAAAAAATAAATACCGCAGCGCTGATATTCTGATCGCGGGAAGGTACTTATGGGTCACCGAGGCCCCCGCAACACAGGCAACAGGAAGGAATACGGGTGGGTTTTAATCAGTAAGAGTCTGACACACCCTCCCGCTCCGCCCAGAGCGGGAGAAGTTATTTGATGATCTCCCACCCAAAACAAAAAAGGGTATGAGGAAGAGGTTTTACTTCACCTTGAAAAATTTTGCATATAAAAAAAACATTGCAAGTTAGATAAAAGCTTGTAAAAAATAACTGTTCCATAAAATTACTTATTTTGAAAATGAATGCTGGCGCATATGTCGTAACCAGATCTTACAATTGATAATTTCATGAAATGAATATCGACCGCTGGTCACATCATGATGTGATCTAGCCAGATCATTGACATTTACTCAACGTTTGACGATATGAACAGTTGAAAGCACGACTACTTCATCATGTGGCCAAACACTAATGATCATATCGTAAAATAATTAGTTTCACCGGTAGAGGCGTTGATGTCGCTTTGTTTTTGTTGTGCATCATAGCGGTGGACAATAATTGGATTCGATATGACATGGTCTGATCGTAGTAATGGCCATATCGTGATCTGCCTGGCCATTTCTGCGACCAACTTTGATGTAGCGCTGGCTCGGCGCGCGTTTGTTCACAGTTCTATCCTAACCTAACCCATTAAGTCGTGCCCTAGTGGCATGAAATGTAACTAGGACATACTTTGCGATATGCTCAGTGATGTGATTTAGGCAGATCACGATATTATGGCCATTTCTACGATCGCAACACGATTGATATATGGACATCTTACATTGATGATAATTATGGCCCAACGTCGACTGAATTATCATTAAATGTTGACGTTTAAACGATATGGTAAATTTTAGCTGGCCATTTCAAGAAACACAACCATGTCATGAAATGGTAGAACACTTCATGAAATGATCAATTCTATGATCTGACCACGATACATACATATTTTCCTAATAAAATCCACAGTCTAAACAGAAATCCATCTACACTGAACGTAGGCAATTAAAGAAACAATCCGAACCACACTGTAAAAATAAACGAACCAATCTGCAGCAATAATAGCTGTGGAATCAGTGGTTGAAGGGGATTTTTTTTATATTTACCTACCCATGCATGGTATTCGCGAGTGGGCCCGGGTGGCGTTGACCTCACCTTGCTAATCAATAGCATTCGACCCACTACACCGATTATACGATTCTTTAGAACTGATCGTAGATTTTTATATGAAATGGGAACTTATATTTCTAGATTTTTCCTTTTTCGTTTCTGTTTTAAAAGGGACTCCGTTGGTACCTAATTGTTTGGTAATTGAAGGTAAAAATTACATGAGTTTAATAAAGTAAAACATTTTTTTTTATGTATATTCAGTCTCATTCTTCTCCGAATAAATCGGGTGGTAAAATAAAATTCACCGAATAAATATAATTTTATTCAAAATTCAAATGAATATAAATTATTTATTCTTTATTTATTCACTGAATAAATAATGGACGCCCCAGAAAGACATATAGTGACCTCATTGGTGATGTTCTCCAGAAAGGTCAGGTGCGTAGTACTCGCAACCCGCGTGCGTGTATGACTAGATGTATGAACGTAAACGAAGCAAAAGGAGTATGTAAGGAACGTAGCAGGTGGCGTTCTATAGTTCCTGCCTACCCCCATATCAAGAAGGCGTGAGTTTATGTATGTATGTCAAATGAATACATCGCTGTACTTTACATTTGGCTAGCGAATCCATAATAAATTAGTCAACCAAATCAACCAACCACCGAACTAATCCAATTATTGTCCTGATTTCGAAATCAGGACCTTAAATTGGATTGAATGACTTTTGTTTCGAAACAAAAGTCGATCCGTCATTTCATTGGCTCCGCATACGCATGTAAAATTTATGTCAATGCGAACACGCATTCCAAAGTCGTACTCGCAAGGTTTATATTAAAACGCTCGACAAACAACGTAAATATTTATTACACGTTCTTATTTTACGCGTTTTTTCGTAAAAGCGTATAAGGTGGCATGTATATTATGACTGCTTCCATCCACGTAGTAAAATGTCGCACTGGGATTGAAAGAGATGACGAACGATAACTTTAACGTTCTTTCAGTTTGATTTATTTCTTCAGGAAAGTTTTACGAAATGGACGAGAATCACAATGATCAAATTTCTAAAAATCTATTTAAAATCAATTCCTGTGTGAGAAATTATGAAAGGACTTCGAGTTCCATTCTATTGAAAGACAAATCGACAAAGACAGTAGCTTAGCATAATCAGCCTACAATGTTCCCACTGCTGGGACACAGGCCTCCTCTCAGTGAGTTGGAGTGGGCCGTAACCCACCACGCGGGCCCAGTGCGGGTTGGTAGATGCCATATGTCTTCGAATTTTTGGTTCTAGGACATGCCAGTTTCTTCACCGTTTTGAGAGCAGTAGTGGTGAAATAATTTACACAAAGTAAAGCGACTGTTAGGGTGCGAACCTACGACCTAAAAACTCGTAATCGCGGCTGTTACCACTACTCACCAGTCAGTATGTCAGTATTTTAATATAATTGTATAAAAAGATACAGGGCTTATAATAATTTGCAAACAATTAAAGCACATCACTGAATGCCCAGCCAGTCATGCTAGTCATCCCTTCCTCCCATTTCTCTTCATCAGAATAGCTAATTACTTTATAATTAACAAATTACATTCACTAAATAGTGTCTCTCCATGAAATAAATTTATTACCGTTACGATTATTTATCACTGTTCCGTATTCATTCGCACTCTCGCGCATGCTTGACAAATATTTTAACACTCAAATAAGATTTAATAAAAGCATGTATTTAATCGAACCTCTAATAATTCTCATTTTACCATTCTCATAGTTCCACGTGGACCTATTGCAACCTAAATAGTTTGGAACTAACTTATTAAACACTAATTATAGCGCCTCATTTTGTGAACCTCATATAATTATATATGTTGTGGTCCTAAAAATACCAAATAGTCAACTAACTGCTGTAACTGCGACCAACTTGCATGTAGCGCTCGCTGGCCACTGCACCGGCACCGCTCGCTTCGCTCGCTCGGGTTGCGCGCGGTTTGTCACAGTTTTAACCTAGCCAGCCCATATGCTCACTATTTAGGTTGCAATATTTCCATGTGGAACTATTGCAACCTAAATTGCTCCATGTGGAACTAACTTATTAAACACTAATTATTGCGCCTCTTTTTGTGAACCTCAAATAATATACATATTGTGTGATCCTAAAAGTACGACTGCGACCAACATGCATGTAGCGCTCGCCGGCCACTGCACCGGCACCGCTCGCTTCGCTCGCTCGGGTCGCGTGCGGTTGGTCACAGTTCTAATCTAACCAGCCAATTTGGTTAGGGTGCCCTAGCTTAGCTACTGCGACCAACTGTGAGAAAAGGCCAGAAAGAGGCTCTCAAAAAAAAATGTGCATCATTAGGAGCGCAAAAAGTTTTTAGAGGTTCATTTATTTTAAAAAGTGTACATCATCAGAAGGTCAATAAGTTTTAAGAGGATCAGTTAAATGCAGGGTCAAATTAAATTTGCTAGTGAAACTCCGCAGACGTGATGAGTATCGATATCTAAACACGATAAAAAAAAAACCTGAATCTCAACTCATAGTTCAAGTAACAACAGTACCAGAGGACCTTGTATTTTATTATATAATATATATATTATATTTTATTATTATTATTATTATTATATATTTTATTATATTTATATTGACCCTGTATTTCCCATTAATAAATAAAAGTATCGATAAGATTTGAATAGGCCTCAAAATAAACTTATCAGCATTGTTCGCAACAAGAATAAGAAATATTTAAACAAGCTTCTTCTATTTCCGCCCAGAATTAATGTTTGATATTTGAGAAAGATGAAATACGAGTAGGTAATATAGCTTGATAGTAGCTAGATTCAAATTCAGTCTCATATGTATGTTATGTATTCTTAGTTTGAAACATCAGTTATTTAGATGTTGAATAGGTGTGTATATAACAATAATGCTCACGGCGTCCCGCCGCTCATTCGTCAACGTTCACCGCGTCCCGCCGCTCATTCATTCCGCCGCGTCCCGCCTCGCCGCGCATTCCTAAGGCACGGTACAGCGGTATCGGTTAAACTTTAAGTACTGTACTAGTATGTAAATCAAATCTAACGGGCTGCGAATTAGCACTTTGAAACCCATGAACCACAATATACAACCCCTAAATGTTACCATTGAATAATAAATAAACTTCAATAATGATGATGTGGGGGAACTAATTTGCCATTAAAAATTGTCCTAGGGAATAATAGCATAATGACACCTAAAGTTGAATTTATAATATTAATTCACTGGAGTAATCTGACATGTGCTAGCTGTCACTTTGTGTAATAAAATGACATGTGCTAGCTGTCACTTTGAGTAATAAAATGACGAGTGCTAGCTGTCACTTTGAGTAATAAAATGACGAGTGCTAGCTGTCACTTTGAGTAATAAAATGGTAATATTAATTGTAATGGTTACCACCATGGTTCCTGGTTATAAACTATGTGTGCCAAATTTCACCAAATCCATTCGGTAATTTTTGCGTGAAAGAGCACAAACAAACTTTCGCATTTATAATTTATAAGAATAAAATATAAAGAATAAAGTATAGATATAAGTGAATATATGAGAAAAATAAGTGTAAAAGTCTAGATAGAATACATTAGATATGACCAATTTATTACACAAACTGACAGCTGGGAAAAGCACATGTCAGATTACTCCAGTGAATGAATAAATTTGGCTTTACTAGTCACATGAATTATGGTGATCTCAGTATTAAGTATGTTAGGACAAGACGACACTACTACATACTCAATACTCATCCTATTAATCCCTTGTTATTCGAACTTCCTTTCCACCATCCTAACCACTATTCTCTCTCTCCTTCTCCTCCTACAGAACACAGACATAGTATTAATGTTGGAAAGCGGCTACCTGAACGTGGACATGCCTTTTGAGAAGAGGTTCGAGTACCAGGCGCCCATTGTCAAGTGCTATGCAGATGCCATCGCAAACGAGTGTCCCAAGGCGTTCGTCATAGTATGCGCTACCCCTATTGACTGCATGGTGCCGTTGATCGCTGAGGTAAACGGAAAAATCACATTATCAGTATTTATTAACAGGTTGTAAGGGTTAATAGAAGTAAGCCTTTTGCTACATGCATTTTAATTGTAAGCTCTGGCTTACTACTTATCCTTAAGAAATACACGATATTAATTACCAAGGAATGCCCAGGAAGAGATCCTGGGCATGATTGCAACCAATAATAGACTTTTAGAAACTAATCATCGCTTCCAATATTTGGAAGGGTTTATTACCCAGGAATGCCCAGGGAGAGATCCTGGGCATTCCTGGGTAATTAATATCGTGGTATTGGTAGCCATAAATTGCGGCCAATAGACTTCTAGAAAGTGATCATCACTTCCAATATTTGGAAGGGTTTTATGCTACTTACAAACCCCATCTAGATCTTGAAAGGAAAAATTAGGAAAATAGAACGATAAAGATAGAAAATGTCAAGCTATCAATTGTTCGCCGTTATGCTTATACTAAGTACCGCAAAAATATGGTTTATTTCTGAAGAAGATTAATGTTTCTTGCCATATGTGGCGTCTTCAGTATTACGGAAGCAACCGCTTGGCTCACAGATATTAGAACAAAGACGATTGCGAAAATTTTATCATGGCAGGAAAATCTCTTCCAGTTAAAGTTTGGTTCTAAACTTACTTTCAAAATTAAGATGAGAAAGTCAGACACAATCATTCAAATCGTCATGTTAAATGTGTTATGATTGGACAAGACAATTTTCTTTCTTCCCCAACAAACGAGGTGTTAACTACTGCCTCAGTAATATTGTCAAATATTTGGCCAACTTTGGTTTGTTAGCCTTAACTATTTTCACCTAATAGAAGAAAACTACCATCTTAACTTAGAAAACAGATTAATTGAAACATCCTTACTAATCCTTATCAAATGTTTATCATGATCATAATAATCATATACATGTATTTGTCAGAATTTGGTATAATGAGAAAATTTGACAGTTTGTGGTAACTTGATATGCTAACGACTGTACATAAATTTATTACAGGTTCTACATTATTCTAAAGCAAACAAGGACAAGATGGAAATAAACGGAACCTAAAAAAATATTTTATGTAGGAAGATAAGAATTGGCACATATTTTTACTACAATAGCACCTGAAAAACCAAAAGATAATAATCGCGCATGTTTTAGCAATAGACATAAATGTCTGTCGGTCAAAATGTGAAATCAATATTTCCTTTCTCAGTCGACCTTTTCGTCAGCGTTTGCCAAAGAAATGTGTATTATTTTTATACAAGGCAAGTTTCTAATGGAAAGACGTTGTAGCATATATACAGGTTGAAATTGAAAACTTGCGACAAACTGAAATGGGACATTGTATACATCATTATTAACAACTTTTACTAAGGGACCAAAGCTGCAATCCCAAAAAAAAAATCTGCTTTTCCTACATTTTGATGAGGTATTGCGAACATAAATGTAGGGGACAGCAGTTTTTTTTTTGGGATTGTAGCTTTGGTCCCTTAGTAAAAGTTGTTCATAATGATGAGTACAATCTTCCATTTCGATTTGTCGCATGTTTTCAATGTCACCCTGTACCTATAGGTACAAATATTTCTATCACTGCATACTTTACTAAAATCATGGTAAATCTTGGTTTTATGTTCTGTATAGCGTTTTGTGATATTTAGAACTAACTACAGCATATTTATTATAGAACCATGACCGCGTTACTTGAAACCACCTTGGTGTTGAGATATCCAGCATAACATTTTTTGATGTTTACTTCAAGAAACGACAGTTATATCTTTCTGGCGTCTTTTAAAATGTGCTTTTATGACCATTGATGGGTCTGAACCATTATTTAAATGTCTTGACTTTGTCTTGCAGTTTTGTAAAAGCATTTAACGTTTTATGGACTAATAATGTCCGACATCGACAATTTATTAGCTACACAACCCATTACAATGTTCCCGATAAAGGCGTTACCTTCTTCCGTGTTGTATTTAATTAGATCTTTTAGTCTTCTAAAATAACGTAGGTATTATTACATAAGGTAATATCAGTATAAAGGCATTCAATAACAAAACATTTTCCTTGTAAAAATATTTGCGGTAAACATGACTGGGAGAATATGCGTCACAACGCATATTAACAAATTGTTTTTTTCCACGCAAAACGGCCAACGTTCAGCATAATGCTGCGGCCCTAAGCGAGACAGAGCCCCAGCGCTGGTTTTCAGCGATAGCCGACGTTGACGCGATGACGTCGACCGGTGCAGCACACAGTGAGATAGTAATAAGGAAAAAAAGGAGAATAAAATAAATACAAATATTTAAAATAGGGGGGGCTTGTGGCTAAGTAATAACAGCCGCACGGGTCGATCGATCAGGTTAAGCTATGCTTGCCGCGGTTGGTCCGTGGATGGGACCATCTTTACATACCAAGACCCGTTCGTGCCTTGGAAAGCACGTTAAGCCGTTGGTCCCGGGTGTCATTTGTAGATCTTTGACAATTCGTTACGGGTCGTCAGAAGCCCGAAAGTCTGACAACCAAGGGGTATCGTGTTGCCCAGTTACTGGGTTGTGGACAAGGTCTTAAACTAGGCTGGGGCCCGTGGGCACACAAGAATTTGGGGCCCTTTTGGAAAGTAAAAAAAGCGAATTATAATAACATTTTTTTACTAAGTATGACCATTTATTATAGGTAATCAAATACAGTATGATATAATATGTCATTAATGATATTAGAATGCTGCTGGTTTTTTGGTTACGATTACGATAACGGTTTCTTTCGGGATTTCTGTTGAGCAAAATCTTATATTATATACTTAGTAAATTTTTTGAAGGATATCACTCTCGTATGCACAAATTGACAAATTACTCAGTCGTTCTTGTAACGAATCGGAGGGATTGCGTGAGTGATCGCTAGATGGTGTACTTAGTAAATTAGGTATTTTATAATAAATAAATTAATATTTAGGACATAATGGCGTAGTATATGCCTTGTAAATACCTTCTGATAAGGTTACTGATTAGTGAAAAAAGTGTAATGTGCCCGACAAAAATGTTTTGACAATATTTATTCTCAAAACACTTTTCGTGATTTTGTGAGAGAAATTGTCGGTCCTTCGGGGCCCCATGAGAATGGGGGCCCTGGGCACGGGTCCCGTGTGGCCCTTATGGTGAAGACGGTATTGGTTGTGGAGATCAGATAGGCTGTCACTCCATGTAAAATACTGGTATTCAGCTGCATCCGGTTAGACTGGAAGCCGACCCCAACATAGTTGGGAAAAGGCAAGGCAGATGATGATTTAAAATGGCAACATTCCGTACCGACGGGAACGACGCGGCGACGTACGCGCCCTAAAGTATGTGTGCGCGCAGCTGTCAGAAAACAATTTGTTTGACGTTTTGATATACAGGTGTTACATATCAATCATCATCATCAACTCAGCCTATAGCAGTGCACTGCTGGACATAGGCCTCTCCCAGACTGCGCCACAACACCCTGTCCTCCGCCTTCCGCATCCAGTCTGTCCCAGCCACCTTTTTAAGGTCATCGGTCCATCTAGCTGGCGGGCGTCCCACACTACGCTTGCCGATACGCGGTCTCCACTCCAGGACTCGTCTGCTCCACCGGCCATCGGTCCTTCGACACACATGGCCAGCCCACTGCCACTTCAGCTTGCTGACTCTGCAGGCTATGTCGGTAACTCCGGTTCTCTTCCGGATAACTTCATTTCTGATCTTATCCTTCAAAGAAACTCCAAGCATAGCCCGCTCCATGGCGCGCTGAGCGACCTTTAATTTGTGAACCAGCCCGACTGTCAGTATCCACGTTTCGGCACCGTATGTAATAACGGGCAGGACGCACTGGTTGAAGACCTTAGTCTTCAAACACTGCGGTGCTTCAAATCCCGCTACATAATTGCTACATAATTCTAATTATCTAACATGGGGCGCATTATGTAAAAATGTTATGATGGGAAACAAAAGATGTATTGTTATAGTGTTATTTTACATTTTACGATTTATTTTTGATTTTATTTAATTTTAGTTGATTGAGTCTGATTTTATTTTATTTTATTGTAATGACGTTTTTATCTTTTATTTCTTTTATTAATTTTTATTTGGCAATGGGTTATAAATTACCTAAAATAAATGAATTTTATTTATATTATTGGGTGATTGTGTAGGTATAGATTTTGTAAACAGTGTCAGATGGTGTAAGTAAATACGTTTAAAAATATATTTAACGTTTAAAACACCCATTTACAGAATACCTTCACCTATATTCACAAGGCATCTTTGACCAGCAAATAAACGTGGCCGAGCATGAAATATTGAACAATACTACTTGAAAGTTAACCGTTGTTCGTTTAGCTTCAAAATAAATTCGCAAAATCACAAGAAAGCAAGTGATAAAATATTGTACGTCCTCCCCTGAGGGCGAACATTCTCAATCTCGAGTTGGATTGCGTTGTTCTCACAAATCCCAATTGTAACTGAAGAGGAATTTGTCTAAAGGAACATCCGAACCGAAACCGTTGTTTTTTGATCTTTGTAAACTGCGGCGGTAATGTGAGAAAGAAGAAAGAAGATGACTGGATGTTCTACAATTTATTTATGTAACTTTAATGTGTAAGTTTGTCTCTATTTGGTAAAAAGTAACGGGTTTTTCACATTCTAAACAAAGTTGACTTGTTGATTTAGGCTTTAAAAATGTAGCTGATAATAAGATGCCCCGCGATGACACCATTGACTGTTACTGCTTTAGAAAGTCCAAAAATATACCTAATCTAACAGTGAATATCAAGACCGGTCATAACCAACTTCTAAAGATAATTCTGACATCAGTTAAATAAGCAAACTCCAACCGAATCGTTAGCAGACATCTTTCCGCTAATGTGGGTCTTATCTCAGTCCAGAGCTTTGACGATAAATGGAACAATTGTACTATTAAACCCAATTGTTTCTCCTTCAACGTCACTACCATATTCCTGTTTATCTTCGTCGGCAATTCTGGCAAGTAAACATTTATTGGCCGCGGTAATTGTTTGGCCAAATACGTGGTTGTTTGTGTTTACCATATTTCAGGCGTTCATGTTCGCATTATCCATATTTGGTTTGTAGTTCGAATGATTACAGTAGCATTTATAACGTTTGCGATAGTTGGATTAAATAATCTGTTAATTTGTTTCTATTCTACTAAGTTGGAAATGATTACCTTTTGTATTACCATAAGTGCTTTAAGTGAATTCAAGACGCATTTGATAAGACAAATACTAAACTCAAACAAAACTGAAACTTCGATATTAGCAGATTGGTTTTTTGTTTACATTTCTATACGACAATAAACTCCAAGGGCGCACCCTCCTAAGAAATGAACTGTTGTTTTTGTTCTTCCAAAGCTGACATAACAGGGCCTGCTTGCAGCAAAAAGAAACGGTTTTTTTGCCATCTTGGACCAGACTCGTTTGCTCTCGAACCGAGAAGAAAAACTTCGTATATTGGAACTTTCTTTACGAATTCTTTTAGTTTTATTTCCCCACAATATCTTAGCATGTTTTCTGGCTTCATTATTGCGTTTTCGGAGTTCTTTCGTAAGCAATATTTTATATTTTATAGCTAATCTAAATTTTCGCTAATCTTTAGGTAGTAGTAATAGTTTTTGGGTTAAACAACATTGATTTTGTGAAATCTGTCGACACGGTAAAATGTTGTTCAATGTGTTACCCAAATTTCATAAAATTGATTCTGTTTACCTGAACTGAGAATATTGCGGAGCGCAATAGGGAAAATTATGCATAAATTTGTTTTTGGTTATCTGAATATATTTTATAGCTCGCTAACTTTTTCTTGCTCTATTTGCGCGTATTAAGCAAGCCTTACGCTAGAGAGGTTCGGTACTAGATCCATCGTTCTATTAAATAAGCACCACTTTAGCTGGAGATATAATCTTAGGACTAAAACCCAAAATCTATCAACCCCCTCTTATTTTAAGCTCTAGTCACACTGAGGCAAATCCCGCGCGGGATACGGGACATGACTGCACGCTTCGATTGTTTTAATTAATCGGAAGTCACGCAATTATTCGCGCCAGTTTTAATAACTCCATAGGTACAAGTAAGTTGACACAATAGGGTATTATACTATATACGAGAAAATCTATAAATAGATTATTGCGATAGTTTAGGCAAAAAGGAGTCGGAAAATGTGACTTTTAGTTCATAAAATAACAAAATAAATTTTAAAATTCAATTCAATGTTTCCAGTTTTTCTAATCTGTTAAAAAACACCATGAAATAGTAGCCGCCATGTTATTACGTCATACCGCTAGTAAACTAAAACGTTTCAACGGTCAACTGATAGTTAAATAATAGATCAGCGCATAGTCAAGTGACGTCATGACCACAGACCAACATGACCAAAATTTAAATGCATTTTTATGGCACTTATCGATTGAATAAAAATTTTGTGTTTTTTTTGGGGCATATTAGCACTATAGAATTGAATTAAGACGCTTTTAAAAAATGGGTGTAAGAGCCTATTGGCGCGAAAGAATTTCGTCCCGCATCTCGCGTGGGATTCGCTTCAGTTTGGCCGGAGCTTTACCTTCCTATACCTTCCTTCTCTTCAGACGCTAAAAGAAACAGGCTGGTACGATCCGAACAAGCTGCTGGGTTCGATGGCGGTGCCAGAGATGCGCGCGAGCACGCTAGCCGCGCGTGCGCTCTGCCTTGAGCCCCGGTACTGTCGGGTGCCCTGCGTCGGCGGCACGGAGGGAGACTCACTTGTGCCTTTGTTTTCTAAGGCTGTTGAGTACTTCGATTTTGCAGAGGTACTTTGAAATCATATTGTTTGAACCAAAGGTTTAAATTGTTTTTGCCCTCGAGAATAAAACCGGCTTTGTACAGCATCCTCTCTGTCACTCTTATCTGTGTAGCAGTCTGTTTCTATAACTTGTTGTGGCATATACCCGGGTATCCGGGTAAGTAGGTACTTGATTAGATGCGCTCTGAAATCAACCTATTCATAGTTCTTTCAATGTCTAGAACTAAAATGCCAATTCAATCAAAAAATTATTCTTTTGACAATCAAATGTATTTACTTCCTGTAATACTAAATCCGATTTAAAGGTCAACGCGAATCCCTACAGCATCGATCAACACAACTTCTATCCTGACGTACTTAATTAAATCCAGTTAATCCTCGACTAAGCCCTTAATCCTAAGTCGCCTTGCCTTTCCCAGAATAATGCTACAATGATGACGGAAGCGGTGAGGAATGCTCCAGTGGCAGTATCGAGGAGCGATGGACCTTGCACCAGGGTCGGAGACCTCAGTGAAGCTCATGCTCTCGCTGGCTTGGTGACTGCAGTCGCCCACGCACTCTTGTGCCACGATATCCCAAGAGTCACTGGTTTTGTTGAAACTGACCTCGGACATGTTATATCCCCTGCCAGGTTATTATTATTTTTCTTTTGTTTTGAATTATCATCATTATCGTAATTAAAGCCGAAAGACACTGGACATAGGCCCCACTCCCAAGCGTCGACAAATCGACTGGTCCTGCGCTTCAGTCTTTTATTTAGATTTGCTCATAAATTATTACGGTCACACACATTTACAATATCTTCCTGTGCCAGCTCGGTCATGACTCACGTGATTGGCCCAAGACTACAACAGGGGCAGGTGAACCAATACCTTGTTATTGGTGGAATAATATTACCTACATATCGTGATGTAATCTTGAGCCGTCGCTGGGAGAAACGACCTCGATATCTTTTGGAATGCACATCTTCCCACTTCGTGTTATTTGTTCACTGGCGATGTCCTAGTGTGTAAAGTTGGCAGCAAATCAGTGGTAACAAAACCAGTATAAGCTGGCCTCTTAGTCTATTGAAACTCCGTTCTACGCTAGGCTAGCTCAAGGTCAAAGTGTTACCATTGACGTGCGGCCGACTGTACTATACTTACGCCAAAATGGTACATTTTTCATAAGTATTTCATGGGAAAGCTATCACTTTTGCTTCACTCAAATGACCTTTATATACTTTAGTCTACCTATGACCTTGACCGTCGTTACCAATATTTTGGAAAGTCTTGTAAATATTACCTAAGTTCATAATTTCGCAACACAAGGCAACTTACGTAACTATCTGAACCCCGTACTTACCTAAATAGTAAGGGTAGTGGCGAGTTGATTGATTGACTCATTTATCAACGCCAAACCAAAAAGGTTTTACCGAAAAAAAAAACGAATTTGTGTAGTGGGTTTTATTTCCTCTACTCTAAGCTACACATCGGTTCTAGGAAAACAAAAACAATAAACTATCACGATTAAGACGCTGACAACACCTAAACCGCGGTCACTGTCAGATTGCATAGAAAAGAAAGAGAAGCGCGATGACACAACGCTTGGAATTTATTGCAAAATTTCAAGCAATTATCTATTTACTCAAAATTGAGAGTAATCGAAAATAAAAAACAACCAAGTTCTGCATTAAAATAAGACGTTCTTGTTATTTATTAAATACGTAACGTATGTTGATATTTAATACAGATATTTTGGATTAGAACTCAAGGTAAGAGGTTAGTTTAACGTTAGTTTGTATCGAGATTTTTTTTCAAAACGTGTTTTGGTAACAACCAAGTTCTGGGAAATATGTTCAAAATTAATATATATTTTTTCCGCTACCGCAAACTATACAGATTTGGCAATTTTTTTTCCCTATGTTGGTCAATTGGGTTTTGTCAGCGCCTTAAGTAGAAATGAAGAGAGTCTATAACTAAAAATATAGCTGCAGTCGGTTGCATGTTCAACTCGCATTGTATAAATCGTGTATACTCGTAAACATTTTACTTCTCAGCTCTCCTAGTCTATATTACAGTCACCATAAAATTTTATTACAATATCAAAATACTACGTTCGGTGGCTTCCAAAACACGGCCATTTAGTAGCTAGAATGTGAGTGTGACGTGATAATGATATTTATTGGATTTTTTATGGAGGAATACACCACGGTCTTCTGCCTCCAGATTCATCGCCAACACTGTGGAAATTGACGCGAAGGGCATCAAAAGGAACCTCGGGCTGCCGAAGATGAACGATTTCGAGACTGTTTACTTAGATAAGGCTTTAAGCAGTCTGTGTTATAAACAAAATCTGGTGTACGACTGGTATTGTAGATACCATTGTTCCTCCACTCGGCTCGACACCTGCCAGTTCCAGTTCTTCCATCCTAAGCGTTATGAGAAATTTGACGACTGTGCGTACGCAAATATGTGATTTTTGTGGTGTATTATTTGTTTGGGTGTCTTTAAAATTTTTTGTTAACTTTTTCGTCCTATTTTAATGTAATCTATTTGATTAAAGTGTGTATTTATTATCTTTATTGACCAAATAAAATGTTTTATTTTTTATGATTTTTATTTTAAGTGTTTTTTTTTAATGCTTGTTTCAGAGCATTAAAAGAAGTGCTGTATCATACATTACTAATTTAAACTCAATCTTCAAAGCACTTAATTTTTCTTTTTTTTTCACGACTCAGATATATGGCAACGGACTTGCTTCTAAACCATAAAGGCATTTGCAAAAGGTTTGTTTTTCCCCGCAACTTGAACGCTTTCGAATTACGCTCACTGGACTGGGCATTTAATGAAGTGATATGCAGTTATGGTATGGCAATGGACTGGTACAACAAACATCTCGTAATAGGTAAGTCGCAAATGGTGAAAAATTTCGTTCTACCAAAAGAGTATCAACGAATAGTTAGTTGTGCGAAAGATTTAACAGCTTAAGTATTAGAAGATAAAACACAAATGCCAGATTCTCATTGAGTTCTATGTAGTACGCACGGCTACATATCAAGCTATAAAATTCCAGCATGAGCTGATCTGTATAGTATTTCCATACAATGATAACCAGCTTATACGGGAAATGTATAGCTTAGATATGTAGCCGTGTGTACCATACGTCACACCGCGCCGATAAAATATTGTTGTATTAAGGTATTGTAATAAGGTATTTAGTCTGGCCACGATAACTCAAAAAATAGTGGAATTTGAAAGTCTATAGATGGAAACACCGTCTATACTAAGAAAAAAGAAATACTGTTGTTTTTTGTTTATATTCTGATTCTTTCCTGGTAAAGTAGTCATTTTAGCACGATACAGTGTGGATTTGACACAATTTTGACATAGCATGAATTTCATCCTGTATCGTACATAATGTACGAAGCGGTGATTAAAAAAAACCATGATCCTCGTAACGTTTTTTATAAAATCTACTGAGGCTAAAGTTTAGCTTGAATGATAAGAGAAGCCAGTGCGGATGTCTAAGGAGATCTCTGAAACTACTCAAGGCAGTATAAAAATAAATATACATAATTTTTGAATTGAAGGCAAAAATATATATTTTTTAGTTTTACTAATATTAGTTCTATATTTATAAATGAAAACATACTGAACACTCATTATTTCATCAGAATCTGAATCTATTTTTAGCTTTTAATTTTTCAATTCCACCTAATATTTACAAATAATAAGTAGGTACTTGTTATGAATTTACTGTCTGTAGTGGTTTCACAGTGAGTGATTGCCGCATAACCACAAAGATTGTTGTTTTGCTTCATTATGTTGTAATTTGACACGATCTTTCTTCACGCGTCAAGTTATAGTGAACGCTCTATACCACGAAAGTGACAGATGTAAAGTATACCATTTAAAAAATATGTAAAGTATACCATTTAAAAAAACTATACCACGAAAGTGACAGATGTAAAGTATACCATTTAAAAAATATGTAAAGTATACCATTTAAAAAAACTATACCACGAAAGTGACAGATGTAAAGTATACCATTTAAAAAATATGTAAAGTATACCATTTAAAAAAACTATACCACGAAAGTGACAGATGTAAAGTATACCATTTAAAAAACTTTTTGGAGTTGCCCATTTATTCCAATGCAGAGAGTTAGCTTGGCCAGACTATAAAAAAAGATAGAAAACGCAACGCAGAAATGAAAATATAATGATTTTTATATGTTACAAGTTTATTGTTGCTGTCTGTGAAAAGTTGTTACTAATCCAAGTTTTGTATGAAACTGTAAATAAAAAAAAAGTGAAACAATAAAGATCTTTAAAAAAATATGCTTGGTTTTAATTTATCACTGGTAACACTTAAAACTAGATTTAGGGTCCATTTCTTGCGAACGGTGGACTCCCATTTGTTTTGAAGTACATTTTTCCGGCCATCCTGGAAAAAGAAGTTATTTTTAATTTATTTTGGAAACAAAAGTAACCGCCGTTCCAGTTCCATAAATAAGCTTAAAGTTAAGTCAGAACAAATCCAGAAAAAAACAGTATCTTCTCTCGGCGCAAGCCGCAAAAAAAGCAATACTATGCTAATCCCGTTGATCCAGCGACATGAAAATGGATCTCCATTAGGCCACGATATCTGTACGCGAACAGAAATCTTGTTATTGAGCTCGTGATTGGCATGTCTGTACACATATTCAAACGACAGAAGTATTTTGTACACAATAGTCGTAAAAAGGCCTCTTAAATATTGACTCGGCCAGTATTAAGAGCTCCTCGACCGTTTCAATCACAGGGACCAGTCAATCGCAAACGAAAATGCGTAAAAGGTCTTTTACAGGTATTTGTAAAATGGATGTTCCCCATAAAATGGATGTTTGGGTACGGAACTATTTGGATTGCGCAAAAGAATCCATTGAATACCTATGTCTGTATATTATTTATAACGTTGCGGCAAAACACTGCTAGATTCCAAATAGGTACTTGATGTTGGATGTTCCCCATAAAATGGATGTTTGTGTACGGAACTATTTGGATTGCGCAAAAGAATCCATTGAATACCTATGTCTGTATATTATTTATAACGTTGCGGCAAAACACTGCTAGATTCCAAATACTTGATGTTGGATGTTCCCCATAAAATGGATGTTTGTGTACGGAACTATTTGGATTGCGCAAAAGAATCCATTGAATACCTATGTCTGTATAATATTTATAACGTTGCGGCAAAACACTGCTAGATTCCAAATACTTGATGTTGGATGTTCCCCATAAAATGGATGTTTGTGTACGGAACTATTTGGATTGCGCAAAAGAATCCATTGAATACCTATGTCTGTATATTATTTATAACGTTGCGGCAAAACACTGCTAGATTCCAAATACTTGATGTTGGATGTTCCCCATAAAATGGATGTTTGTGTACGGAACTATTTGGATTGTGCAAAAGAATCCATTGAATACCTATGTCTGTATATTATTTATAACGTTGCGGCAAAACACTGCTAGATTCCAAATACTTGATGTTGGATGTTCCCCATAAAATGGATGTTTGTGTACGGAACTATTTGGATTGCGCAAAAGAATCCATTGAATACCTATGTCTGTATATTATTTATAACGTTGCGGCAAAACACTGCTAGATTCTAAATACTTTGATTCTTTAACATCTTCAGCACTAATTTTATAATCAATAATTCACTCTGACACGTGCTCGCTGTTACTTTGTGTAATAATATATATTATTATTATAATAATACATATTCTGGACTTTACACTTATTATTATACATTCATTTTCCTCTTACATAAATCGATGAAACTGGAAGGATTTCTACGGTGAGATGTCAAAAATGGAGAAACGAAATTTCACTTTGTATAGAAAGAGCCGTGTCTATTCTTCGAAGAAATACAAAGCGTCATGTTAAGCCTGCTGTTAGCGGGAAAGCACAAAAATAGGTCACTTTAAGACCAAAATGAGGTGGTGTGGGCCAACCCATAGACACCTCATAAATGTCTATTGCTGAATATGGGATCTTCCAAACATCCAGAATGGCCGTTTCTAGAGCTGAGTACTGCCATAATCATAAACAAAGTAATATTATTACCATAGTATTATGAAATAATTCATCACCACTGCTTTCAATAACAGTAAAGTATTACCTATAATTTTTGCTTGCACCTAACTTGCAAATTAGCGTACACTGACAAAAATACTTCAGTAATGGCGAGCGAATGAGTGATTGCAATTCGTTGTTGTTCAAAGGTATAAGGAGTAGTGATTGGTGCCTACTATCAATCCAACCCCTATGTGCTTTTTTGACCTTTTATCGGCATGTCCTAGAACCAAAAAAATTCGATGACATGTGACATCTACCAACCCGCACTGGGCCCGCGTGGTAGTTTACTGCCCACTCCCTCTCAAAGAGAGGCCTGTGTCCCAGCTGTTCACATTAAAGGCTGATTTTGCTTATCCTTATGCATGCTATTGTTTGTCTGTTTATTCTACAGTAAAAAGTTTCAGTAGCCCACCTTTTATAAGCTCTAGCGACTCGGTCTCGCTTAACACGGGTGCTATAGTGATGACATGTCAGAGCATCGAGATTTCTGTACCAAATCTAAGTTAAATGTCTTACAAACCTTCCGGAAGATAATTATGCTCAGAGCATAATGTACGCACGGACGTAAAGTTATCGTGGCAGGATTTTATCGCGCAATGGATTTTCAACTCTCGGCGCTAAGCACAGCGTTCAAAATCCAGTGCGGGAAAAAAATCGCTCGTGTGTACCAGGGCTTAGTGACAGTAAAAACCGCATAGAAAACCATTGTGGAGTTAAGAAGATCTTAGCGTTCAAACAGGCAGACAAGAAAAGTGACTTCGATTAATATATTATGTACATGTCGCAGCCATCTGGTTAAATTAGCCAGCTAATTAAACGCCGGCACCAATCGCAGCTAACTAGCTTAATTAGCCGTTTAGTTAACAGCCTAACCGTTAGAAGTAGCGCTCGCCGGCCGCTACCGCGACACTGCTCGCTTTGCTCGCTCGGCTCGCGCGCGGTTGGTCACAGTTCTAACCTAACCTAACCTAATTGATCAGAGTGCCCTGGCTTAGTTACAGCTACCACTTCAGCGCGCGTGGTTGGTCAAAGTTCTAGTGGTCCTTCAGCTATTTAATTGGGCGTTTAAGGAACGGCCTAGACGTCCAATAAGTTGGCTATTTCACCAGATGGCTGCGACAGAGTTAGGAAGTTAACTAAACGGCTAATTAAGCTAGTTGGCTGCGACATACACACGGCTACATACATACATCTCGCATTGTATAGGATTTCCGTACAATGAGTGGTCAGCTTATACTGGAAATGTACATATATCTTGACCCACTCCTGTTTCGCTCGGTTTTTACGACTTGACAAAATATCGAGATTTATTTATTACATGTAAGTTTAATACGAGTATGAAGGCGCAGATATATGATTTTAGTGACTTTTAAATCTGTTATTACGCCTTCATATAATGCAAGTAAGTTATGCAAAAAAAATGTATATTAAACTAGAACGCATACACATCAATTCTATATTTGAATATTTAAGTATTGTAGTAAAATACTTTATGAAATAAATTCAGGGAGTCATGTCTACCCAAAGCATAAAAAACGATATTACTTTCAAACTACTTAAGATATTTTCATTATGTTTTTTGTTTGTACAGACTATTCTATATGTAATCTTTAATTCGATTTGTGTTTTTTTTTTTTTCAAATTTTCGTATTTTCGTTCCTAACCGAACTGCGGCGCGGCGTGAGCGTGACGGGCATTTGTATGGACAAGGTCAACGGTGATTACCAGAACCTTAATGTAAATATTATACACAAAACCCTTCCGGAATATATGCTCTGAATTATGTTAAAAACCGCATCAAAATCTAATGCGGATTTTAGAAGATCTAAGCGGTCATATAAACCCGATGGGACCGTCTTTACATATCAAGGCCGCCTCGGAAAGCACGTTAAGCTGTTGGTCCCGGCTGTCATTCGTAGATCTTTGACAGTCATTACGGGTCGAGATGCCCGAAAGTCTGACAACCAGTCTTACCAAGGGGTATCGTATTACCCAGTAGCTGGGTTGTGGAGGTCATATAGGCAGTCGCTCTATTTAAAATACTGGTATTCAGCTGCATCCGGTTAGGCTGGCAGCCCACCCCAACACAGCTGGGAAAAAGACTAGGAAGATGATGATGAGTTGAGAAAATCTATTTTCTTTTAGTTTTTAGGTATCGATACTAATCATATCTGTGAAGTTTACACAAAAAAAAACTGTTTTTTTGAACAGATATTTCAAGTGACTACACTAACTGTGATCATTGACCCCATAAAAAAAATATTTATATATTTTTAGCCATCACGTCTGCGGAGTTTCGCTAGCTACATTATTTTTACCCTGTATAGATAAGGTGCTACTGTAAGCTTTCCGAAAAATAAATCATAGACAATAGGGACTTACACCCATTTTTGAAAAGTGTCGTAATTAAATTCTATAGTGCTATAGTTTATTCAATCGATAAGTGCCATAAAAATGCATTTAAATTTTACATTTTCAAATTTCGCGCGTAGTTTGACGAAAACGCTGGACGCAGTGGACGCCATGTTGCTCTGTGGTCATGACGTCACTTGGCTATGTAAACAAATGCGCTGATCTCTATTATCTAACTACATATCAATTGACATGTTTTAGTTCATGTTTTTAGTTTACATAGCCGTATGACGTAATAACATGGCGGCTACTATTTCATGGTGTTTTAACAGATTAGAAAAACTGAAAACATTGAATTGAATTTAAAAAAAATATTTTGTTATTTTATGAACTGAAACCAACATTTTGCCTAAACTATCTCAATAATATATTTATAGTTTTTTTCTCGTATATAGTAAAATACCCTATTCCTTCATTATAAAGGCGGTTTCCAAAAATATCTTACGGTGGTCCAGCAGCGATACCCATATAGCCATGGACCTGAAAGCTGCAGGGTCTTGTCGCAGAGGTCCAGTCAGCACACAAGGTTGATGGAAACCCTCGAGGGTTGCCTAAAGACTCGGAGTACAGTCTCCACGATCGGACGTGGCTGCAACCATCTGGGAAAAAGGAAAAATGTTTGCTTCAATAATACGGTACAAGGAAACTCTGTGTTGCTGCCAATGATTGAATTTAATATCTCTAGAGGAAAGTTACGTATGATTCATACGGTGTGTTCACCCCCTTTTACTATTGATTTGGTTTATTCAGCTGATGTGTGAGGAATATCAAATAAGCCATGTCATGGTTTCTTCTGAAGAAGTTTTTCATACATGCATCGCAAATTTCATCAGTCCTAATACTACTGAACGTAGTTTTTAAAACATTTTCTTCCTAAGAAAAAAATAATCTGTTCACTGCCTGCTGTTATAGTTAATCTGTCAGGTAGATAGATTAACTATAACAGCATGCCTATCCTGTTTTGTTTTTTTTTTTATGTAAAAAGGCAGTTTAAATTGCTTATAGTCTAAGCCTTCTCATGCTGATCCATGTAACTGGAGAAACCTTGACCCCTTTCCTACAGGATGCCGTAGTTCAGAAGCCAAGACCTCATTGATGTAACGTGTACCGAAGTCAGGAAATTAAATTACTACCACTATTAATTACTCCCTTTCACAGAGAGAAGGCCTGTATCCCAGCAGTGGGAACATTATAGGCTGATTATGTATTAATTACTATATTATATGCTTTGTCCAAATCTCAACCTAAAAGAAGCTAAAATTGCCAAACAACTCTTGAACAACATAAGTTTTCCGATAAAAGGACGTGTTTCCCAGTTGTTTTCTTCCAAGTAGGTAACATTTAACACCCACATCGCCAGTTAATTCTGAAGTCCCACACGTCAAGACGAACAACCGACAAAGGATGTAAAACACACTTATTTTTTACTTCTTTTTTTGTTTTTCTTTAGAAGATCCGCAGGGAGAGAAAAGCCCAACCAACAACATTATTAAACCCCTTTTTTCGAGTAGACTTAAGCCTCGTATTCATGGTAAACATTTGTTTAGCAACAGAGTTGATCAACGTTGTTGATGAACGGCGACAATGCTGCTGCAAACTTTGTTTAATCAATATGGGTTGTCCACACCACACACGCCAGTCTGCGTTTAAATGTTGCCCGAGGAAGTAGTGTTGTTGTGTTCTCTGTGTAATGTATAAGATTTCTATTTCATTTTTCTATTGCGCTGCTGCTTGTAGTTTTTTCTTGCCGCCATTTTTTCTATCTCTAGTAAATTGAGACCGCAGTACATGTATTTGAGTTTCCACGTTTTTTTTGGGTATTTTTAGGGCTTGAGAGCTTTCTTGAAAAGCATCGTTCTTTTTGTTTCTATCCTTGTATTCTTTGATATAAAATCCCATAATAACGCTTTTGATTGAAATAATTATATTAATTGCATAATTTTATCGTTGCTCCACACTACCGCCATGTTTATAAACAGTTGCAAACACGTCCACATCAGTTTATCAACAAATGTCATGGCGTGGTCAACTCCGCAACACAAGTGTTGCCCGCAATATGTTGACAGCAACTCGGCAACATGTTTATGCAACCATGTTGCCAAACAAATGTTTACCATGAATACGAGGCTTTAGTCAGAATATGTTTATTATACCTGTAGATTTATTCACCGATACAGAATTCAGAGTCCCGTTTAACAGAGGGGAAAATGCGTTATTTTTAGGATTACATAATCAGCCTATAACGTTCCCACTGCTGGGACACAAGCCTCCTCTCTGTGAGAGGGAGTGGGCCGTAATCCACCGCGCGGGCCCAGTGCGGGTTGGTAGATGTCACATGTCTTTGAATTTTTGGTTCTAGGACATTCCGGTTTCTTCACGATGTTTTCCTTCACCGTTTTGAGAGCAGTGGTGATGAAATATTTTTTTTTAACTACAGAAAATAGTGGTGCCGATTCCCTTGTTCACAAACTAAACTAAATTTAAGTTCAGTGCATCTTTTTCTTTCTATTTTATTAAGAAAAGGACAGAAGAAAAATTTTAGTTTAGTCCTGTCAAATTAATCGGCGCTTGACGTAAATTGACGTAATTTTAGTAAGCAAGTTTTTAATCCCGTCTAAACTTGTATGGAGTAGTGACAGGCGCTGATTAATTTGACAGGACTGAACTTAAATTTATCTTCTGTCCTCTTCTTATCGAAAGAGAAAGAAAAAGATGCACTGAACTTAAATTTAGTTTAGTTTGTGAACAAGGGAATCGGCACCAGTGTTTGTCTATAAGAATGGCGTTAAAATAACTTGGTAAATCTCTCAATATTGTGGGTACAAACTGCTTTTCAACTGTAATGTTAAGTTTGTTCTTGGGATAAATTCATCTCAACTACGGAACCCATCATTGTGCGTTTTTGGCCGGTTTTTGTTTTGACGACTACCTACTTTTCCGTCTCGTTTCATTTATGTATCCTAGACGGCATATACCTAGCCAGATCAAACAGCGGGATTAATGCCTGTTCAGATATAAGCGATATCGCTGTCGCGCTCGGTAGCGCTGGTCCGTCTTCTGGTTAGTAACTTTGGACCAATATCGCTATCAAATAGGCCTAAGGCTGAGGCTACTTTAGACCGCGACGCGACCAGCGACTCATGAGCGATTAAAACAAATAAATGAATGCTCACGTACCTACCTATATGGCTTTTTTTATGGCGGGAATTCATCAAATAACTTCTCCCGCTCTGAGTGGAGCGGGAGGGTGTGTCAGACTCTTACTGACTAAAACCCACCCGTATTCCTTCCTGTTGCCTGTGTTGCGGGGACGTCGGTGACCCATAAGTACCTTCCCGCGACCACGTATATGGATACACCGTACATCAAATAATACTAGCGATCTTTGATTTCTTTAAGCGATCGGAACAACATTACTATAATCACGGCATCGGCTACATCAAAATATCAGCGAAATTTGCCGCATGAATCGTTCATGCTAATTCGTTGTGTAGCACACTTCATCGCCGCATATACGCCGGATTTTCGCTTGTAATGTAGGCATACCATGTTTATCTCGTTTCGCTCTTTCAGTCGCATCACAAATCGCTGCCTACTATAGCCTCAGCCTTATTGCATAACATACAAACAATGGCAGTACCTTGCGTTTTCACAGTTCAACAAAACTACGTGCCTTAGTAATGTACTCTGTTGAGCAGACGAATTATTCAAACCTATGAACGAATGAATGAATGATTAAATGAATGGATGAATGAATATTTATTTGCAAGAATATAGATAGCTAACATAAATTCAAATATTTAGATTTTACCTACATCTTGGTTATACTTATAGCATGCAGCAATAGATTATGAATTTCTTTAAAAAGTCCTCCTAAATGCGATTGAAAGCAATTTATTGAAGCAATTAATATTTTTTAAATGTGGCTCTTCTTTCCTGATGATGCTTCTGTCTATTTCGGAGCTACAGCTTTCCAATAATTTCCTGTCAGAAAAATCAAATGGCCTAGGGATCAAAACATTAGGATTTAAGCCTCAACAGCCGCGTCATAGGCTACCGGATCACTGAGCCGAAAAAGGCCGTGGTCATATAATTTAGTACAGAAAACCTACAAAGCCCATTTTTGTTATTTAACACACCTATACATACATTCGAGGATTAACCTACATAATTTCGTTCGCAACCTAGTAGCATTTAATTCCATTGTATACTTTGAAAGGGGACTGGGGAGCTCGGAATACGGTGTGCCTATAACTAATCTGGTATTGACATTTTGCTCTAACGATCAATCTTTGGCCGAAAGCCAAGTGGTGGCGTACCTACGGCGTCTTGATAAAATATGGGGTTATCGCATTTTAGGGTTGAACGAACTAGAATGATAAACGATTCGATAATTTGAACTTTTCACTCTGATAAATTAAAATTTTCTAAAGAGCATCTTGAAAAGAAAGTAGACCGTCTGTAAGGTAAGAGCTATTTTTTTACAGATTGGAGGTATTTTTGGCGCAAAGGCTCGTTTTACACGTGTACACTATCTTTAAGTTACAGACTATTCAGACGGAATTTTCAGCGTCATGTCATAGATAGGCCAAGTGATTGGAACTCTGAAGCGCTACTGCGGAACATGAGGTCCTCGTGATACTCATGTATTAAATTAGGGCGAGCCTATTGCCATCTACCGGACACGAACACAGACTTCAGGTTGCTACTGAGAAATTGATGATGGAAACACCAAATAACACTTTGCGTCCGGCAACTTGGAGTCTTCGTTTGTGCCCTATTGATGGCAATAGGCAATTTAATACATGAAACATAACTGGCGAAATGTGGATGTACTAAAGGTAGACCTCAGCCTTACCTTTCTGGGATTATACGCGTGATGTTATGTGTTAACCTCTACCATCGAGCAGGCAGATGTTTATGAAAATGCGGTCTAATTAATATTCAGGAAAACGCCACTGCTAATCCTTTTGTCAATCTCCGGCTTGAATTTGGGGCAGTAGATCTCGGATTACTGTTAACTCACGAAAACCATACGATGTCCGTTGCCAAAAATGTTCCAGAAAATATGATACCGTATTATTTGAAATATGGAACTTTTTTATAAATTCTTCATGCCAACAAAATATGCTGAGCCCCTATCAAAATGCAGAATGCAGTAACTCGACAAATCTCCACGAAATTGTTTCGTTCTCTTTACTTATATATTTATATATAGAATGGGGGAAATAAAAAAACGTTTTCTAGCCGCAGGGGATAAACTGAAACTATTTTTATTTATACATATTATACACATTTGTGAAAAGTGTCTCAATTAAATTCTATATTTTTAATATGCTACTAAAAAAAACTACATTTTTATTCAATTGATAAGTGCCATAAAAATGTATTTAAATTTTACATTTTCAAACTTCGCGCGTTGTTTGATGAAAACGCTGGACGCAGTTGGCGCCATATTGATCTGTGGTCATGACATCAGTTGGCTGTGTCAACAAGTGCGCTGATATTTTGTATGACAATTATGAATTTAAAATGAGGTACTATTCTACTCATCGTTGGTGTGCTGTTAATTAAATTTAAATTGCGTTGGTTACGAAAATAATAAAAGTACAAAGCCTATATACGCTGATCAGATGACCGTTGACACTTTAGTTTAAACAGCCGTATGACGTAATAACATGGCGGCTACTATTTCATGATGTTTTATAACAGATTAGAACTTTGAACTAAATTTTAAAATTTCTTTTGTTATTTTATGAACTAAAACTAACATTTTCCGACTGCTTTTTGCCTAAAGTATGTCAATAATATATTTATAGATTTTGACTCGTATTGAGTAAAATACCCTAATTATGAAGCTTTTTTTGCTTGTAGAAAATAAAAGCAAGGGGTCGCGTGGAAGTTCGAAAGGGTTACCGAGGCCCCTGGCAACACAGGCAACGGAAGGAATACGGGTGGGTTTTAGTCAGTAAGAATCTGAGACACCCTCCCGCTCCGCCCAGAGCGAGAGAAGTTATTTGATAATTTCCCACACAAAAAAAAAAGGAGCTGTTTGTCCAAATTGCCAAAATTCAGTAAGCAAGGCAAGCGTAATAATCAAAAGTTCTTTCCTTTTCTGTATGTTAAGATTCCACAATTAAATTAAAGATTTTGACAATTACTGAACAGTCGAACGTTACTTCTTCGTGAAGAGGCCCATGCACTTCCACATAATTTACCTCATTATACGAGTATTTTCATGTCCGTAGTAGAGCTTTACGAGTGGCCCAAATAATTTCACATTATCACCTTTAATTAACGTTCTTTTATAGAGTGACATAAAGCCTGTATTCGTCTGTATGGGCGCTTTATGAAGCATTCCACTGTATGGGGTATTTCGATTTTTTATAACGAACAGTACTTGTTACGGTCCGTAAACGTGGTTTGATATTTTGCCTCGTATACGAACACATCAAACCACGTGGACGTAATTGTACAAAGGGAAATAAGGAACGAGATTAAAAATCCGTGTGATGAACGTTTACTGTCTGATATTGAGGACGTTATGTTTTTAGGTTTCTTTTCTTTCCTTTCCTTTCTTTTCTTTTCTTTTTTTTTTGTTGGTATAATGGTGTGCCAGCTGACATATGGCTAATAATTTAATGTTTAATGTTGCAAGTGGTGTAAATTGTTTTGCATACTATTGTATAGAATCCTTTTTATTTTTAACTGAACAGACAGTTGTGCTGCTGGGGAGTTTGTTGGCCACTTCTTCTTCCCAGCTAAAGCATTAGGAAGTGGCGAAGGGTGGGCGTTTTGAAGGACTGTCTTATGTAATTTTGACGTTCGAAAAGTGCTGATCCTCAGCCTCGTTTGAATAAATGACTTTTGATTTTGATTTTGATGTTGTTATTTTTTTACTCGTATGCCTTTTTTTAAGCTCCCTCTTGTAGTCGCCGTATCGACTGTAAATAATGTTTTGCCTGATCTGGATCTAGAAATGGCAATGTTGCGGCATCGTCACCAGAAAATTTGTAACTTGAATTTTTGATACGGTTAAGTCTCGTTATAAGCAATGGCTTTGATATTTCTGAAGAGTTAAGCCCCGTCTTACAATAAAATACTAATGAAAATTTATCAATTTTTTTTAAATTCACCACTGCATCGTTACAATTGCCATGCGTTAACAATCATTTATTTCCCAGAAAACTGAATTCCTTCGCATCGTCAATGCATTCAAGGTGCATTGACACAATTTTAACCCCATAAAATCTTATTGAAATAAACCATCCCATACGAGTAGCTCAAGGACTAAAGCGCGGAGTACAAGCACCCGTCGAGTAGGGCTCACTCGTATGACTAAAGGGTCGTGCAGACTGGCGCGACTTGTCGTGCCACGCGACACCGGTAGAACAATTTCCATGAAGTTTCCATAGAAATTGTTCTATTGAATTGTGTCGCGCCAGTCTGTACGAGCCTTTGCTTTTTATAGCTGATGGATTCTTACGGCTTTAGCTTGAAATGCTACATGCGGGACTTGGACAGATCTATTCGTAACACAGGTATATTATGCCTTTTTCGGGCCCAGTCTCTCGCAAACGTTAAACCCTATTTTTTAGAATAAGCACCTCCAAAACCACATTTGTAATGAGAAATAAATAGATAAATAAAAATTATAATATTGTCTGTTGGACTAGGCTAATAAACTAATTTTTGTATTGAAAATGTTTCAAATGAAATGGATGTTCTTTTGAAAAATTTGTTTGTTGCTAAGTGTTATTTTATAGCATCTAGTTTTTTTTTTCAATTTTGAACTAACCAACTTGTAGATTGGTGCTTTAGATGAACAATTTCAAGAAAAATTATCTTATCGGAGGAAAATAACCAAGGCAGCCTAACAAAAAATATCAAAGCTTCATAACATTGAATCGTGGCAAAAGCGGGGATGAAGTTAGACTGATAACCCAAAATTATAGAAAGGGGACGCTGAAGCGACGCAGATAAAATTCACCAAAAAAATACCTTGTAATTTAATTTCAGCTGAAAACGCGAACGCTAATAATAGCTTTTTGAAAGGCAAATAATCGAGGTTGGCGTACAAGTAACGTGCCCCTTACCTCGTCCTTCGTCGCCCCCTCCCCGCAGCATCCGCGTGTGACGTCAGAGCATCGATCGGCACCCTCCCGCCGAAATGTGCGGTTGTTAGGGTTGCAACATCATAATACGATCAGCTAACGCGCCAAATTCGACGGGAAATTGGTTTAGTGCAGAGTAAATTGTTTATTGCGGCTTCGTTTAGTTCCAGTCTATCTGTATCTGATGCAGCATGCATTGGTCGCTACAACACGCAATTTGTCAATTAGATAAATAAAATTGATGTAGTAGGTACACAAATGAAATTCTGTATTAACTATACAACTGATGGGCTGGCGGTGTTATTTGCAAAAACATTTATCAACCCTGTAAAGGTCAATGTTGAAAAATCCCTTTTAAATAAAAAGGTTGCGTAACGAAGCTCTATGTTTCTTTAGAAAACGGGCTTTGAGTTGAGAGCTCATGAAGCGAACACGCCTTTTCATTTCAAATTCCGAATTGTATCTTTTTTTGTCAGAGATGATTTATGCAATCGAGTTGCAATTAGTCCATCGAGTGTCAAGGAGCAAATCGAAAACTATCGAATTGAAATACGCCGCTCGTTTCATTCCAACAATCCTTCATTTTTATTGAAACGATATTTTTAACACGAAAAAGAGCGACTGTCATCTCTTTACAAGATATTTGCATAAATTGACAACCATAATAGTTTTTAGAGAAATTTAATGAGTTGAAATTGTGAATAGTAGCAGCAATTACAACGAATCACTAGGATTGGTCATCATTTCTGGCAAGGTTGGGATTATGCGAGTGTCATTGTGATGATGATACTAATACAGGCGAAAAGGCTCTTTAGAAATTTTGTCTAAGCACAACACTTCGATATAATCATTAAGAACATTCTCAACAACCCTGAGACTCCTAGTGACGACACGTGTGGATTGCTCACTCAACTACATACATTTAACTCGTATACGGTTTCATAAGATTGATCAAGCGACTAATGGTGTTTTTAGTAACGACACAAATTGCAAACGATTATATAACTTTGTTATTTTCAGATGTGCAAAAAAACTTCATAGTACATCGTCGAAAAAGCTTCCCAAGTGAACTAGTAAATTCCATCTGCAGTGCACTAAATATTCCGTCAAAACAGTAAAAGAGATGCAGCTTTGAAAACTTTTTCTTTTGGATGGGCCTATGTGCCCACTCAGTTAACTGCCTTTCACTAAAGGTTCCCACGGACAGGCACGGCGCGAAGATGCGACGCGATTCTGGTAGAACAAAGTAAAGTTTTCATAGAAATTGTTCTACTAGAGTCGCGTCACGTTGTCGCGTCGCGTTGTCGCGTCGCGTTGTCGCGTCGCGTTGTCGCGTCGCGTTGTCGCGTCGCGTTGTCGCGTCGCGCCTGTTTGCGAGCCTTCAAGCCTACGTTCACCCGCGCCGTACTGTGAGAACTTTGATATTCAGTTTTTAATTTACTTACTGAATCTATTACTTTTATTTTACTGAAGCGCTTGTGGCTAAATAATAACAGCCGCACGGGTCGATTGATCAAGGTTAAGCTACGCTTGCCACGGTTGGTCCGTGGATGGGTGACCATCTTTACATACCAAGACCCCTCCGTGCCTCGGAAAGCACGTTAAGCCGTTAGTCCGGGCTGTCACATGCAGATCTTTGACAGTCGTTACGAGTCGTCAGAAGCCCGAAAGTCTGACAACCAGTCTTACCAAGGGGTATCGTGTTACCCAGTAACTGGGTTGTGGAGGTCAGATAGGCAGTTGCTGCATGTAAAATACTGGTATTCAGCGGTTAGACTGGAAACCCAACATTCTTGGGAAAAGGCAGATGCAGATGATGCTAGAGGCATATGATGATTTTACTGAATCTATTGTCTGCACTAACCACTTAGTTTACAAGTTATTCATTCAGATATTTCAGATCACTTTAAAACAAACAGTAGGTACTTCTTCTAGTTCGGCGGTTGTGTAGCACCAGCAAATCAGACTGTCAATGTATTTTTGGTTTTGGAGGCACTCGCTTCGGGTAGCCCGAGTAATTTTTTGAGGGTTGTGTTCCTTTCCAACCACTCCATACTTTAGAAACATTAAAGAAAGAAGAAAAGAAAGAAAATCCGTTTATTTGCGGCAAACAAGACGCAAAGAAGGAACACAAATACAAAAAAAGACACAATTTGGGGGAAAACATGCGTCACATCCACGCAAAACGGCCATCACTCAGCATAATGCTGCGACCCTACGCTAGACAGAGCCCCAGCGCTGGTTTTTAGCGATAGCCGGCGTTGAGGTGATGACGTCGACCGGCGCAGCACAGTGAGATTGTAATAACAAAAAAAAAAACTACACACACACATTACTTAATACTCACAAACAAATCTAAACTCCCGATTCTTAATCAGCTCATCAACCCAGCAGCCCGGCTGGATCCAGCTGCCGGGGTTTGCATAGAAATCGACGTCACCGATCGGCCGAAGAAACCCGAACACTCCGGGGTTCGTGTGTAAGACGTCCACGAAGGCAGCGTCGCCTTTCGCGAGGTGGCCGTCACTGTTTGATAGACTGTACCCAGGGTAGGCAGGATCTAGCCCTGGAATTTGAAAGTACTGAAATAAAGATTTATACAGGGTCAAATTAAGAAGGAGGAGGAGCTCATGGCTACGTAATAATAGCCGCACGGGTTCATCCAGCAAGTTAAGCTACGCTTGCCGGGGTTGGTCCATGGATGGGTTAATATTTTTACATACCGAGACGCCTCCGTGCCTCGGAAAGCTTGTTACCGTTGGTCCCGGCTGTCATTCGTGGATCTTTGACTGTCGTTAGGGGTCGTCAGAAGCCCAAAAGTCTGACAACAGTCTTACCAAGGGGTATCGTATTACCAAGTTACTAAGTTGTGAAGGTCAGATAGGCAGTCGTTTCATGTAAAATACTGGTATTCAGCTGCATCCGGATAGACTGGAAGCCGACCCCAACAAAGTTGGGAAAAGGCTAGGCAGATGATCGGGGTCAAATTAAGAAGGAGGAGGAGCTCGTGGCTAAGTAATAACAGCCGCATGGGTTCATCCATCAGGTTAAGCTACGCTTGCCGGGGTTGGTCCATGGATGGGTTACCATCTTTACATACCGAGACTACTTCGTGCCTCGAAAAGCACGTTAAGCCGTTGGTCCCGGCTGTCATTCGTGGATCTTAGACTGTCGTTGGGGGTCGTCAAAAACCCTCAAAAGAGTATACCATCACGTCCCATATTCATTACGTCTGCGAAGTTTTGCTAGCTAATATCATTTGACCCTGCATATTCGACTAAACTTGGTTTTACAACTGAAACGAATACAAAAATTCACAATGGAAAGTCGTTTGTTAAATAGTACACTTGGCCCCCTACCACTTGGTCCACAACAAAATGATCACTGTAATTAAAACTTTAATAGTAGATTGTGTCACAAGGGACCAAAATAATGTATTATTGGTGAGAGCGATTGTTTGAATCCAGAGCGAAGCGAAGGATTGTAGAGTAGAATCCTAAGCGTAGCGAGGGATTCAAAGTACGTCGCTCGAGGTTAAATAATTTTGGTTCCGTGTGGCACACTCTGCTTTTCATCCCGCTCTATGAGAAAAATAATTAAGAGATGCTTTTAGTAGTGACGAATATTAAATACTTGCTTAACCAAATTACAAATATATTAATATCAAATTAAAATTGTCTGTAATATTTTGACAAAAAGTAATGAAAAAACGAATTAGAAGTTCCCGTGTATTTGTTTTATTTGTTTGTTCAATGCCGCGTCAGCAGGTGCGTTTTTTTTTATTACCGGCTGGGACTTTATCGAAGCGAATTGCGTTCAAACTTATTAATTAAATAGTGTTCAATATTTAAAAGTCATTTCGTCACTGACTGAATGACTCATTTTGCTCGCACTTATCGAGGAACCCTTCGCCTCTTTTCGAATAGATGGGATGAAAACGTAATTTCTGGTATAATTGGAAAATAGAATACAACAAAAACCCAACGCATGGTTTGGAATTTGGAATAACCAAACAATCAAGGAGTTACCCAACAATGTCAAATTTGTTACAGGAAATCAGAAGACAGTCGTTTCGTATAAATCACAAACTATCTTTCATTCCGACAGGAAAAAAACTCGATTCAAAAATGTTACCCTACTCATTGTATCGAGAGCTTCCTATAATGGCGTAGGTGTTCATTCTAATCAATTATTAACACTTGAATTGCCTTATGCAACATAATAAGTTATTCATAAAGTTTGTTCTAACGCAAGGCATGCCACAACTTGTATCAGCCGTCGTACCTTTTATCAAAAATTTATGAGAATAAATAATCATTAAATGCACTTCATTTTTACGTCCACAGTACCTAAATCTCTATCAAGGTGTTAAACAAATACACTGTCTTGTGAATAGTTTGTCTAGCGTTCAAACTTCAAATGCTATATCTGATATTTGGTTGTATTGTATTAATAATAAATAATAATAAATAAAAATTCAGTATTACAATTGGTAAAATATTAATATAACATCTAAGAAATAATGTACAAAGGTATTATGATGTTAAATGCCTGTACTAGGATAAAACTGTATCACAGGCGGTATTATTGATCTTGTGGTAATATAATTTAAAAGAGTGTCCATGGAGTTTCTTGCCCGTTCTTCTCCATAGGTACCTACTACGCTTTGGAATGGGCAACCAGCTTCATATTTCTAACTGACCGACTCCTTGACAATTCAAACGTGCCTGTAAATGGTTTAATTGAAATAAATGCTTTGAGTTTGAATTGAGTTTGAGTTTGTGGTCATAAACAAAATACATTTTAGGTTTATTAAATTTTAATTATATCTATAATTATTTGCTTAAGTTTCCCGGGCTGCAACCTTCCAAGCAAGCAAGCTTAAGGTTCATTTTGCAAGCTGGCATAAAAATTGTACTATTACGAACTTATTAGGAACATAATTTAATTTCACTGTAATTTTAAATGTAAATTGACAAACTTCAAGACCCATTATTTATCACACACCACATTAATATACACCCAACCTGCAGTAGCAACAAATTCAGACAATCCGAGCAATTCCTTCTTAAGGCGATGATATATGATTTAAGTGACTTTTAAATTTGTTAAAACGCCTTCAAATAATGCAAGTAAGATATGCAAAAAAATGTATGTTAAACTAGAGCGCGTATACATCAATTCTATATGTGAATATTTAAGTATTGTATTAAAATACTTTATGACATAAATTCAGGAAGTAATTTCAAAGCATAAAAGACGATATTACTTTCAAACTACTTAAGATGTATTTTTTTTTGTATGAATTAAATAGTCTGTACTATTTAATATTTGAATAGTATGATCATACAAAAAAAAAAATATCTGTAATTTTTTTCAAATATTCATATTTTCGTTACTAACATTAAATATTCCCTTTGAAACCGAACGGCAGCGTGGCGTGAGCGCGACGCGCATTTGTATGGCCAAGGTCGACGGCGTTCACCCGACCCTTAAATAGCACTATAGCTCACCGGTAATCCTGCCCAGCAGTAAACCCCTTGATCGCAGGTTCTTCCCTGCAAACCCTGCAGCTTCAGCTCCCAGGGAGAAGCCGACTACGTGGATGGATGAGGCTGGGACACCGACAGAGTCCAGGAATAGGATGAAGTCTGCAAGCTTTCTGCCCATGTAGCGGGTGTTTTGGACGGCTGAGATATACCTGGGTAATGTAAGGTTATGGTTAATTTATGTATTTATGTATTCTAATGGCGAAAAAACCTTAGATATTATAATGCGGGAAAAAAAATATTTTGAGTGACTCCTTAAGTATGGGGATTCGCCTAATGAAGGCAGGAGGATTGGCACAGTGAAAGTAAGAGTACGAATGTGGACTACACGGTAGCCGTCTTCAGCACAAAGACCGGTACTTCAGGATCTCAGTTGGAATACACCGATACCTATCCCTTATTGAACCAGTAATGAACGAAAACGCCTCAAATTAATTACTCGCACAACAAAAACGGCAAAGAAAAACAGAGCGAGCCTGTGTGCCTGAACGTGGGAACAGACATAAATCTAGTGAAACGCTGTTGGCTAGAAGCCACTGCGAGCTGCCTCATAAATAAGGGACCTGATATAAGACCTGGTATATACCAAGGCGGATATAAGCGGAGAGGAGAAGAAATGTGTAGTGATCAACCAATAGGATTTCGCTACTTTTCCATCTAATCTCCGTTTAGCTTCAAATGACATGGCTCAAGCCGAGTACTCCAGCACACACTTTAATATACCTACATCTACATAATAAAAAACGCCATTGATGCCACGATTAACGTGGCCAGCTACTTGGCCCAAGTAATTTTGGAAAAGGATTATTACTATCGAAGAAAGCAGAGAGGAGATTTCCCATATTTATATAGCACGATTAAAGTGTAGATGATGTAATATGAGAAGGTGTAACGCTAGCCTCTCTGAAGCAGGCATAGGTGCGCTGCGAAGACGAAAGAAAATATGAACGGTGTGCGGCCAACGCATCTGCAAAATGTTTCTTCTCCTTTCCGCCCATCTCCGCTTCGGTGTATACCCTGCCTAAGGCTATAACGTTTTCCTCAGGGGCGAATATTGGGTCGCATTCGCCCTCACGTATGCGGAATCATAACGTTTCAGTAACATGTTAAACGCTGTAACAAATGGATTTCGTTTATGTACGTGGTTTATTCGACTACTGTCGTTTGTTTCGTATTGCTTATTGTACGAGTAGCATTTATTATTATAATGCTTTGTGGCCTTTAATAGAGTTTTAGAACTTATGGGTGTATGTTAATGTGATTAGAAATTCTATGATTTACTCCATCCATACTGTACTATATTCATATTTTATTATAAATGCGAAAGTAACCCTGACTGTATGTCTGTTATCTTTCACGCTTTAACGGCCGAATGGATTTCGATGAAATTTGGCACACAGATAGAGCTTGACCTGGGTTAGGAGTTAGGACATACGAAAAAATTATAGGAATGCTTGAAGAAAGAAAGGTATACCAGGTGTTTTTTTACATCCCATAACTCTAGGGTTATATTCTATAAGTAAAAAGAATACAAAGTCCTAGAAGATGTGGTCCAAAAATGCATGGTTGTATATTGGGACTCGCACAGGAGATCACAAATTTTACTAAAAAACACTCATAGAAACATAAAAAAGTAAAATTAAAATAAAAACAAAAAGTCCTGTACGAGGCCAAAATGCTCCGAGTACGTTCTCGTGGGATAATTTCCTACCTCCACTTGCACAAATTGAGTCGACATTAATCAAAATCAAAAGATTATCAGAAGACAGATTGGCGCAGTATGATGTTGCATTGTTATATGCAACATCATACTGCGCCAATCTGTCTTTCAACCGCCAATAATAATAGTTTTCAAGGTTAATAAGGTCCTAGTTTATTCAGCCATTGTCATTTAGAAAATAACATAATGTTGATTGAAGATAAAACCACAACAATCATATCATCATTATAACAGCTGCAAGGCAATCATATAATGAACATGAACTTACCAAGGAAATACGATGAGTCGTGACCAATCAACGGCGATGAAGTTGTAGTTGCCTGCCTGTAAGTGAGCTGAAATCAAAAACAAAGAAAAGTTATCATGCGTCCTGTTACGAGTTGTGTAAGTTGTGTATGTTAGTGTCCGGGGTATGGCTCCACGCATTTATAATAAAATTCCAGACGCCTTTAAAAGCATTAAATTTTACACAGTTTAAGAAAAATATTAAATTGTTCTTAATTTATAAATGTTATTATACTATTGACGAATACCTGAATGAAGAATTAATTTAGAGTTACAACTATTAATATTGACATTAAATAATTTTAACATTTTAATTATTTTCACATAGATTTTTGACACTTTAATAATTCCTGATGTAGGCCTGACATAATTGAGTATTAAATAATATTGTTCAATTTATTGTATAGTTTAATACCATAATTACGCATGATTTTCAAATATGTTTAGTTAATTTTAATTTGTAATCAGCTAGATTTGCACACCATATTTGTACGCCTCCTGGCATAACATAGAGCTCTGTTCATCAATCATAAGATCCGTATTTCCTTACCTATGTTAACAAATATAAATAAATAAATAAATAGATAAATATTAAATAAATACATAAATATAATAAAATAAATAAATCCTAATACTTGTTGCTTATTTGTCATATATTGTAACTTTGTTAGTTATTATGATATACGACACGATAAGTGACTTCCATTCCTTGCTAACAACCCTCAATCAAGATTTGCACACCAGCATAGCTATCCGCGATGAGTCGAACATCAATCAATGTTGCCAAAGGCTGTTCGCAAATCCAAAACCCGATTTTTTTTACAGAGTATACCAAATAGACGATCATTATTCTTCCGACAGGAATTTGCTATCGGGGACTAGGCAAATCAAGTAACCGAAAATGTGTATTTACGACTCGGAAGTCCGTCGAATGGTTGTGGATATAATAGAATAGATTTTTTTTTATTAAAGTAACCAAGACTCAACAAGATTGTTAGTAAATCTTACGATTATGTTAGTAAGCGCAGACACTAAACAAAAACCAGGAAAACAATACTAGAAATAACGGTAGGTCACTGTTGCGACATCCTATGAGATACGGCACAACGGTGACCACCGTATACAGTCCAGGCGACTCGCAACCATGCTGAAGACGCTGACAACAGCTAAAGCGCGGTCACTGTCGGACTGCATAAAAAAGAAAGAGAAGGGCGATGGCATAACGCTGGTCATTTATTGCAAAATATGAAACAATATCTCTTTACAAAAAAACTATTGATTGGATAAAAAAAGGGGTCAGGTTATCCTGACCCCTTTTCCCGTCTTCTTCTTTGAAAGAGGAGTCAGGTAATACAGAGCACTGACTGTACAAGGCGACAAATAAATGAAAGAAATTAGGTTGATTTATCTGTTTTAATCTATCTATCTTACTCTCTTACCGAATATCTGAAAGGTAACCCTTTGACCGCCACGTCAAAAATGCAAAAACGTGCCCTCGGCGCCGAGCTACGTTTTATTCCTTATAAATCTGTCATGTAGTCGTGACCGTGGCGTGCTGGGCACATTTTGGTTTGGCATCTATACATGACTGTGGCGGTCAAAAGGTTAAAAAGACGAGTCTTTTTTTGTTCAAATGGATGTATTTCAATTCATATTTAGCATTGAAACTACAAATTGAGTATTTGTAAACATTTTGCTTTGCTTCAACTAGCACTTACCTACTTATAGTACCGTCCTACCTAACTGTAAAATTAAAAATCTAAACTAAAGTCGAATTATTAATTCCCTGGAGTAATCTGACATGTGCTACCTGTCACTTTGAGTAATAAAATAGTCATTTATTGTATTCTAGACCTTTACACTTATTAATATACATTTATTTTACACTTATATAAATCGATTAAACTAAACGATCACCATTACAATAAATATGACCATTTTTTTTACACAGTGACAAGTGACAGCTAGCACATGTCAGATTATTCCAGCTAATTAATAATTCGACTTTACTAATGACTTCAAATACAAGTTTAATTTAATTTAACAATGTTTCTTAGGTGTCACATGCTATTCGCTTCTTAAATATACCGGTACCTAAAAACAAAAATAAACAAAATATTGTCCACTCACCCTTTCTTATTTACAATATCAATTACTCCACAGAACGACCACTAACAGTTTTAACACTGACCCCACCATAAAGATAGCGTTTATTGTCTATGGCGATAAAATCGTTTTTATTACAACATTGCCACCATGTTTGGTTTCCATAAATATTAAATTATCAAGCATCAATGGATGTGTACTGTCCATTAGCTCTGATTAACACAATGTATAGACTTAAATTCTGTCAAACAGTGGGTTATTCCATCAGTTCAAAGTTTTTTTATGTCTGCAATATGCGTAGGGAATAAGTAAGTACGCTAAAATCTTTACGGTATAAACAGCATAATTATTAAAAAAAAAAACAGTGTGCGGTCGGGGAGCCCCCGTCAGGACACTTGCACGCCAGAGAAAGTCGCATGGCGTAACGTTTTTTCCTTACGTGGCGATTTCTACCAATCAAGTCTTACCGAAAGCCGATTTATGGACCATATACACGAAGCCAATTTGACAAGCCATTCCACTAAGTCAACATTGTGTAAATAGAGACAATCCATTACAACGGAGTGTCTTCTGGCCATTGATAAAGACAATCCATTAAATTAGAACGATTTGATTTTTTTCGGTAATGGCTTGGCTTAGTGGAATGGCTCGTCTATTGGCCTCGTGTAAATGGTTTGTTAAGGGTCGGGTAAATGCCATTGACTTTGGACATGCAAATGAACGTCGCGTTTACGCCAGGCTGCCATTTAGTTTCAAAGGGTGTATTTATTTTTAGTAACGAAAATATAAAAAAATATATAATTTGAAAAAGTCACAAATATAATTATAGATAATCAAAAAGTCTGTTCATACAAAAAAATCATGAAATATCTTAAGTAGTTTGAAAGTAAGATCGTTTTTTTATGATTTGTGTAGACATTACTTCCTGAATTTATTTCATTAAGTATTTTACTACAATACTTAAATATTCACATGTAGAATGATGTGTATGCGTTCTAGTTTAACATACATTTTTTGCATAACTTACTTGCATTATTAGAAGGCGTAATAACAGATTTAAAAGTCACTAAAAGTCATATATTTGCGCCTTAAGGAACTTCGCTCCATAAGCTCCTGTAACAAGTAGGTACCCATCAATTGCTATGCATGGGCCTATGCGCCTGTCTCTAACGTATTGCGTTTCTCTCGTATGTCTCATATTTGAACCCCTTATCTCAAACGTCAACTACATCTGAATAAGAGGCTTGCTTATAACAAACGGGGGTCTGACCTGGGCTAGCCACAGTACATACACAGTATGTACATATGAAGGGATAAATAATTATCTTTAATATTCTTACATTCAAGATTCACATAAAGTAGAATTATTATTTTACTGGAGTAATCTGCTGTATGTGCTAGCTGTCACTTTGTGTAACAAAATGATCATATTTACAGTATTCTAGACTTCACTCAGATCCCCATAACCAAATTTTTTCATCTTGTACGAACTTGTGCACGCTTATCGACTTTTTGAGTTTTTAAAAGTACAACAATGTTACTTCCTATGAAAACATTAGTCATTCTTATAACAAGTTGGTACACGTAACACAACTTATACATTTTCAAATAAGAACTTGGGTTAATTAACAGGGGTTCGATTATTAAACCTCGTCGACCCCCAATATCAGTTTTTGTTTATGTCGACCCCTGAGAAACCGATTTCAACCCCTAGGGGTCGATATCGACCACTTTGGGAATCCCTGAACGACACGATCACCATTATAATAAATATTACCATTTTATAACACAAACTGACAGCTAGCACATGTCAGGTTACCCCATTCTCATGCGTAAATGATGTGTATGAGTTCTAGAACACATATTTTTTGCATAACTTACTTACATTATATGAAGGCATAATAACAGATTTAAAAGACACTAAAATCATATATCAGCGCCTTAAGATTGTGCGTTTTATTAACCAGTGCCTGTGACATGATGTTGAGATAAATAAAGATTTATGATTATGATTATTTATTTCCATTTCCGCATATGAATCATCGACATGACACATTTCCAATGTCCGCGGTACAATCTCACACTATCGATATAAATACAGCTGTAATTGACTTTACCGACACCGCTGCATTCGTATGTGAAATCGATTATCGCTGCGGCGTTATATCAATTATGTCTATAAATAGACTTGTATCATGTTTGCGTATTCTGGACATGCAATATTGACGTCATCGTCTCATTAAATATCACTGAAAACACAATATTATTTCGTAAACTATTTATTAGGTACTATTAACATCTACGGCTGTGGAAACGGGTGACTGAATTAGCGTTAACTATTTAAATTTGGCCAAATCAAAAATCAAAACCAGATTCCCACAATCAGCAGCCAAGCATATAATTACCCGATCTAAAACTTTTTTTTTCTACTAAAATATCATTGCCCACCACTAAGTCCACCTGGACTCGGTCCAGGGTGGACTAAGTGGGGAAAAAATCGCCCGTTCGTACCTACGCACGGGCGATTTTTTCCCGAGGTGATTTTGTTTCGCACACTGGATTTTCAACACGAGGGGTAAAAAACAATTGTCTATATCAAGAAAAAAATAAATCCTGTCTCCTAAACTAGGGAGAGTAAACTCCTAAACTATGTAAGTAAGTTATGCAAAAAATATGTGTTCTAGAACTCATACACATCATTTACGCATGAGAATGGGGTAACCTGACATGTGCTAGCTGTCAGTTTGTGTTATAAAATGGTAATATTTATTATAATGGTGATCGTGTCGTTCAGGGATTCCCAAAGTGGTCGATATCGACCCCTAGGGGTTGAAATCGGTTTCTCAGGGGTCGACATAAACAAAAACTGATATTGGGGGTCGACGAGGTTTAATAATCGAACCCCTGTTAATTAACCCAAGTTCTTATTTGAAAATGTATAAGTTGTGTTACGTGTACCAACTTGTTATAAGAATGACTAATGTTTTCATAGGAAGTAACATTGTTGTACTTTTAAAAACTCAAAAAGTCGATAAGCGTGCACAAGTTCGTACAAGATGAAAAAATTTGGTTATGGGGATCTGAGTGAAGTCTAGAATACTGTAAATATGATCATTTTGTTACACAAAGTGACAGCTAGCACATACAGCAGATTACTCCAGTAAAATAATAATTCTACTTTATGTGAATCTTGAATGTAAGAATATTAAAGATAATTATTTATCCCTTCATATGTACATACTGTGTATGTACTGTGGCTAGCCCAGGTCAGACCCCCGTTTGTTATAAGCAAGCCTCTTATTCAGATGTAGTTGACGTTTGAGATAAGGGGTTCAAATATGAGACATACGAGAGAAACGCAATACGTTAGAGACAGGCGCATAGGCCCATGCATAGCAATTGATGGGTACCTACTTGTTACAGGAGCTTATGGAGCGAAGTTCCTTAAGGCGCAAATATATGACTTTTAGTGACTTTTAAATCTGTTATTACGCCTTCTAATAATGCAAGTAAGTTATGCAAAAAATGTATGTTAAACTAGAACGCATACACATCATTCTACATGTGAATATTTAAGTATTGTAGTAAAATACTTAATGAAATAAATTCAGGAAGTAATGTCTACACAAATCATAAAAAAACGATCTTACTTTCAAACTACTTAAGATATTTCATGATTTTTTTGTATGAACAGACTTTTTGATTATCTATAATTATATTTGTGACTTTTTCAAATTATATATTTTTTTATATTTTCGTTACTAAAAATAAATACACCCTTTGAAACTAAATGGCAGCCTGGCGTAAACGCGACGTTCATTTGCATGTCCAAAGTCAATGGCATTTACCCGACCCTTAACAAACCATTTACACGAGGCCAATAGACGAGCCATTCCACTAAGCCAAGCCATTACCGAAAAAAATCAAATCGTTCTAATTTAATGGATTGTCTTTATCAATGGCCAGAAGACACTCCGTTGTAATGGATTGTCTCTATTTACACAATGTTGACTTAGTGGAATGGCTTGTCAAATTGGCTTCGTGTATATGGTCCATAAATCGGCTTTCGGTAAGACTTGATTGGTAGAAATCGCCACGTAAGGAAAAAACGTTACGCCATGCGACTTTCTCTGGCGTGCAAGTGTCCTGACGGGGGCTCCCCGACCGCACACTGTTTTTTTTTTTAATAATTATGCTGTTTATACCGTAAACCGTATTTATTAGGTACTATTAACATCTACGGCTGTGGAAACGGGTGACTGAATTAGCGTTAACTATTTAAATTTGGCCAAATCAAAAATCAAAACCAGATTCCCACAATCAGCAGCCAAGCATATAATTACCCGATCTAAAACTTTTTTTTTCTACTAAAATATCATTGCCCACCACTAAGTCCACCTGGACTCGGTCCAGGGTGGACTAAGTGGGGAAAAAATCGCCCGTTCGTACCTACGCACGGGCGATTTTTTCCCGAGGTGATTTTGTTTCGCACACTGGATTTTCAACACGAGGGGTAAAAAACAATTGTCTATATCAAGAAAAAAATAAATCCTGTCTCCTAAACTAGGGAGACAGGATTTCATTTTTTCTTGATATAGACAATTGTTTTTTACCCCTTATGTCCATTGTTAGTTGAATAAGTCTTAGCATGTAACTAGTATATAACCTGTGTCTATGTATATTTTTGGATCAATAAATTTTATTATTATTATTATTAACGCTCTGCTTAGCGCCAAGAATTGAAAATCCACCAGTGTGTTTTTTGGAGCGCTGGGTTGCACTCCGTTGGATTTTCAACGCCCGGCTCAACGAGTTGAAAATCCAGTGCGCGATAAAATCCCGCCGCGTTTTTTTACGTCCGTGCGAACGTGGGCTAACACACCACCACTATCAAAATCACCACCATCCACACTCGCTATCTTCATCACTATAAATAACTGTCTGGTTTCCAAATAAACCAGATGTGACTGAATTCATCACTAACTTATTAATTACTTGTAAACTACTGTAACCACTTACGGTAATGGTGTATAATGTAGCAAGAAGCTATTAGCAAGCCTTCACAATTGAGACGCGCTACGCCGTAGCCGCCTCGTTATCGTCTACGAGCCTACGACGGCTACGACAAGGGGTCACGGTATGCAGGTGTAATGAACTCCGAATTGAAGTATACCAAAGTCTTGAACCCTAACCCAAAGTCTTGAAATTAGAAGTGATCTATTTATCTATTTTCTTTTACATTGATTTTAGCAATGCATTTGTTTGTTTGTTGATATTCTTGAAAAACTGAAATTTTGCGAAATAGGAACGTCCATAGTTTAAAAAATCTTATTTGCGTTCACCTGAAATAATCCAAGATTAGAGAGCAGGTTCATTGATATAAATTAAAATATGTTGCGATGAACCTAATACGAAAATTGTTCGTGAAAAATGGCAATAGACTCGCCACTGGGACTTGGGGACTTGGGTGTACAGTCTACTGTAAATGGAGAACACCTGTTTAACCCCTTGAGGATTGCAGGCGTAAATTGTATGTGTATATGTTACGTATGTCGACTGTACACAAAATTCAATAATTTCATTTTGAAACATTTCATGCAAAATGGAGTTGCATCACTAAAATATATTTTTCACGTTTTAGTAATATGATATAGGTGCATGCCAGCACAAAGGTAATAAAAATCACAGTTCTAGAAGCCTCGCAAACGACAAAATGTTTACCAGCTGCTATTTGTGAAAATGCCTGCTTAAGAAACTTCAACTTACAGAACTTATTATACAGTCAGCTTCATAAAGATGTATGCATCAACAAGAGAGTTCATTTCATTGTCTACCTACAATTTAAGTTCCATAAATACTGCATCAATGTGTTGTTTTGTAGCTATACATTGTAAAATTTAATTTAGTACCTAGTGTATGAAGTAAGTTGTATAATAATTTACTATTGATACAATATTATAGAACAAAGATTTTAGACTACTAAATGAATTCTTATCGATCTTCGATTTTTCATATTTTTGAGGCTAATATATTTCTCAAAGTACGAGATAGGTACAGCCTATCTCGTACTTTGAGAAAAACATTATATGCTGGTATAATTCAGAAAACGTATGAAAGTTATTAATAATTTCATGTCATGTCGCAAATGCATTGTCAAAACCGCTGTTTTCCAAAACAGCTCCATTATGTAAAATATCTGAACGATGTTAAGCGGTTTTTCATAATTACCGAACTTTAACACGCAGAAAAAAGCGAAACAAGACGAAACAAACGAAATAAAACAAACTATTTAAAAAACAAAAAACCTGACTGCAAAAACACTTATCTGAAAAGGGAAAAACAAGCATTATAATCTATATAATTTTGGTCTTGCAAGCGGGGACAATCAAAAGTTACACCATATTTCAGGTTATTTGCCTGCAAGACCAATATTATATACTTCAATCCAACCCCTATGTGCTAATCACTGCTCCTATACCTTTGCTTAAACATAATCAGCATATAATATTCCTACTGCTGGGACATACTCTTTCTGTGAGAGGGAGAGTAGGCCGTAATCCACCACGCGGGCCAAGTGCGGGCAGATGTCACATGTCTTCGAATTTTTGGTTATAGGACATGCTAAATGTAAAAGGTCAATAAACCACAAAGGGGTTGGATTGATAGGCACCAAACACTATTTCTACCTCTGAATACCAACAAATTGCAATCACTCATTCGTTCGCCATTACTGAGGCATTGTTGTCATGTACGCCAATTTGCAAGCAGCAATTATAATAATAGTATCAGCCTATTATTCGCCCACTGCAGGACCAAGGCCTCTTCTTTGGCTGAATTATATTCGAATACAATTAGAATGAAAACGAAGGCTGGCTCGTTCTTTGGCCGAAGAATTAGCATTGCCATTCAACGTGGCAATGCTGCCAGTCTTCTGGGCACGTTTCCGGATGACAGCGATGCGGACGAATACTTTGACGCCTTTTGTTTTTTGTATTCATTTGTATATTTAGTGAGTAATTTAATTACTCACTAAATATACCTAGTGTAAATTAGTTAGTAGCATCAATATTGTATAATATCTAAATTATATACATAACCAGATTACAAGATGATTATTAACATTAACTAAATTAAATTAAAGCCTAAAAAGGTAAATGTTTTACATAACGGAGCTGTTTTGTAAAACAGCGGATTCGACAATCCACCTACGACATCTATGTATACTCTACGGGTAAAAGGATGACTCCACTCGTATTTACTAGTTATATCAGTTTTAAAGTTATTAAATAAAATTTGAATTGTTACTGAATAAACAAATAAATATAAATATCATACAGAGAAGGCACGAGCAATCACCATGCTTGCTCAAGACGGGTTGGCGATTTCAGACTAACCTAAGTAATATTATAAATGCGAATGTGAGTTTGTTTGTTTATTACGATTTCACAGCTGCTGAATCGATTTTGATGAAATTTGGTATGGGGATATTTTTAACCGTGGGGAAGGACATGGGCTACTTTTTTATCGACATACTCGTACCACGCGGGCGATAGCTAGTATTCATTAAAAATCCAGGTTTCTTCACGATTTTTTCCTTCATCGATGTCAATAATGTCCAAGATGAACTTGATGATGAAAGTAAGCACATAAAAAAGGGCGGATTTTAAATGAATCAACATGGAGACGTCATTAGCCAACTAGACATGCCACCTCCGCCATAAAACATAAATCTCCTCACCATCTCGAACAGTCGTGGTACCAACTCCTCCAGTTGACTCGGAAAACCCCATCAGATATATCACAGTAGGACTAGAGAAGTCGAACGACGTGGCACGCAAACCATTCACGTCATTCGGTGGTATTATCTGGAATGACGTGGGATTTGACCTGCAAACATAAACAGAAGTTGTTTTAAGGATAAGGAAAGCTTTTGAAGCGTTTTGAAGGCTGCACAAACCATTTTTTTTATTATTTCTCTTCTTTTGTTTGTAAAATTGCTTATCATTTTATGGGAAACTAAGCTTTTAATTGGACAGGACTGGGTTGACTGATTGACGCTTGACAGGAAAATAATAATATCGCAATCGTTGTTTTTTTTTACATTGTTGGTAGAAATAGTGATACCGAAATGTTGGGGCTTGTGGCTAGGTAATAACAGCCACACGGGTCGATCATGTTAAACTACGCTTGCCACGTTTGGTCCATGGATGGGTGACCATCTTCACATACCAAGACCTCTCCGTGCCTGAGAAAGCACGTTTAGCCTTTGGTCCCAGTTGTCATTCGTGGATCTTTGACAGTGGCTACGGGTCGTCGGATGCCCGAAACTCTGACAAGACTGGTGTCTTGCCAAGGGGTATCGTATTACCTAGTAACTGAGTCGTGGAGGTCAGATAGGCAGTCGTACCATTTAAAATACTGGTATTCAACTGCATCCAGTTAGACTGGAAGCTGACCCCAACATAATTGGGAAAAGGCTAGGCAGGTGATGATTGTTGATAGAAAAAGGTTGGACAGGAATACTACAAGTAGGTACTCGATGGGGCTTCCCATCGGCAAAAATGATGAACTATACTGTGTTCATCCACTATTTAACCCCTTCAGGGGATGAATTTTCAAATAAAATGTTGCTTCTAGACCGGTTTAGGCTGATAATCACGATTGTTATTAATCCTCTCTACAAATCCTACTCATTTTACTACACCCACGGATATAAAAACAATTTATTTAAAAAAACAAAAACCCGACTGAAAAAAGAAATTGTTTTATTTCAAGCTTTTTAGTTTTATTAATTTATATATATATATATATATATATATATATATATATATATATATATATATATATATATATATATATATATATATATATGAAATTGACTCATTCTATCTATGACTATCTATTATTTGATATCAATATTGTAATAATTTATTTTAAAAAACACCTCCCTTTTTTTGCAGATGCAATATATAAATAATATACAGCCTATGTCACTCCTACAATTAAGACGAATCTCTCGACACCTCTTATGTTAAAATCCATCAAGCCGTTTAGGCTACAGAGCGTGCCAAAGAAATAGACATACTCGTACATACATACTCTCGAAAAACCTTACCCTCATTCTGGGGCAGTCAGGTAAAAAGAACAAACAGTCAGACCGGAAAACTGAAAACCAACCTTTAGACTAGCCCCAAACAATATCCATTCTTCACACAAGGATATTTGAAAGGTCGCTATCACGAACATGACATCACACCCCCATTTTGTTCAGTCCAGCCATTTCCTAATAACAAGGTACGGTCATGATACGTGCCTAGCGTAGCCGTGATGTTGGCCTAAACAAAGGTTATAGTAATTATGCTGCACGTCAAATGAACAAATGCTTGCATGCGCTGCCTTGCGATTGAACCTTCTCGGTCATATGAAGCCCTGGTACATTACCGTAATGTTTATTGTAGGATTTTAGAATTTGTACTGTTTCTATGAAGACACGAAGGGGTATTTTGTTATAAAATCGGTTATTTTTTTAATGAGGGGCTTGTGGCTAAGTAATGACAGCCGCACGGGTCGTATCGATCAGGTTAAGCTACGCTTGCCGCGGTTAGTACATGGATGGGTGATGCAAGACTCCTCCGTGCCTCGGAAAGCACGTTAAGCTGTTGGTCCCGGCTGTCATTTGTAGATCTTTGACAGTTGGAACGGGTCCTAAGAAGCCCGAAAGTCTGACAACCACTCTTAACAATAAGTATCGTGTTACCCAGTAACTGGGTTGTGGAGATCAGATAAGCAGTTGCTTCATGTAAAATACTGGTATTCAGCTGCATCCGCGAAAGGGCAGATGATGATGATGTTATTTTTTGAATGTGTTCATTATTCTATCATTTTAGTAAACTTGCTTCGGACCTAACTACTTGTAGAATTAATCTTCCATAACTTTGTGATCCTTCTTTTTTCTATCTTTATTATTTTGTCCCAGTCGATTCGCAGTTTTTTTTTTTATACTGTATATTTTTCCCAGAAGGACCAATGTATGTTTTTCATGCACTTGGCAAAGCGTTTATAGATAGGTAGTACATTTGCTACAAAGGCAAAAAAACAGTAAAAACAAATCTGTAGAACCATTCAAGCCCGTAAAAAAATATTAGTGGAGTACACCACACTTCACTACAGTTCGGTCCCGCTACGGAAATTGAGCCCGCGACCCTGAGCTCAAAATGCGAAGTGTTGCGTCATTTTGGTCGCCAAATGGGCTAGTACTACAGAGTTCAGGCCAGTTTCTTATCTATCTGTGATAAAACCACCCTGTTTTTTGCATTTTCACACAAATATGAATTCAATTTCAGATTATTTGGTAGCAAAAATCGTAGACTTTGAAGGCTATTTTTAACTTTACTTGAAATAAATGTATAAATGAAAAGGTGTCGTCAAGCTAATCTATGGAAACTATGCTTCAATATTGTCGAAAATACATACGAATAAAATTATGAGCGAATCGTCTATGCAAGTGTCTGGTAATGTCAAAATAACAGCTTTTTACTAAATACAAACATAATGAAAGTATATACGGTAGGTACTTAATAAAAAAAAACTATTTGTAAAAATTTTTCAGTCTGTATGTCTGTCTCTCTGTCTGTGTGTTTGTTCCGGCTTATCTCCGAAACGGCCGGACCGATTTAGACGGGACTTTCACTGGAATTCAGCTGATGTTATAAGTAGTAACTTAGGCTACTTTTATTTTAGAAAAAGCCACGCAAACGAAGCCACGCAAACGAAGCCGCGAGCAGCAGTTAGTGATTAATAAAATAAGATGAACAATACATACCTCGTGAATAACTTATACTGTATATCGAGAGCCTCATCTCTCGGGCAGCAGTAGCTGCACTGACCAACTGGTGCCGACATGAAACATATTTCTGCTATACCTGAAACAAGAGTGATTGATTGTAAACATAAAAATAGCCTCATCATGCTCATTCAGATAAACTACTGAATCATTCAGCAGCCTTCAGATACTGTGGAAGTCAATACAGATTAACGTATTGTTAAAAGAGGCAACTCGTTTTTATTTTCTAGGACTTTTTGGTTAGTGATTATTCTTCACATAAATTATCAAGACTCTGTGCCTCCACAAATTCAGTATAAATAATCTTATGATACACAGATTTTATATAGCAGCTGCTACATAGGTAATAAGTGCCTTAACAAACACATGTTTCCTAAATAATCACCGGAGTTAAACTAGGAACTAAATTCTTTCCTAAGTAATAATTTACGTTTAGCACAAGGCCGCATAGTATGTATAAGGCTTTTATTATTTAATTACATCTGAAACTATTATGTCATTCCTTAATAATAATATAATTAAGTCATATGAGCTATGATTATAATAATGATATTTATGTCTATCAAAACGTAGAGACGTCTGCAGGCTTAGCATGACGCTTTCTATTTCTACGAAGAATAGACACAGCTCTTTCATCGCACCGTATAAATCCTTCTGCAATCTGTCATTTTGTCTTTCGTTTCCAACGATCTTTTTCTAGGTCCTTTTTTATGTAGAAGGATTTCTACGGTGCGATGTCAAAAATGGAGAAAAGAAATGTCACTTTGTTTATAAAAAAGCTGTGTCTATTCTTCCTAGAAATAGAAAGCGTCATGCTAAGCCTACTGTAGGTAGTAGGGACCACGGCTACATATCAAGCTATACATTTCCAATATAAGCTGACCTCTCATATTACGGAAATCCTATACAATGCGAGATCAGCTTATACTGGAATTGTATATCTACTATTATACAAATAATAATGTCCAACTATCCCAAAATGATGCCTCTTTCTATTCTTCGAATGATAACCACCCAGTGTGTCTTTACAGTCCCCAAGAGATGGTCATATCTCATCTTAGACACCCTTGAAATTGAACTTAATACAGTATCTAGGGAACGGTCAACCGATTATTTTCAGGGGAAAGTTAAACTACGGACAGTCATTTAGACTTTCAATATGATTATCCCAATTTTTTTGTTTAAGACAATTCTTGACTTCAATTTTCAAAGCCAAGCTTCCGTATCCCTGACCAAAGACAGTGACACAAACAGTTTCCAAATACCAGTCAAAACAAGCATCCCAGATCCCTGACAGAGAAACGTCACTTGTGGGAAGGTTGGCTTAGCGGTCACCGACCCGTTTATCTAACGAAGTTATCTCCTTTGTCACAGAGGTATTTGTGCAGGAATGAACTGTTAAGCCGGGTTGATTGATTCAAAGTTCCACCGCAGAGCTATCTTGTAGCTTGGTTACTTTCTAGGTTATCAACGGGTCCACTGAACGACCTTTTTGGAAGGCCATTTGCGTGTTTTGAGATCTCGAACTTGAGTTTCCTGGATGGACAGATCTATAGTTGGACTAGCTGTTGCCCGCAACTTCGTTTGCGTGTATTTTGTATTTCATTTTTTTTTACAAATAACCAGGATGAAAAGTCGCCTATGTCTTTCTCCCCAGGCTGCCTATCTGTCAATCTTTATCACAATCGGTTCAGTGTGGTGTTCAGTTAAGCGTGAAAAGGTTACAGACAGAAAGAGTTACTTTCGCATTTATAATACTAATGCAATTATTGGATTTTTTAATACAGTTGGAGAGTTTCATCATTCATTCGTTCATTCATTAATTCATACAGTATAAGAGTATCTACATAATACAGTAAAAGAGTAAGAGAAATGGTGAAAGAAAACATCATGAGGACATCGGCATGTCTTAGAACCAAACATTCGAAGACATGTGACATCTACCAACCCGCACAAGGCCCTCGTGGTGGATTACGAACCACTCCCTCTTACCGAGAGGAGGCCCGTGTCCCAGCAGTGGAAACATTATAGGTTGATTATACTTATGCTTATTCTAAAAGAGTTATTCTTATAACTAAACTTGATAAATAGTGTCTAAATCGCTTATCCATGAGACAGAATCAGTTGTGACCGTGATTGTGACTGTACTACTGTGCGTCTGCACGGTTTCGAAAGCGATATTATCTGTCTGTAACTAAACCCAAGATCAGCATCAGTTATTATTGACAGCATTGTTTCACTCTCTGCTAAGTATAAGCCTTCTCCTTTTTGTTCACCCAGAAAATGCGTCCTCAAGTTATAAAATCTTTTAAAATAAAAGACTGCTGTAGCTTTAAAAAAAAAGCATTTCATAGGTGTTGGTACAGTCAGCGTCAATAATATCGGGACGAACAGACTGTTCAAAATGATCTAAACAACTATGAAATTAAATACTAACTCAATGACACAAGAACTGTTTCAAAATAAAGACCACAACTATCATTCTGACAAGAGTTTTATCAAATCGAGATAAAGTTTAATTTTCTTAGTTGTTGAGATCATTTTGAACAGTTGGTTCGTCCCGATATTTTTGACGCTGACTGTACCAACGTACCGAATTGTTTACTTTTACTCAGTCACGCAGCAGTTACAAAAAAAATCGTTCAATTGATTTGTGTGTCACAAAAAAGAAAATGTGTCACCGTCATCACGACTCGTAAGTTCCCCTCTGAGCTCCAAGGCCGATGTTGGTAAGAATTCAATGCCCTATAGCGGATTGCGATCTACATCGAATGGACCAACATGTTGGATATGTCGCAAGGTCATTTCAAAGTCGGGAAAGTATGTTAGTTTTTTTTTCTGTTGGGAAATTGTAAGAAACTGTTTCAGGGTCGAATTATTATTCGACATTGGAGTTAGGATCATAGAATGAAACCTTATTCTTCAGTGCAGTTGAATGATTATGTATCCTATAGAAGCTTGGTTATTTTTAACCGACTTCAAAAAAGGAGTTTATAACATATTGTCATTAAATAGAAACATGTACACATTATTCATTATAAAACTGTTTTGCAGGGTCAAATGATTATTCGCAAATGTTTATACATAAGTTCAGATGGAATAGAGCCATATTATTCAGTGCAGTTGAAATGTATCTACGTAAGGAAGCTTGGTTATTTTTAACCGACCTCAAAAACAGGTGGAGTTTATAACATATCCCTTTTATACAATACACGTAGGAACACAACTTTTCCCTTACATAATCAGCCTATAATGTTCCCACTGCTGGGTCACACGCCTTCTCTCTGTGAGAGGGAGTGGGCCGTAATGCACCACGCGAGCCCAGTGCGGGTTGGTAGATGTCACATGTCTTCGAACTTTTCGTTCTAGGAGGTGCCGGTTTCCTCACGATGTTTTCCTTCACCGTTTTAAGAGCAGTGGTGATGAAATAATTTACACAAAGTAAAGCACCTGCCTGGGTCCGAACCTACGACCACTGCTCACCATTTTTTCCTTAATGAGTCGCAACCATGGAAATAATATGCCTGAAGAAAAATGGCCGAGATTATCAGTCTGCGGGTAAAGACCAGCATGTTTATGTTAATATAATGACATAATGTCATGAAACGACATTAGTAGCACGAACACACGTGCAGCTAAACAAATTGCAATCATTTTCATTGCGGTGCTCTTGCAAATTGTTCAAGCAAATTGAATAATTTGAATAATATATTATTGCTTGAAGGATTTTACTGGGGGGTAACCATCACCTCTTATAACAGTATTATTATAATAGTACTTTACAGTGGGAAAGTGATGGAGCTATACAGGATTAATAGCTCCATCTCTTTCTCACGCTAAAGTAATATTGAAATAATACTGCTATAAGAGGTGATGGTTACCCCCCTGTTCGAGAATAGTTGGTAAGATTGTTTCAAGGTCTATTTATAATTAATTGAATAATGCAGTCTGCTTACCCACTCATCATCATCTGCCTAGACTTTTCCTAGCTATGTTGGGGTCGGCGTTCAGTCGAACTGGATGCAGCTGAATACCAATAGTTTACAAGGAGCAACTGACTATCTGACCTCCACAACCCATTTACTGGGTAACTTTATAACCACTTGGTAAGACTAGTTGTCAGACTTCCGAGCTTCTCACGACCCGTAACAACTGTCAAAGATCTACAAATGACAGCTAGGACCAACGACGTCACGTGCTTTCCGAGGCACGGAGGGGTCTTGGTATGTAAAAATAGTCACCCATCCACGGACCAACCGCGGCAAGCGTAGCTTAACCTGATTGATCAACCGTGCAGCTGTTATTACGTGGCCACAAGCCCCTCACTGCTTACCCACTATCAAACTAAATTGATTGCGAAAGAATCTTAAAACATCTTAAGATTATTACCCTACTAATTAGTGGGGCACGTCATTTCAGAGTAGACAAGCTTTAACAAGTTATGCTACCGCTCAATTATCATTATTAAACTAAAATGAGACTAAAATTAGTAGGAAATGTATATTGGAGAAGGCCATATACCTAATGTCTGTTCCTGGTATCTGATGAAAGTGTTAACAACCCATGTTCAAGTCAGATTCATCTGTAGGTATTTACATAGGCACCGGGAGCGGGGTGCAAGAGGGTGCACTTGCACCACCCGGGTATCAAAATAAAATATAGGTGTACAAACATTCAGAACTACAAAAATACCCGAAAACGACTAATACAATAACAGAGAACTTAACCTATTTGAGGCGAGGTCCTAAAATGTCCCTGTCTATTCTAAAGCCTCTGTGCATTAGTCAATAACGTATGGAACTTCTATTTCCGAAAATCTAATCGACCTTAAGTGGTAACGGCCGCGACTTATAAATTGAAGGTCGTAGGTTCCAACCCAGGCAGGCGCTTTCCTTTGTGTAAACTATTTCATCACCACTGCTCTCATAACAGTAAAGGAAAACATCGCGAGGAAACCGGCATGTCCTATATAGAACCAAAAATTCGAAGATTCCTCCACCAACCCGCACTGGGCCCGCGTGGTGTATTACGGCCCACTGCCTCTCACAGAGAGGAGGCCTGTGTCCCAGCAGTGGAAATATTATAGGATGATTATATAATCGACCGTAGGCGGGGTGCTAACATTATCGAGCCCGCTTCGCTCGCTCTTGCATCATACATTCTCTTAATTGTTAAGCTTTCCTGCATAAGTCGACAATATTAGTAATGGACAAACGATAACCTAACATGTCCGAGGTGAACTCCAAAATTAATTGAGCTTCGTGAAGCTGAAGATGCACGCCCTTAAATTATTATTTGAATTATTATTATTATTATTACACTGTAATTGAAAAATCATCTACGAAAATTATGGTTATAAAATGAACCTCAATCATCAAATGAAAAAAGGTGATGTCACCGATTTAAAATTAGAATTTCGGATTTAAGTATTTCAAAACAACAAATCAAAGCACTCAATTTGTAAGTGGCACAACAAACTGGCATCCACAGTTAAGTTTTCTGATCCATTCGTTAACATTTTCATCAGATGCTATTGGATCAGGCCATTTAGATTTCAGCGTTGACACAATATCTTTCAGGTAGGTCTCCCCGACACAACGCCGAGTTTCTGAAAATTAATTCATCGTGTATTTCACGAGCGACATCTTTGCATATTCTGTGCATAAAACATTAATTTCGTACATTATTAATATTATGTAGATTGAATATACCTAGCATTTTCAACTTCCTTCTTCTGATGTAAAAATGATTTTATGCAACTTACGAGTATCTTGGCTGGTATGTAAATGGTTTCCGAAAATAGGACGCCCGCCGCTATATTTTTTTGTTAGTATCAAACTAGGGATTGCTAAGGATTACCAATGGCCACGTTCCAAAATAGGTTCCATTGGAGCACACAAGTGCACCACGCTTAGCATTATCAGCCTATAATGTTCCTACTGCTGGGAAACAGTCCCCCTCTGGGTGAAAGGGAGTGGGCCGTAACCCACCACGCGGGCCCAGTGCGGGTTGGTAGATGTCACATGTCTTTGAATTTTTGGTTCTAGGAGATGCCGGTTTCCTCACGATGTTTTCCTTCACCGTTTTGAGAGCAGTGGTGATGAAATAATTTACACAAAGTAAAGCGCCTGTCAAGATTCGAACCTACGACCTACATACAACTCGTAAGTCGCGGCCGTTACCACTGGGGCACCACTGCTCCGCCACGCTTATTAAGCCCTATCTACACGATGCAAGTATTAAGATACTTGCATCGTGTAGATAGGGCCACAGGTAAGCCTGTGGTATACCATACAGTTGAAGCAACACATGACTTGCACCGTCTAGACGATGCAACTTTTATAGTTACTTCAACTTATGGTACGCTACAGGCAACTAAATCGCACCGTGTATCTCAGGCTTTATTTTAAATTATTATTATTATTTATATTGGTAGTAGTTTTGAAAATATTTGATAAACACGAACAAAAGCAACAATTTATAACCAAAAGTCAATAGAGTGAGCAAAAAAACTTATGTATTTGCAATTCTATTGTAAAAAGTAAATCTCATTTCCCGTTACATAGTAAAAGTGAACAATACGAAACAAATAAACTAGCCTTTAGTGAATGACTTGCTATTGTCGTACACTCGTGAAATTGAAAGTGGGATATTATGTCACCACAAAAAAATCTCACCTCTGAAAAAAAATGTTCGCAATTTTATTGTAAAAAGTAAATCTAATTTGCCGTTACATAGTAAAAGTGAATAATACATGATAAATAAACTAGCCTTTAGTGAATGACTTGCTATTGTCGTACACTCGTAAACTTGAAAGTGGAGCGAAGACCTACAGATAACAATATTATGTCACCTCATTAGGTGTTGCAGTTAGGTTTGGCCGTTTATTGAGAAGTCTTAGTTTGGGTGCGTAATTTCGGGCCGAGGAACGAAACTATGTTGGTCTAATAAACCATCGCTGACTTGGTCTTTACAATGTTTAACAAACTCTACCATTAATATTTTGAGATTTTCCGATACCTACTGATTTATCTCACTGCCTCGTCGGTCCAGTGGTCACAAATGCTACTGCATTTGTGACCACTGGACCGACGGCAGTAGCAGTAGCTGAGCAGGAGATCCTGCATTCGACTACAGGTCAGGCAGTGTTTTTGGGTTTTTCCATCAGGATTTTCTCAGTAGCAGCCCGGAATCTGGATCTGTTGCTGGTTGATGCCAACAGGCTCGCCCCCTATTACATGCGACTTAAACATAACTGGCGAAATGTGGGTGTGCACCTCTGCCCAACCCTTGGAACTAACAGGCGTGATATTACGCGATGGTGTAACTTAATTGATCACCTACCTATGTTCTCTTTTTAGGGTCCCGTAGTCAACAACGAACCCTTATAGTTTCGCCATGTCCGTCTGTTTGTCTGTCTGTTCCCGTCTTAGCTCAGAGACTCTTAGTACTAAAAAGCTGTAATTTGGCATAGGTATTTTTTTTCTCGTCTATCCCATGATCGCTGCATAGGCCGTACAAAAATAATATAGGTCTGTGAAAACCAGTTTTCTATTCAGGGATTCCGTTAGCGTAATATTAGATAACCTAAAGGAGTCAAGTGTGTGTGTGTGTCCCGCCACCTAAATGGTTTTTTTTTTGGATATGTGAAAAAATTCATGGCAGCAACATTCATGGCATGTATACAACGAAATTAAAAGGAAAACTATCACAGCTAAGTAGGCTTTACTAGTTAACGAGTAAGGCGCTCCACCCACTGCACCGCGCCCCGTCGCGTAGCGCGGGGCGGCGCGGCCATAGCAAAAAATCTGCGCACGGGAGCGCGTCCCGCGTGCAGATTTTGTTTTCTATACAAACTGATACAATGTTAAATCTGCCGCCCCGCACTACGCAACGGAGAGCAGTGCAGTGTGCTGATCGCCTAATGGTCGACCAACTTACATTTGCAGTTGGAGAATTGACCGTATCGATGTATGGGAGAACATGTTTTTCAACTACAATGTTAAGTTTGTTTTTGGGATAAATTCATCCCAACTACGGAACCCTTTGTGCGTGATCCGACATGCAGTTGGCCGGTTTTTACACTTGCACAGAATACATTAAAAGTATATGCAGTAGTACCTGTGTCGCATAGGTCGGGAGCGGACGCCCACTCATCACTGTGTGGATTGTCCCGATGACACAACGGGAGGGTATCTATGAGGATTTCCCCAAGAAAAACAAAAGAAAATGAAATCCGAGTAAGCCCGCACTGTGCAAATAGACACACGATTTCTTCACGTGCGGAAAAATATCCGTGTTCTAAATACAAATCCGTATTCGGTTTATTACTCACGAAAGCACTTAAAAATATTTTTGTAAGTTGCAGCACTTGGTGGGGTAGGTATACTTGTAATAATGCGGCGATTACTGTACATTTGGAACGCTGGGTCTTTACCCAGCGATCAGTTCAGTTTCGAAACGCACTCAAGCACTTCTGCTTAAGTGTAAAAGAATGAACAAAAAAATACTAAAAGAAAGTATGGAATTGCAAAATTTATAACGCATCCTGCTCCAAAGCAGGATGTGTTGTTACTACAAGTGCGATACAGCTTGATTTTTTATGTTAACAATAATATACCTACTTATATTAACAATATAATTATGTTTTAAGGAACAATACATACTTAAGGTACCTAATTTTATTTTATTTTGAGATAGATAACATCTGATTGCTTCACCTTGGTCTCTGAACACAATAGGTGTACTCGTGTAAAAAGCTAAAAATATAACGTCTGTCTGGCGATAATACAACATAATAAATTGTGATAAATACATATATATATAAGTATCGCTTTTAGCGATAAAACTATCCATTGTGTCACCCTATGTAAAATTTCTACATTTATACCTGTAATTAATTTATGATGTACGTAATAAGCAATATTATTTTTTATTCTATTCAAAATTCTTTTGATTTCAAGTTCATAACGAATCATATTTTATTTTATTTTCGCTAGCAATTCCTACCTAGTCATCAGAACCCAGTGGCTTTTAAAAATAATTTAAAGATGAAATGAAATGAAATGAAATGAAATGAAATTGTTTATTCTGTAAATAGGATATGAGAATCACTTTTACACGTCATATTAAAAAATAAGCTAGATGGAGTCGACATTTCCTATCTGACTACCCCTGAGAAGAAATGGCGAAACAAACTCAAGGGTCAAAGTCTCTTTTAAAGTCCAGACATAATCTTGGTCAGATCATGTGAGGACCATGTAGATCTATGTCTGAAATGGTCTTTTGAGGAAAGAACCACACAAATTTGAGTGGACCTGCCCAGTCAGTGCAAGCATTTGTCAGTAATCGTGTAGCTCAACTCAAAACTTAAGGAGCTCAACGACTCGACGAACAGTACCAAGGAAAGGACAATTGGGTTGGCCGCATAAAGAACTCAAAATGCCAGACCATCATTAAAACTTAAGAGGAAATAAAAAAAAAAAACAACAAGAAATAAATAAAAATGACCCACATAGTGCTCACATTCACAATAATTAAAGTAATATAATACTTTTCAAGGTACATAAATATTCACTTAATTTTGCTTATAATATTCATCAATGTTAATATGTACATTTATACTCATAGTTGTATAAAATGATGATTTTGCATAATTTAAATATCAAATTTTATGGTTTTAGCACAAAGCTTATCAGAGCGAGCAGCTCAATCCCAAGCTTTTTTGTCTTCTAAATAATCTGAAATTTTATAGTACCCTTTTTTACAAAGTTTGGTTTTAATACAGCTTTTAAATCGTTTAATGGGTAAATTTCGAATAGCAATAGGAAGTTTGTTGTAAAAGCGTATACATTGACCCATGAACGAGTTGCCTACTCTGTGGAGGCGAGTGTGAAGTACAGCAAGATTATGTTTATTCCTGGTATTTAAACTGTGGATATCGGACATTTTCTTAAAATTTGATATATTTTTGTGTACATACATAAGATTATCAAATATATATTGAGAGGCTACAGTCAGAATATCTATTTCTTTGAATTTTTCTCGAAGGGAATCTCTTGGACCTAGGTTGTAAATGGCTCGAACAGCCCTTTTTTGTAAAACAAAGATGGTATTAATGTCCGCACAGGTTCCCCAGAGAAGAATCCCATATGACATAAGACTATGAAAATAACTAAAATAAACAATTTTGGCCGTATCTACATCGGTTATCTGTCGAATTTTTTTAACAGCATAGGCGGCCGAACTTAGCCTTCCTGACAATTTTTCTATGTGTGGGCGCCATTGTAATTTAGCGTCAATAGTTATTCCAAGAAAAACTGTCGACTCAACAGGGTCCAACTCTATTCCATTAAGTTGAACATTGGTAGTTAGCTGCCTGACATTTGGCGTTGAAAATTTAATAAGTTTAGTCTTTTTTTCGTTCAGGAGAAGATTATTTACATTAAACCAATGGACAACTTTAGAGAGTGCATCGTTAACATGTTCAAAGTTGACCAGCAGTCGTTTGATTTTAAAAATGAGGGAAGTGTCATCTGCGAACAATACAATCTTGTGATTATCCCTTATGTGATAAGGTAAGTCATTTATATAGATTAGAAACAAGAATGGACCTAGAATTGAACCCTGCGGAACGCCCATAGTGACCGCAGATCCTGCAGATCTCTTGCCATTTATATCAACCCTCTGAATTCTATTATTAAGATAGGAAGTCAGAAGGTCGAGAGCCCTGTCCCTCATACCATAGTGGTGCAGTTTCCTGATGAGAGTATCATGATGGACGCAATCGAAGGCCTTAGACAAGTCGCAGAAAATGCCAAGAGCATCCTGCGACTCCTCCCAAGCCTCGAAAATGCTCTTCAGCAATTCCACGCCCGCGTCTGTAGTTGAACGACCCTTCGTAAAACCAAACTGTTTCAGATGAAATAAATTACATGAATTGAAATGTCCTAACATTTGTATTAAAATTATTTTTTCAAAGATTTTGCTCAATGTAGGTAATATCGAAATAGGCCGAAAATTCGTGGGATCAGTTGTGCTGCCAGATTTGAACAGTGGAATCACTTTGCTAAGTTTCATCAGATCAGGAAATATACCAGATGCAATACAAGAGTTAAAGACAATTGCTAAAAAGGGTGAAATAACATCAATTATTGAAGACATTGTATGTACTGATAATCCCCAAAGATCAGTAGTTTTTTTTACATCAAGTTCTTTAAAAGATTCCAAAATGTCTTTAGGGCTAACAACTGTGAATTTAAAGTGTTTATCACATTCTGGTACACATTCTTTTAGTATTGAGTAAGCAGAAGTGGAGGACGACGATGACAGAGTTTTGGTTGTTAAAAAGGGAATATTAGTGAAGAAGTTTTCAAACTCTGTTGCCACCTCCACGTCTGCCCTAATATCTGCATCATCGATTTTTAGATGGAAGTCACGATTCCGTACTGTCGTTCTTCCCGTTTCAGAATTAATAATATTCCAAGTTGTTTTAATTTTATTTCCAGAAGATTTTATTTTATTTTTAATGTGTATGGCTTTTGCTGAGGAACAGGCTCTTTTAAAAGTTTTAGAATAATTTTTAACAAATTCTTTAAAAGTTTCATCATGGTTATATGTTTTTTCATGATACAGTTCATATAACCTCAACCTACTTTTGTAAATACCTGGTGTTGCCCAGTCACTAAATATAACGCGATCATGAACAGGCAATGTGTTTGAGGTGAATACCTTCCTAAATTCACAATTGATGAGATTAAATAGTAAAGTATATGCTTGGTCCGGGTCAGTGTGATAAGGCAAACCCGGTAGTTTTTCCATTAAATTATTTTTAAATTGTTCTAAGCGACTTTTGTTAACAGGAACAAAACTCATAAGTTTTCTTTGAACTCTGATTATTTTCTGAGGGAAAGTGACCAACTGGCCACAGTGATCAGAGTCCAACTCATTTACAATTGAATGGCTAGAAGGTCTTAAATTTGTAAAAATATTGTCAATACAGGTAGCGCTAGTGGCAGTTATTCTAGTTGGCTCAAAGAATGTATTGTACAAATTATAGGATTTTAATAAAGTTATAAATTTATTTACTGCAGCAGATTTTTCCAATATATTAATGTTGAAATCTCCACAGACAACAAGTGTTTTATTACTGTTACAAGTCTTTAATAATACTTCTTCCATATATTTCTCGAAAATATCATATGAAGCACATGGGGGCCTGTACACGCTCATTACAATGAACTGCTCAAGCTCAATGCAAGCTATTTCAATAACTCGCTCAACAGAGAGGCTCACAATATCCTTACGTTCTTTAAATTTCATATTGTTACGAACAATTATTAGAGAGCCACCACGTATCATATTAACTCTGCTGAACGAGCTGGCAACCTGGTGGTTGTTAAAGCTGAACATGAACTGGTGGACTTTTAACCAATGTTCAGTTACACATAGGATATCAATATAATTACAGTTCATGAACAGCTCCAGTTCCAATTCCTTACCTATCACACCCTGTATATTTTGAACGAATGGTGAACTGATGAACGAATGGTGTCTTTTATTACTTTTAAACGGCCATGTACTGTATTAATTGTCATTAATTAAATAGGGTTAGGCAGAGGCGTATCTACCACATTTCGCCAATTATGTTTAAGTCCTATTTAATAGGGGGCGAGCCATACCATCAACCGGGCACAAATCCAGACTCGAGGCTGCTATTGAGAAATTCTTGATGAAAAAACCCAATAACACTGCCCCAGATCTGGGAATCGAATCCAGAAACTCATGCTCAGCAGTAGCGCTTGCGGCCACTAGACCAACGAGGAGCGTTATATTCCAGTAATTGACGCTAATTAAGTATATGAAAATACATTTATGTCAAACTAGATCATTTACTTTTGACTCTAAAATCACAATAGATTTCGAAATAAAAGTTTTTTTTTTTTTGTTAATAACAGTGTTACAGATTATTTTTCCACCAGTTATTGATGAGCAAAAACTATATAGAAACGATCACATGTATCCTGTACTAGTTTAAAAAAAAACTGTATCCCAGGAGACGAGCCGAAAAGTGAAATCTTATTACGTTTAGTTAAACCAAGTTCGCTTTAGTCAGTCTAAAACTGAGTTTAACACTATCCTTCTTTAGAGATTCATAATAAAGCTTTCATTAACTCTCACGTTATATTGTCTAGTACTTCAGTAGTTAGAGACGCTCTAACTAAGTACGGAACTATATTGGCTCATTTCCTGTAGTTCAGCCTTGTTACTTGCACAATAGGGTCTGTAGTAACTTACCGTGTTCTTGTAATCATCTTCGCATTGTTCCTAATTTAAGATAAGATAAGATCCATTATTTGTCCAAAACATAAGTATACACACACATGACATACACGTTGTTACTTTAAATTATATTACAGTCATGTTTTGTGTTAACGGCGTACAAATATAAATAGAAATGTTATTTTTATTAATGAGATATAAAACATCAAATAATTATTTTGTCCTTTATTGAAAGCAACTAACATATCAAATTAAAACTTAATCAATCAAATTATAACAAATGTACTACAGAATAGACTCATCAACTCGTCACCGAAATGTATAACAAAATTAAGCAGTTAAAGGTTTAAATAATTAGGAATAAAATCTACATATTTCACATAAGTCAGACTTTCTCTAACAGAAGGCTTTTTAACCTTCTTCTTAATTTATCTGTTGTATATTCCTCCAATATTATGGCGACTTATTATAAAATATTGGTGCACAGATTATAATGTACTTGTATGCAATAGAGCTGTCCTAGATCTAGGAATACAAAGTTTGCTATTGTCGCGTCTATTCCGAATTACTTTATCTGACCATAGGGGGAATAAATGTGGGTTCAATTTGACAAATATAATGGTCTCTATAATCTATATAAGCGTTATTTTTATACGACGGGCGACATATGGTGTCCTCATTGGTGACGTTCTTCGAAACGGTCAGGTGCGTAGTACTCGCAACCGGCGTTAGTGTATGACCAGATGTGAACGTAAACGAAGCAAAATGAGTATGTAAGGAGCGTAACAGATAGCGTTCTATAGTTTCTGCTTACCCCCATGGGAAGAAGGCGTGAGTTTATGTATGTATGTTTTTTTTTTTTGTAATGGTTTATAAATAATATCTTTGTTTGTTGAATTACCCCAAAAAAATACTCTGTATCTTAAGTTGGAGGACACTAAGCTGTGATAGACAGTTAGCAGCGCATGAACAATTAACATCGGAGCTAACTTATACAGTGCCTATGTGGACTTTCAAATTTTTTTTGCTTAAGGCTTCCGCATGTGCTTTCCAATCTAATTTTGTGGCTATAGTTACTCCAAGAAATTTGGTTGTGTCAACTTTATCTATGTATGTTATGATCACAAAAGTACACATTAACATTTGAAATGGTTGATCTTAAGATTGTTGTTTTCTAACCATTTTATCATTGATTCTATAGAATTGTTGGTGTCAGCTTCATGTGTCTCTATTTTTACAAGCGATCGTAATGGTATAACCATCGCAAAAAGTGTCTTTGGATGGTCGATACTTTTGGGTAGGTAATTGTTGTACAGTATTAAAAATAGTTTGCCTACGACAGTACCTTGCGGTACGCCAAATTTATCTATACGCTATTTTTATTTTTTTTATTGAATGCCGAGATTTCTGTAAATTGTCTTCTGTTGCTTAAATAAGATTGAATAAGGCTAGAGACATTACCTCTAATGCCATAGCTTCCAATTTTTCAATCAGTATGTCGTGACGGACATGATCAAAGGCCTGTGTCATGTCACAGAATATGATACATACAGGTATATTCCCATCTACTTTTGGCATGACATTATGCAAAAATCATTTAATGCCAAGTTTATTGTTATACTATTTTTGAAGATTTTCCTTTTCGAGATAAGAATACAATTGCTTATAAATACTTTCAAATATTGTTGAGATTATACTTATAAGGGATATGGGCCTATAGAACTGCATTAGTTCATTATTTTTCTTTTTAAATAGTGGTTTCACAGCTGATATTTTGAGTGCATCAGGAAAAACACCAGTATCTATGCAAAGATTAATTAGATGGCTTAAATGCGTTGATATTTCTCCAGCTACTGATTTTATAACCTTTGTTGATAAGCCATCGTACCCTACACTATTCGTATTTTTTATGTTTTTTATGATTCCTCGACCAGACACCTCTATTGGCAGGTCAGAAAAAAAGGATCTTTTCTTTTTTATATAATTGACGTAGTTTTTTTCCCAGATCCTGGTATAGGATTTATTATGTCAACGAAGTAATTATTGAATGCATCTGCCATGTCATTTGGGTAAGTAATAATGTCATTGTTCATACGAATTTTCTCAATTTTTTCAGGTTTTTTCACGGACTGCCTCCTTCCACGTCCCAATTAGTGTAGTGGAATCAGAAAGTTGCAAAATATTTTTCAGGCTTCTGATTGGTCACATAGTAGTGCAAACTTGAGGGTGTAAATCTCCTTGAAAAGTACAGAAGAAAGTCAAGTTTCTAGATATTTCAAGCTTCTGTCCCCGTTTGGATTGACGTTTCAATTCTTATAGAACTGCCTTTAGGTGTTATACCTGAATATGCCCGTGTCTCAATTTTGTTTACCAGTACCCCAGTATAGTATTTAAATCAGAAGTTTCAACTACCGAACAATATTAGTTTATTTCTTGCAGTTTAACTCTTGTAACTTTCAGGGTTCCGCTGAAACATTCTGTTAATAATTGAATAGTATCGTGTTCGTTGAAACACCAGTCAGTTTGCTTGTTCTGCATCAGAAGTTCAGAACAACCGTCAAAATAACGCATTTTGTAAGGCTCGTTTGAGTATAGTGAAATCCTGCAATGTCATTTATTTAGAAATATGGAGTTAAATTAACTCAGGCAGGTAAGATAATATTGCAATGATAGCTTGCACCCGTTTTTAGATTTCAAAGATTTTCGAAACGGCAAATCAAATATTTGTAAACTACTGGCTGCGCCCCGCAGTTTCACCCGCATAAGTCTCGATCCCGTTGGAATATCGGGATAAAAAGTATTATATGTCCTATACCAGGTTATTGTCTACCCATGTGCCAAATTTCATCCAAATCTGTTCAGCCGTTTAGCGTGAAAGCGTAACAAACAAATCAACTCACTTTCGCATTTATATGTAATATTAGAATAAAATGACATCACAAATAAATTAGCTGATCACCGTGAATGATGCACTAAACACGACGTGCTAATACTAAATAGTGCGACGGGTAGGTAATGTCCAAGTGCTAATCGACTATGATGTATGTATGTAGGAAGTCAACATCTGTCGCACTTTATAAATGAACTAGCGAGCCGCACCTTTTTTTTTGTGTGGGAAATCATCAAATAACTTCTCCCGCTCTGGGCGGAGCGGGAGGGTGTGTCAGACTCTTACTGACTAAAACCCACCCGTATTCCTTCCGTTGCCTGTGTTGCCAGGGGCCTCGGTGACCCTTTAGTACCTTTCAGCGAGCCGCCCCTGGGAGCCTACTCTCTAAGTCCGTCAAAGATGATACGGGCCCGTCCAAAAGTAGTTGATTCCTCAAAACAAGTACCAAATTCAAATTTTTGGACAGGCAAATACATATCGGTTGTAGGGACAACTGTCAAGACGTGTTGTCATTAATTCTTAATTCCGGCCTCGAACTGATCATATATCCGTAAGTGATACGGAGTAGGAAATGCCCGTAACTTCGGTCGAAACTACGGACTTCGTGCTTAGGGAGCACGAAGTCTGAAGACCCCCTGCTTCGCACGGTTTTACGACTTGACGAACATCGAGATTTCCGAACACAGCGCAACGCGCAGCGCGTTTTCTTCAATAACGCATACAGGGCACTGTTGAGGCTGCCGCAACACTGCAACGCATCAGGGATGTTCGCTGAGGCACGTATAGATGACTTCTATGCTATTATTCGAAAGCGTATCGCATCCCTGATGTGGCGCAGGGCCTGATTTACCCACAGGCTAGTTAGGTTAGAGCCTAGGGCGCAAGGACAGAGAGGGCTCTAAGAGTTAACGTTGATTTTCACGTTTTTTTCCGCATTTTTATTCATTTATAAATAGTTCTACATTCTTGACTTTTTTAATGCTTTTACATTAATTTCAAAATAATTCCAAAATAATATTCCAGCGATACCTACCGACCACTTTAAATATTAAAACGACATTTTGAGGGTTCCGTGGTAAACAAGGAACCCTTATAGTTTCGCCATGTCCGTCTGTCTGCCTGTCTGTCTGTCCCCGCTGTAGCTCAGTGACGATTAGTACTACTCGTAGAAAGCTGTAATTTGGCATAGGTATACATAGTAATCACGCCAAAAAAGTGGTAAAATAAAAAAAAAGGAAAAAATAGGGTTTCATAGAAAATTTCTATGAAACCCAATTTTAATTTAACTAGGTACATTGAATTTACCTAGTAGATAATTATATTCGGGAGTTGGGTAGGCGCATATTCATATTTAGCCTAGGGCTGTCAGAACTCTAAATCAGGCACTGGGCAGGTGGGTGGCAGCGCCAACAGTCTCTTGAAGATCGTGTCGGATAGGACTGATGGCCTTATATGGAAGCACTGGACGAGGGCGATAGTGTTGCCTTGAAACCGTGCCCAGAAGTAGTGTGTGTAGTGTTATTAATGATCATGATGAATTATTATTATTATTTTCTTTTATTTCATTATTTACACATTTTAATTTTATTTTTAAATATTAGGATATAAAAAATATATAAAAACATTTAAAAATATTTAAAAAAAAAATGGTAGCCCACCGGTATCGGGAACAGGGTCCAAGCTACCGGTGGTCAGGGCTCCAGAGAGAGGAACCTCCTGACAATGCGAGCCGTGTCCAGCAGTACCGCTTTCTGAATCAAGCCCTTAATCCAGCCGTCCAACGTGAGCCTCTTTAGGTGTTGGTCGAGGATATTATTATTATTATCGTCTTTGACATAATTTTTGAATGTGTTCATTGACAGATGTATATGTACTAACACTAATTTGTAAGTTGTTTATGTCCTTACTACCAATATGGGATTGTACTGTTCTGACAAATAAATGATTAATAATAATAAATAACATATGACTAGGTTTTGCCCGCCACTTAGCCCGCGTGGAGGTCGAAAACAATCCCACGGGAACGTACTACCGGGATAAAAGTATCCTATGTCCTTACCTAGATCATAGTCATGTGCCAAATTTCATCCAAATTTGTTTAGCCGTTTTAGCGTGAAAGCGTCACAAACAAAGAAACTAACTTTCGCATTTATAATATTATTAATAAATTAATAATAATAATAACCTCTTTACTTCAGAAAAAAATCCATAATTGTACAAATTTGTTAGCACATGGCCACTTAAAAAATATGTTAGCGTACAAATACGTCGCGGCAAGGTACTAATGGGTCACCGAGGCCCCGGTACTGGCAAAACAGGCAACGGAAGGAATACGGGTGGGTTTTAGTCAGTAAGAGTCTGACACACCCTCCCGCTCCGCCCAGAGCGGGAGAAGTTATTTGATGATTTACAACCCAAAAAAAAAGCGTACAAATACAATATAGCGATATTAGTTGTAATTGCAAAAATAGTAAAAATAAGTAAAATAGCATCAAGTTTCTCTAACTGAACAGACAGCTGTGCTGCTGGGGAGTTTGTAGCGCCACTTCTTCTTCCCAGCTAAAGCACTAGGAAGTGTTGAAGCGCGGGCGTTTATGGGGGACTGTCTTATGTAATTTTGACGTTCGAAAAGTGCTGATACTCAGCCTTTTTGAATAAATTACTTTTGATTTTGATTTTTTGAGTAACATAAAAACCTAAAAACTATATCAATAGACATTACCAATATTTACAGGGGCATGTAGCTGACTTAAGAACCCGATGAAAGGTCAATCTAGTTTATTGGCAATGACACTCAGGTGACCGTTGGTACTGGCACGCACCCTATGCAACAAGGACGCTGCTCGCTTGCGCCTGATTGCAGCATATTAGTTAGGATTTATGAATTTTACATATAGGTAGGTGCACCTTAGGGAATACATTTTCTGATGTGATAGTGAAAACCTCATCAAAATCCGTTGCGAAGTTTACTCAATACTCATAAGGTTTTGCTTCCTTAAATGGTAGGTTTTAATTTAAATAGACATGATCGGGCTGTCGGGCACAGCAAAAATAACAGACAGAACCTTTTAACACAGACAGACTTGAAAATCGACTTTAATCCTTATCCTAATCTTAACTAATATTATAAATACGAAAGTGAGTTTGTTTGTTTGTTCTTTTGTTTGTTACGCTTTCACGATAAAACGCCTGAAAAGATTTGGATGAATTTGGCACATGGGTAGACCATGACCTGGGTGAGGATAAAGGATACTTTTAATCCCGTTAGTATGTTCCCGTGGGATATTTTCTGACCTTTACGAAGGCTTAGCCGCGAGCAAGATTTAGTTTATGATGTCAATAAATAGATGTGTAATCGTAAACTGGCGTTCATCGGTAAAAAATAATATAATAACACTCTGCATTTAGTAAACACTATCACATTTTGTGCAAGTCATTCATATTGATGTAATTAAGTTTTAAATACATGATCAATCATGTACCATGTACCAAAATAAATTTTGAATTCAAATATCTTAATTAAGTCCAAAGGTCATTTTATTTGTTTGATTTGTACACTATGTTTTACTTTTTGTTTCTTTTTATCCCTTCTTTAACACTTTTAGCGTGTATATGTTGAGTTTTTATTGTATTATATTGGACTTTGAACACTCTTATATAAGTAGTTTGTAACGCTTGATAAGCTTGTAGATTCGAGTTTATCGGAGATAAAATATGTATATACTTAATATTGATGTTCTGCAGTATTGAACAATATTTTTTTTTTATAACACATCCACATAATACACAACGCAGTTTGCTATCGTATTAAAATATTATTCCAATTTTTTCGGTGGTTCTCAGTAGCGCCTGTGAAGATCCGATTTGTATCCAAACTTTGACAAAGGTTCATCTTGTTCTTTGGGAGCTATCAATTTCTTCAACAGTAAAATGTTTTGTTTACTGTTTCCGTAAATGTATGCTTCACATGTATTTACTTATGTGTATTTGCGGTTTTGTCAATCAAGGCTTAGTAAGTTATACATAATGGTTGGAACTAGCCACCTTGGATAGAAGGACTCGATTTCCAGGTCAAGACAATAAATTGACCTCAGTCATTAAGTGAACTTCTAATTTATAAAAAAGCAGCAGTTTCTTTTTATCTTTTCGCAATTATTGTAACTAATTCGTCGGTTGGTATTTTTTTCACAATAACAACAAACTCACTGTTCTGCATAGATGGGACTTAAGTTTTACTCATACCCAAATAAGGTCATGTCATGACACATATACAAAACACTTACCTATAAAAAACGAAGCCAGCTGACACGACGTAGCATTCACCACCATATTTCGGGCACAGTAATTTTACAACAATAACGATTAAAAACGCACTTCAGCGCTGAAAAGCGTCATCTCAGAACGAAGCATTTTCCCGCTGCGAGAGCCGAGACGGGGAACACAGCACAATAGAACCCGTACAATGCTTTGCAACTCGTTAAAAACCTTTTTACCGGAGGAACTTCCCGATTAACCGTACAGTACCGGAGCTTATTAGGTTTTACCGGCTACTGTTGTAATACACGGAAATACGGTCACATATATGTGCGGTTTTTTAACTAGGCGAAGATCATACGCGCGTTCGCCGCATCCGTTCCTTTTTCAAGTTCGAACCATTTTACTTTTTACAGCGGTATACAAAGAGGTTTCTATTTAAAATTCGAACTGTCTTCGCCGAAGACTATTTGCCAACTGTTTAGTCGTTATACTTATTCGACCGCGGTGATACTAATGGCAGCCATGATTACGCAAGGTATTCTGTAAGACAAAAATGCTACGAAATAATTTAGTTGATCGAATTGATTTCACTAAGGTGTTTTAGATAACAAATTTGAAATAAAATAAGTGTGGTCTAGAAGTAAAGTTAAAAGCCTTGTAATTATGTATTTTGAAATCATTTTAGTTCGTAAAGAGAAGTGCAATTGCAATTTTAACAAATTAAAAAGTTACCAGAGATTCGGCCAATTGATAAACTCTCAGTGTATTGCGGTATTTCGTCATTATCTTTATATATCGTGATTTCATTTATTAATCCTCAATAACTTTATCTGCTAAACTAAAAAATGTTAATTGCACTTGCACACAAAAAACTTCATGTGCCTGTCCTAATGCCACTAGGTTGGTATCGTTGCCATGTGCAAGCAATATATGCAACGGGACGATGTTTTTATTTTAATTGTTTTCCTGAAAAATGTCGGAAGCGAGCACCCAACAAATTATGGACGACCGCACCAAATATGGTGTGTAGTTTTTTGCAAGAGACGGCAAAACCAGTAAAGTCACTGCGTCGGTTATACTTACTCGTAATATAGGTTAACTGCATAGATAATATTTATCTTGCTAACTTTGTGGGTAGGTAATTTATGTAGGTAATTTATATTTTTTATTAGCATACTTACAGCCGTCGGTCTACACTTGCCGCGGTTGGTCCGTGGATGGATGACCATCTTTACATACCAACAACCCTCCGTGCCTCGGAAAGCACGTTAATCCGTTGGTCCCGACTCGTAGATCTTTGACAGTAGTTACGTGTCGTCAGAAGCCTGAAAGTCTGACAACCAGTCTTCTTACCAAGGGGTTTTGTGTTACCCAGTAACTGGGTTATAAAGGTCAGATAGGCTATCGCTTCATGTAAAATACTGGTATTCAGCTGCATCCGGTTAGACTGGAGGCCGACCCCAGCTTAGTTGGGTAAAGGCAGGCAGTTAAATTTATACTGTTTATTTAAGTTTAAGAAAAAACGTATCTATCTTAAATTTAAATAAAAAGTATAAATTGTATTTAATATATAATATAAAAATATAATTATGAATAAAATAAAATATATTTTTACCGAATTTAAAGATAAACCGATATTCTGTGACTTTATTTATATAACCAAATAACAAGATGATTATTAACATTAACTAAATTGAATTTAAACTAAGTTAAGCCTAAAAAAGGCCGTCGGGGTATTGTACCGAGGATGCTGGCGGCATTTTCTCGCTGAATTGCAATGCTGATGCGTTGCGCGAGAAAGCCGCCAGCTTTTCGGTCACCGGTTACAGCTATCTTTAAAACCTATCTTTAAATCGAGTAAAAGTATATTTTATTTTAGTAAAAACGTATGGGTAATAAAAAAAAAACATACAAGTTTTCCCCTATTACATGATGGGTGATGTTACTGCAACATTGATGAAATGTAGATGAACAATACGCCTCTGCCAACCCCTCCGGGGCAAAACAAACATTAAAGCTGTGACGAGAATAAAAATATAAACACAAACAACGATCAACAATAATGTATTATTTATTAACATACTTAATGCCTACCCAGGAAGTTTATATCATCGCTATTAATGCTTACTTACAGAACTGAGCTATGTATAATTTTCTTGATTATTTGTCCAATAAGTTGTTAATTTAATGATAGAAGGCTCCCTACAACTTTACTGATGGCGGCCTCACGAAACAGGTTCTTCGACTAACTAAACAACATCTGCGTACTGTTACAGCAGCTATAACTGGCCACGGGTCATTTAACAAACACCTCTTTGTCATAGGAGTCACAGAGAGTCCGCTGTGCAGGGCCTGCATGGAGGACGACAAGACTAGCTCATGTGCTACTAAACTGCGCGGTGGTCGCCACTTAGGTATAGGGCAAAGTACTTCGGTAACCCAGGTACCCTCCGTGAGATTGTCAGTAAAACCAAGGCGTTGTTGGCCTTCCTCGAGGAGCTGGGGTGGATCGAACCATCAGTTTCCCACTCGTGCGCAAAATACGCGCATTGACGTGGAGTTGCGTACACCAGCCCGTATTACTACCTATGATAGAAGACCAAACTAAAATTGGTAGAAAAATGTCAACTGCCTCGTTTGTTTGTTCTGCTTCTGAGCCTGTGGTCCTGGGATTGATTCCCAATTCGGGGACATGCATTGTTATTGGGACCTTCCATCAGGAACCGTACCTGGTACTTGTTGACAGACCTGCACCATCCCCCCATACCTATTAACACTAACTTGAAAACATTGGAAAAACCAATAGGGATGATGACAGTGTTTTTTGCCCGTCAGGTACCAAGTTTATTAAAAAATATTGGACACGTGTTTTTTTACGTAATCAAAAGGTTACGGCAATACATTGAGATAAAATGTGACATGACGTCACGCCTTGCTAGATTTTATACTGAATTGTGACGTACGAGCTCGTACTCCCTAACTTTAATTCGTTTTATGTAAGTCATTTTTAGGGTTCCGTAGTAAACAAGTATAGTTTCGCCATGTCCGTCTGTCAGTCTGTCTGTCCCCGCTGTAGCTCAGAGACGCTTAGTACTAGAAAGCTGTAATTTGGCATAGGTAGGTATACATATTAATCCCGTCGACAAAGTGCTAAAATAAAAACTTGAAAAAAAATTTTTTGAGTATCTCCCTCAGATTCAGATTCAGATTCATTTATTTGCTTGAAATATGGTATTTTACAGGTTTTATAACAAATATACAATAGGTCTTCATATTCCGCCTACTAAATTCGGCATGCAAATTTTAGTGACACCCTTGCACGTAAACTGGGGATGATAATTTTTTTTTATCGTCTACCTCGTGGTGTGGGGTATCTTTGGATAGGCCGTTCAAAAATATTGCGGGTCTGTTAACACCACTTTTCGATTCAAGGATCCGCTTGCGTAATATTAAGCATTAAATTGCTAATTTATGTTAGAGTCAAGCCCTCGGCTTGGGTACATTACCAGTCGACAGCGATGTAGATGAATTTTTCGACGCCCTATTTTAGTTTGTGTAGGTATAGTTTTAGTTCTTTTTATTAATTAATTAGATATATTTGTTTTTTTTTTATGTACAAATCAATATTAATAATTACAACATCGAAATTAAAATTAAAAAAAAAATAACACATCTTAACTTCATAACTAATATTATATTTGCGAAAGTGAGTTTGTTTGTTACGCTTTCACGCTAAAACGGCTGAATAAATTTTGATGAAATTTGGCACATGGGTAGACCATGACCTAGGTCACCGGACGAGTACCTACAAGTTGAACTCGCGTACTGAGGGTTCCGTACAATTAATATGTTATCTACCATGTTTTTTATCCCAAGAACAAACTTAACATTGTACTCGTAGTAGAAAAACATGTTCTCCAGAATCAGAATTTTATTTGCTATGAATGCAGGTACAGGTATAAGATGTTGTACTTAAATTAATGAGATCGGCTACAGTCTACCTTCAAATAATTTCTCCCGCTTTGGGCGGAGCGGGAGGGTGTGTCAGACTCTTACTGACTAAAACCCACCCGTATGCCTTCCTGTTGCTTGTGTTGCCTGGGGCCTCGGTGACCCTTTAGTACCTTCTCGCGACCCCGCTACAGTCTACCTTACGGCGTGCAAATTATTACATAAATTAAAACAAAAAAACAATGTCAACAAAACAAAATAGAAATTAAAGTGAAGTCAATTAATAATATTATAGTCAATAACAAAGTCTTACATGGTCACATTACAATTAATTATAACAATCGCAATCTGGATAAACTCATATGATTTATAAAGTCTTTGACTGAGTAATAACATTTCCCTAAAACAGTGCAGTTACGTTAGATTTAAAAATGTTTACAGAACAATCCTTAAAACCATGAGGTATTCTATTATAAATAACAGGTCTCATTGTCATAATACTTTTCCTTAATAGTGCTGTTTTGAAATTACCCGAATGTAGCAAGTTCTTGTATTGGCCATTCCCATAGATTCCAACTGCAAATGGAAGTTTGTACGCACAATACTTACTGAGAGATTTATTATGTTATTTTAACACCATAGACTTCTTATAGGTTTTCCTGTAATCTATGTAAAGAACTATTTTGTAGTTTTTTCAAAATTTTGGCTCAGTAGTTTCGGAGATAAGGTAAATGGTTAATTTTCATACATAGGATACTTACTTACGGACGAAAACGCGGGGTGCAGCTACTTATTACTAAGCCAACGATATTTGTCTGTCTATCCGTCTGTTACAGGTTCCTAGCTCAATTTAACCATCCCGTTTCGCTGGTGCATCAGATAGGTATATTAACCTATCCGTACTTATTCTGTTAAGCTGTATCCCGTGAGCGATCTACTACGAGAACTTAATTAAACCGCGGTTAGTTTCATTCTGGGTAAGCTGACGGTAGGTTCGTTACGGAATAAGGATGCTTGGTTTAAACTATGTTGCAGATATTAAATACAGTATTTAACTGTTGTGCTTTTAATTTTGGCTTTTAGCAGCTTTCATTAAGAAAAATAGATGATAGAGAAACTTGGCGGGTCCACGGACGATTCAGTATCATCTATCTTTGAAGTAAAGAGCACTTAATTGTCGATCTCATTCAGTGGAATCAGTAATAGGTGTTTTTCAGACATATTTGTGGTATTTAGTAGTCGCATAAAGTTTAGTACCTACTTACCAGTTTAGGTGTTGGTGGTGGTTTCCGCTGCATAAGTTTTGGATGTTTCTTTTACAATTGAAGTTAATACAATTTTTTTTTTTTTTTTTATTTCCCTGGTTATATCTTCTTTTCATTAATACCTACTGATTAAAAAATCAAGTGTTTTTTGTATTGTTTGCAAATTGTTATGGGTCATGTTTTAATAATCGGAAATAATAGTAAAAGAATTTTCGGAACCAGATCAGGAGTTCCGAAGATTCCCCGACATACCAACACGACATACAACGACACACAAACTTACAAACAAACAAATTTTACCTCTTTATAATATTAGTACAGATTTATAATCAGCTATGAAGTACAAACTCTTGCAGCACAACAATACAATTGAAGTTCTTAAAGACTTTATATTAATTTCATCATGAATTTATTGTATGGCAATCGCTTCATGTAAAATACTGGTACAGCTGCATCCGGTTAGACTGGAAGCCGACCCCAACATATTTGGGAAAAGGATAGGCAGATTGGTTGATCAATAATACCTTACTACCTGATTCTTTATCTCGCTCGCACACCACTGCTCGCGGTCATGTGAGCAAGCGAGACGGGGAGGCAGGGAGAAGGTTCAGGGGCGCCGATAGTTTAGGTAATAAGTTAGTATTTTTTTTATGTCAAGAAAATCGTATGGAATCGTGTCTTCGTCAAACATAACTTAACATTAACCCTCAACTTTACCATATATTTATTTCAAAATGAATGCTGTACTATTTTCGATATAACGGAGGATCATACTAAACAATTTGAGATATTGTAGACTCTTAATCGTATGAACACCAAGAAATATTTACCATTTACTTATAACCCTTTTTTTTTAGGTGGGAAATTATCAAATAAGTTCTCTGCTCTGGGCGGAGCGGGAGGGTATGTCTGACTCCTACTGAATAAAACCCAACCGTGTTCCTTCCGTTGCCTGTGCGTTGCCAGAAGCCACGGTATCCCTTTCAGACTTTCCCGCGTTGTGCTGACATCACTATTTATAACCCTGACAGATGGATTCCATTTACGTGCTTCACATAAAAATGGACGCTCCTAAGTGGAAGTCTCACCATGATTATGTTGCACGACGAATAATAAATTGCCACTGCAATTAAAACTAGAAAGAATTAAACGCGAAAGGAATATTAATTTGAATGTGTCTTGTAATAGCTTTGAACTGGAGCCAAGTTTAACTTAAGGTCCAGAGAATTTGGACCAGTTTCATTTCATTTTGGTTAAGACCGGTATCTTCCACCGGTCCACCGGTATATCACCATTTTATTTTTATCTACTCCTTGTATATTTATTTACATAACCAAATTACAAGATGATTATTAACATTAACTAAATTAAATTAAAACTAAGTTAAGCCTAAAAAAGGCCCTCGGGGCATTGTACCGAGGATGCTGGCGGCATTTCCTCGCTGAATTGCAATGCTGGTGCTTTGCGCGAGAAAGCCGCCAGCTTTTCGGTCCCCAGTTACTTACATAAACTAGACGTTTCGCGATTTCCGCAAATAACTTATGCGCACTGAGACCCCACGGACCGACGGGTCTCGACGCCAAAGGGCACAAAGTGGTACTCTCTGCCAAGGCCTCCATATTTAATAACTTCCAGATTTTCGAAGAAATATGCCGTTGCGCCCGCGATATCGCTCCAGTCTGTAAGAGCCTTTATGCTAAATCATGAATGGTTGCACCAAACCTACCTACTTAATATTCCTGTCACGATGATCATCGTCGTGAATGTTATTAATAAATAAATAAATTGTTGACTTAAGAATTAGTTTAAGGCTCCCACAGACAGGCGCAACGCAACGGTGCGACGCGATTCTAGTAGAACAATGTCGATGAAAATTTTGATAGAAATTCTTTCACTAGAGCGTTGCGCCTGTCTGCGGGATGATTAAATTGTACCACTTTACTATTAATTATCTATTACTTTAGGTATTTGTATTTTATATACGAGTATTACTTTAGTCACTAGTAGTTCCTATCAAAGTCATGTAAAAATGTGCATATATGTAATAAAACCATTCCTGAAATTAAATGAAATAAATCACTCATACATGAACAGCATTCCTACATTTATGAGTTAGTTCGATATGCTTGAAAGGTATTTTAATTTGAAAAAGTCGTTGTACAGTCAGCCAGAAAAATGTATTCATCAACAATAATTCATTTGATTGTCTACAATGTTTGATCCAAAATATTATACCAATATGTGTCCACAAAACATAATAAAATTACACATCGGGTACTACAATGCGGCCACACAAAGATTGTTGATCGATACATACGTCTTTTTGAAGCTGACTGTACCTACGTACACAACATGCTATTTTGTATAAGCGAAAGCTGAAAACGTTGAAGAACTAGAAACAATACAAACTTGCTGTTTTACTTAAAAGATACATAGGTAGGTACGCGATTAATATCTATTATTTAAGCCCCAAACAGCAGCAAACGGCAACGCGGCCCAGGAGGAGATTGCGGGACGAACTCGACCCTTTTTTCTGAAATATTAGCCACATACAGCTATAGATAGGTATAAGCGGAAGAAGGGGAGGGAGGCGTTTGCCTTGCAGCGGGAAAAAAAAGCCAAATAACAAGGACTTCAATCAATTGTGTTTACTTATTTGAATTTCCCACCTAAGCAGATATCCTAAAGGCTCCCGCAGACAGGCACGACTCTAGTAGAAAAATGTATGTGAAAAACTTCATGGAAATTGTTCTAGGAAAATCACGTCGCACTGTCGCGTCGCGCCTGTCTGCAGGACCTTTAATGCTTCGCTCCTCCTCCATTAGCCTCATTGCCTAATTTTTTTCTTCTACCTATCTTACTACGTCTGAGGTAGCCTATCCAGGCAGTAGTTTGTTACGTTTGCCTAAAAAGATCGTCTAGAACTGATAGCGATAGACTCACGACAGGATTTAGGGTTTTTATTTATTAAGGCGCAGATATATGATTTTAGTGACTTAAATCTGTTATTACGCCTTTATATTATAACGCAAGTAAGTTATGCAAACGCATACACATCAATTATATTTGTGAATATTTAAGTATTGTAGTAAAATACTTTATGAAATAAATTCAGGAAGTAAAGTCTACCCAAAGCATGAAAAACGATATTACTTTCAAACTACTTTAGATATTTTCATGTTTGTTTTTATGTACAAACTATTTTAATGTCTATAATTCTAACTGCGTTTTCTTTTTTCCAATATTCATATTAAAATAAATATTCCCTAAAAAAACTGAAAGGCAGCGTGAACGCGACGGGCATTTGTATGACCAAGGTCAACGGCGATTACCTGACCTATAAAGCAAGACGTAGTAGGTGCAGTTCTTTTTTATTAGCATCTAACCTTTAAAAATATGTCAAAAGTAAATAAGAACCAGGAAACTGACAACTATTTATTCTAGTAGGTATTATATTTACCTAAAAAAAAAGCTAAAATACTTAAAAGACTAAAAGTCACTCAAAGGGCAATGGAGAGGGCTATGCTTGGAGTTTCCCTACGTGATCGAAGCAGAAATGAAGAGATCCGCAGGCGAACCAAGGTTACTGACAGCCCGAAGAATGGCCAAACTTAAGTAGCAGTGGACAGGGCACATTGCTCGCAGAACAGATGGCCGATGGGGCCGAAAGGTTCTGGAGTGGCGACCGCGTACCGGAAGACGTAGCGTTGGAAGGCCTCCTACAAGGTGGGCCGATGACCTTGTGAAGGCCGCAGGAATCCGCTGGATGCGGGAAACACAGAACCGGTCGATGTGGCGGTGCTTAGGGGAGGCCTATGTCCAACAGTGGACGTCTTTCGGATGAAATGATGATGATGATGATGATTATATCTACCTGTTAAAACTCTAAACGTATCTAAAGTTTATCTACTTCGTCGGTTGGGGAAAGCTTGACAATGTGTTTTACAAAACTCCGATGGGTTCACCGGGCTTCGAATTCACGACCGCTGGCAGTGCCCGCTCGCCAGTTACCGAGGTCTAAAGGCTCCCCAGACAGGCGCGACGCGACTCTAGTAAGAACAATTTCATGGTTAAATGGTTCTACCAGAATCGCGTCGCACTGTCGCGTCGCGCCTGTCTGCAGCGCGGCGTTTTGATCTTTATTTTAGTTTAATAATAAATACAGAGCATATTTACAAGTACAGTGGGTGCCACGTCAGTGGTAAATCTTTGACCTTAAGCTAGCCTAGCCTTTCGGGGAATTTCAATAGAATAAGCCGACGTTTGCACGAACGTAGAAATATCGCGGCGGGATATTATCGCGCACTGGATTTTCAATTCTCGGTGTTGAGCCCAGCGTTGAGAATCCCAATAGTGCAACCCATCGCATCGAAAAAACACACTGTTGGATTTTCAACTCTTGGTGCTAAGCAGAGTGTTGAAAGTCCAGTGTGGGAAAAAAAATCGGTCGTGCGAGCTTGGGCTTAGAGGCCAACGGGTTAATATCGTAACACACTATAAGATGCAATGACAGTTCATTTTGACAGTTCAACAACATTGGTTGCGTTATCTACGTTGTTGATTAGACAAATATTTCAAACATACGAAACAATGGATTAGCTATATCATTCAGATTGTGTTTGAAAGCGTGTTAGGCAATTAGGGTGCAACTTACTGGTTACTGGTTTTGTTCCCAATGACGTGCGGTCTACAATACCTTTTTTTTCTGTTCCGGTTTTTGAAAATCCTCATGGATGTCCTCCGCCCTGGGGCGGGTGGAGGGATCTGAGTCTGACAGATTCTTACTGACTAAAAACCATGCTGGTGTTCCCCTCCCACACTTGCACCGGGGATCATGGGATCAAGTGCGACTTCCGCGATCCCTGGCTGGTCATTGCGCCATTGCGGGCCACCTCAGGCTCGCGGGGGGGGAATGAGGTGTAAAACTCCCCCCGCGACGTCCAATAGGGGCACGCGTGGAACACTACACGCCCCCACCTCGGGTCCTGCTACGGTCTACAATACCTAACCTAAGATAAAAAAGAACTATAAAATAAACAAGAGCCTAATTACCTAGGTAAAGTTGTTTTTTATGCTCTTTGCGTCTCAAAGAAAACATTAACGCGAGATAAAAGTTTTAAGGCAGGTTTACATATTTAATGACGGAGGCGTATTTTTTAAAAGCCCATCTCTCTTGTTACAGGACAAATTGCTCAATAAGCTGGAAGAAAATGAACCGGAACTCGCCTCTTCGCCAGATGAAGAAGTAAGTGTACCTTTCTTAATAAAGTTACAAGGGGTCCTGAAATAAATTTGACGGAATTTTTTCGAAAAGGTATTCTTAAATTATACTTTTAGGTAGTAGGTACGAGGGTAACACTGAAAGTTCTTAGAAAAACAAAGGCTGTTTTGTGACAGGATTCCTTGCTATTCGGAATTTGGTAATAGCCTGACGCTAAAGTAAGAGACGTGAATAGTTGGTGACCTGCCAGTTGGTCTAGTTGGTCCTCGACTCGTGGGAGCGGGTAATGGTCTTTTTTTGGTTTTCCTATTACTCGTACATGTCTAGATAAGAAGCGCGACTGCTAAGCGTGGGGTCCTGGGTATGATTCCCGGGTTGGGCAAAGTGTTATTGGGTTTTTCCATTAGGAATTTTCTAATAACCCGGTGTTTGGAAGTTGGCGGTGTGATATCCCCGTGCCTCGGAAAGAACGTTAAGCCGTTGGCCCTGGAGATCTACTCACTAAATCCGTCAACGAAGGTACGAGCCCCTCCGAAAGTTGTTGATCCGTCAAAACGAGTGGCAGACTCAAATTTTCGAACGGGAAAAAACACATTGCGAGTAGGGACAACTGTTAAATAGTGTTGTCATTCATTCGTAGTTCGGGCTGTACACGGAAAAAAGAATGTCTTAAATTAAGACAATATGTATGGTATGCTGGAAGAGATTTCTTTAGAAATAAGCATCACCTTTGTACGTATTTTTCTGTTCTGTTCTTCTTTTCTGTTTTTATATGTGTGTACATAAAAAAAAACTATATCCTTTTGGTCAAGAAGACAAATATTGATTCATATATGGGGAAAACAATATATGTATTCTTGAATGAAGTAAAATTTTGTCTTAGTTTTATTGTCTTCTTCGAAGACATTATACTTAAAATGAAGAATTATTAAGTTTAATTTTAAGAATATTATTTCTCTCTTAGAATATTTTCATCAATTAAGATTATTATAGTCTTGAATCAAAAATATTTGCTTAAGTCAAGAATAAAAACCAAGTATTTATTATTTTTAATTTGAGTAAACAGGTTTTCTTGGACTGAGTACATTTACTTACGTTAAGAAAATATTTACTTGGATTGAAACAATTTTTCTGAGAATATTGATATTCTTCGCTGAAGAGATCCTTTTTATCCGTGTAGGAACCGCCCGTGACTTTTTAGGATTTCGTGCTTAGAGAGTAGACCCACCGCGCCTGATCTCTCTCCGGTCGTGTCGGATTGCCGTCCCATCGGACTATGAGAGTGAGGGAAAAGAATGCACCTATGTCTGCGCACACACTTGTGCATTATAATCTCTCCCGCGCCGAAGGCTGGTCTCCGCTGGGATTGGTCGCCATGGCTGAAATTCTGTTTGGACGATTGTTAGTGATATCTAAATGAATTAAATTTAATCAGTAAACTAGCTAACAAATCTTACAATATTTTGTGATTGGGTGACAAACAAAACACGAGATGTGACTACAGATCAAACTGAAAAGTTTTTAGCATGTAAGGTACATAACTAAACCCATCCTTATATTATAAATTCGAAAGTTCACGCCTAAACCACTGAACGGATTACGATAAAATTGGACAAGGAGATACATGGGGCAAATTTGGCAAGGAGATATATCCTGGGGAAGGATATAGGCTACTTTATGTCTCAAAAATAATCCTAAAAGGAGTGCACATACAGGGGATAAAAGTTTGTAAGGGAAATTCAGCATTTCTTTAAGTTAGAGATATGAAAATCCAAATCTATGATTTAGTTAAAAAGTAAACAATTACGTGTTTCAGCGTTTTTGTGGAATCACACCACCAAGGGGTTAAAATACGTGAAATACATAATAAGCCTATAATGTTCCCACTGCTGGGACACAGTTGGGCCGTAATCCAACACGTCCAATGCGGGTTGGTAGATGTCACATGCCTTCGAATTTTTGGTTCTAGGATATGCGGGTTTCCTCACGATGTTTTCCTTCACTGTTTTGAAAGCAGTGGTGATGAAATAATTTACCCAAAGTAAAGCACCTGTCTGGGTTCGAACCTACGACTCGCGACTCGTTAGTCGCGGCCGTTACCACTGGGCCACCACTGCTCCAATACGTGGGATATTTTCCGACGATCACGCGAGCAAAAGCTAGTCTCGTTTAAATCAATAGACGGGTGCGTCCTCCCGCTGACAATACCTAACAACATTCTGCATTCACCAATCCCTTTGTCTAGGATGGTAAGTCGTTGGCGCCATCATTCGGTGTACCTAAAGATAAAGATAATTTATTTGTCATAAATGCGTTTACAGGCTTTTATGACTAATCACTAATCAGACATGCAAGGTATTGTTTTAGTAGATGTTGTGTGCGCCCATGTTTTGCCAATAACGGCGTACAAATTTTGTAGGTATAAAAAATTACATTTTACATATGTAAAATGTAATTTTTTATACCTACAAAATTTGTAATTGCCGTCATGAAATTTAGAATGACTATATAGTCATTCTAAGTTTCATGACAAAACACAAAACACATAAGTAATAATTGTTGTCATGATATTATAGTATAAGTATAATATAGTCAAAATAGATTAAATTGTGTCCAGAATATTCATTATTATGCAGTCAAATAGAATTATTCAAAAGCCAATTGATTTAAGATTGAAATTATTCAATTGGTACATTAAAGATTAAGTTATTCTTAACTAGGTATATTAGAAGTCGGAATACAAAAGTCCTTTTCATTTAAAAAATCTATAACATTTTACTACACTTTACTAACTAAAAAATACCAACGACCATTATCGGTTGACAAAGTTCACAAGGAGTTTACGGGATGAAACGATAAACAAAGGAAACATTACCTAGACAAAACAAAAGAAATACTTGATCAACTTTCTCATTCCGTTGGAACGAGGTTCATTAATGCAGTGAGATTAAACCTGAATTAGCAACAATTTCGGGTTTCATTAACTTTTTAATTCCATAGCCGTCGGCTTTGCAGTGGCGTTTCATATTTTTGCTTACCCTACTTCCCAGATACACGTCCTCCGTATATCGCAATGCGCCACTCTGGATTACTGCGACCTGCAATATTATATTTTCAGTAAAATGAGGGTACTTAGGGTAGTCAGGGTAACTGAGGGTACTCGGTCGTATTTCGTTAACTTTAACGCATTTTCTTTTTGTTACAAAAATAGTTTATGTTGACATGATACGAAGAACTTTTAAATAACATGTGGCGGCATCTATAACGCCACAATGCGAACTACACATAAAAAAAGTCGACGTCACACAAATCCTGCATCGTGCAAGCAAAGTTTACCATAAAACATACCATACAACGTCTCGACAAAATATTGTAAAATTATTAAAAAAGTATGTTCGAGGCCCTCACCATCCTTCCCTCACCACCCTTCAATTTGATATGTCACACGGTACAGTTTGAAAAACTTTTTCCTCTAGTATGCCCCCAAAAGTGCCCCTCATATTCAAAATTCATTTAATTTGCGTTACGCGTCCATGTTTGGGTCACAGAAATATGGGTACCAAATTTCAACTTATCGGTCCAGTAGATTCGGAGCAAATCGGCTATGATTGGCTGTACATACGGAACGACAGGCAGACACGAGTGATCCTATAAGGGTTGCGTTTTCCTTTTGAGGTACGGAACCCTAAAAACCGGCTAAGTGCGTGTCACACACAATAAAGGGTTCCGTAGTTGGGATGAATAATTTATCCCAAAAACTTAACATTGTAGATGAAAAACTTGTTCCCACCGATATACGCCACGGTCAATTCTCCAACTAAGTTTGATATAGCAAAAATATATATATAATAAAAAAATATATATATAAAATATATTATTAAATAATAATATATAAAATATATATAATATAAAAAGAAAGAAAAAAAGGATAACGTTTATTTGGACACAGTTCGTGAAACACAAAATACAAATGACAGAATAAAATAGTGAAAATAATGTTTAATGTATAAGTGACTACAAATCGATTTTCGCACTTTTTCCTTCACTTTTGCTGTCATCTTGCTTGCTTCTTGCCAAATTTCATGATTCTAGGTCAACGGTAGGTACCCTATAGGTTTTTTTTTATTTGCGAGTATCGTATATAAATATGTCGCAAAAGTGGCCGTATTTTTTTATTGCGTTGGCTTAGAAGCTTGATTTTTTTAGAGGTCCAAGTGATCGTAGACCTACGTATTTGAGATAAAGGACGATGGGCAATCTACTATGGACCCCGTCCCCAATTTCTTTTTTTGATCAACAGACTTCATTTTTGTCTCATATTTTTCGTTACGGGCTACAAAATAACAAAACCTTTGTTTCAAGTCTTAATATAAGGGGTTTCCCGAAAATAGAAGTTTGTATTCCATTTTTCGTCACAATAAAATAGATAAAACATAATATTTGCAGACTAATAGTATATTATGGAACATAAAACAACAAAACATGACGCCTATATTCCACTAAGGGGTAGACAGAGGTACGGCTCTATTTTATAGGACATCAAACAACAAACTTATTCTACTATACAAAAAGAAGATCCACATTTCACCGGTAACATTATACATACAACACACACACGACATAACATCATTATGTTCAAGTCCCATTATAATAGGCAGATAATATAAAAATCAATTGCCGTGCGTTAGTCTCGCACAAACGCGAAAATGGCTCGACCGAATGTGATGAAACTTTGGTAGGTAGTTGTGTGCACGCCGAAGAAGGTTCCAAAACAAAAACAAAAAGGCATTGAAACGCTCCGGGCTATTTTAAAATATAGTTTATAAACAAAACATAGGTAATTTTAAAATAAATAATAAGTGTGTACCTACAAACAAGTTATAGCCCCGCCATGTTGGAAACAAGGTCCAAGCTACCAGTAGGCAGGGCTTCAGAGAGAGGGACCTCCTATCAACAGAACTGCTGATCCAACTGCCTAACGAGAGCATCCGCAAATTTTAGTAAATGTACTTCAAATAATGTTTAAGAGTTATGGATCGTCAATTGTAATGCTATGTGTTAGCTCTGCTGGAGGATCGTGACAGAAGTCATTATGACGTCCAAAGAAAATGCCAGGGTCATTTGAAAAGCTATCTATCAGGTCCAGTTAAAGCAAAGGTCAGCATTAGCCGTGAACCAGATCGAAAACGCAAAGTGAAAAACGAGAGCAACGAACAGCTAGGTATACCAGTGTGTCAGGTAAGTTTTGACAGGTTGAAAACAGTTTCTGGGCGACTATTTTTTGTGCCTTTTCAAAACTTTTTACAAGACACCCCGAACATTCGCAATGTCGATTTCAATAGATCTGGAATTTATTCAAAGTGGACCTTCCCCGCAATTGTAGGCAGAGATGTTATGTTACGTCCATGTTAAATATAAAGGTACATATAACATAATCAGCCTGTAATGTTCTCACTGCTGGGACACAGGCCACCTCTTTGTGAGAGGGAGTGGGCCGTAATCCACCACGCAGGCCCAGTGCGGGTTGGTAGATGTCACATGTCTTCGAATTTTTGGTTCTAGGACATGCCGGTTTCCTCGCGATGTTTTCCTCCACCGTTTTGAGAGCAGAGGTGATTAAATATAGAAGTACTTCATGAAATAAAGTAAAATATATAAAAAACTTATTGTCTACTACAAAATATGACCATATTTTATTGTTTTCCCTTAAAACCCTTAAAAATTATTAGTAAGCCCCAATGATCAGTACCTTAAATGAGTCATGTCTCGAGTCTGTTGACAAAGTTTTGATATCGTGTATATATGTTAGGTAATGGAAAACAAAATACAATATGAAAATACAACCTTAAGTGAAAACGTATTTTTTAATAATCAACCATATTTTGTACTACAGTAGTACCATAGCATTTCCTTCTTTTCCCTGAAAACCCCATACTTTGGACGATCGTCGCCACAGTAAAGAATGATCAGTAAGCCAAGAACTTTTAAATGAGACATGCCTCAAGTCTGTTGACTAAATTTCAATTTTTGGGACGCCAGTGCCCATTGTCCTTTCAACTGCATACCTCCACGCGTTCCTGAGAAAAAGGGTCTTGACAGACAGACAGACAGACCAACGGACAAAGAAGACATCCTATAAGTGTTCCGTTTTTTTTTTTCCTTTTGAGGTACGGACCCCTTAAAATGAATTGCCAATTTAACAGTAAATTCGAATAATAGTAATCTAATCGGTAAAAGTGAAAGCTATGAACGGAAAATAATACCGATTCCGGCGCAAACAGCTGACGATCAACCTTGACGCGTATCAAGGTTTCTGCACCACAACTAACTTGTCTAATGTGTCGTAATTTAATTTAAATTAAGGCGCAAATATATGATATTATTGACTTTTAAATCTGTTATTACGCCTTCATATAATGCATGTAAGTTATGCAAAAAATGTATATTAAACTAGACACATCAATTCTATATATGAATATTTAAGTACTGCAGAAAAATACTTTATGAAATTAATTCAGTAAGTAATGTATATCCAAAGTATAAAAACGATATAACTTTCAAACTACTTTGGATATTTTCATGATTAGTTTTTTCTTGTATAAACAGAATATTTTAGTATGTATAATCCTATCTTTTTTTTTTTTTTTTTTTGAGGGTGGGAAATCATCAAATAACTTCTCCCGCTCTGGGCGGAGCGGGAGGGTGTGTCAGACTCTTACTGACTAAAACCCACCCGTATTCCTTCCTGTTGCCTGTGTTGCGGGGGCCTCGGTGACCCATAAGTACCTTCCCGCGACCCCGGCAGGCATCGGCCCTAGTGGACCCCTACTTTGTGCTGACGACATCTCTTTGAGGCGCGCGTGGAATACGACGCGCCGTCGACCCGTGCCTGGTCCTTACCGGACGGTGAGCTACCCATTGCTCACCGTCCGCAAGCCCGCGCCTACGGTGGCCGGAAATCCGCCCGGGATTCTCGACGCCCTGGGCGTCTCCTGCGGCGGCTAGGGGCGAGAGGGCGCGAAACGTGCCTTTCCCTCAACCGTCCCGCCTCCTCCTTCGCGAGCATTACTGCTTCGCAGAAGGAGGTGACGGCTGCCCATGCCCTCTCGCTCCGTACCATGGCCTGAACCAGGGCCGGACGCGAGAGGTCTCTGCCGCCGATCGCCTCCACGAGGACACGGCGGTGCTTTACCCAAGCCGGGCAGACCTCCACCGTATGCTCCACCGTGTCCTCTGGGCGATCCACACAGTGGTGACACCCGGACGTTTCCTCCCGCCTTATCCGACACAGGAACCTCCCGAAGCTGCCGTGTCCGGTGAGGACCTGCGTCAGGCGGAAGGTGAGGCCTATCTGGGATTACTTTTCAAATATTTATATTTTCGTTACTAAAACTAAATATCCCTTATGAAACCGAACGGCGGCGCGGCGGCGCGACTTGAGCGCGCCAAGGTCCACGGCGATTAACTGACCCTTAAATATTCAGTTAGTGTGAGCAGTGGTGGCCCATAGGTAAAGGCCGCGGATTACGAGTTGTAGGTCATAGGTTCGAACCCAGTTCACATCGGCGTCGACTCGACGATGAAGTACCTGGGATTCGTCCTCGGCAGCCGGTGGAACTTTTCTTTTTGTGAAGCAATTCCGATGTTTGGCTCCCAGACTGGAGCGGTCAATAGCGCGGCGGCCAGCCCACCAGTTGAACGCGTCCCAAAGGTCCGGGGATACCACACGGTCTCCGGTGAGGCGACGAGCCTCCTTGCCGGATTGCCGCCATGGGATCTTGAGGCAAAAATCCTCGCGCACATATAGAAGTGGCGCGAGGAGGCGAAATGCCGGGCGTAAGTCCGCTGCCGCGAAAAAACATGGCAGAGCGGACATAGCTCCGGCGGAATCTCATGGCCACATAGAGAGTGTGATTGTCGCAACCCAGTGCTGGGCACGCCAGAATTGCGGCAATAAGTCCCCTCTTTGAGGAGTGGCTAGAGAGGCGCCACGTCGTCCTCACCTACCGCCTGACGCAGGTCCTTATCGGACACGGCTGCTTCGGGAGGTTCCTGTGTCGGAAACGCCCGCGTGTCACCACTGTGTGGATCGCCCGGAGGACACGGTGGAGCATATGGTGGAGGCCTACCCGGCTTGGGCAGAGCAGTGACCGCCTTCTGCGAAGCAGTAATACTCGCGAAGGACACGAAACGGGTGAGGGAGAGGCAAAAATTGCGCCCTCACGCCCCTAGCCACACCATTTCATCACTTCCTTTTTTGTTTATTACTGTATGAGATTGATAATTAAATTGTGGAGTTAATTTGTTTCCTTTAATCATATTTTTCTATACTGATTTATTAAAATATAGAGTAGTTTTGATAATTTGGGAGTCTGTAAACGCCAGATGCTTATTTAACTCAACACAGGACAGTTCATTGCTTTGTTCAACTTAGATAGTTCAACTAGGTCTTTACGAGTTTTTTATTTAATACTTACAACTTTTAATTAGGATTAGTGAACCAGCACACAACATTATTTTCATACAATTTAACTTCAATAGTTCGGTAACACTATCAGTGATATGACCTATGTCCTATGTGTGTGATGAACCTTTTCAGTGCAGCCGTCAGTCAGAGACTATTGTTGTTAAAAATTCTTTTCACTTTTTGTTATTTGTATTTTGTGTTCACGTTCTGTGTCCAAATAAAGATGATCATTTCTTTCTCTTCTCTTTTCTTTTAATACCATCTTTTTCACTTTAGAACTAGTACCTACAAGTAAAGTAATAATGGCATTAGTATCTTATTCATTCCTAGTTATTGATGACCTTATCTGTTTGTAGGAAGTCTGAGGCATACAATAGTTTTGAGATGAATAACTCAGATTGTTGCTAAGTAATTTTCCGAACCTTTTTCCAAGACTATCAGAAAACATAATAGATCAGTAACAAAACTTTACTTACTACGAGGGAGGGAACTATAGTTTCTGTCTGAACCACTTGCAATGAACCTCGTTCAATGTCTGGCGTATCTTGATTGGGGATACAGACCAGAGTACTTCCTGACTGGGACAGGTCTTCCGATGCCTGTTTGGAGAGTGACAAGATTAGATTTCCTTTGCAAAGAACATTGAGAGCTGCTAAGAGTCAGCAGGTACAACAAATTGGACCCGCTAAGAGCAAGAATGTGCTGAAATTAATGAAATGAAATTGTTTATTCTGTAATAGGATATGAGAATCACTTTTACACGTCATATTAAAAAAAAATAAGCTAGATGGAGTCGACATTTCCTATCTGACTACCCCTGAGAAGAAATGGCGAAACAAACTCAAGGGTCAAAGTCTCTTTTAAAGTCCAGACATAATCTTGGTCAGATCATGTGAGGACCATGTAGATCTATGTCTGAAATGGTCTTTTGTGGAAAGAACCACACAAATTTGAGTGGACCTGTCCAGTCAGTGCAAGCATTTGTCAGTAATCGTGTAGCACAACTCGAAACTTAAGGAGCTCAACGACTCGACGAACAATACCAAGGAAAGGACATTTGGGTTGGCCGCATAAAGTACTCAAAATGCCAGACCATCATTAAAACTAAGAGAAAAAAAACAACAAGAAATAAATAAAAATGATCCACATAGTGCTCACATTCACAATAATTAAAGTAATCTAATACTTTTTAAGGTACATAAATATTCACGTAATTTTGTTTATAATTCATCAATGTCAATATGTACATATAATGATGATTTTGCATAATTAAAATGTCAAGTTTTACGGTTTTATCACAAGGCTTATCAGAGCGAGCAGCTCAATCCCAAGTATTTTTGTCTTCTAAATAATCAGAAATTTTATAGTACCCTTTTTTACAAAGTTTGGTTTTAATACAGCTTTTAAATCGTTTAATGAAATGAAAGGATGATGAAATGATTTTATTTTCTGTAAGTAGGTTTGTACAAACACTTTTACACGTCAATCATATTTAGAAAAAAAACTAGATGAGCTCGGCGTTTCCTATCTGACTACTCTGAGAAGAAAGGCCGAAACAAACTCAGAGGTCACAGTCTCTTTTAAAGTCCAGACATAATCTTGGTCAGATCATGTGAAGACCATGTCGATTGGTGTCTGAAATGGTCTTTTGAGGAAAGAACCACACAGATTGAGTGGACCTATCCAGTCAGTGCACGCATTTGTCAGTAATCGTGCAGCTCAACTCATCGTCTTGTCACAGTCACGGCGTGCAGTTGCCGACTATATGTATAATTATGTTCTGTGTCTCTCTGTGTATGTCTGTTTAGTTTTATTATTTTATAAGAATTACCCACATCTTTTATGTGCACGTGTTTCTGTGACAAATAAATCTATTTTTCTCTTTTTTTTTATGGGTATATTTCGAATATCGATAGGAAGTTTGTTGTAAAAGCGTATACCCATGAACGAGTTGCCTACTCTGTGTAGGCGAGTGTGGAGTACAGGAAGATCCTGAATTTGTTGTTCAGACCTCACATACTTAGTATAAACTGAACGTACCTATTAACTCTTCTAATACCTGAATTTCAGACTGTAAGCGTTGAGTGTCAATCTTATAAATGATATTATACTGACTTCAAATTTAATTTGATAGTTATTAAATTAATTTATTAGAAAAACACGTTCTTTCCTTAGTTTGATATTATTGGAACTGTGTTTTTTGTTGTTTCCTAAATTTATTGCATCTGTTTCTGATTTTATTTACTTTTGCATATTTTTTTATTTTATTTTGCCTTACTACATAATGTAACTACTACTATTATGTTTCAATAAATAATCTTAAGTAAAATCTATTGTTATTAATACGGGTCGATGACGAAAATCCCTGTAACTTGCAAATTAATAATGGCTACATGCATGAAACTAACTTCTTTTCACATCGTACGAAATAAAACCATAAATGATCTACAATGCAGATTAAAAAAGTTAAAATTTTAAAAACCTCGAATTTGGAATTAAATTCTATTCGCGGTGGATCACCAACTTTTTACCACACGTCACAATAGTTTTATTATCTTGTTTTATTATGTAGATAAAGGTGTCTGTGGGCCACAAGAATTCCCCTGAATATCTGACCTTTTCCAGTCATATACCATTTGGCTTGCAAAGATATGGGCTACTACCAGCTTATAAGAATAAGAACAATAAGAATAATTTATTTATGGTGATACATCATAATACATATTACACAATTTATAATCATATATTGAATATCTCTGTCTGAACTATCTATAAAATAACCGTATTTCGAAGACATCAGTGCTCTTCCCCTGTCGTAGGCGGCTCTTAGAAATTAACTTTGTATAATAAAATAATATTAAAATAAAAGGAAGTTGCAAATATAGAACGATCTTAAATTAATTGTATAGTGATGGCCCGGAGGCCATCTTACCGGAGTGAGCACAGTGTAAATGAGTGGATGTGTGTAAGAGGGTGAGTATTCACCCTCCTACACACGTCCACTCATACCGCAGTGCTCCGGCGCAGCAGCCGCGGTATGCTTCGGTATACACCCGGAGAACTGCGGTATGCTTCAGTATACACTTATTAAAATGCTTTGCTGTGCTATACCGCGTGGTGCAGCCCAGTAAAGGCCACCTATGTTCTGATTAACTTGCATTTCAATAACTGCGTACCTAATCTTTTTATTCATCCATTTCCAGTGTGTAATATGTGTGAACGCGAAGGCGACGATGCAGACGTCGCCATGCGGGCACAGGGTGGTGTGCCGGCGCTGCTTCGTGAAGACCATACAGATGGCGGTCAGCCAGCGCCTGTTGCCGCTGCGATGCGTCATCTGCAGAGCAAAGATCCTGCGACTGCGGCAGGCACCACAGCTTGTCACCAGCAAAAGCTGGCAGGTAAGAAGACAAATCAACACTAATCTCAATTTTAAAATAATGATCACGTAAAAACTTAAGTATGATTAAAATTGCTTATTAGTCTTATAGCTTGGTTCTTTTTAATATAGGATAAAAAAGCAGAGAAGATTTTCATACGAGGCTATTAAAAGTCCGTCCGCCTTTGTCGACAGATTCGTCTTTGTCATGATTGTCGACAATCTTCAATAGCCGAGTCCTCGCTCTGCCATTGTAGGTCCAGCGTCAGACGCTAACTTATAATGACGTTGTTAGTTTATATGATCCCATACATTCAGGCCATTGACAGTAGGTATAGGCCTATAACCTAATTTCGAAACCTAGAATCCCTGGCAACGAGTTGCCATGAGTGTCTACGTAACAATATACATACATCATGTATGGGTACACATGGATCAGTATCTCTACTGAAAGCGCGCGATGGAACTAAAAAGTCGAGCAAGAACAGCCGTCCCTTCATTCTTTTGACGAATTATGTCTTAAGCAACTAAATTTATATCTTATCGTAAAGGCTCCTGCATACTGAGGCGATATCTGTAAGAGCCTTAACTCGAATTACCGCATTATAATCCTACTTTCTTTACATTCCAGGTGTCAAGCGGCAGCGCGAAGTCGTGGGGCGTTCCAGGTTCTGTGTCCAGCTACTCGGTGGGAGCACGCTCTGTGCCCGCCTCGGCCTCGCTCTACTCCGTTACCAGTGGCGAGTCTTCCCTCTCTGGTATATACCTATTAGGACCTGCATGTTATTTTGTATTGTGTAGACGAACCGCTACATAAACGAGACCAAAGGAATTCAAACACCTCAAACATCAATCTTATCTATACCTGTCGAATTTTGGTATTGCTACAGTCCTTCCATAGTTATTTTATTTACCTCTGACAGCAAGTCATGGAAATATTTGGCACGCTGTCTCGAAAGGGTTATGTTTTCTTGTGACTATTGATACAGAAATAGGAGATACTTTGTCAACAACAGAAAAGCTTGAGCATCAGACGAATAGAGGATGGTAGAGCGAGCGAAGCAAGGTCGAACATTTTTGCAGCCGCATAGTGTAAATTTTCCTTTGAACATTTATACAGATACAAAATTTACTTGGTCAACCTATACAGAATAGTATGAAAATTTAGGATGCAAGAACGAGCGAAGGGAGCCGGAAAATGTTAGCACCCCAGCTCGGATAAGGTTTTCTTTGGACTATTCATACATAGAAAGGAGTTAGTCGGCTTGCGCAGCGAAGTCAGAGAAAAAAGAGAATGTAGGTAGAGAGTAGAAGAGCATGCTAAGCCTTTTACTTACTGAAGATATTTTATGTTTGGGATTCGATAAAAAAAATATCGGGGCGTACCGCTAGTGCTCCACACAGCTGCGTTGTGAAAGCTGTAGGATAGGCTGTACCTACAGGCTCTACTGATACCAAGCCTCTTCGCTAGCGTGGTTGCTTTGGACGGTAATTAACAAAAGATAAACCTAACCTAACTACACAAAGCCTTGTATCTCAGTACACGACTCTGCATATGTTATTTACTACCCATTTTATGGCTTCCAACAGGTTTTAGTTACCAAGTCACTATTGTAAAACTTTTCCAACTTCTCTCATTCCAGGAGTATCTTCCGTGTCTTCAAATAGTGGAGGCAACGTCGCCAGCAGCTGTTCAACGAAGCTATGCGGCGGTGCCAAGTGTGGGGGCGCATGCCTGGGCGCAGTGCCCAGGGCGTCAGTACCGCCGCGCGCCAGGCAACCTGCCTCCAACTCGCTGAGACGCTCGCAGCATCATAGTATGAAGGTAATATAAGCACCGGCAGGTACAGTCAGGAAAATTAATTGTTAAGCAACCTTGACACCCTACGTAAAGTGGCCGTATTTTACACAACTGTCAAAGAATGACCGTTGTGATTTGAATATACTGGCAATTTAAGTCGGTAATCAATTTGCTGATTAATTCGACGCTGGCAGGAATAGTCGACATCGGCTGTTGCCAAAAAGAAAAAAAAAGTCACTACAAGGTGAACCTCTTGTTTCGGCAACTGATACGAGTACAACAGCGCAGTACTTATGAAATGCGGGGTATTAGCGTAACCACACTAATCAATAGCAGTGACAGTTGACAGTTCAACAACATTCATTTCGTTATTAAAATGTTTATTGAACTTATGAAGCAATGAATTAACCATATACCTATTTCAAAGTAATTCAAATTGTGATTGATAGTACATAATCAGCCTACCTATAATATTGCCACTGCTGGGACACAGGCCTCCTCTCGGTGAGAGGAAGTGGGCCGTAATCCACCACGTGGGCCCAGTGCGGGTTGGTAGATGTCACATGTCTTCGAATTTTGGGTTCTAGGACATGCCGGTTTCCTCACGATGTTTTCCTTCACCGTTTTGAGAGCAGTGGTTATAAAATAATTTACACAAAGTAAAGCGCCTGTCAGGGTTCGAACCTACAACTTGTAAGTCGCGGCCGTTACCACCGGACCACAACTGCACTGATTGATAGTGTGTTACGCAATTTGGGTGTTGGTCAGTCTCAGTAAATAGGGATTTACGTCCGAGAACACTAAATTATTCGACGAACCTTAGGCTTAGAGAATTGTTTGAAGGCTAGGCTTTCCTTGTAATTGTAACTGGACTAATTATGATCCCTAATTCTACGAAAACATTGACGTTTACGTATTATTTAGCTCCAAAGAGATATACCCAGCTTAGGTCCAAGATAGCTTACACAATCTCGTCAATTTTTGTTTAGCCGGTACGAGTAACTCAAAGCACATTAGGCTTCCCATGGGTGCGAGCAAAACTGAAAATTGCACATCTTTCTGCAAATTAATTCACCACACTTCGACATAATTCTACATCAGCTCATCTACGCATTTTATGAACAAAGATACCTAATAATTTGAGAAATTCCGTGCTGTAACATTTTAACCAAAAGCTTCTCTTGTTTATTTTCCATCCACATTATTAACTAATAAAATCTCTGTACACAGGCCCGGTTACAAGATTATCAAGTCCATAGCTACACGGGAGGTCCTGCGGCAGGAGAGCCGTCAGGCCGATTACCTCCTATCAGAGAGTTCCAGAGGGAATTCCGCGAGGGACGAAGAGAGAGTGCCGCTGCTGCCTCCGCCTCTACTAGAATAAGGTAAATTATCGAAACTAACACTGAGTTTTTATTTGTTGAAACCAACGAATTAAACGTCTAAGGGCTAAATTCAACTACTTAGTTGGCAAAACTTCAGACGTGATGGATATGGATACGTGACTATAAAACAAAAGCGGCTACGTTAGATCATCCCCTTTAAACTAGGTGTACAAAGATTTATTTGATAAGAGAATAGATAGGGATAAATCCCTGAATACAAGAGAGACAGAATGAGATTTGACAAAAAATATACTAATCCGTTGAGATATGAGATTTGCTTAACCATGTAGGTCGCAATAATCGCAGACTACCTGCTGATCTATATTTTAAGACGAGAACTAAATATTATAACTTTTTATTTTTTACAGGTGTGCTCAGAAAATTGTAACGCAACTAGAAACGTCGCCACAAAAAGACAAACAACACTTCTTCCGGCCACTAAAACCTTCGAATAAAGACGACCCGCCCGATTCCAGAGATCACAGCAAAGAGACTGAACGGAAAAAAGATAACCCCAAATCAAAACCCAAAAAAGAAGACAAAAAGAAAAAAGATGATGAAAACTCAAAACAGGAAGACAAAAGCAAAAAGGATGAAAGTACTGACAATAGAAAAAACGAAATAGCGGAGAAAAAGAAAGAAGAAAAGATGAGACTTAAGGCGGAGAAGGAGGCAAAGAAAGAAGCTAAGCTTCAAGCTAAAGAAGAGGAGAGACAGGCTAAACTATTAGCTAAAGAAGAAGAGAAACAAGCCAAACTAAAAGCGAAGGAGGAAAAGAAAAAAGCCAAAAAGGAAGCAAAGCTCGCCGCGCAAGCTGAGAAAGAAAAAAGCAAATAGAATTATAAAGTTTAAATTTTACATTGTAGAAACTCGTAGCCGTCTTAAATTTTAGATTTGAAAATTGTTATCATTGAGAAATCGTAAAAACAATTTTAAATAGCGTATATATCTAACAGTCTATTGTAGTCCATATTACTTACGATAAATTAGATACTGTTAGTTTATATTTTATTTTTTTACTTCGATCGGATATGATGATTGTGTTTACGCTTTGATACTGATTTTTACAATTTTGTTATAATTATCTAGCTTAGTTGCAATTTCAAATCGAAATTGTTATTTAACTTAGGAATGTTGTAAATATTTTTAAAGTCAAAAAATGTTATTATGAAAAGCAATCTAAGTACATAGTTGTTGGGTCATAATTGGAACTCTACAAACTGCGAAGACTGAAAGAACGGGATAATGAAATCATATCGTTTTGTAATTTAATTGTGTAACAGTATAGTTAAGAGCTTCGTGCATGCAGCACCGCCGAAGAATTTATTTATTATGTAGTTTTCGTCGTTCTTAGTTTGACCGTAGGTAAAGCTTATATTAGAATTGATTACTGACTAATTTCAGAATAAGTTACTGTTTCAACACTGAATTTAAAAATGTAATTATTATAATGGTAATAAAGATATGATTTTCCCATAGTATGCTATGCTCTCTTGAATGATTCTTAACCTTCATGGTTCAAAATAACTAATCCCATCTATGCGGATACATAAGATAATTTTCCTCAATAGAGACAAATCTTTCCTATTTCTACAGAATCCATATGACCACATAAATATATAATATTAATTGCATTAAAGTTAAATAAGTAGCATCATATCAGGCATTTAGCATATTACTAGGTAAGTGTTGACATTAATTTTGTAAGGGTTCCACAAGTCGGAATTTATTATTGTCAATCGTTAGAAATTTCCTGTAAAATAAATAACAATGTTACCATAAGCCTTACTGTTTTATTTATACCCAATATCTTTAGTTAATTCCAGTTCAACTAGTAATTGAAAGACAAACATGGTGCAAAAAAAAAAATTGTATATAAATAAGTCTAACACAACAAAATCACTTCAAAATGTGGTATAGATTGTAGCACTAGAGGGTCGCCAGATGTACTAAATTGAATTGTTCAAATAAAATTGTTAAGAAACAATTAATAATTTATTTTATCTACACTGAAATATGGTAATAATTCACTTGATTACTAAATATATTCTAGACTCAACATAATGTTCAAGGCAGTGCTATTAATCTTTGTAGTCATCACCAACACGGTCATACATTTCTTCCCCGACCTTCTTGTTGATGCGAAGGTATTTGTTGACCATGGGTTTGTAATAGTAGGCCTGGTAGTCCTGGCGCTCACCCATCTTCTTAATGATCTGCTTCTCCAACGCACGGAGTTTCTGCTTCTGTTTTTCTTCATCAAGGAAATGCATGAATTTCTCATAGTCCTGAAACAGACCAATACCTCAATAAATAAAGTTTACTTAAATCCAGGCTATTATTCAGGGTCGGTTTTATGACGACACAGACAATACCCTTAAAAACACATTGTAGAGTTCTATATTGAAATTTTATGTTTTTGCCCCCATATTTTTCAGCAGAAATCTATAATTTACTAATATTATAAAGGAAGAGAGCCAATTTTGTGAGTTTGTGTATACATATGGGGAGGGTAATCTCCAGAACCACAGCTCTTATTTGAAAAATTTGTTCACCATTTGTAAGGTAAATTATTCCAGATGGACATAAGCTCTTTATTATGTAATTATTTACAAAAAGAAGTACATAATAAGACTAATGAACTCATGAAAGCCTAGATCTTTTTTATTATTTCATTTTTTTTTTTTTGATAGGTTACTGCTGAGAACTTATTCACAATGTGTTGTAAATAGAATACCGTCTTCACATGTAAAATAAACAACAATTCTACAATGATTATGTCAACCCCCATCACATATGACAAACATGACTTCAAATATGACTTCTGCCCCTGTGTTAGATAAAAGCCAATTGTTTTGTAAGGTTTTGGGTCATTATCATCATTCTCCTGCCCTTATCCCAATTTATTTGGGGTCGGCATAACATGGTGCTTTCTTCCATACTTCTCCTATTTTTGTAAGGGGTATGAGTGTGAATCTCAATGGTTATTTATGTACCTATGTGAGTTGGTGTGGTACCTTGTACAGCCTAAATAACAAAACTGATTTAAAAAATGAATTCAGAGACCTGACTGAAAATACTGTTACAGAAAAGAGCATGAAATAATTAATAATAGACTGAAAACATAGCATTGCTGGTTAATGTTTTATTATCCCATAACAATCCATGGCTAAACATAGACCTGTAACTTTTACACCAGACAATACAATAATTATTTTTACACTTTCAAATTGAGGAGCCTGTGGCTAAATAATAACAGCCGCAGTCAATCGATCAGGTTAAGCTACGCTTGCCACGGTTGGTCCGTAGATGGGTGACCATATTTACATACAAAGAGCTCTCGGTGCCTCGGAAAGCACGTTTAAGATGTGGATCTTTGTCAGTCATCAGAATTCCGAATGTCTGACCAGTCTTACCAAGGGGTATTGGGTATACCCAGTAACTGGGTAGTGGACATCAGATAAACAGTCGCTCCATGTAAAATACTGGTATTCAGCTGCATCCAGTTAGACTGGAAGCCGACCCCAACGTGGGAAAAGGCTAAGCAAATGATGAAGCACTTTCAAATTGTGTGGCACTTTTGTCATACAATATGTTATATTCTATCTAACAGATAATTTAATGACAATTAATAAAAATAAGAGTAGTTAGACTGCCTCATTGGGCCCGTAGTTGCAAGCGCTACTGCTGAACATGAGTCAGGCAATCAGGCAATGTTATTAAGCTATTCCTTATAGGCTCCCCTATTACACTTACATTTTACTTAAACATAACTAAATGTGAGTATACTACAAATGGGTACACGTTTACCCCTTTGGGAAAACTTCTTTGACTACAACAAACACATCAAGTTACCTGTTGTGGACTGTGATGAATGTACCGGGCGATAAACCTTGTAATCGGGTGGCGGTGATACTCCCAATGTTTCGGTTCATAGCCATCAGGGATTTGGCACAACTGGGCCGGTCCTATGAACACGTTGGTGCAAAAGATGATGACACCAACCGGTATCAGGCCCAGCATGGTATAGAAATGGAACATATCCTTGAACTTGTGCCATTGCCATCTGCCAACCAAGAGTTTAGGTTAGGATATTACAAAAAATAAAACAAACTATAATCAAAATAAAAATACGGCGATTTAGGCATTCTTGAACATGTACTTTTATACAGTCACAAAATAATACAAAATACAATGAAAAATAACAAACAATGAGCCAAAAAATTGGTTAGGTAATCACTGAAAACGATCTTCACCTGGAGGGCTGTAGCACGAAAGTTTTATGCCCATGGGCATCCATTAAGGTTTTGCTTGTTGTAAAGGTTACATTTTGAACACTGTTTAGTGTTTTGGTGTGGCTTTTTAACAAGTTTATGCCGAAAGATCGGCCCAGACCACTCCAAGACACCATTTTTTCAAGACTATTTTGACAGCTTTTGCAATTCCATCAAAAGACAAAATATCAAATGTGTCAAAAACTGCGCGGCGAACAAAAAAAAAGATTTTTGAACGAATCTTTACCAACATAAATATTATAATTAGATCTTAGTTATTGTTAGCAAATAAGTAAATTCCATTTAAAAATCGATAGAAAATCAAAGAAATCAGTGATCAAAATCGTAATCACTCACAAAATAGTATTGAATTATGTAAAAAGCTGATTTCGTAAATAATACCGTACTTTTTTTGTATGTTTGCTGCCATCACTATCTTGAAAATGGCAATTAAATAAATCAAGAAACCCGCGAAAATTAAAAAAAAATACTACTAGTAAAACAAAGATCTGCAATAAAATCTGCCTTGTTTTCAAATGATGCGTATTTTAATGTAATTATTTACTTCACCATGTGTCATCCATCATGCTAATATACCCCGAAGGGATAGGCAGAGATTCAAAGTCAAGGTCAAAGTCAAAGTCAAATTATTTATTTCAAAGCACCTAGAAGGCACTTTTGAACGTCAAAATTAACAAAAAAAAAATGGATTCTATTTGCCCCTTCCAAAAGGTAGTTTCGTATGGAGAATAATGGGCAAGAAACTACACCGTTACTCTTAAAATGTTTTATAAAATTTTGTATAGGTACATTTTAAAATTATATGTGAAGACGATGCACCTAGAATAAAATTACTATACCAAAATAGGTAAAAAAAGAATGAAAAATAAAGCAATGACAGTTAAATTAATTATGTGATAGGTAAGTACATGATGCTCACATATTTACAAACATTGTAAAAGTATACGTTTTCCTAAAAATAATAAATAAAGTAATAGGTCAGTGTGTGAGTTAAAGTAATCACAGAATTTAAATTCAACCTTGATTGATTTATTATTTGTATCAAATAATAAATTGTACAATTAAAATAGCAACCAGTTTGATTTTTTCTAGACTCTAGATTGTCCTATGGAGCTGGACCAGCATGATTCCAAGCATTCTTATCTTGGATATAATCCTCTAATTTGTAATATGCTTGTTTACAAAGTGTACCTACTTTTAACATGAGTTTTAAATTTTCTTTCATTTAATTGCAATATACACAAGGTATTTTGTTGTAACATTTGACACAGTACCCCATAAAAGATGTATGTACTTTAGATGTTTAGGACGTCTCAGTTCGGCAGTCGTAGTTATTATATTTTCTCAAATATTATAATCACTCTTCACTTTACTCAGTACTTACCTATTTATTTTTAGTTACCTGCCTATAAGTTTACCTATTACCTACTTCGTTTTTTGGGTCACATTTTTCCAATAGGAAAAATCGAAGTGGAAGAAATGTTTATAATGTAGTTTAGCATAATTAGGAAAATCAGATAATTAGAAGAAGATAGATTACCGAGTGTATTTTCCAGGTAAGCGAGGTTTAACACATCGACATGGTCGTCTAAATTAAGGCTGTTTTGTTGAATTGTAGCAGGATGAAAATAAACCGTGGTATACCTACTTATGTTATTTATTTGGGTAGTTTAATATCGACAATGGTACCGATTCCCTTGTTCACAAACTAAATTTTTCGATTAATCCTGTCAAATTAATCAGCGCTTGACGTAAATTTACGTAATTTTAGTAGGCAAGTTTTTAATCACGTCTAAACTTGTATGGACAGACGCTGATTAATTTGATAGGACCAAACTAAAATTTATCTTCTGTCCTTTTCTTAATGAAATAGAAAGAAAAAGATGCACTGAACTAAAATTTAGTTTAGTTTGTGAACAAGGGAATCGGCACCATTATATTACAAGTATTCCCTTGTTGGTAGCCTGGACATTAATTATTTAGCAGGGATTGAGAACGATACATTTTATTATTGGTAAGTACAGCACATAGCTACAATTATACTTACTGTTAACATTAGCATGTTGGTGACGCGAACCCATAAAATTTCCCCTTACCAAAAATCGCTCAATACGCCTAAAGTAATTTTCACTTCAATAAAATAATGATTAAGCGTAAAACACTTTACGTGGTCTTAACTTCACTTGGTGCTACTACAACATTTCTGTGACGCGAAACCATAAGTTTACCCCTACCAAAAATCGCTCAACGCGGCTAAAGAAGTTTTCACATAATAAAAAACAAAAGAAAGTGAAGTAGTTAGGAATACTTATCCAGATTCTCAAAAGAATAATTATGTATAGGTATTCCAACGTCATCATCATTCTCCTGCCCTTATCCCAATTTATTTGGGGTCGGCGCAACATGTCGCGTTCTTCCATACTTCTATATTAGTTGTCATCTCGGTAGTCACCCCCTTTCTAGCCGTATCATATTATGTATATTCCAACGTCCTAGAAAAGAATTAAGTACATAAGTAACGTGAAGTAAATATACCAACCAAACCACCTGTTGGTAAAGTTTTTTCGCAAACATTACGTCGTTCGGGAAGTATTGATTTCCCGCACTGAGCATGCTCCGTCGCTGTGCTTACGTACAACTCAGATAAGACACACTTCCACCCACTCAAATAACGTTATTTCGCAGTTATTCATGTTTTACTAAACATTTCAGTAGCCAATATTGTTCCTCGCGAAGTTTAATCAGTTTGGGAAGAATGTGAATCGAGTGTTTGTAAATAAATGTAGGGAAGTGATTCATTGTCATATGTTTCGTGTGTGCTAAAATGGAGGAGCTTCTCCAGGACATATTCAAGGAAGCATCGGGAGTAAAGTTTACAGCTCTCAGGAAATCATGTCAGGATGCACTGGGTCAGTAAACATATTTATTAGCCGAACTCCGCAATTCCTTTTTTCGAGGTCGCTAAGTTATGTAGAAAATGTTAAGTCTATACTTCACCTAATATGCAGTTTAGACACTAATCAATACTTGCAATAATGACCGCCGCTGCGCCGTGATCGGAAATGTAGTTTTTATCTTCTTAGTTTTTATAGCCTTTTCTATTTTGCTCTGAGGTTTTTATCCTTAATTTCGTTATCATATGGTGACATAAAACTACTATCATAATCATAACATTTTGGTAGTTAATTAACGAATTGCCATTACTTTTTACGTTAGTGGTGGCGAGATCGTGGCTACTGTCTTACTTATTATTGCGTCAAACAATTTGTGTTCACCGTCTACAACCTTCAGTCCTTCCTTTTATCAATCTGATCATGTGTGAATCATTTATGTGAAGGACGTTTTTTATCTCACACTTAGTTTATTTGAAGGTATAGGTACTGTATTAAGCATTTTCTATTATTTTCATTAACAGCAGGCTACTTTAGTAATGTGACTTCTACCTTCTCTCTGAAAACCTATTTAAAAAACCGGGCTTAACACACGCCCTTGAGGTACTCTTTCTCTATATTCTTTAATTTTGTATTAACTTCTACGAGTCTCACTCGACTCGTAGGTACAGATAATAACAATTCTTGAATAATTACCAACTGTAATGACAGCGAATTCTAAATATTTGTGTTTGTATAAAAGGTCACTAAAACTTTATCAAAACCTGGAGCTACACCAGTACATATGTCTTTAACAATGGGTATTTTTTCTTTGAAATATTGAAGGCATTTAAAGCTTAACGCGTTAAGTAGGCATGGAGATCTATGCTCGGTCTTTCGCTGTATCAGAAGAGACCTTCGCCCTGTCTCTCTGTATGTAATAGATGTTTAGGTAATTTAAAGGACTATTAAAAGACAGGGGTTTAATTTTGTGTAGAATTACTATGCATGCAAGAGAACAACGCACGTCGTGCGTCGTACGAGCTCCGCCGCGCTTGTCTCTTACCTCTTCAGACTGCACTGGAGACCAAGCGGCAGCGCCTGGTCACCTACGCCCTGCAGGGGTTCCATGTAAGTTATCCTTTTATTGGTAATTGTAAAGTAGGTCCCTTCGGTGCAGCGACGATATGTGTAGCTACTGGATGAGAGTGGCCGAGGATGGAGTTAAATGGTTTACAATTGTAGAGACCCATGTCCAGCTCTAACAGTGGAGTACTAAGCTGAACTGATGAACTTGTTCGCACATTGTGCTCTCGCTCATAACATACGAGTATGGAGCACGGCCAATAGGAGTCAATCCTGATGTCGATCTTATCAGATCGATGAATCATGAATTAGAACTAGGTCAAACCCCTAGCCGTGCAAAAATGCCAATGTTCCTTTAACAAGTTAAAGACTTGTCGGTTTTTTTTTTTTGAGGGTGGGAAATCATCAAATAACTTTTCCCGCTCTGGGCGGAGCGGGAGGGTGTGTCAGACTCTTACTGACTAAAACCCACCCGTATTCCTTCTTGTTGCCTGTGTTGCGGGGGCCTCGGTGACCCATTAGTACCTTCCCGCGACCCCGGCAGGCATCGGCCCTAGTGGACCCCTACTATATGTGCTGACGACATCTCTTTGAGGCGCGCGTGGAATACAACGCGCCGTCGACCCGGGCCTGGTCCTTACCGGACGGTGAGCTACCCATTGCTCACCGTCCGCAAGCCCGCGCCTACGGTGGCCGGAAATCCGCCCGGGATTCCCGACGCCCTGGGCGTCTCCTGCGGCGGCTAGGGGCGAGAGGGCGCGAAACTTGCCTTTCCCTCAACCGTCCCGCCTCCTCCTTCGCGAGCATTACTGCTTCGCAGAAGGAGGTGACGGCTGCCCATGTCCTCTCGCTCCGTACCATGGCCTGAACCAGGGCCGGACGCGAGAGGTCTCAGCCGCCGATCGCCTCCACGAGGACACGGCGGTGCTCTGCCCAAGCCGGGCAGACCTCCACCGTATGCTCCACCGTGTCCTCCGGGTACTTGTCGGTTTAGGATAGATTATTCTTGTTTTGTTTCTCTTTTACAGAAAATACTCCGAGATGACAGGTTCCACAGAGGGATCGAGCCTGAAGATGACTCACTATGGATGCCTTCACAACTACTCTGCGCTACCGCTTCTGTTATGTACCACCTACCTGATACACAGGTAAAACACTTTAGTTACTACTAAACTTAAAATATTAAAAAAAAAAACAATATCATAAGTCATTTATTCAAACTAGGCTGACAATCAGCACTTTTCGAACGTCAAAATTCCACCACTTCCTTTTCGCTTTAGCTGGGAAGAAGAAGTGACGCAACATACTCTCCAGCAGCACTCCTGATTAAATTAGCGTATTATGAAGTAGGCAATTCAGAGGAGAAAAAACAATCCTGACAATTTATCATCGTTCAACATCCCTGAAAACTTACTATTAAAAGATGGCATATGAAAAGTTAAAATACGAATAAGAATGTAGTATGATACACTTACTTAGATTATCCTCAGTTAATCGAAATTCTCGTTATCAGATTCTATAGGTACATGTTAATTGTGGAGATGGTCAATCGTGATTAAGACAGAATCCGTCGAGGACTTCTTTTGATCTGTAATATCTTCTAAACGTAACTCCTGTACCTGCTTCCTGTTTAAAAAGACTACAAGAAAAATCGTTTCACCAGGTCCAAATCTTCCGCATGTACCTATCCCTGGCGTTATCTCCGCGGCGTACTCTCAACGGTCGCCTGTGCGTGTGGGCGTGCGGTCGCTGTGGGGAGGCCGCGGCTGCTCCGCCGCATGTGGCTGCAGCTGCAAGGGCTGCGGCTGCTCAAGCACTGAGAGCGTACTGTGCTCAGCTAGGTGAGTAAGTTTTTCAAACAATTTCATAACTACATACAATAATACATTTTCCAAACAGGTCATGGTCAGGTCGCTTCGTAGTTATTTATACTTAGAAGTTATGCTATTGAATACGTGTTTGTCCTTCACGGCAGTGTTCTATCACAGTATTATACTGTGCCTCTAGGTTCAATATCTTATATAGCACTTAGCCAGGCGCGACGGAGGTACCTATACCTGTAATAATAATAATAAACATTTATTTCCGAAAACATCCATATTTAAACACACATTTTAAAAATAACTAAATCATATCAAAATAAAAAAAAAAACAAAACAACACTCACAAGTTAAGGACACATTTACAAACATTTGGACCGGGAGCAACTGTCCTTTGCTCACAGTGCAGTATGCAAACGTATCCAGTGGCGCAGCAGTGGAGAGTCCCTCCTGTCCACGAACACGCTTATAATACTGTTGCTACTGGACCTAACCCGACTCAGGAACGACTCTTATAAGAGCATGAAACCCATGAGTGTGTGTGCTTCTGCGAACATAGTCGAAGCACTGCAGAATCGTGGTAGCCCCAGCAGCACCACGCCTTGTTGTATTGAACACGTAGGGCGTTGTATGACCCAAGTGTGTAGTTAACCCACAGGCTGCAAGTGTAAAGTGTTTGGCAGTAAGACTTAAAAAGTTATATTGCTGCAACACAGTTATAACTAGTGCAGAATATAATAGAATAGAATACTCTTGATTGTGTACACCATAAAAATTATAGATATGTCGGGACAGGGGGCCGATTGGAGCTTGATTCTTAACCGTAGAACATTCTACTGGGCGTAGTTGTGTGCAGCGGGCGAGAAGAAAGTCTGAAGTTGATTATTGATTTTTAGGTTATATTTGAACATGACAAAATTTATAAAACGAAACGTTGGACAGTTTCTATGCACTTGTTCTCAGTACGAAGTGGTCAAGAGAGCTTCTCCACGCTGCTGTAGCGCCCTCGTCGACTCGCACGAACGTCAGGCTAGACTCTGTCGAAGCGCGCATACTTCACACTTGCGTTACGTTGTCAATTGACATCCCATACTCATGACTCTTCCGATAGATATAAGTGTAGAAATTTTAAATAAGGTGACACAATGGGCGGCCTTACCGCTAAAAGCGATCTTTTAAAGACAACCTTTGGATGGATTAGGGGGGAAAGGAGAGACAATACTGCAGTGTTGTATCATTTACATATATACAATAAATAAATACATACATACATACATACACACATAAAATATATTAAACTTCTATATAACATTTTCAATAATACATAATAAGAAAACAAGAGTTAAGAACAAAAACAGGTAGGTGCAAAGAACAAAGAAAATAAAAAATATGTTTAAGGAGAGAGATAGTGTTTTTTTTTAGTTGCGCAGGAATCTGAAAATTCTATCATTTGTTGTACCTACAACTTTGTATTCCGAATGTGGTTCCCAATCAATACTTCCACCTATGGGCGTCGGGAATCCCGGGCGGATTTCCAGCCACCCGTAGGCGCGGGCTTGCGGACGGTGAGCAATGGGTAGCTCACAGAATAGAAACTATTCCGTGGGTAGGGGTAGCTCGCCGTCCGATAAGGACCAGGCCCGGGTCGACGACGCGTTGTGTTCCACGCGCGCCTCAAAGAAATTTCAGCACAAGTGTAGGGGTCCACAAGGGCTGATGCCTGTCGGGGTCGCGTGGAAGTTCAAAAGTATTACCGAGGCCCCTGGCCAGTAAGAGTCTGGCTCACCCTCGCCCAGAGCGGGAGAAGTTATTTGATAATTTCCCACCCAAAAAAAAAAGAAAGACTTCCACCTATGAGACTGAAACCGTGTTTGGAATGAATCTTAACACGTTTACAATTTTTTTATGTCTAATGGCATGGCGATGAGAGTTGAGTGCAGCAGACTATCGACTATTAACATCATACATAGTTTTAGAGACGATAATATCATGCTGTTGGCATATCAATATCTTGTTCTTAGTGCCCATTGTTTCGTTTAGATGAAGAGTGCCAAGAACTGCTGTCGGAGGGTTCTCCTCTGGGCCGGAACCACATAGTGGCCGTGGGCTGCTACAGCGAAGTGATTCCAGTCATACAATATCTATGCAGCCGACTGTCAGAAACCCAACTGCAAGTATTCCACTAACTTTAATCACAACGATTAATTTTGTAAATAATTTTAATCTCGAAACTAGAAGTTTCTTTTTTTGTCTAGAAGGGTGGCCAGTTTGGATATGTTTACGTGGGTGGTAATTAATACCACCAGCCAAGCAATCCTGGTAACTCAATAACCTGAAATGACGCCGGCATAATTACAAACTTTCTTTTAACCTTAACTACACTAACGATGGAACAATATAATAAAAGATATAACATATAATAAAAGTACTAGCTGTGCCCCGCGGTTTTACCCGCATAACTCGATCCCGTGAGAATAACGGAATAAAAACTACCCATGTGCCACTTTTTATCCGAATCCGTTCATACGTTTTAGCGTGAAAGCGTACGTAACAAATTAAAAAAACCGACCAAGTGCGTCTCGGGAATTTATTCCAAAAACAAACTTAACATTGTAGTTGAAAAACTGTTCTCCCATACATCGATTTATGGCACGGTCAATACTCCAACTGCAAATTTAAGTTGGTCGACTATAACTCGTTAACTTGTTAAGCCTACCTAGCCGTGATAGTTTTTTTTTTAATTTCATTATATGTACTACTGCTATGAATTTTTTCACATGTCCATAACAACCATTTAGCTGGTAGGGGGGGGGGGGGGGGGACACTTGACTCTAACAAAAACTTGCACTTTGATACTTAATATTACGCAAGTGGATCCTTGAATCGAAAAGTGGTGTTCACAGACCCGCAATATCCCGTAACCTGACCTGTAATATTTGAACGGCCTATCCAACGATACCCCGGACTACTTACTACGGAATCCTTAAAACAAATACACTTTCGCATTTATAATATTAGTTAGAATTCTATCTAAAACATCTCTTAATGTAAACTCAAATCTTCTTTTAGTGTTGTTTCCTAATGTTACTAAAATACCGTCTCATTAATCCACAGGACGCCAAAACAGAACCCACTGGCGTTATTCTTCCTAGATTGTTTGCTGACTCTAATGTCAAGTCTGTCAGAGCGAGTGAGCGGCAACTCGCACTTCACCACGTTCCTGTGGCAGAAGTTCTGTCCATCGCTCATCTCCTTCCTTGGAACTCCGAGAGTGGATAAGAATATTAAGTCAAGGTAAGTGACTGATGATTAGAGATCGAATATTCGGATTCATATTCACCTAAAGTTGAGATGTTGACTAATATGGAATGCGCTTTTGTATCGAAAAAATCCCGCGGCTCTGGGAATACAAATTTAGGTTTCTAATTATAGAATCGAATCTATATTAACTTACTTTCAAATGTTACCTTATATGGAATGCACTTTGTATCGATCGTAAAAATTCCGCCCGCCATTCCGGAATCGACAAATTTAATGTTTGTTTTCTGACAACATATGTAATTGAACTCATACGTACCTACCCAATATTGTGATGTAAAGTAGGTAGAAGCAATAATTTTAAATAAATATGCAATCCAATAATACCGGGGTTTTCTTAATAAATATTTTTTAGAAGTCGCTTCCATACTAAACACCGGACTAGTTATGCATTCCCGTTGTTCCTGGAATCCCACGCTCTTTAAAAAAAAAAAGATTTTTAAGAAGCCGCTTCCATACTTTCATAGCAAAAATTAACTTTAGGTAAATATGCATCCGAATATCCGATCTCTGCTGATGATACTAGATTTGTTTTTAATATTTTCTTTGTAGGTACATTGTTTCATTTTAATACTGTTGATATTGGTTCAGCCACCGGAACCGGAGACTCAAGTGAAAACAATTGAGTAAGAGAAAAAAAACAGTCAATTGCGTGTCGGAGAATGAAGGGTTCCGTAAATGGGATGAATTTATCCCAAGAACAAACTTAACATTGTTGTTCAAAAACATGTTCCCCCATACGATACGTTCAAAGTGTAAATTCGTATGCACGATATTGAGTGATTTACCAAGTTATTTTAAGACTTCATATAGGTTTTCCTGTAATCTACAAGTATAGAACTAATCTCAGTAATTTTTCAAAATTTTAGGCGCAGCAGTTTCAGAGATATGGTTGGAGACTGGTCAATTTTCATCAATTTTCATTAATAACATTACAACTAAATATTTTAAAATTATAAAAAAAAAATTAAATCCTCTTAATCCACACACCAACAGTTTGTAATTTAAATTTTTTTTTCCCAAAAGTGAAATAATAAATATAGGGTCATATTCACAACTCATTTATTAACATACATTTATCAGCCTATTATGTTCTCTCGGTGAGAGGGAGTGGGCCGTAATCCACTACGCGGGCCCAGTGCGGATTAGTAATTGTCACATGTCTTCGATTTTTTGGTTCTAGGACATGCCGGTTTCCTCACGTTGTTTACCTTCACCGTTTTGAGAGCAGTGGTGATGAAATAATTTACAAAAAGTAAAGCGCCTGTCTGGGATCGAACCTACGACTACAACTCGTAAATCACGGCCGTTACTACTGGACCACCACTGCTCTCTATTGCTCGCTATTTATTAACATATATCATTGTTATATTTTGGCTATTGCGTTTAAAATCTTCTCTTGTAATGACGATTTCAGAGAGCATGACGGTCATTTGGTGGATGACTCCGGGAGAGGATCTGGCGCATTGAACTCTGCACCCAGCTTCAACAGCAAACAAGCTAAAGCTATTTACAGGTATACAACATACGAAGATTTAATACACATTAAAAACAAAAAACACCTAATTGTTTTAATCAAAATCAAAAGTCATTTATTCAAACGAGGCTGAGAATCAGCACTTTTCGAACTACAAGTTACATAAGACAGTCCCCCAAAAATGCCCGCCATTCAGCACTTCCTAGTGCTTTAGCTGGGAAGAAGAAGTGGCGCAACAAACTCCCCAGCAGCACACCTGTCTGTTTAGTTATATAAACTTGATTCTATACAAATCGTATGCAAAGTAATTAACATTACGAAACACAAAACATTAAATTAAGTTACTTGCCATGTGTTAGCTACCACGCGCAAATATACCAACAAAACAACGAAAACTGTACTCAAGCAGATAAAATCTACAACATAAAAACGTAAACAGAACTTAATACCTAAATAAAAGCCTCCAGGCATAAAGGGCGTGCCCGCTTACATAAAGCTAGCATAGCATAATAATACATGTCATGCCGATTTCAGCTACGGTCACTGTTTCCGCCGTGGATTTGGTTACGGGCTTTTGCTCTCGGGGCCTACTCCCTAAGCAGTTTCCGCAGAACTTCGTCCGTAACTTTGTCCGCAGTTACGAGCGTTTCCTACTCCGTATCACCTACGGACATAAGATTGTGGCGGCATCTACATTGCCACATGCGAACTACGCAACACACTGACGTCATGCAAAATCCTGCATCGCACAAGCAGAGTTTACCGCGCAACTAGTAACTACTACTATATACAACATCCCGACATCAACCGTCGGGCAATTGCCCACCAGAGAGGATACCCGTCTGGTCGGAGGATTCTCCCATTTCTATGGAGGATGTGTGAACTTTACACCCTGTTCCTCATGCCTCTATAAGATTGCTTCGGAGCCCGAACTGAGAATTAATGAGAACACGATTTGACGGCTGTCCCTACTCCCAATGTGTTTGTGCCCGTTCGAAAAATTTAATTTGTCACTTGTTTTGACGGATCAACTACTTTTGGACGAGCCCGTATCTTCGTTGACGGACTTACAGAGTAGTCTAACGTAACCTATCTCGACTGTAAAGGCACGTGCACAGTGCAGACACGTTAAAATCCCATTGTGGTATGTTTTTTTTTGTGTTGGAAATTATCAAAAAACTTCTCCCGCTTTGGGCGGAGCGGGAGGGTATGTCAGACTCTTATTGACTAAAACCCACCCGTATTCCTTCCGTTGCCTGTGTTGCCAGGCTTCGGTAATCCTTTCGGACTTTTCCGCGAATGGTATTGTATGTTGGAGGGTGGTTTACTTTTGAAGTGATCTCGCCTGCTGTCGAGATCTCTCTTCCACTGGTCTTCAAAGTCAAAAACATTTTGTTTTGCCAAACGCTTCCAAACAGGAGGCGCATCGCCGCATCGTTTTAATATATGGCCAAGGAAGATGGGTGTCATAGGCGCTCTAGACCTCCTCCATCCGTACTTTGGAGAGCTGCTATCACATCTCATCCGAATCGTTACCTGACGGAGAACCAAGGCTTCTCTCTAAATGACCTCATTTGAACGTAATGTTGCTATGGGTGCTTAGTTTTGACGGTAAGTGTATTTCGAACAGCAATGATTTCCCATAAAATTTAGAAACATAAGTTCTAATACTGATAGAATTATTTTGTACAGCACAAACATTTTCAACACCACACACTTTTTTTACATTTCAGCATAGCAAACCAGCTGGTACGCCTAGTAGGTTCAACCTCAAACCTACGTCCGGTCCTGGAAGCCCTGTACCACCGCATGCTCCTGTACCCGCCGGCGTCGCACCGCGTGGAGCCCCTGCGCAGCGCGCGGGAGCTGCTGCAGAACCCTAAGAGACTGTGCCAGCTGGTGCTGCTGAAGAAAGTGGACCATCATGAGAGGCATAGTGATGATATGGCGATTGTGAGATTGTAAGTGCTTTTTATGATATCAATAAGAAAAGTCTCTGTATCAATTTATACAGGAAAAAAATAACACGTTGCAAATTTTGACAAATTAAACTTAAACAAGTTTTATTAAACATAATTATATTTTTTTATTTTGACATGCCTTATTACAAAAAAAAAAAAAATGTTATCGTTATCTCGTTAATCAATCAATAAAAATATTTTATTTCACATAAACCTACATGGGCACTTATGAAACGTCAGAAGCTAGGTGCACGGTTCCAATTGGTCGTTTCCTATGGAAAAGAAGAGCCGCAAGAAACTCCACGGTTACTCTTTTAAAAATATTTGGCTTTTACAATGTTTCAAATTACAGTGTTAATAGGTATGTGAGGACAGTGTAGGCCTGTCAAGAAGTACTTAAAACAAAAAAATAAATGGTCTACGTAAAAATCTAGTCTATTAAGCCTACAACGTTCTCACATTCACAAAATATAAAACAATCTATGTAAAATATTAATAAAATAATAAAAACCTATTTAAACTAAAGATTTTTACCTTGGAACTGGTTTTATGGTGACTTGCCGGCCGGCGCGGGTCCTCGGTGTAGCAGAACGGGCGATGGTATCTAAACAGCTGTGCACTCGCTCAATTTGGGATTTGTAGGTTTTTTAGGTATTTTATTAGGATTTCAAGTCAGGAAAAAGGGGTATGGAAACAAATGATGGAAATGTGGTCTACTATTGATACTGAACCACCAAAAAAATTTTTTACTGGCGTGTTTGGTCTCCTACACGCTCCCTGCCTCCTTAAGCTGGAAGTATGTCGCAGGAGAAACACGCAGAACTTATAGCTAAACTAGCTGTGCCCCGCGATTTCACCCGTAAGTCTAGATCCCGTGGAAATCTTGGGATGAAATATACTCTACGACCTATTCTCATATCTACCAAATATACATTTAAAAAATCATAAAAATCGGTCAAGCTGTTTCAGAGAAGTGCAGCCACAAACACCGTAACACGAGATTTTTATAATTATATTAGATTGTAGCGACCAAACTTTTTACTGCAGTTAACATCATTATTGTTCGATGTTGTGCGATTACGCTTTGGGCTATAATCGGAACGAAACATATAACGTAAACGTTAGCGACATACTGTGATTGTAACGTGCTAAAACACGTTACAATCACAGTATGTCGCTAAGTTTGCCTTGAGAACAAAATAGTCACTCTGTAAAATTCCAGTGTTGAATGGATCATGAAATTCGTAACCAAACAAATACTGAGCCATTGAAGATTTGTCCATTTCCTATATTCACACAGCTAGGCACAAAGATTAATGATGGCAGTATCTTGAATTCTTGAGCTTAGCAGATGCAATTTTCCATCCTTGACATAATTTTCTAGTATTGTTTTACATGGCTGAAGAGTTGAAATACATTTATTTAGCACTGACTAAACGGCACACAATATGATATATAACAGATTAAATATAAAAAGTAAAAAATAAAAGTACGATGTAAGAAATTAGCAGGAAAGTGTGCCTCACGCCTGCGCCAAAAAGTCCCTGCAGTTCAGCAAAAATGCCAGACAACTAGTGCCTGACGCTGGTTTTCAACCGGACCTGAGTCGTTGGATTATCATTGGCAAAAACGAGATCGCAGTTTATTTTATCATTCATATAACATAATATCTTGCCTGTACTCCCCGAAATGTGAGGCAGAGGTGTGTAGTAGTTACACACACATTTCGCCAGATAAGTTTAAGTCCCGCCATCAACCGGGCACAAATCCAGACTCCGTGCTGCTACTGAGAGATTTCTGATGGGAAACCCCAATAACACTTTGTTCGACTTGGGAATCGACCCAGTAGCGGTTGCGAAAACTAGACAAAAAAAACCGGCCAAGTGCCTGTCGGACCACGCACTATGAAGGGTTGGGAATGTTGGAATGAATTTATCCTAAAACAAACTTGACATTGTAGTTGTTAAACATGTTTTCCCATACATCGATATACGTCACGGTCAATTCTCCAACTGCAAATTTAAGTTGGTCGACTATTAAACGTTAACTTGTAAAGCCTACTTAGCTGTGATAGTTTTCCTTTTAATTTCATTATATGTACTACTGCCATGAATTTTTCGCATCTCCATAAACAACCGTTTAGCTGGCAGGGGGAGGGGGGGGGGGGCACTGGACATGAATTAGCGCTTTAAAGCATAATATTACGCAAACGGATCCTTGAATCGAAAATGGTGTTCACAGACGGCCTATCCAACGATACCCAACACCATGGGATATACGAGAAAAAAATGTCATCCCACATTACGTGCAAGTACCTCCCTTGCACGTAATGTGGGGATGACATTTTTAAAACAATAATTACCCTAAAAACAATATTTTTTTTATATTTTATTTTACCTACTTTGTCGGCGTAATTAATATGTATACCTATGCCAAATTACAGCTTTCTAGTACTAATATTCTCTGAGCTAAGCCGAGGACATACAGACAGACAGACGGACATGGCAAAACTATAAGGGTTCTTTGTTGACTATGGAACCCTAAAAATCGATCATTTATTATAAGAATTTATTGTACCTAAGCTATTAATTTAATATTTACAGAATAATGGACGGCATAGAAGAATGTGGTAGAAGCGGTAACCCTGAGGTAGTTGCTGCAGCAGTGGAATGTGTGGTCTCTTTACTGGATGCGCTAGAGAAACTATGTTCCGGCTCCACGGAGTATATATCGCCTGAGATAGCCACGCTTATGCTGGGTCACTGGCCGAAGCTGCATGACGCTGATTATACGGGACCTCTGACTTATCAGACGTTGGCCAGATTACCTAGCCCTTACAGGTAAGACCGGAACTGTGCCTAGTAATATTTAATCGGTAGAAGGACACTGAATGAGACGCAATAGAAGTTTTATTGATATATTACAATAATAATAAACCATTTATTTCGGGCGACACAGGCCCATAGATAAATTACGTTAACCTAAACATACATATTTTAATACACAAAAAAACGTGTGTTGATAAATAAGGCTTAAGACTATGTTAGTAGTACTTACTTCACTTTGCAGTAGCTTGACTTTGTGCTGTACAGTGGAACTTGTCCGCGGAAGCGACGGAACACCACGTCCTGCGGCCAAAAGTATTATTTCATGACGAGATAACAATGAGAAATTTCAATTCACGCCACCAGTTGGCGCCACTTTGACAAGAGGTCTTCCATTTCCAACAATGAATATAAAATATATGATGACGTTCATCATTCGTTTCATTCATTCGTTCATCATTCAGTCACGACTAAAAAGAAATATAAGCGCTTTGACAGTTTTGACAGGTGCCCGGACCTGACGTCTCGGTGCTGCCACCTCGCCTCGTAAGGCCCAACCTAAATTTAGGTCGATATACATTAAGACCCAATGGACTAAAAATAGGTGCAAGTAGTTGCGACCCAGAACTTTGATTTAGTAAAAAAGTGTTTAAATGTAATGCTTTTGGCTTATTTCTTTTAAGGGTATTTCTTATACCTATAGTTAACTATTTCATGCAAAATATATTTTGAAATTATTTGTTCTTTTTTTAGGTCACTGGGCCATAGTTTTAGGTATAATATTAGTTTGAATAAATCAAATCTATGCAGTTATTTATCATGGAATGGAATTACAAATTATACCAGAAATAAAAAAAAACTCTGTGAAAAAAAATATTACTTCTCCTTTTATTTTAAATCTTATTTATTAATCATTTTACGTAACAAAATTCTCTAATTCAGTCTCATTTTTAGGAAACAATGTATCATTAGCATTACACTCGTTAACAAAATAATGTACTTACTTACTTACTAATCATACATACATACTTAAACACATATACACAAATAAACTCACTCCTTCTTCCCATGGGGCTACAGGCAAAAACTATAGAACGCCACCTGCTACGCGCCTTACATACTCCTTTTTTTTCTTACAAACCATCAATGGTAATATTTCAAATTATAATATTTTTAGATATACTATTATAAAATAAAGATGTTACACGTAAAAATGCTAAACTGGTCTAAAATCTTTAGGTATATCAATCACAATCGAACCAATAATCTTCTTGTAAGTCCTCCCTCGCGTAACAGAAGAATTAGAAATGGCAGGACTTGAAATTGAACCGGATGTCACCACTGTGTGGATCGCCCGGAGGACACGGTGGAGCATACGGTGGAGGTCTGCCCGGCTTGGGCAGAGCACCGCCGTGTCCTCGTGGAGGCGATCGGCGGCAGAGATCTCTTGCGTCCGGCCCTGGTTCAGGCCATGGTACGGAGCGAGAGGGCATGGGCAGCCGTCACCTCCTTCTGCGAGGCAGTAATGCTCGCGAAGGAGGAGGCGGAGGTTGAGGGAGAGGTAAATTTCGCGCCCTCTCGCCCCTAGCCGCCGCAAGAGACGCCCTGGGCGTCGCGAATCCCGGGCGGGTTTCCGGCCACGGTGAGCAATGGGTAGCTGACCGTCCGGTAAGGACCAGGCCCGGGTCGATGGCACGTTGTATTCCACGCGCGCCTCAAAGAGATGTCGTCAGCACAAATGTAGGGGTCCACTAGGGCCAATGCCTGCCGGGGTCGCGGGAAGGTACTAAAGGGTCACCGAGGCCCCAGGCAACACAGGCAACAGGAAGGAATACGGGTGGGTTTTAGTCAATAAGAGTCTGACACACCCTCCCGCTCCGCCCAGAGCGGGAGAAGTTATTTGATGATTTCCAACCCAAAAAAAAGGACTTGAAATTGAAAGCTCGCCTTCAGAATCCAAAAACGATTCTGCTGAATTATCCGACTGACGATTTCGGCCCTAAGGTGGTCGATAATCCATATCATCGATATCATCGTTGTCTTCATCATTTTCAAAATCGGATATGTCCCGATTAAACTGATTTTCGATAGCTTCGTAGTTCATGGCTTAAACAAAGGAAAATTAAAGTACACCCAACACCCAATGTCCTAAAATTATGACATAGAAGTTAGGCTAACTTTTATTATAAAAACCCACCGACCTTATTTTGGGACATTGTTTTTATAGTTCGTATATTACTGAATTAAAATCTTTTTTGTATTGAAAAAAAAATCGTAGGAACAAAATATGACATTTCCGCAACTGTTTGCAATACATTTCAGACATCACCATGTAATGATTATCCTCCACGAGGCTTCCATTCACACGGGATGAAACGTCAAAAAGACAGATAATTGGTTCTAAAATGTCAAGTTGGCATTGTCAAATTAGAAATGCGTTCAAGGTCTATAATTTGTTGATGGCAGATTTAAATTGGAGGGATTATTTAAACCAAAAAATACGTTTAAATATCATGTCATAATTTTAGGTCGCTGGGCCGTAATTTAATGATTTAAAAAAATGTTGGGCCGGAGTGTCAACATTTTTTTGTCATTAAATTAGGTCGTTGGGCCTTACGAGGCTAGTGAACGTCATTTTAGAAAACCCTCATTCCATACACGCACCACGAACGCCTTGAAGTGGACGTAGCGGCGCGACTCCAGTAACTGCACCCCCGGCGTGTACCTCGCCTTTTCGCGCACATCCTCCACACTGTCCTCCGCCTTAGTGGTGTAGTGCAGGCGGGAGATATACACCGGCTTAGAGGCACGCAAGCTCACTTCGGGCCCCGTAGGAGCTTTGCCGCAGCGGTTCTTGTTAGTTCGGCCGCGTGCGGTGTCGCAGACGTCCATGAGCGTTTACTGTCCGTCAATGCATAAATAAACAACTTTGACTATGGGATTGATGGATTTTCCATACAAAAACGCAACCGATGCTGGATGCATCATACTTTTAGCCTTTGGAAGCATACAATGATTTACGCTGACAAATAGAACGATACCGTAAATGAACTCATACCTATTTAAATTAATTACATTTTTTTTCATGACCATTGCATTTGTTTCAGGGATGTGGTGGCTGTATTACAAAGTACTGAGACAAAGGAAAATGATTCATCAGGTAAGAGTACCTACTTAAGTTATACATACAATTCTACTTATAAAATCAATCGGACTCAACAAAGAACGAGTTTGATTTTTTTTTTAAGTCGGTAAAATAACCTAGATATATAACGAGTGAAAAACACCCTTAACCCTTTATATCAGACTCTATCTGAGAACCTTCTGGTTACGAAGATATTAAAGGTCAAAGTTCCAATTTTTTTCTACGTTTTTTTACGAAAACAAATTTTAAATTAGAACAGTGGTGGCCCAGTGGTAACGGCCGCGACTTACAAGTTGTAGGTCGTAAGTTCGAACCCGAACAGGCGGTTTACTTTGTGTAAATTATTTCATCACCACTGCTCTCAAAACGGTGAAGGAAAACATCGTGAGGAAACCGGCATGTCCTAGAACCAAAAAATTCGAAGACATGTGACATCTACCAACCCGCACTAGGCACGCGTGGTGGATTACGGCCCACTCCCTCTCACAGAGAGGAGGCCTGTGACCCAGCAGTGGGAACATTATAGGCTGATTATGTATGTATGTAAATTTTAAATGTTATAATAAATTAACTTTCAATACTGCCACGCTCCCTGTAGTATTGTATGCACCCATTAGCACAATGATTTGCGTGCGCTACATTGCGGTCTACCGTAAACAACGAATTTTCATAAAAGTCGTTTCCCAGCAATTATTTTTGCACAAAATTACTTAGTTTGTTGGACAGAATGGTGGCGGCTTCGTGAAGAGTCTTTTACACCCTAAACTGACTTTGCAGATACATCAGGTCCAGAAAATGCAAGTTCTGGCAGCGATGGGGAAGCAGACTCTGATGCTGACAACGTATTTCTACCATCACGAGCTAATAACCCTACATCCAACGATACTGACAAGAATACAGTTCATGACAAACCTAGGGCTGTGCCGAAGACTTTAAACCTGGGAAGGTAAGATTAGTTTGTAGAGCTAAACTTATGGATGAAAAATGGGAAGATTCGGAAAACTCTGATTTTAGCAAAAGTACTGTACTGCCCTACTAAGCGCAAAAGCGGTATCTCAAAAAAAACCGAAAAGTTGATTTTTATGCCATCGGATAGCTTTAAAAAATACGCATCTAATGAACTAAGCCTTTTAGCGGTATCTTGTTTAGAACATACAAAAAAAACCTTAAGAAAGATTTCCCTATCTCAGTTTTACCATAAATCACTAAGGGTATTAGAGGTAATAATAATAATCAATATTACGTAGGCAAACGGCCGTATATTTGAATACCGCCAAATCTCTTAAAAAAGAACAGCAACTTTTCTAGGCCGATAAGCGGCAAATATGAATAACGCGTGAAGTACTGACTTACGGAATAAAAAAAGAAAAAAAAAAGAAAAAAAGCTATGTATCCAGAATATATCAGAGGATCAGCGAAAAATTATAAATAAAAGCTTCTGGGATTTAAGTGACAAAGAGAGGAAGGCTTATATGCTGCATCACACTTCAGCAAATTCTGTGAAACATAGGACAGTAATAAGACCTGAATCAGAGGACTACAGAAAAAAAATAAGCTACATTTATTCACTTAAAGACGACATCGGTACAACGTACGCAGTATGTAAAACTTTCTTTTTGACAACTTTGGGCTACAAACCACCTAATGAAAAACCTTTACAGACTGCTTTGGCCAATTCCAAGGACACGGTTGCACCGCCAGTAGACAAGAGACTGGGAGCTACTCCTCACAATAAAATTGACTCAAATCCTATTAAGGAACACATAATGAGCTTCGAACCTAGCATTTCTCATTACAGGCGTGAACACGCCCCCAATCGTTTATACTTACCCAGTGATTTGATAATCAATGTGATGCACAAAGACTATTTAGAAAAAAATCCCTCTCACAACGTATCTTATGACAAATACCGAGAAGTGATCGCGGAATTAAATATTTCTTTTGTAAAACTTGGTCACGAAGAGTGTGAGGACTGTGAAGAATTCCGCCTGCACGATAACACACATACTAAAGAAAATCTTCAAGAAGACTGTTTAGGTTGCACAAAGTGGGCAAGTCATAATGAACGGGCAAACATGTCAAGAGAGCAATATAAATTGGACAGTGAGCTTAATGAAACTGATACTGTTGTATATTCTGCCGACTTACAAAAAGTTATCATGCTGCCCAGGATAGATATGTTCAAAACTACTATTTTTACCCATAGGATAGTGGTTTACAACGAAAGTTTCGTGCCGACTGGTCAAGGCCGAAAAGGTTTGAGTGTTTTTCCTGTACTATGGTATGAAGGGTTGCTTGGACGCTCCAAAGCCGAAATGGCTATCGAAAATGGCTGCCGAAACGGCATGGTAGTAGCCATTTTCATCGAGATAAAAAGAAGATCATACTGTGGGTTGACAATTGTTCATCCCAGAACAAAACATTGGACTTTTTTTTCTTTCTTAATTTACGTTGTGAATTCAAATGACATCAACGCCGACAAGATTGTGATAAAATATTTCGAACCAGGCCACACCTTTATGTCGGCCGACAGTTTCCACCATAGGGTGGAGTTGTCGATGAAACGCATGAAAAACAAAATTTATGATTTTTCTGATTTTTCTCAGGCAGTTAGTACTGCTGGAAAAAACGTAAAACCTAAAGAGATGACTCTACAAGATTTTTATGACTGGGAAGATTACACGACACAGTATAAACTGTCTCGAATTACACCGCGTCCATACATTAATGAAATGGTCGAAGTAGAAGTCAATAGAGGCAGTTTTGATTTGACATACATAACTGGACTCAATAAAGACCCTATCACTGCGAGCATAATCGGAAATAAAATTATGAAAACTAAAGTTTTGCCACAACCGAAGAAGAAAATTGCAGCGGAAGGCATTTCTAAAAGCAAAAAAGAAAATATTTTGAAATCTTTTCAAAATATTATACCTCAAAATAGAATGTCCTTTTGGTGAGAACTGCTTACTTTTGACTAGATTTTATTCATAGAATCCGTTTTTTCTTCAAATATTTTTTGATGCCATTATAAATTTGATTAATAAAAGACTTTAAAAATTTATTTTGATTGTTTTTTTCCTTTAAAAAAATACATATTTTATTCGATAGAAAATTCATATTTTTTTGTATACATACATGTAGGAGAAGAGGTAACGAAAAAGCGGTAACTCAAATTTTAATTTTATAATTACTAAGCGGTGTAGCAGTATCTCATGAAAAAGGTATATCCACATACATTTTTGATATTTTAACTATTGTGGTAACAAATAGATCCAATATAATATATAAATTCTATTTAATAAGCAAAAAAGTCAATATATAAAGTAAAAAAAAACGATATTTACATATCTCCAATTATCTCGAAACTCGCTTTCATTGAGATACCGCTTTTGCGCTTAGTAGGGCAGTGTAGCGAGCCTACAAGAAACTCAGGGATTTATGTAGATGGATAAAATCCCTATAAATGCCAATTTAGTCATCCTTGATATTACAATTTAGAATACAAAATGACAATATCTTCAGTCTTGTGGTTTAAAGGTTTAACAACTCCAACAATCTCAATATTAGTGTATAAGTTTAGATAAAAAACATATTCTTTGTTTGTAGATGCAACATAACAGAATGCAACGTGGATTTGGAAAGGCACAACGCGCGACAGTTTATCAAAACTCTGCAAAACTCTCTTCTCCCAAAGCTGCTTAATCTCCGAACTTGTATCGAGGTAACAATGAGGGTTTTCTGAAATGACGTTCACTACGTGGCAGCACTGAAACGTCAGGACCGGGCACCTGTCAAAAGCGTCAAAGTGCCTACATTTTCTTAATTCGTGACCGAAGGATGAACGTCATCATTTATTTTATAATAACAGTCGAAATGAGAAGACCTCTTGTCAAAGTGGCACCAACTTCTAATATATATTTTAGCGGAACGGACATATGATCAATTCGAAGAAAGTCTCTTAAGCTTTTGAAATATTCCCTACTTTACCTACCGAATTTGATGTCGAAAATATTAAATCCTTTACATTACATGGATTACACCCTCTTTGGGCTAATTATATTATTCATATTTAATTTTAATAATCAGGTGGACGAAGCAATGCAAGAATTTGCATCAAAATGCTGCCAACACAACGCCGCCCAACCACCTGCTACAGCTTGTATCATGAATGCGGATGGAGTATATCTGGCTACTTACGCGGCCCTACTACTGACTCTAAAGCAACGGAGAACTAACTACTATAATCAACCCAGTGTGAGTATCTGTGAACGTAGACTGATTGATTGTTATAATTATTTAGATTTTTTGTTACCAATTTACTTTTGATCATGCCGAGGAAAACATCGTGAGGAAACCAGGCATGTCCTAGAACCAAAAATTTCAACAAACAACACGTCATTGTCTGCCATTGTATTATTCTAGTATGCGTGCATTTTGCATCGTAGGGAAACCGGCATGTCCTAGAACCAAAAATTCGAAGACATATGACATCTACCAACCCACACTGGGCCCGCGTAGTAGATTACAGCCCACTCCGAAGAGAGGAGGCCTTTGTCCCAGCAGTGGGAACATTATAGGCTGATTATGATGATGCCGAACTACTGTATGAAATACAAACCTTCATCCCCTATTTTACCCATTCAGGGGAAGAATTCAAAAATCCTTCCTTAGTGCTCACTTTCGTTATAGAAGGAACTCTTGCGCAAAGTTACATAGTAGCAGACCCAGTGCTTTAGACTGTACGTTGTCTGTCAGTAAATTCTTCCATGAAACAATTTAAGATTATTATTAAGTAGATATGAAATGAAGTCAAAGGACGAAATCAGTTCTAATTATCCTAATAACTTCATAAAATCAGTACGTACTCTGTAACTAATTGCGTGAGTTCATCCTGTCGTTATGGTTATTAACCAAAATGGAGAAAATGTTTACAAAGACATGTTTTATTTTACCACAGAAGGTCCAAGTATCTCTCACAGAAGACGAGTTTGTAGAGGAAGTGCAAGGCAGTGGTGTGCTGGTGTATCTATCGGCGACATGGCTGAGGGAATTGTACCAGCAAGTCCTTGCCACTGATCTACTGAAAGAAGTTCCTACTACTGACCATCCTCTAGTACATTTGCTGTCCGGTAAGAACGTTCTACCTGAGATAGCCAACCCTAAAGAAAACAATAATAATGAAGTAAAATTATTCTGTTATTAGGATAACTTAAGACACAGAAAATGGGTTAACTTATGTTAATGCATTTTCCGTGTCTTAGATTTGAACAAAGACTTTTATCAGGTTGAAATTATTCTCGATATGCTTCTGTGCAAACCTATTATGAAATTGGTAAAATATGTTTTGTGCACACAGTTTATAGACAAAATATAAAGAATGATCTGACGATACAGTAAATTAAGTCTTATGTTGCATTATTATCATAAACTTCAATTTTCAAAGTGGTTTTATCTGGATGTTATCTTGATATCAAAGTATATTTCGACAGATCTTGGCGGTTTGGATCAAAGTCCAGTTATGTCGGACTGGCAGAAGTTGAAAGAAGTCTCTTGTTTATATAATAACATAATTGACTCCCCGCAGCATGATGCTAGTTTGCGTTGGGCTAGAAGGTAAAACAAAAAACTAAATAACTACGTACTTATCCATTAAACTGTTTCTATCAAATTTCTACAACATCAGTGTTCTTTTAGGATATTAACCTGTATTTGGGATTCCATGGTTACCGTGTTAAGTGTGCCCCTATCCGGATACGGTAACAAAAAACAAAAGCTGCACGGCATGATATCAAAGAAAATAAATACATTCGGGAAAAGGAAGCGGATTGCCTGGGAGGGGCTAACGATTCAATGCCTTGAAGGACTCCATAAGGTATTGGGGAATTTTTCACTTTATTTCCAGAAATAAGTGCATATTCTCATAAAAGTCAACAACCATTTTTTTGTAACTAAGGACAAACTCCCTTTAAAACATAGTGTTTTTATTTCAGGCTGCAAGAGTAAGCAATACTTTGAGCTTACAAAATCGTTGCAGTAGTATACTGGCTCTCTTAGCCAACTCCGCCATCTCACAGCCACCAAACGGCAAGATATTATCGACACATGCTTTGTCTTTGGACATATTAATAACAGGTATGGTAACTTTAAAAATTTTTATGTTTTATGTTTACTAAACATGATCGTGTAGCGGAATTATGATACAATATCTTAATAGCAAGAAGATGCCATAATCCATTCCTTACACTGACATGACTACAACTTTATACCATGTTTAAGGCAAATAAAGACTTATCTTATCTTATCTTATCTTAACAGAATCACCCCCACTGCCACCTTTCATTATATCACGGAACCTACCCGTTTCTGTATAATATATAGATCTACTTCATATTGATTTCATAAAAATCACTACAATTTTTATTACATTAATTTGTCCCACGTTGGGCGCCAATTTTATATTTACGTCCAAATATAAAATTGACAAGTAAATGACGTGTTAATGTTTTGTGACATACTTAGTTACAATACTAAATGCTAATTTTACTATTTTCATTAAACAAAGGAGTTTATTAACTATACTTTTGTAGGAGGGTTGGAACTTGGATCTAAAGCTCCAGAATGCTGGGAGCACATTTTCGCTGCCTGTCAATACGTGTCAAGTTTCGAGCACTCTCTGTTCGGACATCAAGGGAACAACGCCACTCCAATAGTGACCATGCAAACTGGCAGGAATAAAACCGTTTCCATACTACAAGCTGATGCTAAGTTGGGGTTAGATGGTAAAGATGACGAAACCTGGTAAGTTTTAGACCTACCCATAAGCCTGAAGAATAATTTTATAACTGGTGTTCTATGAAAGTAAAAGTCTCCAGACTCATTAGACCTACTTTGACGATGATCATTTGTTTCTCCGTAGTGTGGACGTCTTCAACTTCTTGCAGCCAGTATTCGAGAACAATATAACCAATGACATGTCAGTGTCGAAAATTGTAGAAACATGCAGGCAAGAAGTAAGTTTCATCCTTTCAAATCGTAATACTTTAGCTGTTATATGCTAACAATCAAAGTCTAATAACAATATATCTGTGTCGGGTTGAAAGATATATTCATATAAATCATGGTTTTTCTTAATTAGGGAGGCAACGTAATATCTGGTTCTGGTGCGGCTCGAGTATGTTGTGCGCTGACCGCTGCAGCCGATACTCTCTTCACGCGTCTAGCAGCCACTACCACGCTGCCTACGCTGAAGGCAGCGCTGCAAAGGCTGGTGGCGCATCAACATCGATTAGTAAGAAATTGTTGTCTTATTTATTTTATTACTGATTATAATTACAGGTAGTACTTGCAATAAAAAATATGTTTACTCTCGATAGCTGTGAAGTTTAGCTAACTAATTAAAGAAGCCTTAAATAGTATTCCAACAATAGAAGACTTTGCCCCTTGGTCTCGGACGGATGCATCTTCAGAGGTTAGGCGTGAAAAGGTGGCAGACAGAGTTACATTCGAATTTATAATACTAGTATGGAAGTATGGATATGAATAAAGTATAGATAACAAACCGTCCATATCTTCATTTAGCTATTCTGCTCATGGGAGGCAGACGTAGCTAACAACAACGTGTGGTGGTGGAGGCGCGGGGCCGCTGGGGGCGGCGGGCGGGGCGCGGGCGGGGAGGCTGCCAGAGCGCTGTGTCGCGCAGGAGATGTAGCGCTCCGGTGTCTACGTGCTGCGAGGCCATTGGCGCATAGGATGGCGATATGGACTGTGGTCGGACCGCACTTTATGCAGGTAATAATCATCTTAATTAAACTCCTGTCAATTTATGTAGCTGTCTATGTACAACGGTACAAGGATGTTTTATCGCGTGATCAAATTCAGAACTAACGCCGCCATATTGATTGTTCGTCCAATACAAATTCACAGAAATGTTTACCAACTCTTGTCCATCTCATTCAAGAGCCTAAAGATCCATGTAGCACTCACTATCACCATTTGTATCATTTAATAGATAAATAAATAAAGTATCATGATATTGTACTGTAACATGAAAATGTTTACTTAATTTTTCTCTGCCCTTCTGCTTGTCTTTACTCTTTACCGATTTAACTCTTATACAAAACCAAATTACTCAATATCAAACATTACGCCATCATTTTCTTTTATTCCACAGGCGGCATGCCACAAGGACATCCAGATCGCAAGCCTAGCTATCCAGTGTCTACACGACTGTGCAACTGCACTCCTTAACCAACAAGTAGAGTTACCACACTTTCACTTTAACGAGGCGTTGCTGAAACCCTTCGAGAACCTTCTCTGCTTGGAACTGTGTGATGATGATATACAAGTAAATATTTAATACTAGCTATATAAAATAAGCGAAGAATATTGCCTTAAGACAGATTTTTTTTATTTTTACACATGTAAAATAACTGTACGAAGGCAGACTTAAAGCCTTCGGCATTTTCTACTAGTCTACCTTAGGGTCATGCATAGGCAAAACATAACAGGATTAATAATCTTTTTTTTTTTCTCCAGGAACAAATCATATCCTGCATCTGTGAATTCGTGGAAACAAACCGAATGGAAATAAGATCAGGTTGGCGACCACTATTCAACACATTACGAGCTGCCAACAATTCCAACCAATACTCCGCCATCTTGGAAATATTCAAAGTATTTCTCAGCACAGACAACACACTCGTCTTCGCAAACGCAGCTCTTGACTGTATACTGTGCCTTTTAAGTCATATCAAAGGACTGCACTATGATGAAGTTCAAGCTACTGAAGTCAAACCAAAGAAAGCTACAACACCTACACAACCAAAACCAAGCCTTAGTTTGAAATTCTCAAAGAATAGCAAATTTATACCACTCAGTGAAGAGAAATCTGAAAAAGTAATTGTAGATATGTGTAGAGAGGCATTATACCACTTGGAAAGCTGCGCAGACATTTTAACAATGATGTACAATATGCCAAAATGTCCTATTTTCAATACGGGTAACAGAATTAAAGGAGACATGCCGTTGTGCGTCGTGGACCCGATAATACCTAGTGCTTCTCTTGATATCACTAAGTTCATTTCTAACGATCATTATGAAGAAGATCTCATTTCATATAGAAAGTTATCCACAAGTCTTCCTCCTTCGAATACAACTAATAACTGCCTTTTGAAACTTGATAAACAAAGCAACATACTGAAAGTTTGGTACGTCCTCATTGAAGGTTTGATCTCAGCTACTGTCGTTTGTTCTAAGAAGAATCAACCAGCAGCAATGGAAACCTTATTTAAGCTGTTAAGGAACACAGTTGAAGTCCCTGGTACTCATTTTGGTCTGCATTGCATAAACCACCTTCTTCTGCCAACAGTTCAAAACTGGCTTCGGCAAATTGCAAATGTTAATACTCATTGGGATAGCGTGATGCCAAACTTCAAGCAATGCTGTGGCATGACGACCGATACTATTGTCGTAAACCTACATCATTTACAGCAAATAAACATTGAAAGATCAACGGTCGATGAGAAAGGTGATGGAGAGGAAATAGAACCCATTGAGAGTGTGGAAGCAACTTTTGCTTTGAAACAAATCATGTTGATTCTAGTTGAATGCGTCGCTCAACCACAAGAACCAATCGCTAGACTAGGAGCGTCATGTATAAGACATATTATTTTAACATCGGGACATCTTCTAACTGACAATCAATGGGAAATCGTTTGCACAAGTCTGCACAGAGCTTGTAACGTTAGCTTGACGCCTCTCAAGCAACTGACCTATGCTTTCAAAGAGAACTCGAATAGTTTCTATGGAGATTTAGCTATGGTAAAAGTAGCTGCAAGACGGGATTGTTCAGTAAATGATAATGTAAGACTGCATGCGATGGCGCAACAAGTGTTCCTAACTGAACAATTAAAAGGGGATGGACATGCTAAAATAACTCCTAAGAATTCCTCTCAGAATCTTATGTTGATTGATGATCGAAGTTACATATTCCTGATTTATCTCCAAGAGTCAGTAAACTCTCTGAATCCAGAGCTATACACCGTAAGAATCCCTCATAGAGGACTAGTAGTGGGATTGTTAGCCCATCAAATATTGGTTCAAATAATTGCCACCGTTCTCATCCAAGCATCGTCCGATGTCTTCCAAGGTATTAACAGTATCTTACTGGATAGTCTGAAAACAGGTTCCAACGTATGCAATTACAAGTTTTTCCTAAACAGTGACAACACGGACTTATTGCTAAGAAGTTTGGAACTATCATTCACAAGAGCCATGCAATTTGATTCAAGGCCAGGATTGAAGTTTCTTGTTCAAAAAGTGTCCAACTTGGATCACGCTGCTAACCTCTACAAACAAACCACTTCGTCCTGGTTGATCAAAATCATTGCTTTGACAGAGATATTCTTCAATGGCGTTCACAGATTTAAACTAAAATCGACAGATATATCTATAATATTGCACAATTATACAACCACATTAAATCTTACGCTGGAATATGATCGATTTGTGACAAAAATATTCGATCTAAAACATACATGGGAGTTGCTATGTCACAACTATGTAAAACATCTGATAAGTGTGTCAGACTTTGATGATCATGATATCAAAGAGAGAATGTCTTGTAGTTCCGTGGAAAGTGATAATTCGTCAACTCATTACGAACAGTACTATGCACAAGAACCTACAGGAAATTCTGAAGAACCGGCTGAAATCAACGAAACATTCAATATAACACCAGAAGAGGTTGTTGAAAAACCAAAACCATTTACATTCGCTGATTTCAAAGCTAATAGTCAAGGATCTATCACTGTCGAGATCCACACTGAACATATACCATCAAATAAGAAAATTAAGGAAGACACAGTTATAGAAGCTCCTGAAACTCATATAGATAACAATCAAAACGCTGATGCAAATGCTAACAAACCTATAAATGGTTATTTGCCACAAGAAACAGAGGGAAACAAAGATACTCCAATTAAGGAAAAGAAAGGCAGTGTGCCGGATATAATAGAAAATCATAACATAGACACACGTAAAGTGAATATTACTATCTGTGATGGACCCTCATATGAAAAGACCAAAGTAGCTGAACCAATTTTACCACCGCAGCCCGTTCCTCCGGAAATAGAACAACAACGAGCTTTGAGTATTAGCAAGGTGAGAAAATAATATGACACTAATAATCACGTAGCTTTGATTATGTATATGTCTAGATAGAGTGTAGCGCTGCAAAATAACTAAAACAAACAGGCCAACTATGTTATGCTAGTGTGCGTGACAGCTACGTTTTACACTCGCACCACGTCATTGTCTGCCATTGTGTTATTCTAGTATGCGTGCATTTTGCATTGTAGGGAACCGGCCTGTCCTAGAACCAAAAATTCGAAGACATATGACATCTACCAACCCGCACTGGGCCCGCGTGGTCAATTAAGGCCCACTCCCTCTCACAGAGAAGAGGCCTGTGTCCCAGCAGTGGGAACATTGTAGACTGATTATGTATGTATGTGTGTTATGTGTGCATTTTGCGGCCAACAGTAGGACGCAATTTTTTCGACAAGTTCACAGCTTTGACTGTCTATCTAGACATATTTATATCTCTGTCCCGTAGGTACTCCCGGTTTATGAAAACCCATTCGGTTTTATTACAAAACAAGCTTTTTCTTAAGTCATGGTTAAAACCATCGAGCCAGTTTTTAAATTAATAACCTAACTGTTATAGTAAACGCATTTCTTTAAACAAAACTGACAAATTATTAGTCGGTGTTTATAAATTATCACTTTTAGGGTTCCGTAGTCAACCAGGAATCCTTATAGTTTCACCATGTCCGTCTGTCTGTCTGTCCCCGTCTTAGCTCAGAGACTCTTAGTACTACAAATCTGTAATTTGGCATGGGTATATCGTTGGTTAGGCCGTTCAAAAACATTGTGGGTCTGTGAAAACCATTTTTCGGTTCAGTGATCCGTTTGCGTAGCTTTAAAGAGCTCATTTTTGTTAGATTGGATATGTGAAAAAAAATATGGCAGCAGTATATCTAACGAAATTAAAAGGAAAACTACCATAGTTAAGTAGGCTTTACAAGTTAACGAGTGATAGTCGACCAAGTTACTTTTGCAATTGGAGAATTGACCGTAACATATATCGATGTATGGGAGATTATGTTTTTCAACTACATTTGTTTTTGGGACAAATTCATCCTAATTACGAAACCCTTCATTATGCGTTGTCCGGCACGCACTACACCGGTTTTTGTATTATGTTTATTATTTTCATAAAGTTCGAAATACAAAAACTGGCTCAATGGTTTAGGCTTGAATTAAAGTTAGATCTCGTTTTGTAATAAGACGGATGTAGCTTTATCTCTTGTCCAATCTCATGTGTGAAATTATTGACAATTTTTTTTCTTTTATTCCATTACAGCACATAACATAAGTTTTGGCAGTGTGTTAGTAAATTGTGTTGATCAAGCCTTTCTGAAATCGATTGCATCATCCAGCCAATTTTAACGCCATAATTTGTCTTTTTCAGGATACTGAAGTGCAACGTAATTGCTTCCAAAATATTTTAATGGCATATCTGGAATTGGTCCTGACGTTTTCGCTAGAGAGGTTCCAACTGATCCACCCAGTACTGCAGAGTGGGTTCGTGCAACTCGCCAAAACTGTCACCGACCCACAACTACTCGATAGAATCAATATATTTTTCGATAAAAAGGACTTATCTGAACTTAATTATAAGTGATCAATTAATTGTGATATTATAAAATTCACATTATAATAATATTATATTCCTCGATTGTCGGTGTTATGTGAAAAAATACAATCATATTATAATGGTGTTTTTTTGTTTTATTTTAATAAACCTACTCTGCAAGCGTTCTCCGACAGTCATTTCTCCTTTGGACTGATCACCGACAGGCCGTTTCGTTTTTGAGAGATTCGTCGATAGAACGTTCCACCTATGGACATTACGCCGACAGAACCTTTCATATGCGTCACTTTCGAAGACAGCCCTTGGTAGCAAATATAGTAGGTTGGCAGCTACAGCGAAGGATAATGTTGGGTTAGGTTAGGTTAGGTTAGATCTGTGACCATTAACGATCCAGAGCCAGATCCCCTCTATTACTGTCGTCTGAAAGTGACGCATATGAAAGGTTCTGTCGGCGAAATGTCCATAAGTGAAACGTTCTATCGACGAATCTCTCAAAAACGAAAATGTAATAAATAAGTAAAAAATAAGTGTAAAAGTCTAGAATACAATAAATACAATAAATATTTCCATTATATTTAACTAAGTGACAGCTGGCACCTGTCAGTTTTCTCCAGTGAATTAATAATTCAACTTTAGGTAGTCCCCTCAAAATGTCCTGTCTTTTGAAAGGAGCAGTTTTGTTATTGCCATAGACGACATTGGTAGGTACTCGTAACTAAACAAATCTATTTCAATAGTTACAGGAACACGCAGATTATTGTTGATATTTTTTTCTCATTAAATATGTAGTAGTGTATTTATTATTGAACACTTAATTTTAATAATGATAATCGATTCGAAAATGAATGTTGCATTTATTAAAAAGACAAATGTAGCGGGCAGCCCGAAATCAATACTTGTTATTCATCATGTCCGCCGCGATCCGCGATGCTAATAGTGTAGTGTCCGCGTTGATGCTTTTTTAATAAAAGCGCGAGCCCCTCTTTCTACATTACGGTGGCAATCATAACTTTTGACGAGTTAATTTTGTTGCAATAGATATGTGCAACTTCTGTGTAATAATTTGTTTTGACGGGTAGGCTAAAACCCCAAGACACCGTAGCGGGTTTTGATCTCAGGGCAAAACATACGGCTGAAGTGGTTTTCCAAGTCAGGGCCAACTTCGTAAATAATAAATTGAATACGGAAAGCGAGACTGCAATGGACCGAGCTGATTCAACGATTGAAAAATTGGAAATGGAGGACTTTCTTCAGAATATGACTTTTAACTTATTTACTTTGTAAATGATATTATCTTCAGCGTACCCGGCTGGTTGCTGGAAAGGGGACCCCCTTTACCCCTGCAATTATTTGCAAGTCTACCGTGCTGTAAGTATATCTTATCTTAAAACCAAAATTAAATAGAGTTTTCTTTTAATTTAATCGAGAGGGTTTATTTACATAAGTAGGTATCGTGCGTGTGTATGTGGATTCGCCCGTGGTGAACTGGTGACGATTTTTATCATAGGTGTTGTTATTAAAGAAACTTCCGGAGGGAAATTCATCATCGATGAATTATAGAGCATTTTTTGAGCATTGCGTTCATGCGTTACGTAACTACTAAAAACCTTTTGTTGCAAATTTACACGTCACTGGCACAGTCGGTACTAGCGTAGATATTGTTTACCAGTCTGGGGAGGGGCAACAAAAATTAAATACTTAGAACTTGAGAGGGCTCAGAGATCACTATTAAAAGTTATGTTATAGTTCCCAACTGAAAGTCTTTGCCGAACTTCTGATATTCAGACAGTTCGAAAACTTTGCTATCTCTAAATTAATACATGATCCCCAATGTTCCTGTTAAATCAACTTTTGCTATGAGACAATACGCTAGGCAATCCTCTCATTTATATAACTTGATAAAAAAGGAATTAAATATTTACTTACTTTCATGTCGAGATTTCAAAAATGCTCTGACTGAATGGTTAAAGTCCAAAAGTTACGATGAGATTGAGAATATAGTCCAAACGAGAAGCTTATAAATACTAACTATTCCGGTTAAATATCTTCTGAGACTTTACTTTCATTAAGTATTAACATACATCATATGCTATATATATACTATTGTTTACTATTGTTTACTATCGTTAAACACACATACACTCCCACTTACTCGCACACACACTAACACACGCACGCATGCGCGCGCTCGCTATCATATACACCTCCACACGACAGTGCGTCTATAATTCATGATTATTTTGTTTTTGTTTTCTTTATATTTTTTATTTATATCACTCAAATTGTAACTAGTGGAAGAGCGGAACTTCCTAAGCATATTTCTTACTTAAATGGAAGTTCCCTAAACACCTAATGTAAACGTATTTTTAAGTTTTTTTTTTTTTGTTACAGTTATTTATTGTCTTGTTCTGTTTACTCTGCGATGTCGTGTACACTTTAGCCTCCCTCGGTGTTCCATGTTGACCAATTCGTGCTTTGCGTGTCACATCTAGTATTATTCTTTAGCCAACTTCTTTAGGGCTTTGTTCTACCTTTGATTCGTTCATGTCATAACAGATAAATGGGTTAGGACCCAATGGTCCTGACCCATTTATAGGAAAAACATGGAGGCGCCGCGTTATTCTATAGATACATTTGCTAATACAAATATGAGTGAAATACGATACAGAATGTGAAATATCGTTTTGTCTCATTCTTTCTAATAAAATAATCGTATTTGATAAAAGAGACAACAATATTTAAGTTGTTGCTCATTGTGGTAACATTTTGTCGTGACGTAGTGACTGTTGTAGGTAGATGGCATATCAGCCATTTTAAGCGCCAAGTTTCGTCGTAGCTTTTTTTGTATTATTGAGATTTGCGAGAAAATTACGAGGAGTTTACCTTTAAAACTGCTTGTGAATGTTGGAAAACAGCAATTCAACATGCCTGTGTGTTGTTTTGTGAAGTGTAGTGCAAGAAAGAATGAAAATCAACGTCGATTATCTTTATAGTAACCGGTTTTCATGCAATAGTACATACAATAATACACATTCCATGAAAAAAATGTTACGGGACCATGAATTTATTGCTAAAGTATTGATATTTGGGTTCATTTCCCTATACCTGACCTGTTTTAATATGTATTACTTCATTCGTTTGTTTACAATAATATGTCATAGTTGAATAGTGTTGTACCGATGCGAGGCGACGCCGTACCGTAATACTTTCCGAAACTAGTTCCTCCGCTGAAACGAAATCGGTTATCAGAAATTATTCTGCGTGTCTTAATCGGTCCGAGTGACCTTGTTAGGTCCAGCCCGTGGTTTACAGTCTGAGAGACCGTCCCACAGAGTTATAAGTGATCCTAAAACAAGACGTCAGCATTTTGTTATTTGTTTAGTTCCGTAGCTCTAACAAAAATGAATTATTGATAAAAATACTTGCATATTTTTATAGCTTTCCTAAAAATAAAGGGTTAAAGAAAAAGTGGCTAGAGGCTATTGGTGAAGAAAATATTAATCCCCGAAATAAAGAATGGTACATACCTGTGTTTACTTCACTTTGAAGAAAGCTGTTTCAATAGAACACTTGGTGTAATGAGATTACATAATAACACTGTTCCCACAGTATTTTCGGTAAGTGTGTATTAAAATGATTGATTAATAATAGCTCGGCCCTTTGGCCTGAAATAAATAAATGTGATTATCATAATATTAGTAGGTACCAATTTTTTTTCAGGTGCCCGCCAAAATACAATATCAAGAGTCATGTTTTGTGTGAAACAAGCAACACTGTAGGTCATGCCTCTATTGCGGTTACCCCATCGAATTGTGGACACGGTGCATATTTAACATTTCCTTGCATTGATCATGACCTTGTATTGATTATTACACACTTGTATTATAATGTACTAGTGAAACTGTTTCTAATGAAACGTTATACTATAATCATTACCACACCAATAAACAAAGGTATAAAAATAATTCTTATTTAATTTTTAATCCACTACTCATTAACACATAATATAAACATTATCTTCTCCCACCAGGGAGAAGATAATGAAAGCCGCGAAGCCTAGTGAAAAATAAGATAATCACTAGATTTTCTTGTTTTTCATTAGGCTCCGCAATTCCGCATACCTAACAGAAGCTACTGGGCTATGGCCTTCCAACGGAGATCCGTTGATTCTCTTCCTTCTGTTCATTTAAATACGTAAACGTGATGCAATTAAAAAGCATTTTTTATTCCTGTCCAGAAAACAACACGACATAAATATTTTCAGGGGACGTAAGTTAACCTACTCATGTTTTTTTGTTACAACGGACTAGAAGTATGTAATTATGATCCAAACGTGATATCTAGTAAGACTCGTATTGATACTAGTTATAGTAACATCCATGTTCCTTGATTGACACAACCCTAGCAACGGCAGCCATTTTATGCGCCAATATCGAGTTGTAGGTATGCAATTTTTTTTTTGTAGGTATTTCAAATCCATATATATATGTATTTCAATGATCAGGACTAAATTTTTGACGTAATTGCACAACGGAAATCACAATGAATATGCACCAATAATAATAATAATACCTAAACGAAACGCATTATAGGGGTAATCAAATTGATTACACTTGCCTAAAATATTCCGACGATTTACCCTAATAATTATATAAGACTGGAAAATATTGCGCTGCATTTATTTTCCAGTGTGATACATTTCCGTTGTGATTTCCAATTACCGCAAAAATTTGGTCCTGACCCAAATACAGAACACTAAAATACAGGGAAAGAAATAGATACTAAAACTTCACTAATTTTCCTGTTGTCTTGGTTATAGAAACAAAAGCATGTCAGCTTCTTATCTTCGTGGAAGTCGTGAAAGTAGTGACAGAAAGGACAATTCGGTTTAAAACGCGGTAATAATACATATCAAAACAGGCTATTTGGGTTAATTGGGGAGGGCGTTGCCAGGGAGCAGCATCCTCCCACCGTACCCCTCTCTAATTTACCTAGGTAGGCAGGTAGGTATTCCACGCGAAGCGCAGTGGAATCAATCAATGCTTACAGTAATGGCCGTGCCGCTATATCCCGAATGCATGTCTGCCATGCGATTATTTGAAAGTAATATAATCAATGACTTCGCTAGTAATATTTAATATTGTCGAAGGTGGAAGGAAAAACAAACATGGAGATGAAATAGGTAGGAACTGTGGGAGAGGTACAAACATATCTTTCAGATAAAATAATTTATGATTCACGGAATCGTTTTACATTTTTATACGATGTCATGCGCAATGTCAGCCCTACAGCCAACACCTGCCGTTTTTCTTCTATTCTAAATACAAATTAATGTTTGTCTCATAATTATGCCTAAAACTTATAACGGACTCGCGGAGGTTGCATGTTAAAACGAGGCAGGTTAAAAGATCTACAGTACCAAGTTAATTTTACTCTTGATATCGTAGTTTAGTTCTAGGTCATACAATATGAATGCAAAGGCTGCCTTTCCACTAGCGATGTGATAAGCTGCGTAGCCATGGATGGGTACCTATGTCCAGTGTCCAATAGAATTGTTTGATGTTATTAATAGCTTGGCTTAGTTCCGGTGGAACATACGTGAAAAGTATACCTTCATAACACATCTACCCGCTTCTCTATACCACGTTTAGCTGTGAAGAAAATATACACAAAATTTCGCAGCTTAGCTTCATCGCTTAGTTACCTCGCCCGTGGAAAGGCAGTCTTAGGCTAAGAACTCACGGAGCGGTTTCGTCCCGTGCCCGCCGCGGTGCTGGAGCTGCGGTTTTATTTCTAAACTCATGAGACCGGTGATTAGCGCGGTCAGCCGTCGCGGTTGAGATCATCGCCCGCAAACTTGGCGGGCGATGATCGCAAGACGGGCGGTTATTATACAAGATTTCTGTACCCCCCGCCCCGCCAGCTACTGCGGTCGCCCACCAAGCGATCGAGCGCGCGCGGGCGCAACCCGCCGAGGCGGTGGGTGACTGCCGCCCGCACGATTCTACAAGTTGCCCGCCGGTGCCGCGGGACCCGCAAACAACCGCGCGCGCCGCGAGTGTAAAACGCGTCGTGAAATGTGCTCTTACTTTTTGCATATAAATCTAAATCCTACAAAAGCTGCGGGCCCGCAAACGCGGCGGGCGCGGGTGAAAACCGCTCCGTGAGTTCTTAGCCTTAATGGTAAAGAAAAACAAAATTTTTAAGAAGAAAAAAATACCGTACCATGCCGTAGTAAGTAATATAGTGTGACTGAAGTATATATGTATAGTATGACTATCCTCCGCCAAAGAGCGAATTATCAACCCAAGAAAACTTATCTAAGTCTTTAGTCAATTTGACTAGGGTTTTACTTGCATTGCTATCGACACTGTAAAGGGGTTTACATTAATTGCCGAAGTGCCCTTTGCAAGATTATGAGTTTTTACCTGCGCTACCTTCTTTAAAGTATGTTCCAAGAATATCTGAAAAGACGTAGATAAACAAATGGATTAGAGAGTGTATCTGTGGTGCCACGGCTTATTTTAACTTGAATTTTTGAATTGCTTTTGTTTTTGTTGTAATCTTTTTAATAGAGTCCGTCAAGCGATTCTAGTCCCATGAAAAAGGCGGCAAATTCAAAAATCTTTCAGGTGTCAACACTGATATAGCACGCTGAAAACTTGTTGATACTTGAATTTTGATAAAAAAATTACTTGGGATAAATTAAAAAAAAAGCATTTCAATGTACGTATTTATTCATCAGAACTAAAATCAGAATCAAGAAATTCAATGCCTTCAAATGAGAAATCACTGTCAGTAGAATCATTACGCACAGAAATGATGAAGGGTTCCAACTCGGTTTCGGATATCCTGTCTCTTACTTTATACTTATTTTCGACACTAATAGTGTGATCTGTGCATTTTTTCCAATCATTGGCTGTGACACTATTAAAGCATTCTTTTATAAGGTTCTCCATTTCTTTACCTGGAATCCCTAAGTTTTTGCTGGCTATTTTTCTTTTAGCCAAACTCCATATGAGTTCAATTGCGTTCAGGTCACAATGATATGGCGGAAGTTTCAAAACCTCATGGCCATGTTGTTTCAAAAATTCTTCAGCTTCATACATTGGAGTTGTTTTATGTTCATTCACAAGGCACATAAGCTCAGCCTTTGTAAAGAATTCTTCATAATGAATTCCATTTTCAGTTAGCCATTTCTGAATGTCAGCCTTTAAATCATTCATAGATGGTGGCTTATTTATTTGTGTTACATGGTAGCTAGCGTTGTCCATAACAATGACACTGGGCTGACTTAAATTGGGTATTAATTTTTCACGTAACCATTTCATAAAATTATTTCTGTTCATATCATCATGATAATCTGCCATTTTTGATTTAGTACTGAATACCAATAATGCATTGGGAACAAAACCTTTTTCGGATCCAGCATGAACAACAATATGTCTTTTGCCTGACGATATTTTGTCAATTACACCGCTTGTTGATGGCCCTTGCCATGATTTTTTAACTTTATAATTTTGGTGGACATAGGTCTCATCAAGATAAACTATTAATTTTCCTTGTTTCCGCTTTTCATCAATAGCTCTGAGATACCTATGTCGCCATGCAGCTAGTTCATACTTTTCAATAAGAAGAGATCTCTCATTTTTATTTTTTTTGAATTCAAATCCATTTTTGAGTAATAATTGTCTCAATGTTTTATGACATCCAGTAAATCCAATTGACTCTCTTAAATCTGCAAGCAAACTTCGTAGAGTTGGAACTTGCTTTTTCACACAGTAAAATTCATTAATTTTATTGCGTATGGCTGATAAGTCAAAATTATCCAGATTGGCTACAGTTGGCTGTCGTGGACGTTTTTTCCCCGGTGTGTTCCACTCGCCTTGGTTAATAGCACCTTCTTTTTTAATTCTTCGCAGTGTTTTCACACTTAAATCTGAAAGTTCAATATGTCAGTTCAGTATCAAACGCACAAATTTTATGATAATATTTGTAGAAAATGCAAACAATGTAAACAAATAAATCTGTACTAACCTGTCATAGCAGCAATTTTTGTCAAATAGTCTGTTTCAGATTTCATTTTTTTATTCTCATCTATGGCTATGACTTTCTTAACTAAATTATCAATTGTGCTTTTTATTAATTCATCATCCAAGGTGGCTGAAAAAAGATGACAACAATCTCTTATAATACTTTTCACTTATAGGTGCCCCATTGAGATTCAATGTCATGTATACGACGTCTGAATCTAAACCAAAACCGAAATCGTGATCACATCATAGTAAAATAAACAAAATTAGACAATTGTGCTAAAAGTATCAACATTTTGTAGCCAACCTACCTGTTGTTGAAACAATTTCATCCAAAAGTCGTCGTTTTTCTGTTAACACGTCATCAGATTCAATCTTTACATGATTATATTTATTAATCATTGTAAACAGCAGGCTCCTGACACTACTTTTAATAGGTTTTGGCATTATAACATTAAAAAATTCAACAAAAACCGGAATGCTCGAGGTTAGAACAGAAATTGTGACAATCTGTTTGACAGATAATAGTATTGCCATTATAAGAAATCAGTAAAATGGTTGTGGACTCGACTCGCTTGACAGACTCTACGGACGCTTTTACGTTTTGCATCGTTCTCACATGTATAATTTCAAAATGAATGATGGAAACAATATTTTGTAACCATAATACGTTGATTTAAAAGAGTGTCCTTGGATTTTCTTGCCCGTTCTTCTCCATAGGTACCTACTACGCTTTGGAATGGGCAACTAGCTTCATCTTTCTGACTGACTGACCGAACCCTTGACAATTCAAAAGTGCATGTAATTGGTTTATTTGAAATAAATGCTTTGAGTTTGAGTTTGAGTTTGAGGTGTCCAATTTGTAATGCCACTCAGAAATTGCGCACTTTGCTTTAATTATTTGAATACTTAAAAACGAAATATTATGTTTTAATCATCTTGAAGAGGTTTTTCATTGGACAGTTGAGGTGAATTTTATAAACTCAATTTTCGTCGATAATTTTTAAACTACAATTTAAAAGGTTATTCAAACAAACAGTCAGTCAATTTAATGTCTAGAAAAAGTGGTAAGTTAAAAAGTGGAAACCTTCTTAATACAGGTAAACGTGTGTAAGAATTAAACCTGAACTTTCGAATCTAAGTATTATCATTTGCAGATTTGGTACTTTTTATGTTTCATCACCCACTTATTGTTGCCGGGCATAGCCGGGCTCAGCTCCTAGGTACCCCCTACTCCCCCCCGACACTCCCCCATCCCCCTATCCTCCCACTCCCGATTCGGGGTCAGCTCCCACCCCTCCCAAAAGATTCAATCTAACCCCAGCGTATGTAAGTACAATATTGTACAGGTAGACAGATAAATGTTCTGCAGAATCAATAAATAGTTGAAGTAATGGCCGCGTCGGATCCGCAATAGGAGAATGTCCGCCGTGCTATCGTTTTGTAATCTATATCTTTAATCTATATAAAGTGTTTTTTGTTTGTTTGTACCGAATAAGCTCCGAAACTAATAGACCGATTTTAACCATTTTTTCACCAAGAGAAAGCTAAATTATCAGGAAGTAACATCGACCGTAGTATTTTATTTTTAATAATTAGAGATTCCTGCGAAAATTACAATAATGTAACCCAAGGTATCAAAAATTTGCCTATACTATTATCAGTTTTCGCAGCGGACGCTAAAAAGTGACTATTCACATTTTAGTGTCCGCTGCGAAAACTGTTAATGATACATAAAAATAATGTGCTCCATGTTTATAGTACTCATCATTACCCACAAAAAAATCCACGGAGTATATGTCTAACTATTATAGTTAAGTCACAATCACCGTTTTTTACCATTCCACTGCTGGACATAGGCCTCTCCTACGCTGCGCCACAACACCCTGTCTTCCGCCTTCCGCATCCAGTCTATCCCAACCACCTTTTTAAGGACGACCTTAAAAGTCAATCAAAACACGGGTAAAATCGAAAGATGATGCGCGATGATCTCTGGAACTGCCCGTCGGAATTGAATTATTATTTTAATTTTATAGCCCAATTCTTGAGAAAGGTTAAAGGCTATTTAACATCACGCTACGACCCTTGTAAGCCGAGCAAAAAGAAAAAGTCGGAAAGAACTCAAACTCAAAGCATTTATTTTAAATAAACCAATTACAGGCCCTTTTGAATTGTCAAGGGGTCGGTCAGTCAGAAAGATTAACCTAGTTGTCAATTCCAAAGCGTAGTAGGTACCTATGGAGAAGAATGGAAAGAAAGGAAGAAACTCCACGGACACTCTTTTAAATCAACATACTATGGTTACAAAATATCGTTTACATCATTCATTTTGAAATTATACATGTGAGAACGATGCAAAACGTAAAAGCGTCCGTAATAAAAAGATTAACAAAAAAAAAAACAATTCAAAAATTATAATAAGCGGTGCTAAGAGCCGTGCTAAGCTAAGAGATGACGAGTCTCTACGTCGTCCGCCCGTCTACGGCGCCCGTTCACGAACATGATGCATGGATTAGCTCAACCATTTCGATGGGAGCTAAATGATCCAACACACGCGCCACGATCAGCGAGACATTAGAGTGAGCACGACATACTCCCAGCCGCCACGGCACATTCAAGTCAATAAAAGACGTAAACAATAAATGGCAGCTTTCTAGTAGGTGCATAGTACTCACATAACAATGTGCTGTGCAATTATACAATACTAAGAGATTGAATTTTTACAATGCAAATATAGTTTTTAAAATCTTCAGCAGCTCCAAAACTATTTTCAAATGCTAATCAATTGGTTTTTGCGCCCTTGTGGAGTAGGACCAGCGTTGAGCCAAGCATTTTTATCAGCGACGTAATCCCCCAACTTATAATATGATTGGCTGCATAGTGTGCGTTTTATAAAGGATTTAAATTTTGTTTCATTCAGTTGAAGTATGTGGGAAGGTATTTTATTGCAACATTTTAAACAATACCCCATGAAAGATGAGTCTACTTTAGCCAGACTGAAACCTGGTTGAACTAATTGGTCTCTATGTTTAGTGATATAATTGTCTTTCACCTCTTTTACTAAAAATATGTCGATTTTTCCTTACGTTCCCATGATGTTTTCATATATATATTGACAAGGTACCGTCATGATGTTAATTTCTTTAAACAGTTCCCTTAGAGAGTCGCACCTGCGGAGGCCATATATGGCTCAGATGGCTCTTTTCTGCAGAATAAAAATAGACTCGATGTCTGCAGCCCGTACCCATAGTAAAATACCGTACGACATAATACTACGAGTATACTATAGTAACTAAAATATACTAGCCGTGCGGTATCTACATCAGTAATTTGACGGATTATTCTCACAGCATATGCTGCTGAACTTAGCCGTCCTGCAAGGGAAGTTAAATGAGGCCCCCATTGAAGCCTTGAGTCGAGCGTAATCCCCAGAAAAACAGTTTTATCGATGAATTCTAGTTTCTCTTGATTCAATACTATCCCACAAATACTACTTTTGACATTTGGTAAAGAAAATCTTATGCACTTAGTTTTTTCCCATTTAATACTAAATTATTAGCAGTGAACCAATTTTAGACCTGCAATAGGGCGTTATTTACGTCGTCAAAATGTGATGCACGTCTATTAATTTTAAAAATTAAGGAAGTATCGTCAGCAAATAACACCATTTGTGGCTGAGTTTTTAACAAATGGGGTATATCATTTATATATACTAAAAAAAGGAAAGGACCCAATATCGATCCTTGTGGTACATTCATTTCAACTTTCAAGCCGAGTGAATTGACTCCATTTATTTGAACTTGCTGCTGTCTATCATTTAAATAAGATTTTACTAAACTGAGCGCAAGGTCTCCAAGTCCGTAATGCTCAAGTTTCAAGAGTAATGTTTCGTGTTCGACGCAATCAAATGCCTTGGAGAGGTCACAAAATATTCCTATTGCAACTTGGGCCTCTTCCCACGCCGTAAATATGTGTCTTAATAAGGTGACACTGGCAACCAATTAGACAACTAGATAACCAATTAACTTGGAATCCGCAAGCAGAAGAGGTGTGTAGAAAGTTGAGCTCTGCAGCCTATGTTCTTTTAAACCTGCAAAAATGTTGACTTAAAAACTGCTTTAGTGGCATACCATGGTTTAGTCGCATCGGTCCTGAGGTTTGGAACCATTTTTTGGGGTAACTGCAGCCTAAGAGATAACATATTTAGAGCACCAAAACGTTGTGTTAGAGCTATGTGTAATCTTAAAACTATAGATACGAGTAATTGTAAATCTCTGTTCAAGTCTTTGAAAATTGTTACTTATCCGTCGTTAAATATTTTGGAAATTGCAATTTTTGTAAAAAGAAATAAAAAATTGTTTGCTAAGTTCTCGGATTCCAAGAAAGGTCCCGTGAGAAGTCAATACAAAACCTATTAATTACCGGTGGCTATAAAACAGCACTACTTAGTAAAAGTGTTTTCTGCATGGGTCCAATAATATTTAACAAACTACCGGACAGCATAAAAAGTGACACCCTTCAACAATTTAAAAATAAACTTAAGCCTTTTTTGATACAGAAATGTTATTATTCGGTAAGTGATTTTTTGAATGACCCTATGTGTGACATCTCAACAATTTAATTTGATACAAAAATATTATTGTTTAATTATTATTATTATTATTTCTGGACTTGTTAAAATAATTTATTTGTATCATAATCAACACTATTTAATTTTCATAATTTTACTAATAAGCTACTTAATAATAATATTGCTATTGACATTATTTGTTAATTTTTGCATGCCAAAACTCAGGCAGAATGTACCCGGCTCACTTTATTTTTTATAACAACTTTATTGTACAACACCAACATTCAATGCAAATAAATGATTTGATTTGATTTTGATTTGGCGTCAGTCGTATGTACAACGTCCCTTGGTGAAGCCATACTGTTGATCGTGTAAGATTTTATTGGTGAACGCTAAGCGAAAACAAAGTAATAGCGCAGGCGGGCGATGGAATGCGACGCGGTGGGTAGGGGGCCGAAATTTCACGCGGACTAAGTCGCGGGCAGTAGCTAGTAATAATAATTATAAAGAGGTGAAATTTGTTTGTTTGTAAGTTTGTATGTATCTCTGGAACTACCGGACGGATTTGAAAAATCTTTTTGCTTTTGATGGCCCAATTCTTGAGGAAGGCTACTTAGCATCACGCTAGGACCCTAAGGAGCCGAGTAAAAAGAAATCAATTAGAAAATAGATCGCTAAGCGAAAAGGAAGTAATAGCGTGGGGAGGCGATGCGATGCGACAGGATGAGTCGGGGGAGCGAGAAATTTGACGCGGACGAAGTCGCGGGCAGAAGTTAGTGTATAATAGATTCGTGAGTAATCTATAGAAGTTTTGAAAACATATAATAGGTAATAATAAAACCCATGAGGGAATTAAACTTAGACTTCAGCCGAAGTATAATTGCCGCGACTTATGAGTTGTAGGTCGTAGGTTCGAACCCAGACAGGCGCTTTACTTTGTGTAAATTATTTCATCACCACTGCTCTCAAAACGGTGAAGGAAAACATAAACAAAAAATTCAAAGACATGTGACATCTACCAACCCGCATTGGGCCCGCGTGGTGGATTACGGCCCACTCCCTCTCACAGAGAGGAGGCCTGTGTCCCAGCAGTGGGAACATTATAGGCTGATTATGTATGTTTTCAGTGGAGTTTATTGCATGTCTTCTCCATTGAGCATACACTCCGTTGGTTTAGTTAGTTATGTGACGAGAGAGCTGTCAATTAACCGACTAAATGTAATACCTGTCACTTCAGTTGTCTATGTCACAGTCGTACTCTTCAATTTAGCAACGTTATAATTCGTTGACGTTTAGAGAACCTGTCTTTTTGGGCTCTTGCAATAAAAAGATTATAAAAATACTATAGTATTCTTATAAATCTAACTAAAAAAATATGTGCTCAAGCAGTTATATCTACCAAGAGTAGTTTAAGAATAAATGATAAAGATTAACAAACCTTAATAAAAGAGGTAATTACCGTAAAAATCCAAAAGTTACGTATTTTTAACAAGAAAGAGTCATCTATAAAAACCCTTTTTTATGAATTGTTTACCTATATTTAATTACATAAACCAATGGAGTCATTAGTACTACATTAAGGAAAGAGCAACTAGCTTCATCTTTCTGACTGACCTACCCCTTGACAAAGTGCCCGTAATTGGTTTATTTGAAATAAATTATTTAAGTTTTAGTTTGATAGATAATAAATGTGAAACTGTAATATTTAATAAAGAAAACCTATCGGACGATTGCAAAATTGGCCCTTAAGAGGTACTAAGAAAAGGTAAGGAAAGTATAGGAAGGTATAGGTACTACACCTAACACGCTGAGTTTAAACAAGTTTATGCAATTTAAAAATGCTTACGTACTTAAGCAATTTAAAATTATTAACTTTTCTATGCTTACGCAAAAATAACTCGTAGATATTTCGTAGCCGCGCTACGTCGTAGCAGTCTACGAAAAACGCGTAGAATGATAGTTAATTATTATTGTAAAGGCTCACGAATATGGATCAGTATTATTTTACTACAGTTATGTTTCGGTTCAAACCACTGGAAAAATTATGTTCATCATTGACGTAACCGTGGTCAGTTTTCTTTCCACCTCCCGCTACCCTCTCGCTTCTCTCTGCAACTTATTCGGACTACCCGTCCTATAGTTGGTACCTATGCAAATTATATTTATTCATGGGCGTAGCCGATGAAAAGGTGGAAAGGGAGGGGGGGGGGGGGGTAGTTATATCAGTCTCCCATCCCATCCAAATGAATCTAGACTGCTCCTCGCTCCCGTTGCAAGTAATATACACAGGCACATAGGTAGACAGGTAGCTATCTGCGCGGACTGTAGACTCAATCAATACTTGCAGTAATGGCCGTGTCGGGATCCGGAGTGCATGCCTGCCGTGCATTTTTCATTTAGAATATTCGGTAGTGGAAAAATCTGGAACTGATTTTAACTTTAAATAATTGTGATTTGATTTTTGATCAATGTAATATAATATGAAGATTTAAGATTTTGCTAAAGAAATATGTGAATAAAGTAAGAATTAGAAATACTAAGTATCTATTATGATCCCAGTTTTCTTTTTAAAATAATTTTTACTACCATTTACGTGTACCTTTAGATAACTCCGTGCATCACTTCGTGTACCTACGTTGTGAATTCAGGATAAAAATCGTCACAATACCTATCTTTGGTACTATGACGATTTTTGTCTTGTTTTCACACTTTCATCAGTGAAGACATAATTCAAGATTCAAGATTTTTTCGTCATATTGTGTTATTTCTATTTCTGTAACTATTTGTGTGCCATTTGTGTTAATGTCTAAATAAGTAGGATATTTTTTTACGTATTTCTATGATTTCTCCCACTGACGCAAAATCAAAAACCAGTCATTTATTCAAATCAGCACTTTTGAACGTCAAAATTACATAAGACACTCCCCAAAACGCCCACCTTTCACGCGTATTGATGGACCTCACTGTGATTCACCGTATCTACGTTACGAACGCACGGCAGGTATCGGTACTGTGTAGTCCCGAGACTCGGTGCCGATGTATGAAGATTCAAGTTTATTTTTGGATTCCCTATGTGTTCCCGTTTCCCGAATGACGAAAGACAGAATGACATAAGCCTGAACACTCGTACCCGATGAATTGTTTTACCAATGCATCAAAAGCTCGAATGCTTTTAATTCAGATTTTTCATACCGAAACATAAAAACCTTTAAAATCTACCTACTTTTATTGTAATTGTGTCATACATACACTCACGCCTTCTTCCCATGGGGGTGGAAAGAAACTACAGAACGCCACCTACTACGATCCTTTCATACTCCTTTTGCCTCGTTTACGTTCATACATCTGGTCATACATGCACGCCAGTTACGAGTTCTACCCACCTGACCTTTCCGAAGAACATCAAGATACAAGATACAAAATATATTTATTTTGTGAAACATGAGTACAGTATACAGGTCTTGTAATTAATATGAGGTAGCTACATGATTTGCCATTACACTAGACAACAATAAAAACCATACTACAGTAAAAAAAGAAAAACAAAGAAATAAATTACAACGTCAAAATTTAAATTAAAATTATAAAAATATTGACACTGTATGTCAAAATTTAATAAATTCAAAAATACATAGTCAAAATTTTAATTCAATTTTAAATTAAAATGTCATTATTTAAATTTTATTTAAGGATTACATACAAGCTAACTATCGTTTAAGAATTCATCTAGGCTGTAATAGCAGTTCTTTAGTAATAACGCCTAAAGGGACTTTTTAAATTTGTTTATACATTTAACAATATCAAATATTTTATTATAACTATTTGGAGCAATACCAAAGAAACTCTTTTTCAATAAAGCACTATTGCATTTGTATGGGCATAACAAATTCTTATATTGGGCACGAATTGGAGTTCTCTTAGCTGCTGAAATTTTTTGAAATAATTGTTGATTCGCTTTTACAAACAACGCAGTTTCTAATATTTACAAAGATGTATTTTTAATTCTTTAAAGTAAGGAACACAATTATATGTTGTTCTTAGACCACACATTGATCGTATGATCTTTTTTGTATACTGGATATAAGTTCTCTATTGAGTTATCGACTGTCCCCAAAAAACAACACCAAATCTTAAAATAGAAGCGACCAATCCATGATAGACTGTTAATAGTGTGTCGGTATTTACTTTATTGGATAATTGGAATAATAGATATGCAGATTTACTCAAACCCTCCTAGGTCAAAGTCCTCCTAGGGCGTCCCCTCCCGGTTTTTTGACTCACAACTGCCATTTAAATTACTTACTGTGTAACCATTTGTGTGCCATTGTCTATAATGCAGGTAAATGTATGAGGTACAATAAAATCATTGCGATTTGATTTTTGATCAAACGAAGATGACATGAAGATTCAAGATTTTGTAGAAACCTGTAATACATTTAGTATGAATTAGAAATACTAAGTACCTACTATGATACCAGTTTTCTTTACAAATATAATTATTTACTACCGTTTACGTGTACCTTTAGATGACTCCGTGCATCACTTCGTGTTCCTACGTTGTGAATTCAGGTTCAAAATCGTCACAATACCTATCTATGGTACTATGACGATTTTTGTCTTGTTTTCACAGTTTCATCAGTGAAGACATCATAATTCAAGATTCAAGATTTTCTCGTCGTATTGTGTTATATCTCTTACTGTAACCATTTGTGTGCCTTTATGTTAATTATGTCTAAATAATTAGGATACTTTATTGGTTTCATTTAATTTTATCTTTACCGAATTTTATGTTTTCTCCCACTATCGCGTAGTGATGGACCACATTGTATAGGCCATCACTCACTATAACTGCACCGCTATGACACAATAAATAACTTGTCATTCAAGTTTGGATTTTAAATCAGATGCATTAAAGTCGATTTTACGATGACTTTAAATATTAGTGGTCAGCCCGCGGGCAGTGCGCTGCCCCGAACCGTCCCAAGTCGCGCCGACCGCACGCTGCAAGCGAGTAGCTCGCTCCCTGGCGAAAAAACACCTGCAAGCGGTGTCTCGCCGTGCGTGCGGTGACCCCTGGTACCAACAAACCAACTAGTAAGCAGCGCGTGAACAACAAGATGTAATCTCACCAGCGGCGGCGTGGCAGCAGCGAGCGATCGTCTTGCTAACGGCGCCTTACTTACTGCTTTACCCCCGACGAAAAAGAGGGGTGTTATAAGTTTGTAGTATGTATCTGTGTATGTATGTATCTGTGTATGTATGTATCTGTGTATCTGTAAATTGTGTCTTGATCGAAAATGTTCTTAGATATGTTTCAGGAAAATCTGCTCAGCTGTTTGAAGATCACAACCTCTTTTCTAGTTGATGAAGACATTTACACAACTTCCGCAGGTCTGATCGATTTGAAATCCTGTCAATGAGACATGTTGTCAAGGATATTACAAAAGTATGATAACCTTGAAAGCCTTGACCTGATCCTGCAGGCTACCCAACCGGCCAGAAGAACTCCTCAACGGTGTACGGCATCTACGAGTAACTTATGTTTGGATACGATGCGTTTTGACATGCTACTACAGGTTGAAATTGAAAACTTGCGACAAACTGAAATGGGACATTGTATACATCATTATTAACAACTTTTACTAAGGGACCAAAGCTGTAATCCCAAAAAAAAAATCTGCTTTTCCTACATTTTGATGAGGTATTGCGAACATAAATGTAGGGGACAGCAGTTTTTTTTTTGGGATTGTAGCTTTGGCCCCTTAATAAAAGTTGTTCATAATGATGAGTACGATCTCCCATTTCGATTTGTCGCATGTTTTCAATGTCACCCTGTATAAGCTAACCTTAGGGTCATAATAATCTACAGGTTACTCAAAATTATTTTTACTGAATATTGAACTAGTACTTAATACACAAAGTTTAAAAAACAGGAAATAAAAGTTAAATTAAACTTTTTAAACCCGTGACACAACCAAAAACCTTTAAAAAGTAAAAAAATAATATGTATTGGCCCTTTTAATATAAGTTGTAGGTAATATTTTGATCCAAGCGTCCGTCGTCGCGTCGGAAGACGGCTGGTGAAAACGCCAAGCAAACGAGGCTGAAACCTAGCTATAATGAATATGCTATTGTAGAAAGGGTAGCTGCTGTTAACTTCCTATTTTCATTAGGTAGCCGTCCCCCGCTGCGACGACGCTTGGATAAATATTACCGAAAACTTATTTTATACTACTCCAATACATATTATTTTTCACTCTTTAGAAGTTTTTGGTTGTGTTTTTATTTTTATTACATTGATAATTATACTGTTTCCTTTCAAAGTAAACTTGATTTTATATCTTCCAGAATGATCTGTTGCCTGTGGGGCCTAGTGCGAATTTGCGCTTGGTCGTGTAGTCTACGGAAGCCAGGCGAACGCTGACGGAAGCGGGCGCTTGCTCGAGCATGCTCGCGGATTATGCAGCGCGTTCGACAATCTGACCCAATGGTCGGACTGTCGAAGGCTGTGAAACTGTCGGAGGATATAAATAAAAGGTATACGATACATCATATAAATCGTAATTATAAAAGACATGTCAATTTATTTTATTGCATAAATCGCTTCGGGGCTGCGGGTCCAGAATTCGATACCCGCGTTGAAAAATTTGTTTAAAACCCTAACGGGTCTGATACGTAAGATATGTAACAACAGTTTAAACGCACCGTAATAAAATCCTTAGCGTTGCTGCAATCTCTTATAAAAAGTCGTAAGTCACCCCTTTACATTAAAACCACAAACATTTTATAAAAACTGCCTCGTTGGTCTAGTGGTCGTAAACGCTACTGTTCAGTATGAGGTACTGGGTTCGATTCCTAGGTCAGGCAAAGCGTTATTGTGTTTTCCATCTGGAATTTCTCAGTAACAGTCCGAAGTCTGGATTTGTGCCCGGTTAATGGCAATAAATAAATACATAAAATAATTTTAATCCGGACTAAAAACCGAACAGAAGTGAACATTTAAAACTTTGGAATAACATATGTGTCGGAAATACGTTAGTCCCTTGTTTGACTAATCGGGACGCCAGCGCCACCAAGCGGCTCTCGACAGAGTCTACAGCATTACGCTTGACCGGGGTTAAGTGCAGTTTGTCGGAGGCAGTCAAGAAGCGAACACGTTTAGAAACTGTCCCGCGTTCCGTATCGTGTACCTACAGTGTGATTATTTGATCGTAAATTATAATTTGATTTAAACTGCAAACGGTTTTTCTATTGTGCGCCCACAGTAGTTAAAATTTGGCTGATGATAACGAGAGAAACGTACCTTCTCCGTCATATGCATATTATACGTAGGTATACATGTAGGTACACAGGCCGCTGCGCATCGCTAGCCTGGCGCAACACGTCACATTAGCATGTTGCGGTAAGCATGTCAGTTACACAAACCAAAAATCGCTCAACGCCCCTTTTTTTTTTTTTTTTTTTTTTGTGGGAAATCATCAAATAACTTCTCCCGCTCTGGGCGGAGCGGGAGGGTGTGTCAGACTTTTACTGACTAAAACCCACCCGTATTCCTTCCTGTTGCCTGTGTTGCGGTGGCCTCGGTGACCCATAAGTACCTTCCCGCGACCCCGGCAGGCATCGGCCCTAGTGGACCCCTACCTATGTGCTGACGACATCTCTTTGAGGCGCGCGTGGAATACAACGCGCCGTCGACCCGGGCCTGGTCCTTACCGGACGGTGAGCTACCCATTGCTCACCGTCCGCAAGCCCGCGCCTTCGGTGGCCGGAAATCCGCCCGGGATTCCCGACGCCCTGGCCGTCTCCTGCGGCGGCTAGGGGCGAGAGGGCGCGAAACGTGCCTTTCCCTCAACCGTCCCGCCTCCTCCTTCGCGAGCATTACTGCTTCGCAGGAGGTGACGGCTGCCCATGCCCTCTCGCTCCGTACCATGGCCTGAACCAGGGCCGGACGCGAGAGGTCTCTGCCGCCAATCGGCGGTGCTCTGCCCAAGCCGGGCAGACCTCCACCGTATGCTCCACCGTGTCCTCCGGGCGATCCACACAGTGGTGACACCCGGACGTTTCCTCCCGCCTTATCCGACACAGGATCCTCCCGAAGCTGCCGTGTCCGGTGAGGACCTGCGTCAGGCGGAAGGTGAGGACGCCGTGGCGCCTCTCCAGCCACTCCTCAAAGAGGGGACTTATCGCCGCAATCGTGGCGTGCCCAGCACTAGGTTGCGACAACCGTAGCTCAACGCCCCTAAAGAAGTTTTCACTTCAAAAACTATGACAAAAACGATTGGAACTTAAACTGGCGAATTGTGGGTGTACTATTCACAGCATACACCCCTGCCCCAAACCTTTGAAAGAATACAGGCGTGAAATCAATTTTTTGCTACTTTTTTGCGCAACAGTCCTTTCGCGCAAATGTCCATTCGCGCAAAAGTCGATTCGGCGCAAGTGTGTCGTCGCGCAAAAGTCCATTCGCGGAAATGTATTTTCGCAAAAGTGCGTTCGCTTAAGTGTTTTTCGCGGAAATGTCTTTCGCGCAATAACAAACTTAACCGGCGGTATATGCTGAGATACAGGACTCGTCCTAGTTCGGCTACAGATGCTCCCATATTATATACTCCCTATAAGCCTATAAGTATGTGTAATCCGTTGTATTATTTTTGGTGAAATAAATTATTATTATTATTGCCTAGCTGCTTGTTAACCATGAAAACCAGCCAATTATACGGCATTGACCCAACTTTCACTCAACTAAACCAAACAATCATATTGCATTCCAATGAGTTTCCAGAATAATCCACTTTTGACAATGCTCCACGCTCTTCTTTTTACCTAGAACAATAACTGCTGTGAACTAAAAAAATCATTATTGTCTTCATCAACAGGTACAGGAGATCGCTCCGGTTTACACCATGCAGTTAACAAAACAAAACACTACTCTACTGCCTGATCGTGAAAAATTAGGACCTGCTTATACACACGATTCTGACTTGTTAAGTAAAGAACAATACTTATCCGACTACCGATCAAAAGTGCTGATACTACCGATCAAAAGCACAATCTGGAACGTACGATATTGTAACGATCCGAAAGCAGGTTATTATCAAGTACTACTTCACGACAGGTTGTCGCGTCATCGTTGTTACGTTAACTTTAAATATCAAAAAGATCTGCCTATTTATTAATCTAGGAGCTTAACAAATTTGTATATTTTTTTTTATAGTAAAGAGTAAATTACCCATAGTACTGTTTTGCAATATTTATTTTTCTACTTCGAATACATTGTAGTGGTTTTTCTAACCCTTTAAATTGTATAACATCTCACGCTATGCTAGCGTAACGAGTTAATAATTGGCGTAAATAATATCTTAGAATAATAATTATGTTTTTATTTCAATAATCTTTAAGCTTGTAAACAGTATTCACATTTAAAATAGCTAAATATCTAAAAATTAATAACAAAGTAATAAATGTAATACATATTTGGTTTAAGGACTACGAGTACATCATAAAAATGTCTTTTGTAAAAATGTTATAAAAATGCTTGATGCAGTCTATCATGCATTATTTGTATAAGTCGAAAGACATTAATCTCATTACAGCTACGATGGCACAATGAACTCACGTGGTGTACATGACTAAATAATTTGCGCCTGATTTTAAAGCAAACCAAAGCATAATCTCTGAATTCTTTGTAAACGTTTCTAACTATGGCACTAAGTTACTATTAATAAAATTCAATATTTACAGCTACTGTACAAATTTACATAATAAAGCTATACAAAATGCCTACCTTAAAACGTAGATACTTAAACTTGCTAATAAAGCACCTATGGATAAACTTATAGTATTTGCACCTTGTGTGGGATACGTATGTATAGTCAACGCATACGATAATGAACTTAAACCTAAATCACTAGTTATCAACACACTCTCTCTGTTAATCATGTCTGCTATCTTCTCAGCTTCTAAAATACACACATTCAGCTGTAAATCTGTTGGATTGTCCAGCATAGTTTCAACTGTAACGAATATTTCCATTTCAATAGTGAGGTATCCTCTAAGAGCACACTCGGCTATCTTGACATGTCTTTCCAGTGCTTTCAAAATATTATTCAGATTTATAACTGTGGCGGAAATATTCGTTCCGTATAAAGCTCTGTCGATTTGTTTCTTCGAGTACAATATTCTTAGGGCTCCTCCACATTTTGGACAACAAGCTCCAGGGGCGGTGAAACCGAGGCAGTTTGGCTGCTTCAGTGGAGGGCAGATGATTCTGTCTATCAAGGCACACTTTGGTTCCATTAGGTCTGATATTGGGCCTACGGCTAGGCAAGGGCCTGCGTAGTCTACGCTCACGTATTCTGACCAAGCAGCGCATTCTGAGATGTAAGAGACTCCGTTCACACCGCATACTGGACCAGCCTGAAATATTAATGAAAATGAAAAGGTTTGTTTCGCATTTAAAAGACAGTGAAACATCGCTAGGCAATGACTATGGTAATCGCAGTTGGTGGTGGATGTTATAAATGGGATTCACACTCTCTTAGCTTCCCAGAGTTGCCTGTTACAGTAACAATCCAGGACTCCAGCATATAAGTGATTACGTGCAATACAAGTTCGAATCCGATCGGTATGGCTGGGCTTAAGAATGAGACGTCGTGGGTTCCATCCCACTAACACACTTCTACTGATGGTGTATTACTCAGTTAAAGGAAAAAAACCACAACTTCTAAACAACTAATCTTAACAACATATCAGAGGTCACAATTTGAGCTCCAACTAGAAACTGCCAACTGACTGGAACCTAGAGCTAATGTATTGTACTCACAGCAGCACATCCTTCGAGACAGGCGCTTAGTCCCAGTAGGCGACCTTCCGGCTGCTCGTGACCAGCTGAAACGGGTTGGTGTGAGTGCGAGCATCTATGTCACACTGGCACTTAGAGCTAATGTATTGTACTCACAGCAGAACATCCTTCGAGACAGGCGCCCCAGTAGGCGAACTTGCGGCCGCTCATGACCAGGTGACACGGGTTGGTGTGAGTGCGAGCATCTATGTCACACTGGCACTTAGAGCTAATGTATTGTACTCACAGCAGAACATCCTTCGAGACAGGCGCCCCAGTAGGCGAACTTGCGGCCGCTCATGACCAGGTGACACGGGTTGGTGTGAGTGCGAGCATCTATGTCACACTGGCACTTAGAGCTAATGTATTGTACTCACAGCAGAACATCCTTCGAGACAGGCGCCCCAGTAGGCGAACTTGCGGCCGCTCATGACCAGGTGACACGGGTTGGTGTGAGTGCGAGCATCTATGTCACACTGGCACTTAGAGCTAATGTATTGTACTCACAGCAGAACATCCTTCGAGACAGGCGCCCCAGTAGGCGAACTTGCGGCCGCTCATGACCAGGTGACACGGGTTGGTGTGAGTGCGAGCATCTATGTCACACTGGCACTTAGAGCTAATGTATTGTACTCACAGCAGAACATCCTTCGAGACAGGCGCCCCAGTAGGCGAACTTGCGGCCGCTCATGACCAGGTGACACGGGTTGGTGTGAGTGCGAGCATCTATGTCACACTGGCACTTAGAGCTAATGTATTGTACTCACAGCAGAACATCCTTCGAGACATGCGCCCCAGTAGGCGAACTTGCGGCCGCTCATGACCAGGTGACACGGGTTGGTGTGAGTGCGAGCATCTATGTCACACTGGCACTTAGAGCTAATGTATTGTACTCACAGCAGAACATCCTTCGAGACAGGCGCCCCAGTAGGCGAACTTGCGGCCGCTCATGACCAGGTGACACGGGTTGGTGTGAGTGCGAGCATCTATGTCACACTGGCACTTAGAGCTAATGTATTGTACTCACAGCAGAACATCCTTCGAGACAGGCGCCCCAGTAGGCGAACTTGCGGCCGCTCATGACCAGGTGACACGGGTTGGTGTGAGTGCGAGCATCTATGTCACACTGGCACTTAGAGCTAATGTATTGTACTCACAGCAGAACATCCTTCGAGACAGGCGCCCCAGTAGGCGAACTTGCGGCCGCTCATGACCAGGTGACACGGGTTGGTGTGAGTGCGAGCATCTATGTCACACTGGCACTTAGAGCTAATGTATTGTACTCACAGCAGAACATCCTTCGAGACAGGCGCCCCAGTAGGCGAACTTGCGGCCGCTCATGACCAGGTGACACGGGTTGGTGTGAGTGCGAGCATCTATGTCACACTGGCACTTAGAGCTAATGTATTGTACTCACAGCAGAACATCCTTCGAGACAGGCGCCCCAGTAGGCGAACTTGCGGCCGCTCATGACCAGGTGACACGGGTTGGTGTGAGTGCGAGCATCTATGTCACACTGGCACTTAGAGCTAATGTATTGTACTCACAGCAGAACATCCTTCGAGACAGGCGCCCCAGTAGGCGAACTTGCGGCCGCTCATGACCAGGTGACACGGGTTGGTGTGAGTGCGAGCGTCTGTGTCACACACTGGCATGGCCGGCTGGGTGTTACAGTTCACCGTGCTTACTGGAAAACAGATATTAATTAAATAAATAAAGTTTATTAAATAAAGTTACGATCGTATAAAGAAATGGAATATTTATGGTTAACAGGATCCACGAAAAAGAGAGTCTTACAATATCATGAATAATCATGGTCATTATCAGATGGACATAAACTTTGATAAAGAGAATAAAACGTTCTGAACTATTATTATACCTGGCAACCTTCTGATTATGGAGATATTGAAGTTCCGACTTTTTCTGATGTTTTTTACAAAAACAAGTTTTAGAACGTAATGAGGAGGTATTTAAAGTTAAGTTGCATTCATCCATGAGCATGATGTTTTGCGTAAAAATAAAAAAGTTTTCCAGCATTGGCAAGAATATACTGCCTTAGCGGCCTTGTGAAACACCTACGGGTATATAATCGTTAAAGTTGGGTTATCAGCATATTTCTCGTCAAACTTTGCTGGCGCGATTTAGAACTAAATGTCAGCACACACAATCACGTGCTACAGTGGCGACATTTCCAATTGGTTCTCTTCCAGATTGCGTCGTTGATATGCTGCCGTATAGATGTCACTACAAGACACATACCACAGAAGTACTGGAGACAGGTCTGTATATGTATAGTCGCGACAGGTACCTACACGATGTATTCAAAAGAGAGACCCTCATTTCAGGAAGCACATTATACGTCCATCGTAACAATTTGACTGTGTTGCGCCTTTATTTCGGAGTAGTAAAGCCGTTTTCAAGACCGCGAGACCGCAAAACGGCAAACATTAGGTAGGACGGTCACAAGCTAGGAGGAGCGACGATCTTCGACGAGAGTTGTCGAGAATCGATTTGAATGGCGTGTGATTGGAGAGGCCTATGTCTAGCAGTGTACTGCTATAGGCTGATGCACTCATAGACCGTACTACTATTATTTTCCATAGGCAACGTACCACAGTAGTACTGCGGGCAGGAGGTCTGCAGCCGCGACAGACACACGTTGGGCGCCGGCATGCACACGTGGCGCCGCCCGCACGTGGCGCCGGCGCAAGGAGAACTGCTGCCGAACTCTATCTCGCCGTCTGACGCGCCTGCACATCTGGATAAAGAAATATTGAGAATAAAATATAAATGTACCTAGGTATATGTCGCAGATGGATTATCGAATCCGCTGTTTTACAAAACAGCTCCGTTAGGTAAAACAGCTGAACGACCTTTAACGATTTTCCATAATTATTGAACTTAAACACGCAGAATTGCACGAACATTTTGCATTTATCAATGCAGCGTATCAATGATTAGTGGTTTATGAAAAACAGCGTGAAATTAAACATCAGATTGTAGTGTCATAACAACAATTAATTGCGTCCGAAACAGAATTCAAAATTTAGACTCATTTATTCAAACTAGGCTGAAAATCAGCACTTTTCGAACAAATTACATAAGACAGTCCCCCAAAACGCCCACCCATCACCACTTCCTAGTGCTTTAGCTGGGAAAAAGTGGCGCAATAAACTCCCCAGCAGCACAGCTGTCTCTTCAGTTAGAAAAACTTGATTCTATACAATAGTATGCAAAATAATTTACACTAAACACGCAACACAATACATTTCATTAAATTTCTTTGCCATGTTTCAGCTAGCACACACACCACTATACCAACAAAAAACATCGAAAACTATACTCAAGCATAAATAAAAAATAAAAACGTAAACAGAACTTAATACCTAAATAAAAGCCTCCAGGCATAAAGAGCGTGCCCGCTTACATATATAGCTATAGCTGAAACTCGAAGTCACAAATGATAAACTAAGACCATCGAAGTTGTGTGGATCGCCCGGAGGACACGGTGGAGCATACGGTGGAGGTCTGCCCGGCTTGGGCAGAGCACCGCCGTGTCCTCGTGGAGGCGATCGGCGGCAGAGACCTCTCGCGTCCGGCCCTGGTTCAGGCCATGGTACAGAGCGAGAGGGCATGGGCAGCCGTTACCTCCTTCTGCGAAGCAGTAATGCTCGAGAAGGAGGAGGCGGGACGGTTGAGGGAAAGGCAAGTTTCGCGCCCTCTCGCCCCTAGCCACCGCAGGAGACGCCCTGGGCGTCGGGAATCCCGGGCGGATTTCCGGCCACCGTAGGCGCGGGCTTGCGGACGGTGAGCAATGGGTAGCTCACCGTCCGGTAAGGACCAGGCCCGGGTCGACGGCGCGTTGTATTCCACGCGCGCCTCAAAGAGATGTCGTCAGAACATAGGTAGGGGTCCACTAGGGCCGATGCCTGCCGGGGTCGCGGGAAGGTACTTATGGGTCACCGAAGCCCCCGCAACATAGGCAACAGGAACGAATACGGGTGGGTTTTAGTCAGTAAGAGTCTGACACACCCTCCCGCTCCGCCCAGAGCGGGAGAAGTTATTTGATGATTTCCCACCGTCAAAAAAAAAAAAAAGACCATCGAAGTAAAATAAATAAACAGTTAATTACTAACAACAATAACAAAACCATGGTAAGCAAGACGGCCAGTCACCACAAGCTGCTGCTTGCCCGTTCACGAGCATAACGCAAAGATCAGCCATATTTGAAGGAAGGAGGCAACCCGACCCCCACACTGCCGCTAGCAGTGACATCTAAGGGAGCATGACGAACTTGCTGCCGGTTGCTCAATATTATAATGCTAGAATAATATAACCAATTGTCGAGGTCGCTAGCTACCCACATACTGCAATACAACTCATAAAAAATTGGAATTAGTAGATTATGTCAATAAGATATGATAATAAAATTAGAAATAAATTGACTTATATAGTGCAATAAAACAAACAATTATATGAACTCATACTTATAACCTGTCAGTGGGTAAGCAAATTCTGGAGAAAGAACATAAATATTGTCTTTTGTTTGAAGGTTTCGGAAAATCAAATTAAAGAATTTCGTGAAAATTTATTACCATGTTTAATCAATATAAATTTGGAAACTTTAATTACACACATTTACAGTTCCAAATCGTTGGATAGGGTGCGGTGGGCCGATTCCGTGGCCTGCATGAAGTCTCGATCTGAAGCCACTAGACTTTTATGTCTGGGGTTATAAGAAAGATCTAGTTTATGTGACCCCAGTAAATTTAATCGAAGAACTAAGGGAGAAAATAACAGATGCGACGGACCATGAGGACAGCGATTACATCAAAAATCACAAAACCGAAGTAAGAAAGCGAATAAGAATATGTATTCGAAACCGAGGTCTGCAATTGAACAAGACGTGTGAAATGTGTACGATGATGAATGTGTGGACGATTGTGTGTGATCTGTGAATAGTTAAATATTAAAGAACTTCGCGCACTACGCGGCTCTGACCATGGCTAGTAGTCGTAACGACCAGGTTAAATAGGGATGATGACTTAAATTTCTTTTTTGTCCGTTGGGAAGATTATTAAAAAATATTGGACTATATTTGGTATTTTTTCGTAATCAAAAAATTACGGCGATACATTGAGTTACAATTTGTCATGACGTCACGCGTTGCTAGATTTTATACTGAATTGTGACGTATTGAGCCCCCACAACTGTAATGCGTTTTATCTAAGTATTTTTTTATGACAAAGCAAAAAATGTGTTTATTTTTTTTTTCATATAACTGACTGACTTTAATAGTTTTTTTTTTACCCAAGCATCATCCCTATTATTATATATATTATAGAAATTGAAAGCGCATCACGCACTCGGCTGCAACGATCAAAAGTCACACGACTGGACGTCATGTACTTTAGTATGAACGTCCACATGTTGGTCAGATCTGCGCGCGCGGCTCGCCACTCACTTGGCCAGGCACGCGTTGGGGTAGGGCGCGTGGCGCGCGCGCACGGGCAGGTGGTGCGGCGGGCAGTAGCACGGCAGCGCGGCGGCGCGGGCGCAGGCGCGGCGCGCGCACACGCGCTCGCCGCCGCGGCACGCGCACGCGTTGCACTCCATGTAGTACTTTTCACCTGGATAGGCAGAGAGATTACTTAAAATGTTATGGAACAACATTGCTGATTCTGGCGAATCATACTGCCTGCTCTCGGGTTATTTCTCCGCTAGATGGCGCTGAACTAAACATAGTAGTTTTTTTACTAATCCCTTAGTAAAAGATTTTTTTACTAAGGGAATAAAGTAGTGTCTAATGTCATGGTCTTCTAAGACTAAGAAAATCAGGCCCACTAAAACACAAATAGAACGTCAATCATTAAAGTTATTATTTTAATTATACTATTATATACTTTATGCCTATTTCATTTTCTCACTATCGAAGTGAAAAACAGAGTGTACTCGAACATAAACGAGCCATTTTACCCCGAGACGTTTATTGTGGATATTTGAGTCGAGACTTCGATAGCTTCTTTTATGCACTAGTTGTTACAATCTACGTACTATTCGGTTTGGGTAGCATATAATTTGACATTACCGAACAGGTGGTGAGTTTTTTTTTGTCTGTCCTGTGACATAAAATATGTGCAGCATTCACCGCGCGCGCTCACAATGCCATCTGTTTTGTGGCACTATTAAAGTTCGTGGCACGTTGACAGCGTTTACACTTATTTACCGTCGAAGATCCCGGTGTCACCTAAAGGTATCGGTTTTCCGACGTCAGAGGGCGACACCGAGATCTGAAACGTCTATGTACAAAAATACAGATAGATGGCGTTTTGATAATGTAAAACGAATCCTCTAAAAACCTGAAACTATCGCACACCCAACAGCCGTATTCCGAAATATTTTTTTTTTAACTTATTACCATACTTCAAATTCTAATCATCATACCTTGCATAACTTCTCTGTCATGTAGCTGACAGTTCTCCATTTCCACACAGGGTAGAGGTTGACAGTCCGTGAATCCCTTGTGACCACAGCGACAGATCTTGAAGCACGCCTTGTGAAGGGAGGATGGCATTGGCACCCGCACCCACGAACCAACTGGTACTATCTGTGATGAACTGTCACCTGCGAAAGGAATTTAACTTTTATATATGTGACGGAGAAGGTACGTCTCTCTCGTTATCATCAGCCATATTTTAACTACTGTGGGCGTACAATGGGAAGTGTTGGTTATTGCACAATAGAAAAACCGTTTGCAGTTTAAATCAAATTATAATTTACGATCAAATAATCACACTGGCTATTTACACACTGTAGGAACACGACACAACTATACGGAACGCGCGACAGTTTCTAAACGTGTACAATCCTTGACCGCCTCCGACAAAACTGCCTTAACTCCGGTCGAGCGTTATGTTGTGTCGCGGGAAGGTACTAATGGGTCACCGAGGCCCCTGGCAACACAGGCAACAAGAAGGAATACAGGTGGGTTTTAGTCAGTAAGAGTCTGACACACCCTCCCGCTCCGCCCAGAGCGGGAGAAGTTATTTGATGATTTCCCATCCAAAAAAAAAGCGTTATGTTGTAGACTCTGTCGAGCGTCGCTTGGTAGCGCTGGCGTCCCGATTAGTCAAACGAGTGACTAACGCATTTCCGACATATGTATACATGCATGGTATTGTGACGGCATCTACATCGCTACATACGAACTACGCATCTCACTGACGTCACGCTTTTGAGCGATGCAGGATTTTTTCTGTATCGTGCAAACAGTTTACCGCGCGACCAGCATACGAGTATAAGACAAGACGTCCCGACATCAATCGTCAATCAACGTCATCAGTAGCCCACCAGACACGAGACCGGTCTGGTCGGAGGATCCTCCCTTTTCTATGGAGGAAAACTTTGCACCCTGTTCCTCATACCTCTAGTCGCTTTTCGTGTCTGTCTGTGTGACCGCTTAGATCTTCTTAAGTCCCAAAATGGATGTTGATGTAGTTTTCGCCATAATTTAGAGAATTTATTCCGGATGGTTTATGTTTACATTCATATTTTTAACTCAGGTTTAGCACAGAAATCTCGATGTTCTGACATGTCGCCATTGCAGCCGTGCGAAGCAGGGGCGCGGGCAGGTCGCTAGTAAGTTAAAACACCTTGTTTTGTTTTATCTAAACCTCCAGGCCAGCTAGGGTCTGACACTTTTAACGCTGGGACTTTGCAAACATGATTCGCTTCCACAAACTTTTAAGTCTCGAATCTCGTCTCTGCGTAAAACCGAAAGTAAAGTCGAATTGTTAATTCACTGGAGTACTCTAACATAATATGTCTAGCACATAATATGTTAGATTACTTCAGTGAATTGTATTCTAGACTTTTACACTTATTATTATACATTTATTTTACACTTAAATTAAAGAGGCCGACAACACCTAAAGCGCGGTCACTGTCGGACTGCATAAAAAAGAAAGAGAAGAGCGATGACACAACGCTGGTAATTTATGCAAAGTATGAAGCAATTTTATTATCGATTTACAAAAAGCTATAGATTGTATAAAAAAATATAAAACACTATTATGCTAATATGTTGCTTGTAGAATAATCTGACAACAAATCAGAATGATTGCATGTATATTAGTATGGTTTTTAATCGTTAAAAGAAATTGTTAGAGGTATCTTCGTGATTTTTTTCTATCGTATCAAATTAGATGTTTTCAACACACTATCTACCTAGCATATATCCTTAAGAATATCATATATTTTTCTGATTTTGTTTACTGCAGTGGATCATATACTTTAAGGCATTATAAAACTTATAAAATTTGCGTTTAGGTCCTGTAGTCCCCTTAAACTAAACGATCACCATTACAATAAATATGACCATTTTATTACACAAAGTGACAGCTAGCACATGTCAGATTACTGCAGTGAATATTAATAATTCAACTTTATATCGGTTCTAGTTCGAAGGATGAAGTCACAACCGTCTTCTACAGGCCGGGAAGCATCAATGGCGGATTTATCTCGAAAACTGTTATAATGACGTCTAGCGTTGAATTTATCGTCGATAAGTCTGTGGCATGGGAGTGAGGTCCCTTCTATATCTTATCTGACTGCCAACCCTGAATGTGATGTCTTTGCCCTGAATGAATGGAGTAAAATTATGCGTATATGTCTGTTGTTCTGTGAGAGATAGTATGCAAGGGAGTCCACTTTTCCATGTTAGTTTTAATTAAATTACCTATATATAAAAATTACAATATTAATATTTGTTGTGTGTTAATTAATGTAATTGGTGCCGTTTTAATGAATTATAAATAAATAAATGTTACCGAGCGGGCAGCCGTCGACGCAGTAGTACCGCGGGCAGGCGCCGCCGCGCAGACAGTTCCTGTTGACGACGCACGTCTGCGGCGAGCTGCACGGGGAGCCTGAGCACGGCGACGTGACCACTTCTTTCGCTGACAGCAACGGGGCTTCGGTACCTGAAAAGCATTGTCAATAATTTGACATGGTGGCTTCGACACTGATCGAAACAGACGTCCAACCTAACCAAAACCTAACCAATCGTTACAGTCAGCTACACGAAATATCTTTTGTGGACTAAAATTGCTAATCTTAAGTCGAATTATTAAATCACTGGAGTAACCTGACATGTTATAGCTGCCACTTTGTGTAATACAATTGTCATATTTATTGTAATCGTTTCGTTTAATCGATTCATTTTATATAAGTGTAAAATAAATGTAAAATAATAAGTGTAAAAGTCTATAATATAAGTAAATATGACCATTTTATTACACAAAGTGACAACTAGCATGTTATGTCAGATTATTCCAATGACTTAATAATTTGACTTTAATTAAGAACGCTAACTAGTCCAAAGACAGAGTGCAGATACCCAATGGATGCTATTGTTGACATCAAAGGCATTATTTATTTCAAATACGCACATATAAGGCATTTTTGAACGTCAAAATTTACAGAAAAATGGAGCTGATTCTATTCGCCCCTTCTAAAAGGTAGCTTCGTATGGAGAAGAATGTGCAAGAAACTCCACCGTTACTCTTTTAAAAATAATTGGCTTATACAATGTTTATTATTCTTACAACCGGCAGCAAGTTCGTCATGCTCCCTTAGATGTCACTGCTTGCGGTAGCGTCGGGGGTCGGGTTGCCTCCTTCCCTCAAATTTGGCGAGGTAATGGCTGATTTTTGCTTTATGCTCGTGAACGGGTGCTACTTGTGGTGACTGGTCGTTTTGCTGACCATTGTTTTGTTATTAGTAATTAATTGTATATTTATTTTACTTTGATGATCCTAGCTCATCATTTGTGACTGTTACAGCTATAGCTATATGTAAGCGGGCACGCCCTTTATGCTTGGAAGCTTTTATTTGGGCATTAAGTTCTGTTTACGTTTTTGTTTCTGCTTGAGAATTAATAGTTTTACGGTGTTTTCCTTTTCTTTTTTTTTGTTGGTATAGTGGTGTGCTAGCTGACATATGGCTAATAATTTAATGTTTTGTGTTGCACGTAATGTAAATTGTTTTGCATACTGTTGTATAGAATCCATTTTTTTCTCTAACTGAACAGACAGCTATGCTGCTGGGGAGTTTGTTGACCACTTCTTCTTCCAAGCTAAAGCACTAGGAAGTGGTGAAGGGTGGGCGTTTTGGGGGACTGTCTTATGTAATTTTGACGTTCGAAAAGTGCTCATTCTCAGCCTAGTTTGCATAAATGACTTTTGATTTGATTTGATTACAAATAACAGTGTAAATAGGTATGTGAGGACAGTGTCAAGAAGTACCACTAAAAGTCGGAAAGACATAAGTACCCAATAGTCTTTTTACGATCCTACTTACTAGGAGACATGAACTGCTGCAGAGACACGCAGGGCGCGCTGGCGTCAGCCGGCGTGAGGCGGGCGCACAGCGCGCGCGCGCTCAGCGAGCGAGGCGCGCGCGCCCACTCCACGCACGACGACACCAGGCGCGCGCACTCCTCGGCGCACAGCAGGCTGCTGCGGCCCTTGTAATGTGAAGATGACGGGGGTCATTGTTTTTTTTCTCAGTTAGTTTTAGTCATAAGTCAGGCAGTTGTGAGTAATTTATGCGGCCTACCCAAATGTTCCTTCTATTCGTCGCATGGTTGAGCTCCTTAAGTTCTGAGTCGATCTGCACGGTTACTGACAAATGTGTGCACTGACTGGATAGGTGTGATTCTTTCCTCAAAAGACCATTTCAGACACGAATCTACACTAGATATGAGCGCCGTTGGCCAATTCCACGGCGGCGGCGTGGTCTAAAAATTTCCACGGCGGCGGCGGCGTCGCGGCGGCGTGGCCTAGCTGGCCGTGGGCCTTAGATATTTTTATGAGGGAGGGATATCTTCAAGAAACCATATTGTTGTTACCAAAAAAAAGCTTTGTATTCTTTAATAAAGGAATTTACTTTGTTAATTACAATTTTAGTCTTTCTTATTAGTGACACTATCTTAGAAGCGACAACATTCTAGTGATAGTGTTATCAATAATCATAATGGCTGGTCGGATTTATCCTAACCATCAGAAACAATTGGAGAACACATTTACTGAAAAATAATCATTTCATTATTTTCAGTTGAAGAGAACCTGAGCGTTTTTAATCACAGCACTATCTATCACTATATCTATCTATGAAACTAAAAAACAGATAATATTTATACTTAGGTACATAACATTGTCAAAATATGTATTTAAGTAAATTCTATAATAATGTTAAAAACTAATAACATAAAACATAAAATCATATTAAGTAATTAAGTGTAATCATGACATGTATTATAATTTGTTAGATAATTCTACAATTTCACATAAAAAAATGAGGATGCTTTGTTAATAAAGCGTTGCTAATAAAGCTTTTTCATTTTTAGCATTTTTTAGACACACTGTCACTGCACAAACCACATTTTCACCTAGAACAATCCTTCGTTTTCCGTTTACTTCTACCGATAGTTGGCCAAATTCTGTCCAGCAAAAACTATGTGTATGTTTTGTGGAAAGATTTTTCATTGGTTTCACATAAATATTCTTTATATTTGTTTTGTAAACATCAATAATGGTCGTAGTTGCTCCCATTGCTAACACAATACAACAACACACGTTCACTTGGTGAAATATTCGACTCGACTGAGTGAACTACGGACGAGCGTGGTGAGGCAAATAGGCGAACTAACGCGGGTGGGCCGTGCGTGCGAGCGGGAAAGCAAGTGGCGACACGTCACGACGGCGCGCCGCGTGCTCCACTCGGCGACGACGCGCCGACATGAACTCACGGCGACGGCGGCGCGCCGGCGCGGCGCTCATATCTAATCTACACAGGCTTCACATGATCTGGCCAAGATTATGTCTGGACTTTACAAGAGACTGTAACCTCCGAGTTTGTTTCGGCCTTTCTTCTCAGAGTAGTCAGATAGGAAACGCCGACCTCTTCTAGTTTTTAAAATATGATTGACGTGTAAAAGCTTTTCTACACACAGCAGCACATCAAGTTACCACAAACTGTCGAATTTTCTCATTTGATTTTGAACTCATCATCTCAACGTCATCACGTCAACGCCAGCAATCGCTGAAAACCAACGCTGGGGCTCTGTCTCGCATAGGGTCGTAGCATTATGCTGAGCAATGACCGTTTTGCGTGGATGTGACGCATATATTCCCCCAAATTGTTTCTTTTTTGTATTTATGTTCCTTCTTTGCGTCATGTTTACCGCAAATAAACGTATTTTCTTTCTTTCTAACTTAACCATCCACATTTTAAGGTTTAAAATCATTTGGAGAAATTTGACAGTTTTTTATAACCTGATGTGCTGTTGACTATACAAAAATACTTTCAGAAACAAAAACCATTTACCATTTATAAAATGGACATTATAGCAATTTTACTGCAAGGCTAAAACCAGCGACTTTTGTTAAAAATTGTTGGATTTACAGTTAATGTCACGTATTCAACAATATATTTTTTTCTAGGATGTCTAGTTTTTAAGATATTTGCGGAAAACTCAAAAAGGGGATTCCAAGTTTTCATTAAAGTTTAGGCTCATAAATCACACCAGCGAATGTTCTCAACACACATACTTTTTTTTTTGGTTTGGAAATGCACTGGTCGGAGCAGGAGGATGAGTCTTACTGACTAAAACCCACCCGTGTTCCTTCCGTTACCTGTGTTGCCGGAGGCCACGGTATCCCTTTTGGACTTTCCCGTGACCCCGGCAGGAACACGACCCCAATCCTCGTTCACTTTGCAAAGTGAAGTTATGTGAAGTTATGCTTCATATAACAAATTCACTCACCTTGGCAGTGCAGGGTTTGACGTGTAATGCGCAGGCAACGCTCTTCCAAATATCGATGGGACACTGAGTTGAATTCTTCAGAGGCAACTCCATACCGGATATGATCAAAACTCTGTAACATACAAATGCATTCTTTATTGCCTCTATCATACAGAAGATTTTCATGCTTTTGAAGATTAGAGGCCCTTACACGGACACGGAACATAACGTTAATTCGAACGATATTTAAAGCTATTATACAGCATTTTGACTCAAATTTTTGCGACAAGCACATTAAGGTGGATCCGCAGTGGTAGTCCGCGAAAATATTTTTTTTTTTTACGTTTTTGGCATTTGCAGGATAGTGTCATGGGTTGTATCTTAATCAAAATATGATTCGCGACCATAAGGAATACCTATGTATTTACAGAATTATAATCATTAAAATAATCAATACATCTCTCTAAGTTCGATTTGTTCTCAAATGTCATGATTTCATTAAAAAATCATTCAATATAACAATCCCGACTTAGAGAGTAAAAACTGAATTCTGTAAATACATATTGTTTATGGTCGGAAATCATATTTCGATCAAGATAAAACCCGACACTTTTTTTGAGGGTGGGAAATCATCAAATAACTTCTCCCGCTCTGGGTGGAGCGGGAGGGTGTGTCAGACTCTTACTGACTAAAACCCACCCGTATTCCTTCCTGTTGCCTGTGTTGCGGGGGCCTCGGTGACCCATAAGTACCTTCCCGCGACCCCGGCAGGCATCGGCCCTAGTGGACCCCTACTTTGTGCTGACGACATCTCTTTAAGGCGCGCGTGGAATACGACGCGCCGTCGACCCGGGCCTGGTCCTTACCGGACGGTGAGCTACCCATTGCTCACCGTCCGCAAGCCCGCGCCTACGGTGGCCGGAAATCCGCCCGGGATTCCCGACGCCCTGGGCGTCTCCTGCGGCGGCTAGGGGCGAGAGGGCGCGAAACGTGCCTTTCCCTCAACCGTCCCGCCTCCTCCTTCGCGAGCATTACTGCTTCGCAGAAGGAGGTGACGGCTGCCCATGCCCTCTCGCTCCGTACCATGGCCTGGGCCGGACGCGAGAGGTCTCTGCCGCCGATCGCCTGCACGAGGACACGGCGGTGCTCTGCCCAAGCCGGGCAGACCTCCACCGTATGCTCCACCGTGTCCTCCGGGCAATCCACACAGTGGTGACACCCGGACGTTTCCTCCCGCCTTATCCGACACAGGAACCTCCCGAAGCTGCCGTGTCCGGTGAGAACCTGCGTCAGGCGGAAGGTGAGGACGCCGTGGCGCCTCTCCAGCCACTCCTCAAAGAGGGGACTTATCGCCGCAATCGTGGCGTGCCCAGCACTGGGTTGCGACAACCGTACTTTCCATGACGCCATGAGATCCCGCCGGAGCTCCGTCCGCTGTGCCGCGATTTCTCGCGGCAGCGGACTTACGCCCCGGCGTTTCGCCTCCTCGCGCCACTCCCATACGTGCGCGAGGGCTTTTCCCTCCAGATCCCATGGCGGCAATCCGGCAAGGAGGCTCGCTGCCTCACAGGAGACCGTGCGGTATCCTCGGACCATCCGGATGGCCATGACCCTTTGGGCCGCGCTCAACCGGCGGGCTGGCCGCAGCGCCAGAGAGCGCGCCCATACAGGAGCCCCGTAGAGGGCCATGGACCGTACGACCCCCGCGTAGAGCCTCCGGCAGGAGGCGTTTGGACCCTCTAGATTGGGCAGGAGCCGCTTCAATGCAGCGCCCGCCCGCTTTTTATGGTCGCGAATCATATTTAGATCAAGATACAACCCGACACTGACCTGCAAATTGCAAAACACGTAAGAAAATTTGAATTTCGCGGGCTACCTTTGCGGATACTCCTTAAAACAAGGGTTGTAACTTTGTCCGTTAGTGTGCGACAACCCTATCAGCGTAATGGTTTACTCGACCAGTGAACAAGAGAGTTTATTAGATACACGATGCGCAATCTTGTACTTGTTACTGTTAGTATTCATTGAAACTGATGTTATTTATTACACGACTTGTACGTGGTCCATTGACCGAATGAAAAATACATTTTATTAATATTTTCAGCTGTAAATAGCAAAATCAAAATCAAAAGTCATTTATTCAAACTAGGCTGAGGATCAGCACTTTTCGAACGTCAAAATTACATAAGACAGTCCCCCAAAACGCCCAACCTTCGCCACTTCCTAGTGCTTTAGCTGGGAAGAAGAAGTGGCCAACAAACTCCCCAGCAGCACAGCTGTCTGTTCAGTTAGAGAAAATAATGGATTCTATACAATAGTATGCAAAACAATTTACAGCTTTGCGTAGAACAGTTTCAAACGACTAGATCAAAGGCAGCGGCTTCTTTACAACAAGATACCTGACACTGGCCTGCTAATTGCAAATAACGTAACAAAATTTTAATTTCGCGGACTACCCCTGCCGATTCACCCCGTTATCTAAACTAATATTATAAAGAGAAAAGAATTGATTTTTTGTTTGCTTGTATGTATTTGTAATGGATAAACTCAAAAAATAAATAACCGATTTTAAAAATTCTTTCACTTATAGAAACCTACATTATCATCAGCGATGAACATTGGCTGAACTTCATTTTTAAATAACAAATAGAGATACCTACGAAAATTGCAATAATGTAACCCAAGGTATCAAAAATATGCCTATAGAAGTCATTGTTTTGCGTGCGCTGCTAAACCTATACATGATACATAAAATAATGTACTACATGTTCATAGTTGTCATCATTACTCACAAACAAGTCTGCGAGGGTAAATGTCTAACTAAATTATAGTTAAGTCTTTTAAACTAATAACATAAAGAGAAAATATTTTTTTTTTTGTTTCATAACTTTAGTGGCTTTTATTTCGTTTTTTTTTTTTGTTGGGAAATTATCAAATAACTTCTTTCGCTCTGGGCGGAGCGGGAGGATGTGTCAGACTTACTGACTAAAACCCACCCGTGTCCCTTCCGTTGCCTGTGTTGCCAGGGGCCTCGGTAACTCTTTCTTACTTTCCCGCGACCCCGGCAGGTATCGGCCCTAGTGGACCCCTACACTTGTGCTGACATCTCTTTGAGGCGCGCGTGGAACACGTAGCGCCGTCGACCCGGGCCTGGTCCTTACCGGACGGTGAGTTACCCATTGCTCACCGTCCGCAAGCCCGCGCCTACGGTGGCCGGAAATCCGCCCGGGATTCCCGACGCCCAGGGCGTGCCTCCGAAGCTGCCGTGTCCAGTGAGGATCTGCGTCAGGCGGAAAGTGAGGACGCCGTGGCGCCTCTCTAGCCACTCCTCAAAGAGGGGACTTATCGCCGCAATTGTGGCGTGCCCAGCACTGGGTTGCGCAATCACACTCTTCATGTCGCCATGAGATCCCGCCGGAGGTCTTTCCACTGTGCCATGATTTCTCGCGGCAGCGGAGTTACGCCCCGGCGTTTCGCCTCCACGCGCCACTCCCATACGTGCGCGAGGACTTTTGCCTCCAGACCCCATGGCGGCAATCCGGCAAGGAGGCTCGCCACCTCACCGGAGACCGTGCGGTATCCCCGGACCAACCGGATGACCATGACCCTTTGGGCCACGCTCAACCGGCGGGCTGGCCGCCGCGCCATGTAAAGTGCCCACACAGGTGCCCCGTAAAGGGCCTTGGACCGCACGACCCCCGCGTAGAGCCTCCGGTAGGAGGCGTTTGGATTTTGGCTTCAAGGCAGCCCCGGCCCGCTCCAGTTTGGAACTTTAGTGACTTATGGTCGCTACAATAATTGTGGTGTTAGGAATTATTGTTGTTCTATTTGTCCAAACATAACATAACATCACGCCTTGTTTCCCCGAAGGGTTGGGCAGAGGTGTACCTGTAGTACACCCACGTTTCGCCAGTTATGTTTAAGTCCCATGTAATAGGGGCGAGCCAATTGCCATCAACCGGGCACAAATCCAGACCCCGGGCTGCTACTGAGAAATTCCAGATAGAAAAACCCAATAACACTTTGCCCGACCCGGGAATCGAACCCAGGACCTCAAGCTCAGCAGTAGCACTTGCGACCACTAGACCAACGAGGCAGTCCAGAGTCAGTATTTGTCCAAATAAAGTACTCTTTTATCTTTTTACAGATAAAGTACTAATTTATCTTTCTACAAATAAAGTACTAATCATTTATTTAATTTTAAAACATAGGATTTACTAGGTACTTTGAATCCCGGTAGTAATTTTCCGTGGGATATTTTCTAACATCCACGCGGGCGAAGCCGCGGACAAAAGCTAGTGTATGAACAAAATCTTAAAACTAAGTTACTATTATGTGCGGAACGAGTATTTTCAATTTTAAAATCGTTCCAATTTACGTTACGTTCACTCCGCGCGTTCGTGCTACGCCCAAAGATGATCATTTGTAACAACAGACTATGACACACTCATACTTCTCATATTTTTACGTCATTTAATTAACTTTATTTTTTATTAATCACTCAACTTTTTATCAATTGCACAAAGAGTGACCTTATAAAATTGACAAAAATGTGTATTGTTTTTGTATATCGTCGGTGATATTCTGAAACCGCGGAACTAACAGTGTTTAAAACCGCGTATTTACAAAAGTAGCAAAATCGAGATTTCGGATTTTCTAATTGATTAATACATATTTTACATAACTAATGCCTACAATATTAAGAGGAATTTGACAATTTAAAAGTTTAAACAATAGAAAGTCAAGTGGTTTAGTAAATATTACGTTTTTCCTCGTTCCTATAAAATTCACTGCACAAACCTTACGCTGTTTTAAACACTGTTAGTCCCGCGGTTTCAGAATATCACCGACGATATATGGGTTAGGACCTGTTTTTTTTTTAATGAAATTCAAACCTAACGTTCGCATTCCACAGGGTGTCTCGTAAATAATGGATAACCTTGAAATATAATAGACCTTATGACCGTTCTAATAAAAATACAAAAAAAAAACATACCTATATCGCAATACGATTTTTTTTTATACTGTGCATTGCCTAATCACATTATTTACTGTCTCTCTGTCGGCATAGTCAACGTACAATATTACAACAACTATTATATAATCGATGAAATTCATTCATTTGTGGTCGTGATGTAGAAGAATGTAAAAAAAGTTAGTAATAATCTTAGGTACTACTTGGTATTTTTTTTAGAACGGCCGTAAGGTCTATTATATGCAATTTCAAGGTTATCCATTATTTACGGGACACCCTGTATATGCAACTAAGCACAACATTAAACATGGGTAACAGGCAGCATAAGTAACAATTTGTTGGTCCAGCTTTCAGCAGGATTTGTGTTGAGCAGTGCCATACCTTCTAAATCGATATAGGTACGAGAATCTTACCCACTTCCCTTCTGCTCGGCGACTGCTAGATGTGCCTCGAGGTCTGCCTGCGCAGTACATGATCTGAATAGAGTGGTCGGACGACTGTTCAGTTGACTGCAGTACGTCAGACCAGCACAACCGAGGGAACATGGTGCGTCCACTGGAAATTGAAAAAAAAGGGAAATGAACCTCGATACTTATGTAGATCAGCTGACATCACAACTTTAAAGACTGATTTACATCATAATCAGCCTTTAATGTTCCCACTGCTGGGACTCAGGCCTCCACTCTTCGAGAGAGACTGGGCCGTAATCCACCACGCGGGCCCAGTGCGGGTTAGTAGATGTACATGTTTTCGAACTTTTTGGTTCTAGGAAATGCGGGTTTCCTCACGATGTTTTCCTTAACCGTTTTGAGAGCAGTGGTGATGACATTATTTACACAAAGTAAAGCGCCTGCCTGGGTTCAAACCCACGACCTACAACTCGTAAGTCGGGGTCGTTACCACCTGGCCACCACTGCTCTCTGATTTACAGATTTAATTGCGTGTGTGATACTATTATTGAACAAGACATTTCAATATTATTGTATGCCCTACAAGACACATGCGTCGTGTAAATTGGACTCCAGGTAATCTGCTAAGTAAGAATGTTCCCACGGACAGCCAACGCCCTTCGTTCCCTCTCAACGTCCAGGTCATCAGCGAGGTCATCCGTGACCCATTGACCCAAGTATAACAGTACTAGAATCCTATAGAAACTATTATAGGCTCAACTCATTAGAACTCCAAGAGTCGCCATCGATATTTCTGAACCGATGATGCCATTACCTATTACAAATCTCACGCCATTTAAAACACAAAGAATCTCTAAACTACCGACAGTCACCGCTAAAGAGCTGAGGTAATCAGAAAGGCGTATTCCAGTCAGCTGTCCTAATCTGCATGGTCGACGCATCGTCTCATCAAGGCGCGGGAATGCAACATTAATATGGATGTGAGCAATTTAGCATGTTTTTCCAGCTGCAGCATGTGTATGAATTGGAAATATGGAAGACACTGCAGTATGCATATGTAGAATGTACAGGAAAGATCTATGATCATTTTTAGGACACGTTCAGGCAATAGGAAAATACGTCAACGCGTTTAAAATATTATTCTTCGGTGTATAACGTGTTTAATATATTTTTTAAGATGTATCGTACAATAGTCGCGAGGGAATAATACGTATTTGTTCTCTTGGAATTTTCCGCAAAGAAAGACACCATTTATAACCCCACGGGGACTGGGGATGGTTAATTATTTCTGTCTGATTGATCACTATAAAGGTCGAAAGCCCTTAGGTTTGAGACCGGTTAACATACATCGTATAAGGGCGTTTTTCCACCACAGCCGTAACCGGGACGTCACCGAGAAACGAGGTTTTTCGAACCAGACATGACGTCCCGGTGACAGAGATCGTTTGTCCACCGCCACCGAACTCGGCGGTTCAGTATATTATGATAGTGTGGACAAGATCAACCGTGTTTTGTAATGTCGGTACATCGGCCCGTCACAATCTCGGGCCGAGTTCTAGCGGTCGCGCCTAACTACTCGAAACTTCAGCGGCCGGGATGACAGCGCTCGAGTGACGGACGTGCAGTGAACACGCGGCCATAGTAAATGTATCTACCACTACTTCGGCGTCGCCGTCATCTCGTTCTCGGTGACGGCTGTGGTGGACAAACGCACTAAAAATACCCATTACATAGGCGTCATGTACCTACCTAAGAATTCTGTAGATCAAAAACTTGGTTTGCAAGATCGTTGTTTACGGTAGCGCAAAATTGTTTGCTCATTTAAGTTATATTTTCTTCAAAAAACGTATTAAAAACGTTGGAAGACCTTCAGTATCCGTAAGCAGGGTTCTGGGGTACAACAAAAAAACGATCGCAATGACGAAGAGAACATGTGACTCAGTACATCCGTTTTATAAGACTTCAAACAAAACTCACCATCGTCCATACACTCGGAGAGAGTAATCTCCTGAGGATCGCCCAAACATTCTGAGTAAAACTTCTGCCAGTTAGTTTGCCACCCAGAGTTGAACGTCTCGAAACATAATCTTCGACAGTTTATTGTCACTGCCTGAAACAAAGTTTGTGTGACTTTCGGCAGTACTTCTTTGGCACATAATACACATCGTTTGCTAAAGAAATCAGAACTTTGTTGGAAATTTTGATCCCCTAGTGGATCAAGAACACGTGACGTTCGAAACACGAAAATATGTATTCCAAGGCTCAAAATTGACCAAACTGTTTATGTTAGCATTGTTGATTTTAAACGTCATTCCTAAGACAAGATCTTTGGAATAAAATAGAGTCTTAGGGAAACGACACGTCTGAGGTAAAAGTGGACAACGAGATATTGCCATTTAATATCAGTTATACAATACCTATCTCCTAATCCTGTCTGATCAAAATCGTCAAAGCCTCACCTTTTGGCAGCAATGCAGTTTAGCAATATCATGCGGGATCAGATCCTTAGGTTCGGGCGGCGCGTCCTTCTTCAGGAAGCATTGCCAGAAGCCGTCGAGGATGAAGGGGGCTCCACAGTCCACCTCTAGAGCCTCTACTATCTCTTGCAACACGCCTTGACTACGCAGGACTCGTTCGCAAGTCGGCTGGCATTCTTGCTTGTTTGATTCGCGACAGCAAGATAGATCTGTATCAGAATGAGGACGGGATCTTAGAAAATCTTAAAGAATGCTGTAATTTCATGAGTAAGCTATCAATGGTTAAATTCCAAAACTAACTTATCGTTCAAGAGAAACCAATTTTACATGCAAGAAGATCAGGCGGGTAACCATCACCTCTTATAGCAGTATTATTTCCATATTACTTCAGCGTGAGAAAGAGATAGAGATATAAGTCCTGTAGCTCCATAACTTTCCCACTAAGAAGTAATACAAATAATACTGCTATAAGAGGCGGTGCGACCAGGGCCTGATTTACCCACAGGCTAGTTAGGCTAGAGCCTAGAGCGCAAGGACCGAGGGGGCGCGCGGGCACTGAGAATTAACGTTGATTTTCACTTTATTTTCGCATTTTTATTCATTTATTACAGTTCTACATTCTTGACTTTTTTTAAAGCTGTTACATTAATTTCAAATTCAAAATAAAACAAAAATAATATTCCAGCCATACCTACCGACCACTTTAAATATTAAAACGACATTTTTAGGGTTCCGTAGTAAACAAGGAACCCTTATAGTTTCGCCATGTCCATCTGTCTGTCTGTCTGTCCCCGCTGTAACCCAGTGACGCTTAGTACTAGAAAGTTGTAATTTGGCTTAGGTATACAAACGTATTAATCACGCCGACACAGTGGTAAAACAAAATCTTAAAAAAAAAAAAGAGTTTCATAGAAATGTAGTAGATAAGTATATTCGTGGGTTGGGCAGGCGCAAGCAGGAGAGAACGGGAGGAGGGGGGGGGGGCATATTCATATTTAGCCTAGGGCTGTCAGAAGTCTAAATCAGGCACTGGGTGCGACGATGCTTGATAGAGGCTTGGTCTACTGTCCAAGAGTTGACGTATTTAGTTTGACAGTTGGTAGTATTAGCAGAGTACATGCACGCCAGTAACACATTGAGTCTTGTCTGGAGATCCACAAGCTCCCATAAATAAAATCAAACTCGTAGGTAACCTACATTTAGTAGTATCCGTAGAAACGACAGAATCTGTGAGGTCTCTCAGACACTTCATGAGATCAGGCGACTCTTCACAGGACTGCAACGCGTTAGCTCTGGCCTGCACGTCGACGCGCGACTGACCGAGACGCCATAGCGCTTTCTGACATTCTTCGTGACAGGTCATGGACTGCGTCTGCGCTGCGGGAAGACGGAAGGTAATAATGTATTATTTGGAATGTCTGCAAAGTAACATAAAATTTACAAAGTAGGTATTTAAAGAAAGAGAGAATAACATTTATTTGGCAACAGTTGGTGATTTAGATTCACCTATTGGGAAGAAAGGACGCATGTGACTATTCACTAACTAACGAACAAAATGCTTTCAAAACTCAAAAGATGTGTGTGCGTGTTGTTTTTAAGCTGAAAAAAACTCAAAATCAAAAGTCATTTATTCAAACTTGCTTGAGAATCAGCACTTTTCGAACGTCAAAATTACATTTAAGACAGTCCCCTAAAACGCCCGACCTTCGCCATAGACAGACTGATAGTTGTAGTCCGTTTTATAAGAAATATAAACTTCTTTCTTTCCCTTGTTTATACATCTACGAGACAGCAGTATTTCTAAAACAAAACTTACATTTGTTTCAGACATTGAGAACAAAACGACGCAACTGCGCTATATTCAAAAAGCTTTTTAGCCTCCAAAATATATAACAAGATACCCAATCCAATAAAAGATATTGACATACACCATTTCAAAAAGGCTATTCATAACGTATTGAATATAAAAGCATAATACACAATCAAAGAGTACCCAGGCGACAATTTATAGTTAAATGACATTTTCGCAACATTATGCTGAGATAGGAGCCTTTTTGGCATCGCACAAGTCGTTTTTATTGATTTTCTTTGTTTTTTTTTGTTTATTCAAAGTTTAGTTTTAAATGCTCCTTTTTTTACTTTTGTATTTCTTGTCCCAAATAAAATATTTTCTTTATTTCTTTCGTTTTTTTTTTATTTGTTAATAATTTAAATGTCGTATTATTATAATGATTTTTATTTGATTTAACATATTGTTATGATAGTAACTGAACGTATTAACGAATGTTTTTTATGTATTAATTTATAATTGTTATAATTTAGTTTTGAATGTTTTGTTGTAGTTATACTTACTAATTCATTACAAATTATAAGAATATTTGTGCGCCGTTGACGGCAAGACGTTCATTTGATTAATATTGACATCTGTACTTTTTTCTTTATTTACGTTCTACAAATAACCATATTTGAATTTGAACAAACTGTATATTTTTCACTAACGAATCGCTTATTTTTCTTTGGAAAGCTGTACCTACATTATTATACATGCTCCTTTTCAGATTTGTAAGGTTCTGAAATCTGATATGCTTTAATGCTTGATTTAAGTACTTACTGGATTTTCCACAAATTCTTGGTCCACGTTAATGGAACAAGATTTTATCCGTAAACAAATCCTAAAGGCTAATTATCGAGATAAGAAAAAAGCTCTAATCATCTTTCTAATTTAAAGTAACGTTTTCCTTATCTACTCACAACAGCAATGCTGAGCCTCCTCCTGTCTTTGCACACAGTCGAAGAAAGCAATCTCATCAGATCTGCGGCATGCGCCCGCGCCGACCAGCGCGCTTTCATTGGCAGCCATCGCGCATGCGTGCCGGCATGACGTCAGGCGGCCCAATGAGCAACACGCGCGGCCCCACCAACCGGAGCCGGACACCACTTCTGCTTGAAAATGGAATTTGAAATTGTAATGGGATGACTATCTAAGTATTTAGTGGAAAGCGTTGACGTGGAAGCAAAGCTTTGGTGGTAGCAAAGCTTTGAAGAATTTAAACAGTTAGCGGAATGTAAGTTTATGGCCGTGGATGGAAAAGTATGGCTGAAAGCTGGAGTATTTAATTCAGAATATTTTATATAATTACAAGAAATAAAGAGATATTACCTTGAATTGTCTTGTTCATGCATATCCAAAACTCAATCTGGAACGAAAACAGTTGATCAGACAAAAATTATACAACAACCTACCATTTGTAAATCAAATTACGTCTTTTATCTTTCCTTTGCTTATCCACCATTGTTTGTTGTAACTCTAGACATCGCGTACAGTATTGTGAGGGCAGGAAACTCTAAACCCACCCCAATTACAATACAATACTGATAGGCGGTTTATTGACAAAAATGAATGAAGATTTATTTCATAGAGTGAGTTCAATGGCGGCTTAAACTGTGATTGTTTGAATGGATGGTATCGTCTTACGCCTACGATCCCACTTGATGTTAACGTTTATTCACGGGCTAATGTTTTTGGTAAGTGCTTTCAAGTGGTTTGCCGTCAGCTTGTGGTTGTTCAAGATATAGAAGCATAGGAGTTTGTACTTATAGAGGCGGTAACTGTACGAAAATGGCAGGTCTTGTCTTAAATTCTGTATTCAAGCCTCGAAAGAATTCTTTGGTAAAACAACCTTGGATGTTTCACTATAACATTAAAAGACAATAGTACAAATACAAGAATATTTTTATGGGTTCTATTTAATCAGCTCAATGTTTAAAAACAGTGCATACTTACTAAACGTGGTGTACAAAATCTGTAGATGTTTGGTACAAATTGTTCAAACGTTGATGTATTTGACGCTATCTCCACTAAAGACATCTGAAACACACATAATTATTGCAATTACAAACAAAGATAACAGGTAATACACTATAGCTTTCTAGGAGACGGATACTGAGAGTCCTGAAATTATCAACAACCAACATCTTATTCCATTTTCCCATACGAATGAATCCAGATTTTATGACATTACGTGAGGGCAACAAAAATGGTTACAGCGTTTACACTCTCAACATGTAGCTGTACATCTGCTTGCCTCGTAAGCAATACATAAACATACAGCATCACGCAAAATATATTCACATCCTCATAATTACAACATTGAATACTAACGCCGAATAAGATGTAACAAAAGTTGCGTAATTGCCGCGGAGCATTTTAGTGGTAAATAAACATGTGTTCGCTACGGTTAGGTCGTACTACCAGCACGAGAAAATGCAGCAAGCTCAATCTGTAACTGCTCTACAAACTAACCGATTTGATCCTAGAATTTTGAACGTGTTGGCCAATTTTATCAAAAAATTGAAATAAATTGGAAGGTTTATAAAAAAATAAGAAACTCTACCAAGAATATAAGTTGCTGAACTCTGTAGTTAAAACAGTAGGTAGTATCCTGAAGTTAATATCATGTTAAACTATGACGACAAGGTATTTAGTCCCAGACCCTAGCTCTAGCCTAATACAACGACTTAATCACGCCAAGAAAGCTATTCCTAGTAATAAATTAACCCTGCATTGTGTTACATTGTCTGAAAAGATAGTTAATCATCTATCCAGAGTTTGTTTTCCAGATTTGAGCGAACTAGCTCTTCTGTTTGTGTTTGTATCATAAAACCACCCGCTTAATGATATTAATTGATGTCCGGACACATCGCTACACATTGCTCAACACCACAAGTATACGACGGTCGTACCACGTCCCTTTTAAAATATCCAGTTACGACGTTATCAATTTAGATGTGTCTCGCTGCTTTTATTAATTAAGAGTTTGGGCAGCGGGCAATAGATTTGTTCATTGCATTTTATCTTGTTAAGGCGCAGATATATGATTTTAGTGGCTTTTAAATCTCTTATTATGCCTTCAATATAACGCAATTAAGTTATGCAAAACAATTATGTTACACTAAAACGCATACACATCAATTCTAACATAACTAACCTAACCTAACCTAACATCACAACTGGTTTCCCCCAAGGGTTGGGCAGAGGTGTATCTGTAGTACACCCACATTTCGCCAGTTTGTGCCACATCAATTCTATATGTGAATATTTTAAGTATTGCAGTAAAATTGAAAGGAAGATGTAGTGACAAAAATTGAAAAGAGTATGCTTAGATAGTTTGGCCATGTTGAGAGGATGAATGAAAGGCGACTAACAAAAGGTACTTACAAGGCAGATGTGAGTGGAAATGCCGGGAGGGGACGCCCCAGAAAGACATATAGTGACCTCATTAATGATGTTCTTCAAAAAGGTCAGATGCATAGTACTCGCAACGACGTGCGTCTATAACCAGATGTATGAACGTAAACGAAGCAAAAGGAGTATGTAAGGAGCATAGCAGGTGGCGTTCTGTAGTTTCTGCCTACCCCCATGGGAAGAAGGCGTGAGTTTATGTATGTATGTAGTAAAATACTTTATGAAATAAATTCAGGAAGTAATATGTACCCAAAGCATAAAAAACGATATTACTTTCAAACTACTTAAGATATTTTCATGATCTTTTTTGTATGAACAGACAACTTTATTATCTATAATTCTATATTGATTGTTTTCGTTATCGTGATTGTTTTCAAATATTCATAGTTTCGATACTAAAAATAAATATTTCCTATTAAACCGGACGGCGAACGCGATGCGGATTTGTATGGCCAAGGTCAACGGCGATTACCCGACCCTTAAGTAAAAAGTTTATTGCCTATGTTTGTTTATAGCAATTATTATTTAATTCAAATTAAATAATAATTGCTTTCAATTAATTCTAACAATCTTATATTATGTTGACATAATTTCTTGATTATGTTAAACTAACTTTTTTTTTTAGGTCACTATGACAAATGACTGTTCAGTTTATGTTAAACATCAAAGTTATTCTCATTCGCATTCATTTTTAAGATTAGTTGTACGATGTCGTTAATGTTGCTTTCATAAATAATCTCCACTAAAACATGCAACACGTGGGATTAAATAATGTCTATTCCGTTATGCCATCAATTCTCAATTTGACACATCAACAAACAGAACTACTCGTCCACTTAAAGGCTCCTACATACTGGCGCGACTTGTCGCGCGACGCGACGCGACACAAAGACACCGCGTGTAGCGTTACAAGCGGTGCCTTTGTGTCGCGACGCGTCGCGCGACAAGTCGCGCCTGTATGTAGGAGCCTTTATTCGAAGAAAACATATCTTAATGTTATGTCAAAATTTATGGAAGCAATCACATTTATTAGATAACCCTACGATGGTTACGAAATCACAGTAATATGCATAAATAAGTGAGATGTGCATCTGGTGGGTCGCTTTATCTCTCAGACGGCGCTATAGGGTTATCAGTAGCTGTTGTCGAAGTAAGCACACAAACATAAACACACACGATGTCTGGCTGCTGATAAGGAGTGTTTAATTATTTTTAACTAATAGAACAATTTCTAAGTACTGCGAGTTCATGAAAGGTCAGGGAGACTCAGGAGGCCAGATTGTTAAAAGTTCTGCAAATTTTCAAAGGTACACAAAATAATGAAACTTACATATTGTCAGAATTTATTAAACGGTTTCATTTATTTCATCAAGAACAACAACTCTTTGTCTAAGACAACAACGTTTAAAATACGCTTGAGAGTATTTAAAAACAAATCTATTATTATAACCACAATCTTTTTAGGAACACAATCGTAAAGAACATTAGGCATCAAATAACAATAATTATTATGCGACACAGCGACACAGTTCTGCAAAAAAGAAACACCCATCATTTAGAAGTTAATCGTCTATGCTGACAATTTCGAGTGCATAATTTACGATATTTTCCTTAGTGGCGAAAGGCAAAGGCGGAGTGTTTAAAAATACAAACACGAAGACACGACCATAAAATCGGTATGCATATATTTTTTTCTCGGTAATTAAGCTGTCACAATAAGATCACAGAGTAAATAATATATTAAGTTGTGATACTAAAACATAATCATACCTTTGAACTCTTTAATCAATCAAACTCTTAAATCATACTTTAAGGGCGTATAAGACATTAACGTTAAAGTCCCTTATGTCTTGAAAGCCCCGAGGTATCGAATAATGTCATCGATTAACCTATGGCCACACTATGTGCACCAAGCCTCGCACGTGAAGTGTCGGAACAATGATCATTGTATACAAATCAGATGGTGCCAACAAAACTAATTCAACCCACACAATCTGCAATCACGGTTTATACTCCGACAACAGACGAACTGCAAATTGGTATTCAACATCAAGTTGAATGTTAATGTCATATTTTATTTTAAATATCATCAGTACCCAGACTGCATAGCCCTCGTGAAATAAGGAGAAAGGATTGCATAGCTTTATTAATGAATTCCTGTTCTAACTCATTACTATGCCAATTCAAATTAAGTGCCTTTCCTTCTCAGCGTCAGCGATTTCATAATTTAAACGCCCACTTAAGAATTTAAGCTCTATAAGGTTCATCCTACAATTCATTTGGAGCAGTTTATTCTCATTTCGCGCGAATAATGTGATGAGAAATGGTGTTGAAACTCAGAAAAATAAATGTGGGCAGGTTTCAATACGTTTGCGTGCAAATTAATTAATTTAAAAGTACAAACGTGACGTTATTTTTAAGAGTAGATCGTTTAGTCGGCGTGAGTCACGCCACAGTCGGTAGACAACTTCTAACCGACATACTATGAGTGTTGGCAACATTCACCGCCGTACTCCGATATAACTTCCTAATGCGACAGACACAATTAAACGCTCGTAGAATAGACACGGGAACTTTTAGTTAGTATTCATTTCTAACAATACCAAGACCAACATGTAAAATATTCAGGGCGTTTCTAGGAACAGGACGGAACGGTATTACTAATTAAACGTTCAGCTCAATAAAACTGTGGAAACTGGCTCAAAAGAAAGGAGGCCTATACCCAATATCACTCAAATCAAATCAAATCAAAATATTTTTATTTCACATAAACCTACATGGGCACTTATGAAACGTCAGAAGCTAGGTGCTACTAGGTGCACTGTCGGCTGAGATGAAGATAATGATGAGGACGATAACGTTTAATTTACTGTCTAAGATAATAAACTAAGTATGCGTTCAATTACAACTACAATTGAACTTGATCGATCACACAGTGATCAAAGATAAATTCTGAAAAGTCAGCCTAAGCCAGATATATTAAAGTTCCCATTCGAAAGCCAAGAGCAAACAGTACAAATTGAGAGAATGAATCGCGGAATGGCGTCATACAACAATAATTAAATGTCAGGCTTCCGAATAACAGCCACCAAAATATGTCTGCGGAAACGCAGACGACAGAAAAGCGTCTGATCCACAAAAATAATCACAAAATAACATAAATGCTGCCCAAAAAAATACGTTAATATTCAATCCGCACCGAACATTAAAATTTGTCAATGGTGGTAGAGAATAAAAAGTCCTCGCTTGTATCACAATAAAAGTATACTAAGGTGGTCTCCCATGGTATTAGCATGGAGACAATCGGATGTGGTTGACATCATTGCGCTGACATTGACGCCATGACAGTTGACACGTCCTGTGATATACGTGGTCGGAATGTTAGTTAAGTATTCAATAACCACTTATACTTCCTGGATATATTTACTTTAACTATAAAGTTAGATGTGATTCATTTGTTATGCAGCTGAAATTGATCCGATGAATTTAGTTTGTAGTTTTATTGTTTCTCTATTGGAATTTTATGATCATTTTATACTTCTTCATTATAATCAAAGACTATCATACAATCGTCTCTCTACTTTTATTAGTCTTGCCGTAATCGCTCATAAGCGTGGTTATATTGTGACCATAAATCTTCCGACACCTCGGCGAAACAATTAAGTTTGTCTGTTGTATTCCAAGCTTAGAAGACAACACAGCCTACACAACTCATCGGTATCTTGCGCCAATGATGGCGTTGCATCAGACCATAAATCAAAGAAATATCTTGTAAATAGGAGGAGTTGTCTCCTTTCACTTCGCCGTGTACTTTGTAGTCTGCCAGTTTGCTCACTCTCCACAAATATCTGACGATCAACATTCATACGAAGTCCGGTAGTGCGGTCCACATGATTTGCGATGAAGAGTTGATAACGGTGAGGTCCTCGACCTAAGTTTTGTGACAAATAGCATAATTCAAGGAACCACGAAGACAATGAATCTATTAGAATTCGGAACGCACGCACGGCAACCAGTCTGCATATACAACGTAATAATAGTGGCTCTAATAAAATTTAACTGCTCTCCAGTGCATTTTGCGGTGAATTCGCGCGTTACCATGCTCGTTTTCGATTGGTGGGTGTTAGGTACTATATTACTTCGCGGTTTATATGTTCATTAACTTTGTGAAACCTGTAAATTATTAGTTATTTTGCTTCTAAGCTCAGCTGTAACTGAACTTTCTTTCCTGTATGTAATGGAAGGGGCTCAGCTTTGAATTACTTTTTTGTTTTATTAATCTACTAGTTTCGTTTTAGTTCCATAAAATTCTCTCTTCTTTTTCATTTCCATTTTCCTAAAGATAAATTCACGAAAGCTTTCACCAATTAACCAAAAATATGCTGAAAATAATTAACGGATTCAAGTGATAAAGTCTATTGTTGAAATATATCTTTAATTAATCCACAGTGTTCTACTGAACAAAGCCGTTTAAATTATGCGGAGTACCTATCGACTTTATTATTAAGCCAGTTATTTGGTTCCTAAGCATGACTGATAGAAAATGCTATTTCGACCAGACCTGAAGGGACAATGTGTGTTGAGTTCACACATGGTCCCCTTATTTCATTAGGAATATTGATTGAGTATCGTGGGAAATATAGTGGATAAAACGCACAGTAAAATATAGTAGAATTGCATGTAATGTCCAGAGAACGACGGTAGATAAGGCCACCTGTAATGTGTGAATTACCGTACGGCCCATCGCAGGTAAACACGTGTCAAGCATACATCACAGTGATTGAGCCTTGATTGTTTAAGCAAACGTACACCATGACATTCAACGATCGATTTGATATAATTAAAAGACAACAACGATAATTATAATCAGACGCAGATCGCTAAAGATGCAGTCCAAAAAACAAATAATAAAGGAGCAAACGAGATATTCAATGTCTCTCGTCAGAACTTCAATAAACTGCACATCAATAGATCAATTTAATATGCTAATAAATCAACTGCTAGCTAATGATAGCTTAAAACACCGCAACACCCAATAAAGAGCTCGAGTACCATTTCGGGGCTAATTAAAACACAAAGGGTTTTCAGTTGACATAATAAAACGACGCACGCATGTTCTCTGAACGACGCCCTAAATAGTTAAGCAACTACCCGCTTGTAATTATTGCCACGGGGAAGCCGACGGCGCGTGGCGACCGGCTACTGATGTGCCCAGGGCTGTCACGAATGCAATTGCCACGACACGTATGTATGTTTCAATTGCTCAACCATGTTTAACAAGAACAAAACCGTTCAGAGTATTCCGAACATTTTTGTTTCGTATTGTTCCAATTTATCAGCGTCACGCTACAACAAACAGAACCAAAATAGCAAACCCGGGACAAACTCGGCCAGTAATCAAAGGACGGAATCAAAACGGCGGCACCGTCGCAGCTTTGATGTTTCTTTGTAAAGTTTTGATGCCATTCCTATGGCTTGATTTACATACCAGCCTACACGGTTCCTTTTGGAAATAACTAACTTTGAATCGAGTATTTCAAACGCACAAACTATCAGTGGTTTTCTACCAAGACAGTTTGTAAACGTAATATTCGAACTGAAGAATTTTCGAACTTCAGAACAATTTTCCGTTTGTTATTAAAATATCCAAGCAAGGCGAAGATGTAGACAGTAATGTTGATGTTTTATTTGTGAATTCTTATTTTAAAACAGTGGGGACATTTACGACGGAGAACGTGTGTCTTTTTCACTAAACTCTTTTGTCGGAGAAGCAATAAAGTTTGGCCAAAACGTTGGAGACGTCACGAGAGCGGCGACAGCAGTGATTAACGAGCTGGTGACATTCCCGTTCCTCTCCCAGCCTTCCTCGGAGATGTTCTTGTCTGATACAACAATAATGCGGTAGGTTCCATTTTGACAGACCATCCCATTTTCCCAGAGTCGGCAGTGAGTTTGCTGTTCTACACAGAATAATATCTACAAGACCCAAAAAAAAACTCTTTAACAGTCGATTGCTCTTCCTAATGAATATACTGAACAACTTATTTTTGATACCGATGGCACGAATTTGTTCCCGGTCGCAATTTCAACGTCGTGTCAGGCGACTAACAGATTTTAAAATGGAATTGTCGCAGAAAATAAGTTTGCCTAGTTCTCGGAGTTTTAATTGGAAAACTGGCCGTGCTACGAAATCGTGAACTAAATAATATATTTGCAGGTATAGGTCCCGTGAAACTTTGAAGTTATGATTTCGAGGAGAATTTCATTAAAATGGGGAATTCGTTTTTCGTCAAGATACGCAAATGTGGATTTAACTGCTGGTGTTGACTGACTACCTCTCTTTAGCAACTCAAATGTTCCTAAGTGTCAATTTTAATAAGATATTACGTATCGTATTCCGAGAGTCGCGGTGTCGCGGACGTGGGACGGACGGACAGACATGAAAGGATTTCAGACGAGTCTATTTTCACCCGCTTTGAACCATCGGACGTATTTGTTTGTTTGTATTCGCAACTTTCAAGTTGAAGGGGAATGCGCGACGGATTATGATATTACTTTGGGACTTTATTTCGTAATTTATTGCGCGTCATAATCATTTTTAGGTTGTCAGTTAAGAGTTCAAGTTTACAACACTTGGTAACTTATTCTGAAACTTCATTAGTCATACGGGTCTGTTAATTGTTAATAAAAAATAATTGAAGCTGGATTAGGAAGCAAGTCATCTCACACTTTAGTAAGTTTCCATACAGTTTACAATGGGAATACGGCATAGTTTTATTACTGAAGAAACATACATTTTTTTGGACATCTGTTACAAATTATTCGAGCGGACAGCCCACGTGAATGTCGGGTAAACGCCACTAAAGTTGAGGGTACGTGCTCGGCATCCAATAGAATTGGCCTCAGCCGGGCCTCGGCATCCTGATCACGCTTAACGAATTCCCGATACGACGGGACCGCGGCGTGATTGTCACGGTTGACGATCCCTGTAACGAAACGTCACGTGCATCCCGGTCCCTATACAATACACCATGTAAATGTGAGGACGACATGAATCGAGTGGTCGTGAACATTCAAGCATATTTGTTGAATATTTATGGTAATGGGGCTGTGTTCATATTGTAAAGAAAGGCTATTAATTTGTCAGTACAACAGGGATCTAAATCAAAACAAAATACAGTGAGGATGACATATCCCATGACACCATTACGGAAAACAAGGCCTTTTCATACATTAGTCGGTAGTCTGACGATCCATATGCCTTTACCATCAATTCACGTTGACGTAATCCAGGAGCGACAACTTGGTGACAGTTTTATGTCGGTGATGAATTATTTTTCTGTTTCGTTCTCATTTTCGCGCATGTCGTCGTCAAAATATTTATGGTGATACAAACATATTTAAAAACTGTGACAACCTGGGCCATCCGCAGCGCGAATCAAAGAAGCCGCTGCCTTTGATCTAGTCGCCTGAAACTGTTCTACGCAAAGCTATTTACAGCTGAAAATATTAATAAAATGTATTTTTCATTCGGTCAATGGACCACGTACAAGTCGTGTAATAAATAACATCAGTTTCAATGAATACTAACAGTAACAAGTACAAGATTGCGCATCGTGTATCTAATAAACTCTCTTGTTCACTGGTCGAGTAAACCATTACGCTGATAGGGTTGTCGCACACTAACGTAAAGGACAAAGTTACAACGCTTGTTTTGTGTGGTGAATCCGCAAAGGTAGCCCACGAAATTCTAATTTTCTTAAGTTAGGTCAGTGTCGAGTTGTATCTTGATCTAAATATGATTCGCGACCATAAAAAATATGTATTTACAGAATTAAGTATTTACTCTCTAAGTCAGATTTGTTCTGTTGATTGAATTTGTCATGAAATCATGACATTCGAGAACATAAATGTTAGGTGACTGTTAATGAGAACTGGTGATTTTAGTGACAGCCGTTCGCCAGGAATAATCTGTAAGAATGGATCAGTCAGTGTTAGCAGTTTTGTGACATTAGACCAGGAACGCAGGCATTTGTGGCGGCGTCTACATCGCCACATGTGAACTACGCATCAACCTGACGTAACGCAAAATCCTGCATCGCACAAGCAGAGTTTACCGCGCAACTAGCATAACAACATCCCGACTTCAACTGTCGGGCAGTTGTCCACCAGACACGACACCCGTCTGGTCGGAGGATCCTCCCTATACTATGGAGGATGAGTGAACTTTTTACACCATGTTCCTCATGCCTCTATACGTTCATTAATTCACTTAAAATGAAAAACTTCGCAAGCAATGGGAAATTGCTACTGATCGACTTGCGGAGTCGAACTCAGGGGGTTACCATCACCTCTTATAGCAGTATTATTATAATATTACTTCACAGTGGGAAAGTGATGGAGCTATACGGGACTTATAGCTCCATCTCTTTCTCTCGCTAAGTAATATTGAAATAATACTGCTATAAGAGGTGATGGTAACCCCCCAGGACTTACTGCTTCTCAGACGGACAACTACGGCGCTTGCGTCACCAGCCCTGGGTCTATATATGTATATTTTGACTGCTGAAACCAAAACTACAAACTACAACTACTGTATGGAGGGAAGTATTATAAAAAAATAACAACATCACGACTGTATTCCCCGAAGGGTTAGGCAGAGGTGTACCTATACACGGAAAAAAAGGATCTCTTCAGCGAAGAATATCAATATTCTCAGAAAAATTGTTTCAATCGAAGTAAATATTTTCTTAACGTAAGTAAATGTACTCTGTCCAAGAAAACCTGTTTACTCAAATTAATACTTTGTTTTTATCTTGACTTAAGCAAATATTTTTGATTCAAGACTATAATAATCTTAATTGAAGAAAATATTCTAAGAGACAAATAATATTCTTAAAACTAAACTTAATAATTCTTCATATAAGTATAACATCTTCGAAGAAGACAATAAAACTAAGACAAAATTTTACTTTATTCAAGAATATATTGTTTTCCCCATTTATGAATGAATATTTGTCTTGACCAAAAGGATATTGTCTTAATTTAAGACATCCTTTTTTTCCGTGTAGTACACCCACATTTTAACAGTTCTTTATGTTCCATGTAATAGGGGGCGGGCCTATTGCCATTAACCGGGCACAAATCCAGACTTAGACTGCTACTGAGAAATTCCAGATGAAAAACCCAATAACCTGACTCGAGAATCGAACCCAGGACCTAATGCTCAACAGTAGCGCTTGCGACCACTAGACCAATGAGGAAGAATGCAATGTGGGTGTTATTTTTGTTATTTTAGTACATTGTGGTGTCTTACGACTTCCACGCGAACGAAGTCGCGAGCAGACGCTAGTTCTAGTATAATTGTGTTACATATCTAGTAAATGTCGCGTGACTTGTTGATAACACGGGCATTCGTTATAATTTTAGCTTCAGTATGTTTTGCTAAGCTCATTTACTGTTTGTCGCGAGATGAGTACTACTCGTAACGCTCGCTAGATTCATCACTGCCACACAACAAATTCCGCAACAATTTATAAAATTGTAACGGCTTATTAAACCCTACAGATGTTCTGTAAGAACATTCGTGTGAATTATTTGTTTTATATTTCTCTAGTTATACTGTACATACCGGATATGTAGAATGTCACTATAAATAATTCTGAGGATTATAAAAAACATAATTCTTTCTTACAAAAGTGCTCCGTTTTCTTCAATTTCAGAGATATCTGAAGAATCCGTAGGCATTTTAATCGAATACGAAAATACCAACTTGACACTATTTCAAGAGTTAATTGAAGGCCTCCATAAATTCCGTCAACTTCTTTGCACCTAATAAAATCGTTTTCGTTGTCACCCTGATAGCCACGCTATTTACATAAAAGTTTATGGGTTCATAACATTAACGTTAATAGTGCTGTTTCAGGGAATTGGGGAAAAACCCCATGAAATACTGCATAGCTTTATTCCCGCTACTTTTTGATGTCATTACCCTGTACTATACTATCCACCCCCACAGCAAAATGGCTGACGCTGTTATTAAGCCATTAGGTACATTGAACAGCACTACCTTGTCATCCACTACCACTTACATTCCTACACGAGGTAAACAATAAAATTTTCATGTAGGTACCTCAAATTACAGACTGATCTAATTGTCCCTTAATTATTTTTCTATTCATAGATAACATGTGGTTTCATATCGGCTCAATTAATTGTCAAAAGCCCTTTACAAGGGGTTAAGTACGTTTAATAGCTCGTTTAACGAGGAGCCACTTATTTAGATTGTCTCCGTCTCGACCCTGCTGGGCTGTAACGTACGGAATTACCGGATGAGTAGTGTTGTGGCTTCACTATCTGTCGATTATCAACTAGGATAACAACTGTTCACAAACTTTTTATCGAATCGTGGAAATGAGGAGTAGGAAACGTTATCTTATTCTACGAATAAAGTTAAAGTTACAAAGTAATGTTATGTGCATGTTTAAGTATCTTTTACACTATCATATTGAACATAGATATATAGAATCAAGTTTATATAACTAAACAGACAGGTGTGCTGCTGGGGAGTTTGTTGCGCCACTTCTTCTTCCCAGCTAAAGCACCAGGAAGTGGTGAAGGGCGGGCGTTTTTGGGGGACTGTCTTAGGTAACTTTGACGTTCGAAAAGTGCTGATTCTCAGCCTAGTTTGAATAAATGACTTTTGATTTTGATTTTTGATTTTGACAATCTTAAGAGTGCATGGTGCATGTCATGATACAAGTTACAAGATACAAGTTTATCACGTACGTATATGAATGTAACAAAGTATCGATGGTGGCGTGTAACTTATTCAAACAGTGTCGCGGGGGAGGAAGCGGCCGTCACGCCGTGTTCCATAACAAGACGGAATTAAATACGAATGTATTAGTGCACGGCGTTCGTCTCTTCTTACGCGCTTTAATAATTTAACTTTTATTCACTCGACGCGCCTTCTCGGAACGGACCGCGTTGTGACGCGATTCTTGATTAGGATCGATGCGGCGCACAGTGGTCTTAAAATCGAGCTCCATACTCATAGAAACTTAAAATAAGGAATTAAAAAGTATATATGTATACGTAGAGCAGTGGTGGCCCAGTGGTAACGGCCGCGACTTACGAGTTGTACGTCGTAGGTTCGAATCCGGACAGGCGCTTTACTTTGTGTAAATGATTTCATCACCACTGCTCTCAAAAACGGTGAAGGAAAACATCGTGAGGAAACCGGCATGTCCTAGAACCAAAAATTCGAAGACATGTGACATCTACCAACCCGCACTGGGCCCGCGTGGTGGATTACGGCCCACTCCCTCTCACAGAGAGGAGGCCTGTGTCCCAGCAGTGGGAACATTATAGGCTGATTATGTGTATATGTATGTCTCTGGTATACCTCCCTTTACGCAATATTAACGTATGAATGGTGTTAGTAGCTCCAAGCGTGACAAAAAAGATTTTTTTTTTTGTATGGGAGAAAACACTTAAAGTACATTTTTTTAAACTGAATGGAACTGTAGGGCTGGTGCTCACACGAGCTATTGTAACCTACTATACACGGCAATCAAGATGACACACTCCACCGGCACAACCATAATCACGGTGATTAACAAATGAGTTACTTACTTAGTTCTTGGAATAAAATTTTGTAAAAAGAACGTATATAATCAATATCGATTTTAATTATTGTCATCATTAAGGTCATTAGCAGGCTATGAACTAACGAACGTCAAAGATTTGAAAAATTACATATTGAAAATTCAAAATTTCTAAAATTTGCTACGCGCAAAGAGGCACACAAAGGTGCATGAATTGTATGGCATCTTGATTGCCATGGTACAATTGCTCGTGTGAGCACCAGGCCTACAGTTCCATTCAGTTAAAAAAAAATGTAATTAAACTATTTTCTCCCATACAAAAAAACACAATACTTTTTTTTCTCTCGCGTGGAGATACGAATACTATCCGTACGTTAATATTGCGTAAAGGTAGGAGATACCAGAGATCACATTTTTTTAAATTTCTTAATTTAAGTTTCTTTGAGTATGGAGCTCGATTTTCAGACCACTGTGCCGACTCGATTAATTTTCTTAGCATAATATTTCAATAACGCAGGAAGACACGCTACCAAGGAAATCGTAGATGATTTCATAGATGACTGGTGTCAACGTATTCTTTATTTGTTTTAGATGAAACGTTACATCAAAGACGCGGACGGACACTATAAAAGGAACTCAACGATTTCAAAGACTTGGTTTTGTGGTTTCAGTACAATACCATTATGTTGAACAAAATATTGAACGACCTCGGCAGACGCGGATAAAAATATACGACGACCAAAAAGTTTTGGGGGAAGCAATAAATCTACTTAATTAGTCAATTTAGCTTTCCACTAAAAACTTTGATTGGAAATCTTTGTGGATTGCGATTAAGATTTAACGGTTGAAGACGAAGAGGAGATGGGTAGTTGGTGGAATGTCCGTGCTCGTGTTAACGAAGGATTCCTACATGCTTAAGGCGCTGACAAGACCCAATTGATCAAAATAGGCTTTGCTTAAGAAAAAAAATTGCCAAATGTGTATAGTTTGTGGTAGCGAAAAAAATATATGTTAATTTTGAACATATTTCCCAGAATCTGGTTGTTACCCAAACACGTTTTGAAAACAAAATCTCGATACAAACTAACGTTAAACTAACCTCTTTCTTTGAGTTCTAATCCAAAATATCTGTATCAAATATCAACATACGTTACGTATTTAATAAATAACAAGAACGTCTTATTTGAATGCAGAACTTGGTTGTTTTTTATTTTCGATTACTCAACTCAATTTTGAGTAAATAGATAATTACTTCATATTTTGCAATAAATTACAAGCGTTGTGTCGTCGCGCTTCTCTTTCTTTTCTATAAAATTTGACAGTGACCGCGGTTTAGGTGTTGTCAGCGTCTCAAGCGAAACGTGCCTGATATGACACGGTCAGCGGCGCACATGGGACAATGCGATCGATTAGATCGGAGCATTAACATGCTGCTCTACGACACTGGAAAATGCGGTCAAGTGATGAAAATTACCTACCTTGTCACAGACACTGCGACACGTCCCCTCGGCTTTGTCACAGCAAGCTGTTATGTCTGGAACAAAATTAGAAACATGAATACAGAATGTTTTATAGCACCCAAGTTATTTGTATAGGCGAGGGATCAGTCGGCTGGAGCACAACAGCTGGTGCCAGACCACAATAAAGTAGATGTGACAGTAACAGATGACGGTATAAAGCTTTTGATCTATTTCCTCTAACGGCCGCTTTTATTCATATCACTCCCGGTTATTGCACGATTTAGATATCGGGATGAATACCAGCCACGGTGTAATGGACGTTCTTGACCTGGAAATTGTGGTTCTCATGCTGTTTAATGATTTTATTTACGATATGAGAACAGGCCATTAATTAATTGATAATACTTTTTTTCATTTATTTTTCTATCTGAGAAACTTCAAAGAGATTTGACATAAGATTAATTTTCATTAAAATTTCTTACCACAAGACACACGTTAAATACAACGAGCATATTGCCGTTAACCGGACACAAATCCAGACTTTGGACTAATATTGAGAAGTTCCATCTCTTTGCCTGACCCGGGAATCGAACCCAGGACCTCATGCTCAACAGTAGCGCTTGCGAACACTAGACAAATGAGGAAGTTAAAAAAAAATGAAGCTGTTATTTTAATATATTGTGGTGTCTTACGACTTCCACGCGTACGAAGTCGCGAGCAGAAGCTAGCATACAATAAAAAAATAAGTGCTTACTAAAGTATTTTTTTTTTTTTTATTAAACCCAAATCTATAATGCAACAGATTATATTTAGCATGATACGAAAGTAATTACTTTCAATAACAGGGAGAAAGCAGTAGATGTTTACAAAGTTGTCGGCAAACCAGTTTAATAAGCCAATCCCCTAGAGCCAGATTTTGTTAGAACCAAATTATAGGAAGTATACTAGATCTAGCGTACCTAGAACTAACTATAGCTAAGCTAGTTCCACACTATCGCGCTCTCGGATCTCAGAGCTCCTAACACAAATATTTGAACGGACCAAACATAATCAAATTTGATTCGGACGTTTCTATTCTGCTTTATGTGTTTGGGAACTGACTTCTGTAGCGATATGTATCAGACTCAAATATTAATATCCTACGCTTTCTAAAGATTTGTAACTAGAGATAATCATGTTTAGAAGGTTTAGACTTTTGATAATCATGCCATAAACTGAAAATTAGGCAAAGAGAGGTTAAAATATACACTGCGTTTTCAGGAGACAGGAAAAGTTAAAAGAATGCAGATTAAAGCGCAGTCACATCTAGTAATTTATAAAAACGCTAAGATTTATCTCTGACTGCAATCTATGTTTAGACACCACTAAGTCTTTGATTAATGACTGTTTTCCTGCCGCTTCTGAAAACAAAGCGTTATCAAAACCAAACTAGACGACTAGTGTACACAACCCATTATGGAAGGATAATTCAGTTCAGATCTATGATTACAGTGTCGCTGGACCGGATAACCGCATCATATTCTATAAAGCCTGCCATCATATTCTATAATGTCTTTAATATAACCTACATCACATAAAGCGTATAACACACTGCCACTCAACGGAAAATATAGTTGTAAAGGGCTATTAATAATTTCCTCTTCATACCAGAAACGCGATAAGGGTATTTACTGATCGAATTCCAAGTGAGACGCTTGTTGAAATTACGAGAAAAGTTGAATGGCTGCACTGGAAGCAAAGTGCAGTTTGGCGCCACTTTTCCGCCGTCCTTATGTCATTTCAATGTGACATAATTTGAATGTATGACGTTCTTTTTATTTTAAAAAGAAATTTTGCTCTATTGAAATGAAATAGGAACTCTTTTTCACAGTTTTTTTTTTTAAGTCTGGATTATGACGTCCTTACTCGATAAAGACTTTTATTTTCGTCGCCTGACTTGTTGTAGATCCCTTTGCACTCTAGGGAAGTCATCTTCGTTACCTACGTTGCTATTTGCCGCTTAATTTACTTCCCAGTTTATGTTTTACCTCGCCCTCAAGATTTAACCTGAAAATTTAACCTAATGGTCTAAGCTGAAGACCCTTCTTAAAAATCCAGCCTGTTATTGAAACATGAAAAATATTTAACAGCAGAAATAGTGAACGTTCCTTACCTTGCGAGTTCACACAGGCCAGTGATACTACGACGAATATAAGACTGGATTTCAACATATCTGCGTGTCTTCTTCGAAATCTGCTGCAATTTTTAATGGTCTCCATATTTTACAAATTCTCCTTCTCACAATATTCTTCTGCATCTGTAAAATAAAATTTCTAAGCTGAATTGTTTTTCTCTACAAGTTAGAAAGGTAAATACCTATTTGCTTTGCAGAGTTCGACCAAATTTCGTCTCCGTTTTCGGTCTCAGACTAAGGAAAATAAGTTTACGGTCGAAAAAAAACTATTTTCGGTCGGACCCTACTTATTTGTGTTATAGATTCCTGTTTACATAATCAGCTTATAACGCTCCCACTGCTAGGACACAGGTCTCCTCTCTGTGAGAGGCATTGGGACGTAATCCACGACGCAGGCCCAGTGCGGGTTGGTAGATGTCACATGTCATCGAATTTTTGGTTCTAGGATATGCCGGTTTCCTCACGATGTTTTCTTTCACCGTTTTGAGAGCAGTGGTGATAAAATAATCTACACAGAGTAAAGCGCCTGTCTGGGTTCACCACTGCTCTCCCAAGATTCCTGTTTGAGTTAGGTAAAATTACCTACGTCTTCTCTTTAAAATGATTTTAATTCCATACGTATATACCTAAAATGATAAAGCAACCACAATTCTGCCTTGAAACTGATTCATTGTACTTATTCTTTAAATAATGAATGAACACCAAATCTCATGGTAATAAATAGGAAGGGTATATTCTTTGAGTACCGCACAATCACAATACACCTACATTGAGTCATCGCCGATCGAATCGCCAATAAAATCAATAGCATCAATAAATCAAGCAATCCCTACGTGATTGATGCTCGATTAAGTACACTCGCATCCACTACGCATAGCGAAACACTTTATTTTTATTACTACAAAGGCAAAACATGAACAGTCGCCAACAAAAGTGTCATTATGTAATCAAAATCAACATGAAAAATAATTAACCCTTCAAATTTAGTAGGCCGTCAACAAATCATATCATTGTCTAAACATAGTATTTTATGAGCCTTACCAGAGTGTAACGTAAGCTTTTGATATCAGTCGGTGAGAGGAACAGTCGTTAATTTATCACATTACCGCCTTTATCGCCGTGTTGGGACTAATTAGAGCGCGTTCTCGTTAACTAGTACGACACGGCCGAGACTCGTATGTTGCACTTGATTAAATGTAATAGAGAACAGAGATATTCGGCAGTTTACATCGGCACGCGTAATTGAACATTTTATGAGTCTGTAAACGTTGTGTTGGGTGATGCCAACTTTGTAAGTGATTCTTTCAGTAATTATCGCGTCTAATTAAATTATTTTGTGTTAGGAATGTGAAAAAAAAAGTCTATCAAATATCTACAGAAATAAGCTTGTTCATTTTCCTGTATTCGGTTTCAGTGAGGTGTTACAAAAAGATGGGAAGAAAGAAACAAACCGTGACATCAAGGACCAAACCGGATAACGAAATCATTAGTAAATTAATGAACACCGACGGAAAATATTTTAATTTTCCAGGCGTCGCGTCGTCAGCATTTGAAAGAAGAACACGGGCGTTAATAACTGCCGTGTTTTTTTTATTTTATTTTTTTAATAAATCTTGTCTAAATTAATAACCCAACTATGTCTATGAGTGCGACCCATATTCCAAATGTTAATTAAATAGTTAGTCGGCGTATATCAAACAGTCACGACTGTAACAAATGTACAAGAACACATGTATCTAAGCGGCCACAATAACATGTGCTCACATTAATGTGTGGTACGTGGAACATTTGCGTTCACATTCGTCCCAACTTTTCGCACAAATCAAAGCAAAACCGGCGGACCGTGTAGAGGCTCCCGCAGACAGGCGCGACGCAACACTCAAGTCGAATTATTAACCCTTTGACCGCCACGTCAAAAAAACAAAAAAGTGCTCTCGGCGCTAAGCTACAAATTTTTCCTTAAAATCTGTCATGCATTCGTGACCATGGCGTGCTGGGCACATTTTGGTTTGTCATCTATACATGACTGTGGCGGTCAAAAGGTTAATTCACTGCAGTAATCTGACATGTGCTAGCTGTCACTTTGTGTAATAAAATGGTCATATTTATTGTAATGGTGGTCGTTTAGTTTAATCGATTTATAAAGTGTAAAATAAATGTATAATAATAAGTGTAAAAGTCTAGAATACAATAAATATAACCATTTTTTAAATAATTCGATTTTAGTAGCATAATTTCTATGAAACTTCATGGACAGTATAGCGCTGCGCGTCGCGCTGCAGCCATGCCGGTCGCGCCCTCGATAACGCGCCAGTCTACACGAGCCTTGAATCTACCAAACTAAAATAAAAATGCTTTATCGCTCTACGCGGACTCAACTCCAAGTAAACTCAGACTTTACGCCGTAAAGTGTTGTCTAGAACTACAAGTCTTTGCGAATGTTATAGCAACCTCCGTAAATACTATTTGAAAAGGAATTTAAACTTGGATTTCCGTAATGCAAATTAAAAAGTTTATCGCTGTGCCTGCTAGGAAAAAGAACCTTATTTTAACATAGATTTTGAGATTTATGTTATGTAAGTATCACTAGGCATTTAAGCTTCTTGTAATAAAATTAAGTTTAGGCTTATAGCTACAATATATCGTGGAAAATGTACCAAGTATCCGGTTTGGCACGTTATAACGATGAAACTTATCTTTTTATTGCTCCCTAAGACACAACTAAATAGTACGTTTGCCTCCATAAAAGAAATAAGCGTGAAAGTAAGTATGTTAATGACTGAAGTTTAAAAGAAAAATTGAAAACCCAAAGGAATTCAGGTTCACGCGCGCTCGTTGCTGAGGAAAATAGTATGTATGTAGAGAAAGGTCACGTGTACAAAAAATAAATTAAGTAAAAACTTCTTTAGGCTCATTGAGCGATTTTTGGTTGGGGAAAATCTTGTGTTCACGTCACCGACATGCTAATGTTAACAGTATATATATATATCTGTAGCTCTAAGGGTGACAATTTTCGCTCTTGTCGGCAGTCCCCATCCCCATGTGTGCTTTTTAGGGTTCCGTACCCGAAGGGTAAAATTACTAAGACTCCGCTGTCCGTCTCTGTCTGTCTGTCCGTCTGTCACCAGGCTGTATCTCATGAACTGTGATAGTTAGACAGTTAAAATTTTCACAGATGATGTATTTCTGTTGCCGCTATAACAACAAATACTAAAAACAGAATAAAATTCATATTTAAGGGGGCTCCCAAACAACAGTCATATTTTTTTCCGTTTTTATAGATAATGGTACGAAACCCTTCGTGCGCGTTTCCGACTCGCACTTGGTCGGTTTTTTAATTTGTATTGTTAACTACCTGTCAAGTATTAATTTGACTTACGCAGGATGGATCAATCAAGGATCTGGGATTAATGTGAAATCAGTCAAATCAAAATTATGCATAAGCAGTGAAAAGCTCAGTTCCTTTTATTTAAGTATGTGTGACTTTATAATAATATAGTTTGGACAAATTTTCAAATGAGAGAGTCAACCGACTGTAATAGGCCATAGATTGATTGATATTATTAAATAAATTAATCCAAATGAAAATCCCTTGTGACTTCACAACTTGTGCATAAAGAGAAATCAACAAAAGCTTAATTTACAACATTCTACAATAATAACCGTTGTTATTTTTAAAAATAAATATGTGGAGAGGCTAGTCAATATTTTACGGACAATTTATTTCGCTCAAAAAGAATACAATTATTCAGTCCTTTTTTGGAAAAACAACAATAAATTATGGTGGACGATTTCTCTTAGTTATACTTATAAACTAACCTAAGTTATAATAACTTACAATTCAAACATTTTACTGCTGAACTAAATAATCACATAATATCTAAAAAAAATGCCAAGTTGCAGACATATTAAAGGCTGAAATAACCCATGATAAGAAAAAAATCCCTAAGTTTCCAGAATGTTCATGTAGATAATCCAGAAATTTTAGATCTAACAACTCCTTAGTATAATTTATTTAAATATTTTGTCATTAAAAACATCACAGGGAACATTTTCTTTGGAAACTTAGATCACAGAGATTGCCGCAGTAATTGCTCGAGAATTTTCTAATATTTTGTCAAAAACTATATTTAAGAGTGATCGTAGTTTCGTTTGATATTTTTTTATAGTCTTTTAATATTTATTTGTTATTAAGTACTTAGGTACTTACCAATATCAGCCTAGTGTTGTTTTTTTCTCATATCTTCGGTTCATAGTCCGTTTCATCTCGTGTCTTCAAACTTTAGTCCCGGACATGTCTTATCTGTATTGTTTGTTCCTAATCTTTCTTCTGCTTACTAGGTCCTAATTACCTATTTAAAATTCGTCACAAACTCACAGCACAACACCAGTTTCGCGCCTAAAGTCAACCATAAACAAGAAAAAAAACATACACAATTTCTATTTATTTTTTAATTTTCCACAGACACTTAACACGATAAAATAATTCGCGCGCTTTTCATTATGTTCTCAATGTACCTCCCCCACAACCTTTCTCGCGCCAAATTGACGCTTTACTAAATAGACCGGCATAAATTCATTCAACTCCAGCCTCTACACACGCCGTCCTTGTCCATCGTATGACTAAGTATATATTGGCATCGCTTTCTAACGCTTCCGCCTGATGAACCCTATTGAGCTCGTTAGTCATTAATTAATTCTGCATAAGAAAATTACTTTTAATTTAAACAGTGCACAGATGTGACCAATTTTGTTCAGTTACAGAACTTGGTAATAAACTGTTTCGAAGTTTTTTTTCTTAGTTTACTTATGTGATTTATGGCTGTTTGAAATTATATTTTAATACAAATATTCTATATATATTTTACAGCGTTTCATATAGGTACTGCTTTTTAGATTATTTCATTGTAACCTAAGGATCGTCAATTAAAATATCACGTTGTTAAATTATGTGCAATCACCATGCAATTAGACTTGAATTATAAAAATAAACAAAAATGACAAATGCAAAAATATTTTGATTCAATATCTTTTTTTTTATATACCTTGATATTATAAATATAGAAGATTTATTTTTATTTTTTATTCTACATTTTTGTAAATGACAGATGGCTATTTCTTATTAAAACATAAATTAAAAAGAACTAAAAATAAATACCTAGATAATGACTTGTTTGTGTTTTCTCCTAATTGTTTAAAAAAATATATTTCTAAAAATACTTACATCAGAAGAATGGCTGGAAACCTTGTTAGTACCGGGCGGCTACCTGCTGAAAGTCAAGTGCTACGACCGTGGGACAAACGGATGGACAGAAGGACTCCACTCGAGTAGTGGAGTGGCGCCAGGCAATACGGTTGTAATTATACAAATCCACCCGCTTCACTAATTATACTGCAAACTAAAACTAATTTTAGAACAAGTTTTTTTTTTCTTTCGGGTTTTCTATTAAGAACTCTTTCGTGAAACCTTTTTGCGTTTCCTCTGAAAATGAAGTTTTGTTAAAACTATCCTCTGTAAAGTTATAGAAGGTAGCCCACAAAATTCTCTTTTCTTTTGCAAATAACACCTTGACAATGCAAAAAATAAAATGATTACATTTCATTCTTTGAAAGTAGTTAATCAGTCTGTAGCCAAAGTAATAAAAAAAAAATCGGGAAAGTTGGTCGACTATTACTCGTTAACTTTTACAGCCTACTTAGCTATGATAGTTTTCCAAAAACAAAAAAAAACAACCAAATAATTTTGAGCTGCGACCATTTTACGTGTAAGCGAGGTACACAAAAAAAAAATTTGCAAGATTTTATTTTATCACGTTATCGGCGTGATGCCATGCCAAATTAGAGTTTTCTAGTACTAAGAGTCTCTGAACTAAGCCGGGGACAGACAGACAGACGGACATGGCGAAACTATAAGGGTTCCTTGTTGACTACAGAACCCGAAAAAGTAATAGGAGGGTGACAAAATAATTTCGAATGGCTCTCAGAGAACTTACCTACTTCTATAATGTTACTCACTAGCAAATTCAATGTAATGAGATTTGACAAAGTCTAACCAAAGTAGAGAGCGAAATAAATTAATTAATTTAGGATAAGATATCTACAAAGAACCATAAACCTTAGACAAACTTTTAAAAAGCACACAAATTAGCGCACTCCTTTGCAATTTCGACAAAACTCATACATTAATGCAAGGTGCACAAAGACGTTTTTCATTACAAAGATCGGTATCAATGCATAGAAACACACTTTCATGAATAAATTTCCATGCGAGTCACGCAGACGTATCTCACGGCTTTCCGATAAAGCTCGCACTAGTGACTGGAGCCACTGACTACATAAGTTTAGGTCCTGTCTACTGCATTTTTAAATGTACCTAAAACTAATAAGAAATCATAGTACAAAAATAATGTTTATTTTCGGGTAACAGATTGAAATATTTTTTAACTTAAGTAGGAGAGTGCAGAAAAGCTTATAGTATTTTTTGGGCTACCCATACCTAATTAATGAATTAATAATACACAGATTTCTTTTTGTTAGATTGCTTGTGTCCCACTGTAAAGGCCCCCTTTTTAAGGTTCCGTAGTAAACAAGGAACCCTTATAGTTTCACCACGTGCCTCTGTCTGACTGTCTGTCTGTCTGTCCCCGCTTTAGCTCAGAGACGCTTACTACTAAAAATTTGGCATAGGTATACATATTAATCACGCCGACAAAGTGCTAAAACATAATCTTGAAAAATATTTTTTTTTGCGGTACATTCCTTGCACGTAATGCGGGGAAGATATTTTTTTTTCTCGTCTACCCCTTGGTGTGGGGTATCGTTGGATAGGCCGTTCAAAAAGGCGGGTCTGTGAACACCACTTTTCGATTTAAGGATCTGCTTGCGTAATATTAAGCATTAAAGTGCTAAATTTTGTTAGAGTCCAGTGTCAGCCTGCCAGCTAAATGGTTGTTTATGGAGATGTGAAAAAAATCAGCGCAGTAGAACATATATTGAAATTAAAAGGAAAACTATCACAGCTATGTGGGCTTTACAAGTTAACGAGTAATAGTCGACAAACTTAAATTTGCAGTTGGAAAATTGACCGTGGCATATATCGATGTATGGGAGAACATGTTTTTCAACTACAATGTTAAGTTTGCTTTTGGGATAAATTCATCCCAACTTCCCAACTACGGTATCCTTCATTGTGGTGAAGGGCGGGCATTTTTGGGGGACTGTCTTATGTAACTTTGACGTTCGAAAAGTGCTGATTTCCAGCCTAGTTTGAATAAATGACTTTTGATTTTGATTTTGCGTGGTCTAACACGCACTTGGCCGGTTTTTTCCTTGCATCTCTTGCCACTTTTACACAATTAAAAAAAAACCTTTGAGTGCCGATTACATGGAGCGCACGTTGGACAGTCAGCCCCGATAACTTGCTGATTGCTAAGCTTGCCATGTTTATTTATTTATTTTAATACTTTAAGCACACAAATGCACAGAGGCGGACTTAATGCCATAGGCATTTTCTACCTGTCAACCTTTGGGTGATGCAGAGACAGACAGTGGTAGGTGCAATAACGAAAACTGGAATAAATATTTATTAAAACATACATATACCTATTAAAACATTAAATATAATACATATACCTAATTATACATAAATATAAGACCAAATAAATACACGAATATACTAAACAGATAAGACAAACAATGGGAAAACATTACCCTTGTGATGATACTGCCAGCTTCTTACGAATGTGCTCGCGAACTTGTTACACTTTACACTTTTCCACAGCAGCACGAGCTATTTTCGTAGAGCTCGCGTCTCGACACAAGAGGATAAGGATGAGGTGTGTCATAATCGGAATCTCCCGAATTCGTAGGAATCACGCAGACGTATCTCACGGTTTTCCGATAAAGCTCACACTGGAGCCACAAAACTTAAGCTTAACTTAGGTCCTGTCTACTGCATATTCAAACGTAAAACTAATTATAAATCATAGGGAAAATAATGTTTATTTATCGTTTTCCTGTCTGCTTTTTTAGACTTCAAAATGTATCAAAATGTACCTACATTTAAAGAGTGTATAATTATTTTTAGGCTACCTATAACAATGACGATTTTTTTTTGTTTACTTGGTATCTCACTGGTCTGGAAGGCCTCCCCTTTTTCCTTCCAAACCTGTCTATTTTGTGCGATTTCTGGCCACGTTATATTTTTTTTTAAACTGCCTTGAGTGCTGTTTACATCAAGCACACCTTGGGCAGTAAGCCCCGATACCTTGCTGATTGCTAAGCTATAACTTTTCCACAGGATCAGAAGCTGTTTTCGTAGAACTCGACACGAGAAAAGGACGAAATGTGTCACAATCAGAAGCTCCCGAATTCAGGTACCAGCAAACATTCCACATAATCTGGGCTGGCTTTCACAAAATTTTATTGCTGTTTTCTATGGCTTCCAGATCAAAGCTTTTAAATATTTGACAATCCTCGAGTCTCACTTCCATGGTTCTAGCGAACATTCGTGTAGCTAAACGTGCAGAAAGAAGGAAAGAAACCACCACTTACTAGCGTAAGCTTATCGCCTCAAGTGGCTCTTACATCTAGCTTGTAATAAGTTCATTGTAAACTTCAATGAGCAATATGCTTTCTAGCATTCCAAAGTAATAGTCAACAGGATAGATATAACATAACATCACGCCTTGTTTCCCCGAAATGCTAGACAGAGGTTTCCATTCATCAGGAATATCTCAGTAGCAGCCTAGAGTCTGAATTTGTGGTTGATGGCAATAGGCTCGCTCCTGTTACATGGAACTTGAAACAAACTGGCGAAATGTACCTATTATGAGTACAAATCTGCCTAACCCTTTATGGGGACTACAGGACCTAAACGCAATTTTTTGAAGTTTTATAATGCCTAAAAGCATATGATCCACTGCAGTAAACAAAATCAGAAAAATATATGATATTCTGATATTCTTCAGGATAAATGCTAGGTAGATAGTGTGTTGAAAACATAATACAATTAATTTGATACGATAGCAAAAAAAAATACGAAGATACCTCTAAAATGTCTTTTAACTGTTAAAAACCATACTAATATACATGCAATTATTCTGATTTTTTATCAGATTATTCTAAAGGCAACATATTAGCATAATAGTGTTTTAATGTTTTTTATCCAGTCAACAGATTTTTTGTAAATAGATAATTGCTTCATATTTTGCAATAAATTACCAGCGTTGTGTCATCGCGCTTCTCTTTCTTTTCTATGCAGTCCAACAGTGACCGCACTTTAGGTGTTGTCAGCTTCTTAACAAGATAGGTACTTAGAAATAGAACTAACTAAGATATCTTATTACTTATATACTAAGAACTCATTCATAAAATAGCCATCATTATATTCACCTTGATCATAATTAAACAACCATCAAGATTAAACTACACGCTGGCATACTTCTCTCAACACATTCATCAACGCGAATTCATTATAAGTAATCACAAGCAACGAACAATTAATACGGTAGGTTCTGTTAGCAATGTTAGCTCTAAAATTGCGATATCCTCTACTATGGGTACACACAACATCCAAGTCTAAGGAATCGGCGCTCAATTCAATTTGTATTTCTCTGCTATTCGTATTTCTATTTCAAAAGCGATGCATTCCTTAAGGTGGGTACTGACCAACGTTACAAGGTGTAATGTAACATTCGCATCGAGCGTGTTACTCATCGAGCATGTTACGCAGTGTCCTTAAAATCGACGTAACATGCTCGTCAAAACTCTGTGCTCCGTCGCCGCCAGTTCACTCCGAAATGGCCGACAGCGAGGACGTATTGGGAACTTTGATTCTACTTAGTTATTGTTTCATCCAAGTGAAGAAAAAGAAAAAACGTTACTGGACATCAAACTTATTTAAAAATAGAGGCGTATGTGGTGGTTTGTCATTGATAGCAATATTAAAAAACCAAATGATTACTGGACAGTATAAAAACTTTGTACGCATGTCTCCGATTGATTTTGAAGAACTATTGAATTTAATTGGGCCAAAAGTACATAAAAACGATACAAATTATAGAAAAGCTATCAGTGTCACGGAACGGTTAGCACTAACGCTTCGTTTTTATGCTACAGGAGATTCCTATACTAGTATGCAATATCTTTTCAAGATATCAAAACAACGAATAGGATTTATAGTGAAAGAGGTCAGCGAAGCCTTTATTGGAGCATTAAAAGAATATGTAAAGGTATGTATTATGTATGTATTAATTCAGAAAATGTAGTCATTACATATCAAATTAAATTAAATCACCAAATTCTGACATAAATTGTTCACTCATAGCTGGTGACCCATAGTCATTTTGATGGGACGTATTTGATGCAGGAGTTTCAGGGCTTTGCTGTGGCTCATAGTCATTTTGATGGGACGTATTTGATGCAGGAGTTTCGGTCTGTGGCATCGATGAGGCTCTGGAAGTTGTTGGTCGTGTAGAGTAGCCTGAATAACTGTAGCTGTTCATTCCATTTCCAACATAGTCATACTCTCCGCGATCAGCACTGAACAATATATTTGATATATAATGCTGCACATGTATTTTTGTTGTCTTTGAATAAGATCGTAATTTATTTGCCAAAAACATACCATAGGCTTCACATTCGTCAGGTCTGTGCGAAGTTGCCTCCGTTTGCTCGGTTCTCTTTTTTAATATATTTAAAGTAGATACCATTATCTCTTCTGGGCTTGGGGCTACTGATTTCTTCCTTTTTGGAGGAGGAGGGCAATCATTGTCGCTTTTTTTGGCAGACGGAGGGCAATCATCAGGCAGTTGTTCTGAAGCACCTTCATGTCCACGTAGCTGAAAATAAATATTAATTATTATTTCAGACGCCAGAAACACCGGAGCAATGGCTGGTTGTAGCAAATGACTATGACACTTTGTGGAATTTTCCACATTGTTTAGGTGCAATCGACGGTAAACATATTTTACTGCAATCACCGATCAACAGTGGCAGTGAATTTTATAATTACAAGGGTTTCTTCAGCATCGTATTACTGGCAGTTGTTGACGCGAAATATAACTTTTTGTATGTAAATATTGGGTGTCAAGGAAGAATATCTGATGGAGGAGTTTTCAACAACTGTGTTTTAAACGAAAAACTAAAAAATAATGCACTAAACCTCCCTCAGCCCACTGCGTTGCCAGCAAGAACAGAAGAAATTCCATTTTACTTCGTTGGCGATGAAGCTTTTGCTCTTTCCCAAAATATGATGAAAGTATATGCAGGATATCATGAACGTGGTTGTAAAGAAAGAATATATAACTACCGACTTTGCAGAGCTCGTAGAGTAGTGGAAAATGTGTTCGGCATATTGTCAGCAGTGTTTAGAGTTTTGCGGAAACCAATGTTGTTAGAACCGAAAACCGCGACATCTGTCGTAACAGCAATAACATCTCTCCACAATTTTTTAAGAAAAGGTAATAATGCTCATGTATATACCCCTGCAGGTAGTTTTGACGAAGAATTGAACGGCCAGGTCAGATTAGGAAACTGGAGAGAAGGTAACAATGATATGACTAGTATGTTACCCTTGCAAATAAGACCGCGAAGGGCTACAACATCTGCTCACAATATTCGTAATGAAGTTGCTGAATACTGTATTCAGCAAGGGTCTGTAAGTTGGCAAGAAAATTATGCTTAAAATGGACTTACAGTATCTGTTGTGTCACGAGGTGTATTTCTATCCAGTAGAAATAACATGGATTTGTAAGCGAACCAAGTGCTGTGGTAAACTTCATCTGCACCTGAAATTTAATTTGTAATTAATATTGAATTATTTTAAATAAAAAGAAGCACTATACAGATTAATACCGAGTTTATATTGTTTTCCCCACACTAGCTTGGAAACACCTACTTCCCTCACTAATTTCCACCCCCCCCCCCTACTATAACCCGCGTTAAACTTAATAAATAATTACGTACCTTTTCCAGTACCAGTTGATTGTTTAGTTTTCTGTTTTTCCCTCCTCAATGATGCCAGTAAACTTGTCATTTTCTTTTTACAGGCTTCTCTTTCGCTGTCGAGTAACGAAGCCAATCTATCCCAAGCGTCTTCTTTCTTTAATTTGTTATAATGCTCTGGGTGAGCTGGGTTCCACAACAGTGTTTCTTCTTTGTATTTTTCAATAAAATACAAAGTTTTTTCTTTATTCCACTCCATGCTTCTTGAAACTTGATATAATTACGAGAGGAATAACGGGTGATCATGTGCGCTCGTGACGAGTCGCAACGGCGTACTGACTGAACCGCGTAACAGTCAAAGGATTCGCCAAAAAACCGACAGCCGGGTGGAGCACTCAAAGCGAGCAACGAGCGGCTCGTTGCTTGCTGGTTTTCCCGTAACACGACGTACTGACTGCATGAATGCTCGCTGTGTAACACGTTACATTACGCCCCGTAACGCCGGTCAGTACCCAGCTTTAGACGTTCGAATTGGAGGTGTGTGTACCTGACCGATTCGAAAACTCGGAGGTTTATTTTATTTTATGAAAATGTTATTTGGTAATGTTATTTGGGACTGCATAAGTCTGCACTTTAAAGCACTTACTTACTCCAAAACCTGATTTGGATTGTCATCGTTATATCAGCAAATCACTCACTGTCACAGCAAGACACTTTGTCTAGCAGTAAGAGATTTGCTTAAATGATGCCCCTCCTGATTCACCTAAAATGTCCACTAAACGTAAACCGCGTGTTTTTACCAGAATCACGTCTTAACCACCAATCTTTGTAAGCAGAGGGCTGAGGCAGAGGGGTGATTGAAGATTGATGACTGCATAATATGCCGCTTTGCATCCTCTCTACAAAGTTATATCTTTGGTATTATTTTTTACGACATCCACGGCAAGCAAAGGGGTGGTCCCATTCGTACCCAAGACCACACATCAACGCATTACTCAATTCTTCAAATCTATTTATACAAGCAATGCAATTGAAATAGACGGCCGGTTGTGGTACCAGGCTTGCATAAAAAGTTAGGACAGTTACAAAGCGGGCAAAGCTCACATGTGTCGGAATCGCGAGGGGCGAGCGTTTTGTTTAGTTATCGTCTATTTGTCCCACTCGACGCGTTTCCACCATCGTGTTACTGATATCGACACGTGTAGGTACAGCTTTTATGACTTGTATGGAGGTAAAGAAACAATTTGAATACGGAATGAATGGGATTGAGATTGCTTTGTGGTCGTTATGCTACTGCACTACAATATTTGTAACAAAGTCATTGATGGGACTATAAATGTTAATATTCATACTATTCTTATGCTCCTATTATGCAGAACCAGTCCCCGGAAAACAATCAATATCGAATAAATCTTAGAATATCATTTACCCTGTAGGTAAGTTACCATGAAAGTTACCATAAACGTTACGCTAAAGTAATTTATGGTCCCATTAAATCTTAACTACCAATAACTGAACAACAAAATATCATGTTAATATAATAGCTACCAGATTTTACATCTTATTCACATTTCCCCACACAGGGACTAAACAATTTATCATTTCCACAGCATTTCCTAGTGCTGTATAAGTTATTTTTATGCAAAAATATACTGTAAACAACGTTGTGGGGTGACATTGACGAATGAGTCCAACACGGTGGCTCAAATGGCGCCCGACCACCGCTTCGCTCAATTTCCTATCCCATTCCACGGCATGGCTGTTATTTAATCTAATTAACGCTATCCGGCGCGAAATAAAACTTTATATCAAAGAGCTAAATGTTTACCGAAATAACCACATGAAGGACTGATGTACATTTGATGTCGGCCTAAATGAGACTGTGGTTTGTCTGTACGAATGTACCCGTGGTGGCCATGATGGTGTACCTTCTCACAGTAATGATTTAGCTGAGGTCTGTTAAGTTTAGATATAATATTATAGCGGATTCCTATATCCAACCTACGATAACGTGTTTGGTAAATGTACGACTCTTGTGTCTATCTTTACATTCATGATCAGATCAGATCATGAAACCAAACATTACCAAAATAACTGAAATAAATCAAATTCCGTTACTATTGCTTTGCGTGTAGGTACAGCTTTTGAACCCCCATGCAAAGTAAAGGGATTTTGTGACTGAGACCACAAAGAAAATAGATCTTCATAAATCAATGGCGGGTCAATGAATGCATAGCTTTCAACCCAGTGTCAATTTGACCTAAAAGGTTGAATTATCTTAAACAAGACAACCAAATACTTGGAACATTCGAGCTGATAAGTGGCTTAGAATTTATGATCGTAGTAAATATCTAATGATCATAAGTTATATATTTTAATTAATCATTAATGATCTCATAACCGACGAAGCGGTACAATTAAAAATTCCAATAATAAAGTAAAAACCACTTGGAAAATTATTAACAATGAAACGGGTAAGTCGGTTAAACAAGAAAAACAACTTGAGATTATGGTCGACAACAAATTAGTTAATAAAGCAGCTGACGTAGCTGAAGCATTCAATGAGTTTTTTGCCAACATACCTATAACTACGACTCGCTCCTTGAATTCGTCCCCGTCTAAAGCTGAAAACCTGTGATGTGAATGGTGTAAAATCTTCCGGGTTACCAGTTCAGTTAGGTGTACCTCAAGGCTCAATACTGGGTCCATTTTTATTCTTAGTGTATATTAATGACTTACCATTTTATTTAAAGGGTATCTGTGACGTTGTATTGTTTGCAGATGACACCTCACTTATTTTTAAAGTAAACAGGAATAGACAAGATTTTGATGACGTAAACAGTGCACTCTCAATGGTTACGGATTGGTTTACGACGAATAACCTAGTTCTCAATGCCAAGAAAACGAAATGTATAAAGTTTGCCTTGCCAAATGTTAGGAATCTAGGTCCCAACATCGTCTTAGATAATGGGATGCTTGAAACTGTAGACTCGGCAGTTTTTCTTGGTATAACAGTAGATGTCAATCTTCAGTGGGGCCCTCATATATCAAGCCTAGCGGGCAGGCTCAGTTCGGCCGCCTACGCCGTCAGAAAAGTAAGACAATACACTGATGTTGATACAGCTCGATTAGTTTATTTTAGTTATTTTCATAGCGTTATGTCCTACGGTATTCTGCTGTGGGACAAAGCCGCTGACATTCAAAATATATTCGTTCTTCAAAAACGAGCTGTTCGAGCTATTTACCAGCTTGGTGCCAGAGTTTCTCTGAGAGATTTTTTTAAAGATGTTGGTATTCTCACGGTGGCATCACAATTCATCTTCGCCAACATCTTATATATTAGGCAAAATATACACTTATACACTAAAAATAGTGATATTCACAATATTAACACCAGAAATAAGGACAAATTACGAGCTCCATTTCACCGGCTTCATAAGGTACATAACTCATTTGTTGGGCTTGGTATAACTTTTTATAACATGCTGCCCTCTTCTTTGCTAGATTTGCCTTTTAATGCGTTTAAAACTAAAGTAAAATCCACCCTTTGTTCAAAGGCATACTATTGTATCAATGACTACTTAAACGATAAGAATAGTAAGTTGGTCGCTGTGATTAACTCAAGACAATGTTTATGTTCTTTCTCCAGAATTAGCTTACCTACTGACAGGTTATATGAGTTCATATAATTGATTATTTTTTTATTTGACTGTATAAGTCAATGTAATTTAATTTAGTTATTTTTTAATTTATTAGTGACATAAACTACTCATTACAATGTGTGTTTTATGAGTTGTATTGCAATAAGTGGTTAGCTAGCGTCCTCGACTATTGATTATACTATTCTTGCCTGAGCAACCGGCAGCAAGGTCGTCATGCTCCCTTAGATGTCACTGCCTGCGGTAGCGTCGGGGGTCGGGTTGCCTCCTTCCCTCCAATATGGCGAGGAGGGTGATGGCTGATCTTTGCGTTATGCTCGTGAACGGGTGCTGCTTGTGGTGACTGGTCGTCTTGCTGATCATGGTTTTAATTGTTATTAGTAATTGTTTACTTATTTTACTTCGATGGGGCTAGTTTATCATTTCTCACTTCGAGCTACAGCAATTGCTTTATGTAAGCGGGCACGCCCTTTATGCCTGGAAGCTTTTATTTAGGTATTAAGTTCTATTTACGTTTTTTTATGTTGTCATTTTTATCTGCTTGAGTACAGTTTGTTCATTGTTTTGTTGGCATACTGGAGCGTGCTAGCTAACGTATGGCAAGTGTGCAATTTAATCCAATGTTTTGTGTTTCGTAATGTTAATTACTTTGCATACGATTTGTATAGAATCAAGTTTATATAACTAAACAGACAGACGTGCTGCTGGGGAGTTTGTTCCACCACTTGTTCTACCCAGCTAAATCACTAGGAAGTGGTGAAGGGCGGGCATTTTTGGGGGACTGTCTTATGTAACTTTGACGTTCGAAAAGTGCTGATTTTCAGCCTAGTTTGAATAAATGACTTTTGATTTTGATTTTGATTTTGAAGTGTCGCTAAAATATTTTGATAAATGCGTGAAATCATATTTTGGACGAAAGTTCCTAAATATACGTAGGCACAGCTTAGACTGAGGCCACACGGGCGTTGCCAGTCATTGCGTCGTCGCAACGCTATGATTTCAACGCACCGAGTAATGCGGGAAATGCAATGCGGTTTCGGAACGCAACGCAGCGTACTACGATGTCGCTGCGTCTCGGTGTTGGATGTGTTAGTTTTCTTTTGCACAAGCAACACTGCGCTGTGCTACGATGCCGCTGCGACCCTCGGCGTCGCACCATAAGATTCTTCCCAGTTTTGTTTCTCTCGTCTCATTGTCCGGGCGTTGCGTCGTTGCACATAGTCACAACGCATCGTATGGCTGTCACAGACACAGCATTGTCCCTCAGGTTGACCCGACTCAAAGAGATGTCCAAAAGGGATACCGAGGCCCCTGGCAACACAGGCAACGGAAGGAGCACGGGTGGGTTTTAGTCAGTAAGAGTCTGACACACCCTCCCGCTCCGCCCAGAGCAGGAGAAGTTATTTGATAATTTCCCACCCAACAAAGAAAAAAGGCGGCACAACGCACCGGCAACGCATCGTGAGGCTTCGCTCTTATCAGTGACTGTAATACGACATAAGCAAGCATGCAGCTGATGCAGCAACCACTATTAATAGGAATCAAGCGATTGTCGTGATAGAGGGTAGACCTAGTCATGCAGCTAGGTACCGGCAAAAATCATAACTAAGGTCTACTATTACTGAAAGAGTGTCCGTGGAATTTGGAGAAGTTGAATGGAGAAGAACGGGCAAGAAGCTAGTTGCCTATTCCAAAGCGTAATAGGTACTACGCTTGGGAATAGGCAACTAGCTTCATTTTTCTGACTGACCGACTCCTTGACAATCCAAAAGTGCCTGTAAATGGTTAAATTGAAATAAACGCTTTGTGTTTGAATTAAGGCACCAAACGGATAACGTTATTATACCGTAGCTCGTAAGGGATCGTCGTAGCTCATTCATGTACCTAATACAAATAGATATTTTAAAATTGAAATAAGAAAATAACGTCGAAGCTATATAGATTTCAAAAACTTTAATTTTAGACATGACGCAATCAAAAATATACTTTTATAAAAATCCTAAAGGTGGTTCAAGCACGGTAATTTTTCATAGAAGCGAATGGGACAGACTAGAGAAGCAGGCCAGCGCTCCAGAGACACCTTCGCAACAGGAGAATGAATACTTGAAAGCTATGGTGGAGAAGTCGCAGGAATGGATTAAAACTTGGCCGGATACTGTGCAAGTATGTTTTATACCGTTGAAGATACGTATATGTGAGAACGCAAAGTAGGTATTTAATAATTGATACCAATCATGTAAACCATTTCCTTCAAGCTTGAGAAAAAAAGTAAATTAAAAAAATAACCTATTGCCTCCGACGGGTTTTTTTTATTTCAACTGTATTTGTTAACTGTTTTTTATTTATCTTTTTTTAATGATTATTTTTCACGTTAATTAGACCTAAAATAAAATTCTATAAGAACTTTTTTCTCAGTTGCTAACCAACTTAAACCGTTATAACTCCTAAATGGTCATTCAAAATGAAAAAAGATTACAGAAACCTGATTTTCAAGGACCTATTCAATGACACCACACTTGACATAGTCCGTCGGTTTAATTTTTTTTATTTTTCACACTTAAGACGTCTGGCTGTCTGATGCCATATTGAATTTTGATGAATTTTGAGTCACAATATTAAGACAAATTGATTGACGTAAGAATCATCAAAATCGGCTTGTATAGAGTAGTGACAGGCGCTGATTAATTTGACAGGACTAAACTATTATCTTCTGTCCTTTTCTTAATGAAATGGAAAGAAAAAGATGCACTGAACTTTAGTTTAGTTTGTGAACCAGGGAATCGGCACCAATATCTACCTACTGATATCAACCAAGATCTTATCATAAATATGTTTTTGTTAGTTGCTGCGGTTTCTTACCTGAATTATCAAAAACATTTCTTTAAATTGTATATTATTCAGGGATGTGTAGCGTTAAAAAAAAAGCAAAAAGAAAAACAACGCGCTGAACAAATTGCTGCAGTCGAGGCGTTCTCAAAGAAGAAAGTCCGTGTAAACAACGCCGAAGCCATCCAAAATGCGAAACAAAAGATCTTTGATAGAAGCTGTTACGGCACAAAACTCATAAGGTAGGTATTGAATAACAATACCTACAATATGATCAAAGGACAATAAAACAAAATAACAGTAAACAATTAACGGTTTTTATTGCGCCAACTTGCGAATGGGAGCATTAATTTTGTAGGAACACCAGCAGCTCTGCTTAGTTTAGAAATAATCAAAATGAACCTTAACTAGCGCTGAAGGTGAAAAATGGAGAAAAGAAAACACCACCTTACCACTGACCCACTTTTAACATTTTGCAGTGCCCTTCATGAATCAAAAGCACTCGAAGAAAGAGACGCACAAATAGCTTTTTCAAAAGAAATACAAGAAAAAGAAGCTAAACTAGAACGAAAGAAGCTTAAAACAGTGACGTTCTGCACCTTCGATTTGGACAAAAATGAGACCGCTTTGGCTGATCTACAGAAATGTAAAAGAGTACAAAACGCAAGACAGAATAAAGACATGTAAGAACTTTGATTTCATTTTTAAGTGATTAGTTATTACAAAAATCCTCATTATGAATGCTATAAACATTCCTGGAAAGGTCTCAAAAGTCAAGTCTCAACTTGACTCAATCACGAGTCAAGTTGAGACTTAGGGCCGTATTACAGAAACTTACTCAAAATTTTTAAGGCCATTAGGGCCGTACCTCACCGGGACGCCATGGCGACGTCGCCAGGTCGCGCTGCCAACTAAATGTATAAATAATAATATAATGTTAAACTACCGGTGGGTGGCTCACCTGGCGTCCGTTTAGTTACGTAGCCAACCATACATTTTGTTGGCGACGCCACCTGGCTACGCCGCCATGGCTTCCCGGTGAGGTATGGCTCTTACTTAAAACTAGTTTCAACCAATCAAATGGCTCTAAACGAGTTTTAAGTAATGCTTGATTTTGAGTAAGGTTCTGTAATACGGGCCTTAGACCTCCTAATACCCGGGTGTCACCACTGTGTGGATCGCCCGGAGGACACGGTGGAGCATACGGTGGAGGTCTGCCCGGCTTGGGCAGAGCACCGCCGTGTCCTCGTGGAGGCGATCGGCGGCAGAGATCTCTCGCGTCCGGCCCTGGTTCAGGCCATGGTACGGAGCGAGAGGGCATGGGCAGCCGTCACCTCCTTCTGCGAAGCAGTAATGCTCGCAAAGGAGGAGGCGAGACGGTTGAGGGAAAGCCAAGTTTCGCGCCCTCTCACCCCTAGCCGCCGCAGGAGACGCCCTGGGCGTCGGGAATCCCGGGCGGATTTCCGGCCACCGTAGGCGCGGGCTTGCGGACGGTGAGCAATGGGTAGCTCACCATCCGGTAAGGACCAGGCCCGGGTCGACGGCGCGTTGTATTCCACGCGCGCCTCAAAGAGATGTCGTCAGCACAAGTGTAGGGGTCCACTAGGGCCGATGCCTGCCGGGGTCGCGGGAAGGTACTAAAGGGTCACCGAGGCCCCTGGCAACACAGGCAACAGGAAAGAATACGGGTGGGTTTTAGTCAGTAAGAATCTGACACACCCTCCCGCTCCGCCCAGAGCGGGAGAAGTTATTTGATGATTTCCCATCCAAAAAAAAAAAGACCTCCTAATAACTCTTCTCCTAATAACACAAGTCTACTCAACGTGATGCATGATCTCAATATGATGTTAGTAGGTGGTGGGTACACGCCTTAAGACATCTAAGCACCAATGGCGTTTATCCAAACACTAATTGTTATGAGAAACCTACTTTTAAGGTATGAGAAGAAAAAAGAAGAGGAAGCAAAAGCCACGGAAGAAGCAAAGCTGGCAGATCTTACTGACGCACAGCTGATGAAGTATCTTGTCGAACGCGAACAGGAGGCCGAGGTAAGACAGCTAAGGTCCAAAGCCATAGCAACAATTCTTTTTATATATCTATGGGTCCTATGTATAAGGGCCAATGTGCAAATTGACAACTCTTCAATAGAGGCTCTCAAAGTTTCAATTTGATATATTTGTCGGCGCATCCGCCTCTCAATACGTCAGTTGTCACTTTATACATGTCGGCGCATCCGCCTCTCAAAACGTCAGCTGTCAATTGACGTAAATGTCAATGTCCATAACGAACACCGAAAATTTTCGTAATACTCATGATAAACTGGTGGAATAATATTTTTGCGACATAAAACAATTGTCTTTTTTTGGATGGATGTATTCGTAATAACTGATTTTAACATAGTTTTAATGGTATTTCCGTAGATCTATCAGCCATTTGTCTTCTTGTTGTAACATAAACTAATAAAATGGTTACTAATAAAATCATACTGTTTAGAATGGGCGCCGATTTCCCAGAACTTGTTAAATATTTCACTTCTTGTGTCTTCTTCTCGTTTTTGAAAACATTTCAATTTACATGTGTTTTGACATGGTTCACCCAAATTTTTTTCCAGTTCTTATCTTATCACTTCAACTATAGTATGACTTTCCAGTATTTGTCAGTCTTTTCTCTTTAAATCTATCCATTCATAACAAAAAAAATTCTCGCAATTTACCGCTCTCTTTTTTTTGTAAATCTTCTTTTCTTGGAATTAATTGAACAGAAACCTCTCCTGGTGAGTATTGTGAAATTGGAGAGGACACATTGTCATCCGTTAGCACACACGCAACTGATGGGATTGGTTCTTCATCACCAAAAAGGTTAATACTGCCATTGGTTGACGGCATAGGGGTATATTCGCTACGTATATCTTGAAGATCAGGCTCATTTGACATTCGAATTGACTCTTGGCTGTCAAACCCATGAGAACTGACGCTAATTTCATGTAACGAGTTACTAGTTGATATTATTATAGGACTATTCATTTTCTATAGTGGGTTCATTTGGCTCATGGTTATTTAGGTGTGTATCAGTATAATGTTCTTTATCCAGGGGTTGAGTCAGTTGAATAGGTGCTATGGAAACATTATGTTGCAATGTGTTGTTTTGATTGCTTTGGTTTCGAGTTAAACCACAAAGTCACTATTATTTACATTACCAATTGCTAAATTAAGTAAATTCCGACTTCTACTAAACTTAGAATGATATTTGGACGTCATATTTCACTAAGTTACATCTAATAACATAATATTATTCACTAAAATAATTGGTTATTATCACAGCGCGACATCGTTCCGTGAGACGTAGAAGTGCTCAACTGACCGATTAGCCGTTGCAGTAAACAAAGACGCGGGATCTCCCCGCGTACAAGTCTCGAATAACCGTTTGGCATTTATACGTTTAAAATTGTGCCATATAGGCCTTTTTACTGTAGCAAAAAATAGTATTTTTACCTATAAATGTGTATTTTTTTTTTAGTGCACGTTATCAACGTAAAAGGAAGCATTTAATACAAAAAAGTGAAAATGCTCAAAATGTTGCATTGGCCTTATACGTAGGACCCATCGATATAAAGTAGCAATTCCTTAGCGCTTTCTCCACTAGGTATAAAGCATTAGAACTAGAAATTTATCTAAAAGATTGATCTAAGAAAGCGTGACGTTACATTCATTTGTGTCCCATGAAACAAGCCCTGTACACCCAGCAGTCAACAGTATGTAAGTATCGTACAACGCTTCCAGGAAATTGCAATTGCCGCTTAGAAAGTATTTAGGGGGTTTAGTAACTGGGGGTAAAGTCAGATTCGAACCATCCTAATCTCTATTAGGAAGCTTCGCTAATTTGCTAATAATGATACATCCGCCAGGACAACATAAAACTCTTAGAAAAACAAGCTCTCGAACAATATACTGCTGAACACAAAAAGATGAAAGAAGATAGAGCTAAATGGGAAGCAGAGTATTATGAGAAAATAGAAAAGTGTCGAGAAGAGCAAGAAGTAATTAATTGTAAAATTAGAAAAGTACACCAACGGGTGAGTTATAGACAACATTATCACAACCATTCTTTCACTTCTGGCTATTTTACCTAAGCGCCGCGCCGATCCGAATATATTTCCGATTCAATTACCAGGTTAGATTCTACTCAGTGACGGCGTAGTATGGGTTGGCACCCGGAACGGTTTTCTATTGAGCAACCCCAAAATAAAACAACAAATACTTAACGTACTTACGTTTTGCTAAAATATTCGATCACATTATCAACTTTCCTGTCCTTTTCAATGGATAATATGGAAAGATTGGTAAGTCGCGCTTGGCTCATTGTGGATCTAAGTAAAATTGTATCTACTTTAATTTCAAAAACTTATTTCACAAGAAGCCAACGAAACACAAATAGTTATAAACAGACATACAATACATACAATACAAACATACAATACAAACATAAATAAACTAAACATTCTTTATAAAGATTCTCACTTAACCACTGTCGAAAATTGTGTATTTTTGGGTATAACAGTCGATAAAAATTGTAATTGGAAACCACACATAAATAAAATTATTGTTAAAATAGATCGATTTATATATGTCTTGAAAAGAATTAGAGAAACAATTAACTATGATAGTGCAATGTTAGCGTATCATGGTTACGTATCATCCATACTTAGATACGGTATTATAATATGGGGTAATTCAGTAGAGTTTGACAGAGTTTTCAAAGCTCAGAAAAAATGTGTCAGAGCAATTTGTGGAGCTCATTTTCTAGACAGCTGTAAGCCACTATTTCAAAAACTAAAAATTTTACCTTTGCCATGCTTGTATATCTTTGAAATGTGTATTTTTGTTAAGAGGAACTATAATTTATTCAAAACTACCATTACCAGACCAAATTGCCGATCATCACGCCATAAAGATAGACTTCAGATACCACCAATAAAACTAACATTATTTAAGAAAAATACATACTGCATGGCCATTATAATATACAACCAACCAAATAGTGTGCAAGACCTACCGCTGACAATGTTTAAAAAATATATTTTCAAATTGCTTCTACTGAAAAGTTATTATACGATTAAGGACTATTTAGAAGATAAGTCAATAGAATCTGTAGTTTGTGAGTTAAAATAATTGACATTATAAGTATGTATAAATTTGCACGCCATCGTTTTGGCAGGATATGCAGAAACAAAATTATTGTAACACCATTATGTACCATATTCTAGCAAATAAATGTTTTTGATTTGATTTGATTTGATTAAAATATCATAGACACAGCGCTAGACTCGTAACAGAATCAGAATAGTCCCATTTTACAATGAATTTCAGAAGCTCCAAGGTAGTCCATTGGACCGCTTCCATTGGGTCATTTCTTCAGGCTTATGGTTTTCGGAATCTCCTCCTTCCTCTTCTTTCAATCGAAATATCCAAGTTCTCACATTTTTCAATTGCGTAAGAAATAGCTCCTTCCACCATTTGGATATGTTTGCTTTATTTATTTTTTTTTGTTTTGATTTTTATGACACACTTTTCCAGCGATATCGTATCTATTCCAGATGTTTGTATATACTTTTGTGTGTGATTATCGTCTTCTAGGACTTCACACAGAAAAGAAAGGGAGCATGAAAAACTGAAGTCACACAAAGCATTATACATGTCTTCAATAGCAGGATTATACATGTCTTCGAGTGTTGATACAAGTGTCTCAAAATTATTCTTCAGTGGTTTAACAGCGTCGCGATGAGCACTCCATCTTGTCTCTACTAGTGTTTTGACTGATAAAATATTTAAAGGCGGTAGCAAATATAGTAGCACAGCGAAGGAATATTGAATCATTTGGGTTAGGTTAGGTTAGCACAGTGACCATTAAGACGCTGATAACACCTAAACCGCGGTCACTGTCAGATTGCATATTTTCTATGCGTGACTTCAGTTTTTCATGCTACCTTTCTTTTCTGTGTGAAGTCCTAGAAGACGATAATCACACACAAAAGTATATACAAACATCTGGAATAGATACGATATCGCTGGAAAAGAGAAGCACGATGACACAACGCTTGTAATTTATCGCAAAATATGAAGCAATTATCTATTTACTCAAAATTGAGTTGAGTAATCGAAAATAAAAAACAACCAAGTTCTGCATTCAAATAAGACGTTTTTGTAATTAATTAAAAACGTAACGTATGTTGATATTTAATGCAGATATTTTGGATTAGAACTCAAGGTAAGAGGTTAGTTTAACGTTAGTTTTTATCGAGATTTTATTTCAAAACGTGTTTTGGTAACAACCAAGTTCTGGGAAATATGTTCAAAAATAACATAAGTATATTTTTTCCGCTACCACAAACTATACAGATTTGGCTTTTTTTTTTCTTAAGTGTATCCTATTTTGGTCAATTGGGTCTTGTCAGCGCCTTAACGAACCCCTCCCCTCTATTGTTGGTGACTCTCAGTTACCAAAACAAAAACTCGATGCTAGTTTAAATGAAAACAAAGCTAACAACTGATTATTAAGCTGCTACTTTTTACTTAAAATTAACCTTCGCTGTACCTGCCAACCTACTATATTTGCTCGCCTTTAATAATTTTTTAACTCCAAATTCAGATTAATTTGTCGCCGCGTTAAATACATGCCTAAGAAAAATTGTATCCTTTTAAGAACTTATAGCTTCCACAAGTATTACTGAATAAATAATTTATTATTATATACGGTCTATTCATATTTTTTGGGTACTACTGCTAGCTATACAAAGAGAGCACAAATACAGCAACAAACACTTTTGAAACAGTCAAAAAATGTCAAGAAGAAGAAAAGAAACGTTATGAAGAATTTATTGAAACAAGTAGTATGAAAGGGGAAGAGAGGTAAATAAATGTAATTTTTAATACTAAGCTATCGTAAGAAACTGTCTATAAACAACGAAGTCAATGGCACCCTACCATCATCATCAGATCACAATCTTAGTCCAATCCACAGAGTCAACTATAAATGTACCAGTACATTGGTCGGCTTCCGAATTCGGACGCCCTAAGAGGCTTAAATTCGGCAAGAGATAATTAAGAAGCAAATAAAACACATTCTAAACTCCTAATAATTTCTAGTGCTGCCAAAAGAGAGCAAAAAGCAAAAGATAAAACCATACAAGATCGAAATAAGAAAATCACGATAGCAGAGGTCAACAAATCGATGGCTGAATACGTGAATCAAAGACAATGCGGCAATAAATGCTTCTGTGACCGACAGTGCCTTATTACTAAATCTGATAAACCACGTATTTTTAAGAAAGGACGAGTTGATATTGAACCTGAAGATAAAGGTTAGTATCACGTTGACACAGAGAATTACGATGTAATGCTCATTTTTCGCACGTGTACTGGAGTGCAACAAGGCGCCTCAAGTATGCGGTCAGAACGTATTGGCTCCTGGAGGCCAACTAGCTAAGCACTAAATCCGTAGTTTCGGCCGAAGTTACGGGAGTTTCCTACTCCGTATCACCTACGGACATAAGATTACTTCGGAGCCCGAACTGAAAATTAATGACAACACGATTTGACAGTTGTCCCTACTTGCAATGTATTTTCACGTTCGAAAAAATTAAGTTCGAAGAATTTGTCACTTGTTTTGACGGACCAACTACTTTCGGACGCGCCTGTATCTTCGTTGACAGACTTAGAGAGTAGTCCCACAGGTAACTCAGCTACGTGCAAATCTTAGAATATAGAAATAACCAGAAGCCGCGAACACGCCTAATACTGAAGCGTCAAAAACTACTCCTAAATAGTAGTATTTTGACGCGCAGCCGATCAGTTACTCTGTGAACGTCGTATCGCGTAACGTGTTTTACCGATGTGCAATTTATTTAATTATGCCGTCTTGTGTCGTTCATACCTGTGAAAATGTAGTGGGGCTAAAAAATAAACAGGATGGGATCACATTTCACGTGTAAATAGCGCATTCAAATATCGTCTTATTTAATTAATGAATAAATTGATCAGTTTGTAATTGTCATAGAGAATGATGCATCCATCTTGTTAGTGTTGCCAGTATAAGAGTTTTGATTTTCCCTTCTTTTTATTACCTACTGAGGGCATTTATTCGTTGTAGTATTAAATTAATAACTACTTAAAAAAACCCGACTTGAAAAAGAACGGTTATCATTGCAACCCGTATGTATATACGATTTTGTTAGAATTGCATAACATTCATAATAGGTACTATGTTAGACTATTAGTGTTTCTAGGAGGGGGCGGGTGTATGAAATTATGTATCTATGAAAAGACCAATTGTGATTTTATTATTTATATTATCTTACCAATACTATCAACGTTTACCCCAAAACGGGTTCATAATGTCCGAGCTAGCAACATTACGCGAGTGGGAAGTGAGGCGGGCGCGGGACGCTTGTTTTGATTTTGGACACAGCGTGCGGCTTGCAATGACAGTTGAACGCGGATTCTGGTTATTTCTATATTCTAAGGTGCAAATACAAGGTCTTAACTTTTTCGTATGCTCTAGAACAGGGATTCCCAAAGTGGTCGATATTGACCCCTTTTTTTTTAGGGTGGGAAATCATCAAATAACTTCTCCCGCTCTGGGCGGAGCGGGAGGGTGTGTCAGACTCTTACTGACTAAAACCCACCCGTATTCCTTCCTGTTGCCTGTGTTGCGGGGGCCTCGGTGACCCATAAGTACCTTCCCGCGACCCCGGCAGGAATATTGACCCCTTGGGGTCGAAATCTGATTTTGGGGTCGACGAGGTCTAAAATTCGACCCCTATTAATTAACACAAGTTCTTATTTGAAACTTTCAAGATACTGTATAAGTTGAGTTACAGATGTTCTATGTCACGAAGTCCGTTTGGCTATGAATGTTGTCAAGCGTGCACATGCACATTGTTTTTGCGTGCGTAACCTCGAGAGCGCTCAGTGTCGATCGGGACACGGTCCGGTTCAGTAGTGGTTTTTAGTTCGCGCCAAATTGTTTCACGGAGTAAGGTCAGCATGGCAACAAAACGAAGAAGAGTTGTCCATAGTGAGATAATATTTATTTATACGTTTTCAATTAAAATGTTATACAAAGATACTTAATATAGCAATAGAAGTATTTATAAAATCAATGTTTTTTTTGTGTTATAAAATGTTTATATTACTTAATTATTTTGATTACATTTTGTTTTAGGGTCGAAACATGATAGCTAGTGTTTATCATTTTCTGCGAGAAGAATATGAATTTACAAAATCATTAATGGAACTCAACTGTGATTTGTCTCATTTACGAGACATTACACGCCGTACAGCTGAAGCTACGGGTGTGAGCCAAAAAACACACGGGCTGAACGACTACCGACGCAATCTACAAAGAAAGCCGATATGCAGCAATGGCTCAGGGATAAGGGTATAGCATTTGATGAATCTCTTCTTAAATTGGAATTGTACGATACAATAAAGAAGTACAAAGCCCAACACGTAATCTACAAGATTGACGATTTTATAAAAAGCAAGGGTTTTGATGTCTTACGCCTTCCCCCTTATCACCCAGAATTAAATGCGATTGAAAATATTTGGGGGATCGTTAAAAATTATGTCGCATCTAAAAATATCGAGCAAAACATGACGAATACGGAAAGACTGATAAATGAAAGTTTGGGCCAAGTTAGCAGTGAAACGTGGCAAAAAACTTGTGCTCATGTTGAAAAAATTGAAAAAGACTACTTGAAATATTTTGATCTCGATTTTGAATTTATAATCAATGTACAAGATGATTCTGACGACAGCAAAACGGAATCGGAAATCGAAAATTTATCTGATAGTGATTGAAAATACTGAATAGTCCTACTTGTTTCGTTTCCATTCTGTAACACCAATGCTTAATTAAATGCCTACATATTCTTAATATTTTTGTATTTATTGCAACCTAATCTAATTTATTTACAAAATGTATATACTTTTAAAACCAAAATTTTATTTAGATTATTAAATCTCGACTTGAATATATATCAGATTTTTTTGCTAACGTTACCTACTTTTACACATACAAGCGCGCTTGTCGGGATACGTCACTACTACAATCAAAGCCGAACGGACTTCGTGAAATAGAATATCTGTACTTGTACCAACTTGTTAAAAGAATAACTAATATTTTAGTAGGAAGTATCATTGTTGTACTTTTAAAAAACTCAACAAGTCGATAAGCGTGCACAAGTTCGTACTTGATGAAAAAAAGCCTATAAGGGGCTGAGGTATCAGTTAATTTTGGAAAAGGGGTCTCTTGTCCAAAATAGTTTGGGAATCCCTGCTCTAGAACTTGTGTTTACAGGTTAAAAAGCAATAATTGGTAAACTGAAGACTTCCGCATTGTTCTAGTCGTCGCAAGCGTTACTGCATTGCGAGGAGTCCTGTAAGGCTCGATCCATGGCCCGGGCAGTCTTTTTATGTTTTATCCTTTTTACATCCTACTAATATTATAAATGCGAAAGTTTGTAAGGATGGATGGATGTTTTTACTCTTTCATGCAAAAAGTACTGAACGGATTTGGATGAAATTCGGCACACAGATAGTTTATAACTAGGACAACACATAGAATACTTTTTATCCCGATATACCCACGGGGTCAAAACTTATGGGGGTGAAACCACGGGGCGCATCTAGTTCTAAATACAAGCCTGGAGTCGAAATTTATGCCCAGTTAATGACAATATTTTATAACATAAGTGGCAAAATCTGGGTGTACTATTATACATCTTTGCTTGAATATATGCGTAATCTCATGCTCTACAGAAAGACCTCCACCGTACTTCGGTCCATGCAACAAGTTGTTGGCAGCGCTGAAACGTCGCGAGAATGAGCCGTCGCCATGGACCGGTGTGGAACAAACGCACGTGCTGTTTATGAGGAACGCAGATAAAACGCTAAGCGAGTGCAAGTACAAGATGGCGGCGAGGAAAGTTGTTGATGTTAGTATCTTGAGATATATTAGTAAGTATAGACTGGTTAAAAAATCACGAATATACAGGAACTGGGACCGTATTATGAATTTTTAATGCCATCATGATTCCGTTGCGAAAAAGAATGGCTATCGGTATTCGGTCATGTATAGCTCGTTCTTTCGCACTGGAAAATCGGTTATTTATTAGCCTACGATTTTTATTTCATCATATTTTCATGTAGTACACACGGCTACTTATCCAGCTATACTTTTCCAGTTTATGCTGATCTCGCATTGTGTAGGATTTCCGTACAATGAGAGATTAGCTTATACTAGAAATGTAAAACTTGATATGTGGCCGTGTGTACATAAACATTAAAATTTGTTTTTAGCAATTATAGTATAATTTCCTGGATTTCTAGTGGTTACTGGGTATCTGTAATACAATATAGGCGACTTGGTGTCAGTGCCAGACCGTAGCCAGAGGCACTTTGCGACAACATCAAGTGTGCCAACATATAAACGTATGCATGAATCAGCATCATCATACCATTCGAATGGACATTACTGTCCAGCACCCTAATTGCGTTATACACTATCAATAACAATCTGAATGATTTTGAAGGATATTGCTAATCCATTGATTCATATGTTCTAAAAATTTGTATGCTCAACAACGCAGGAATGTTGTTGAACTGTCAAATTAAACCCATTGCTACTGTGTGTTACGAAATTACCCCGCAGTTGTCGGTCAGCAGTCTGTCTGACTTGCCGTGAGACTGGTAGACATCATTACTAATTCGTAACTACTCATTACAGGAATACACACAATACAACGCGTTGGATGAGACTACCCTTTCCTTAATCAATTACAAATGAAAAACTATTTTAATAATATTTTGGTTTTGAATGAAATAAAAAACGATTTCGACAATCATTATACTACATTTTATTTTATACTACAAACATTACTATTTACAAAATATCTGTCCTTACATTCAAGTTACGAGCTGTTTCATTTCTTCAATCCATCTAAGAGTACCATTAATAATTTAAAATATTGAAATATACTTGTTGAAACACTGTTACGCTTATCTATTAAATAAAAAAATAAATAGCTAGAAATGACAATGTACATGCGTGGTCAAATGTCTTCTTGCCATTAATATTATCGTTGAGGTAAGGAGGTAACATGGACTCATAACCACGCAGCAGCATTTCTGTAGTATTTCCTTCGTAAAAATGATTGCAGAAAGGCAAAATATAAATTTTATAATTACCCTAAAAACAACTTTGAACGCTTGAGTTTTCCATACAAACAGCCGTCCAAAACGTAAGGTTTATTTGAAACCGTACCAATACCAAAAACCGCGTTAGTAGACAAAACTCAAGCGAAAAAAGCTGGGAATATATCCTTAAATAAATTGTACAACACACAAAATCCCTGTAAATCCAAAAAACAAGCATATTTAAAGTACGTATTTGTATATGAATAAGGTGATTACCGGAAGTATAGAGAGGTGATGATTAGCCTCTTATTTAAAAAAAAAGTTTTTTATTCAAGGATTCGTGTGTCATATTCCTAAGTTGTCTGTGGTTTAGTACTTGGACTGCCTCTGCTTGATCACTGCCTGTACACACTTGGCCATGGTGGGTGATGCGCGGCTGATGGCGTCAGTCATGAAGAAGTCTTCTAATGTCTTCAGCTGCACGTCTACCTTGCCCGATACTGGCTTTTGAAGGCTCTGTGAATTTTATTGTTTTTGTTAATTAATTATACACCTTGCAACTCACGAGCGCGCATCATTTGACTTATAGTCATTGATAATACAAATCCTAACTTAATAAGTAGGTTTGTTTGTTTGTTACGCTTTCACGCTAAAACAGCTGAACGGATGTGGATGAAATTTGGCACATGGGTACACCGTGACCTGGATTAGGACATAGGATACTTTTTATCCCGATATTCCCACGGGATCGAGACTTATGATATTATCACTTTCACATTTATAATATTAATTAAGATGCGAAGGTGAGTTCGTTTGTTTGTTACGCTTTCACGTCTTTACTACTCAACCAATCATCATGAAATTTTGAAAAATGACATTACAAAACCTCTATTAACACGAGCGAAGCCGCAGGCAAAAGCAGCCAGTAAGGTACTCGTATAAATGGCAATAATCGACGCGCGGTTGTGAAATGTAAAAACTATAATATTAATTGGTGTACTAAATCTGAAGAAAATTCGCCATCATTATCTCTGTGCACCATGAACGGTTTTTCGACCCACCGAGTGAGTTCAAAAACAGTGTTTATTTTAATTTATAACCTTGGGAATCGATGGAAACCAACCGAGATGTTAGACCAATTTTAGAAGCCTTGCAAAATCAACGTAGATTTTTTTAGGACCCACCAAAAATAAGTAGGATTTGCTAAGACCTCTCTCTCTTTCTAAAAGTTTCAGCTCAAAGGTATTCTGCTAAAACTAGCATAAAAGCATTTGTCGCTAGAAGAACTAAACTTTCTATGGCGATTAATATAACCGAGTCGACACCGTAGCGATAGTGCTAATGCCCCACATTTTACTAATAAAATGACGCATCACGTACCTGTGCAAGAGACCTGGCCTGCGCGAAGTAGTTGTTGTCCTGTACATCGCCGTACGTGACTAGCGCGGGACTAATCTGGCTGAGACGGTCGCGCACCTCGTCTAGGGTGTCGTATGGAAGACGCTGGCCTACCACTTCTGATAGGGCTCTGTGGACAAGACAATATGTTGTTTAAAATAAGAATAAAAATTAAAAGTAAGTTTGAAGTTGGCAGCCAATAAATTAAAGCACAAAGATCATCATCGTTCTCCTTCCCTTATCCCAATTTATTTGTGGTCGGCGCGGATATATTGTGAAGGGAATTGGAACTAGTCGTGCCAGACTGGTATGTGGGTCGTCGTCGTCAGCCTTTCAAAGCCCACCACAACACATCCCGAGGTACCCTTCTTCCAGACCAATGAACACCATGTGCAAGTTCTTGTGTGCACGTATATACGTCTCGCACAATTGGCGGAGTGTAAAAGTGGCGTCCACTGTTCCTCGACTTGGCATAAACCCAAACTGGGTTCGGGGTAATCTAACTCTTCGCAGTCTTTTCTCTATTACTTTCTCCCATAGCTTCATACTATGTGACATGAGCTTTATCCCTCGATAGTTGATGTAGTCCTGCATGTCGATCCTGTAAAAATCTCACCGTGAAAGCTCGCGTGGAGTGAGCTGTCAGTATCATCTCACTGATGCTAGGGAGGGACCAAACATTACATTTATAATCATAATCGAAATTTTAATTATATTTTTATGCTAATTCTATTGATCATTTTATATTATTTCAAAACTAGTATTTAAGTGTTGAAACGTTACTATTTAGGGTTTTTTAAAAATAAAATAGCAAAACAGAAATTCAGTCAGAAACTCAATTTGGTTTTTTTTATTCCAAAAGGTTTGGTAATTTTCGCAGCCGCCATCTTGCTTTTTGGATTTGACCACACTATCGGCTTTAACACCCCCGAAAACCATGAAAACGACACCCATGATGAAAAATCTGAATTATTTTTGCAGCCGCCAACTTGCTTTTTAATTTTGACCTCACTATCGGATTTAACATCCCCGAAAACATGAAACGATACCCATGATGAAAAATCTGAATATTTCCGCAGCCGCCGTCTTGCTTTTTAACTTTGAACTCACTATCGACTTTAACACCCCCGAAAACCATGAACACGACATCCATGATGAAAAATCTGAACATTTTCGCAGCCGCCATCTTGTTTTTTAATGTTGACCTCACTATCGGCTTTAACACCCCCGTAAACCATAAACACAACACCCATGATGAAAAATCTGAATTTTTTTGCAGCCACCATCTTGCTTTTTAGATTTGACCTCACTATCGGCTTTAACACCTCCGAAAACCATGAACACGACACCCATGATGAAAAATCTGAACATTTTCGCAGCCGCCATCTTGCTTTTTAATTTTGACCTCACTATCGGATTTAACACCCCCGAAAACCATGAAAACGATACCCATGATGAAAAATCTGAAATTTTTTGCAGCCGCCATCTTGTTTTTTAGATTTGACCTCACTATCGGCTTTAACACCCCCGAAAACCACGAAAACGACACACATGATGAAAAATGTTTGTAGCCGCCATTTTGGATTTTGATATAAAGGTGGAAAAACCAAATTTTTGTGTGCCGCGCATTTAAAAATAAAAATACGGGAAATTAAAAAAAAAACTCAACTTGATGTTAATAACAGTGCCTCACGCGCAAGCGCGGCGTGATCCTATCACTTCACCCGATTCTCGTAACCATAGTAACCATCCGCGCCGAAGTGAATCGGCTAGGTGAAGTGAGTCGGTAAGCGCGACACGCAAGTGTCGTGATCTTATCACTTCACTCGATTCTCGTTGCCATGGCAACATCACTTCACTTGGGCTGGATGAAGTGAGCCTAGCCGCCCGCCGGCCGGTGCGCGCGTTGAACAGTTGAATTTTGTTATAGTATTGATGACGGTGATTTTATGAATATTATTTTATTATTGGCAACGCGTTGGTCGGTATAAATTTACCTACCTAAAATAAAATATTAGAAAGGTATTTATTAAATAATCGGCACGTTTTTTATTCAAATGGCTTATGTACACAGACACACACATCGTTTAGTTAGGTTTCCACATAGTTTGTGAGGGGATAATTTCTATGGACCGTCAGCCAGGCATACTTTTAGCACTCGATCACTTGATACATTCGGTTATCTCTTCTTATTGAACAACGCTGAATAACGTCGTACAGTCTTTAGTCGACTCAATCCACTATCGCTTCTTCAAAACACATCGCGATTGGGTCATGGGATTGCGTTTGTTTAATCAGTTAACTGATTATGATCAATAGAATAAGCATAAAAATATTATTAAAATCTCGATTATGATTGTAAATGTAATCCTTGGTCCATCCCTAGTGTCAGGTGGGTTGACACTGACAGTTCACTCCACGTTCACTTCACTTAAGTTTTCACGGTGAGAAGGTTACAGAATAGCACTGCTGTACACCACCTTTATTCTTCAAGATAGGCAAGTTGAAGATGGAAAGTAAAGTACAAAGATATTGTACTTATAAATGCGATATCTCATGGTTATTGCATTTTATAAGTTCTAATCTGGCGTGGCGGTAAATCGTACTATATATATATACATATATATATATATATATATATATACATATATATATATATATATATATATACATATATATATACACCAAAGTCTACCTATGCATATTCACTTATTATAGTCGGTCAACGTATTCGGAGAGCAATCGTGCCGTTTTTGTGCGGGGGAGGAGTTGGGCTTATATAAATTAGGTATGTTATATTTTTCATAATATAAATTATGTCCCAAACGGCAATACTGGAGTTTGGAACTTAATTTAGATTATGACAAATATCCTTTCTCAAGTCCTGTCAAACATATGTGTGATGAATCATTGTAAGTAGCAGATACACTGCGGCATAAAACTTTTTAAGATTCGGTGCGAGGTGGAAGTATGAGAAGTGGGGAGCAGTTTATGGCATTGTTGTTTATGGTTTTGCCACGTCGTCTGTATGGTTTGTTCCAAAAGTATCTAATGAAAATGTAAACGAATGAATTAGAAAAAATACCTGTGGATGCCTATTTGTTGTGTCACTACACATTTATTTGAATAATTAAACCTAAATAATAAATAATTCTAAATCGCCTTAAAGATGCTTTTCATTTGACAAATGACGTTCATTTTATAACCTCATTTCTCGTCGATTTGTCAATTACAACTCAATATTGTTATTAACCTGTTAAGCCCCCACGCGACACCGATTCGGTGTCAAACAATAGAAAACCAATTGTGTCTCATTAGCCGTACTTGAGTGATTAAAACAATAATTGTTGGAAAAAGTGGCGAGACATAATGGTGAAACCTTCTAAATACAGTTCAATGTGTTACTAATTCCCTAAGTAACTGATTACTTAAGAATTTTACCTGAACAGGGTTTGTTGACACTTTTATCGAATACTTTTGGAACAGACTATACGCGTATTTCCATCGTACACCGTGCGATCAGCAAATTTCTTACATATTGTTATCTACATGCAATTAGTAAATAATAACTTACCAAATAATTTGCGTTATTAACATTATATCTATAATTATTGTGTTGAGTTTTTATTGTTATCAGTTAAAACTATCTCGCAAAAGCTTTGAAAGGCGAATCGCTTGCCTTATAAAGAGCCTTAATTATATGTGTTGATGCAGCTTAGGAAAGTGTATTTTGTTAATTGTTCTTATGGTAGACATTTGATAATGAAAAAAAATATGCGTATTAATCTGACGATCTTCCAGTCCTCCCGCGCCTTCCCGGCGGCGTGACGGCGACGAGCGTATGTTGCGCGCGTCCCTCCGCGTTCTCGTAACTATGTTGCACGTATGTATGTATGCCTAGCTGGTGATCTTTCAGTCCTCGCCCGCTCCCATCCCACGATTGCTCTGTCTAGACGGCTCCTGACCGACTACGGTTTTATCTATTGTGATTGTCTTAAATGTATAGTAAAGTAATGACCTGATGATCTTCCAGTCCTCGCGCGCCCTGCCCGGCGCCGTGACGGCCACGAGCGTCTGCTGCGCGCGCCCCTCGGCGTTCACGTACGTGGCGCGCTTCTCCGTGTAGGCGGCCCCGGGCAGCACTATGTCTGCCATTGCTGCGCCTGCGTCGCCGTGGTGACCTGGGAAAAAAACACCAATTATATTCTATGACCATCCTTACAACAATACAATTACGGTGTTTTTTTTATGGGTATGAAATCATCAAATAACTTCTCCCGCTCTGGGCGAAGCGGGAGGGTGTGTCAGACTCTTACTGAGTAAAACCCACTCGTGTTCGTTCCGTTGCCTGTGTTGCCATGGGCCTCGGTAACCCTTTGGAAGTTCCACGCGACCCCAGCAGGCATCGGCCCTAGTGGACCCCTACACTTATGCTAACATCTCTTTGAGGCACGAGTGGAATCTCCTTAGCGAGCATTACTGCTTCGCAGGAGGTGACGACTGCCCATGCCCTCTCGCTCCGTACCATGACCTGAACCAAGGCCGGACGCGAGAGATCTCTGCCGCCGATCGCCTCCACGAGTACACGGCGGTGCTCTGCCCAAGCCGGGCAGACCTCCACCGTATGCTTCACCGTGTCCTCCGGGCGATCCACACAGTGGTGACACCCGGGCGTTTCCTCCCGCCTTATCCGACATAGGAACCTTCCGAAGCTGCCGTGTCCCGTAAGGACCTGCGCGGTGAGGACGCCGTGGCGCCTCTCTAGCCACTCCTCAAAGAGGGGACTTATCGCCGCAATTGTGGCGTGCCCAACAATTACGGTCTTAAAGTGGAGAATGGGGAGACAAAGGTCATCCTTTTCCGCGAAGGTTTTGTAAACCAGAAGGGAGAAGGCAACCACTCCCCTACCAACTTGCAAAGGGTGTGCACTACACAGATTGTACAAGGATTTTATGAGTCCCGCCTTCAATGTGTGTACCGGGGGCCAATACGGTATTTCTCTCTCAACGGTAAACAACCCAAAAATCGCCCTTCAGCCGTCAGATCCTATTTAATGTGTTCTTAGTTTCGCTGTACTCTTGTTTTTTTTTTGTTAGTGCTGTTTTGTTCGCAGAATCTTTCTCAAATTTTATTATTTTTTATGCAAAAACTTGCAATTAGGTGTAAGTCTAAAGAAAAAATAATCAGATAAGGCTTATAATTAGGTAAATCTACGATAGCTTAATGAGAGGTTAGAAGGTTCGTCTCCTACCTTGATAGATGACAGTAACGTCCTTGGGCAGCTGGTCCCGAGACACAACCCCGCTGTCAGCTCCCAGTAGGTACACGACCTGGGGCCCGTCCTGCAGTACTTTGCCTACCCCGGGCTGGTAGCCGATGTCGAGAGCCGCCACTTGAGATGCGGTACGTTGTAAGACGTTTAACACCTGGAAGAAGATGATTATTATTATTAATTGTTATATCCAAATTTGGTTACGGTGAAAAGTGGAAACTGAAGTCATAGCTCAATAACGTCTTAATCAATTGAACACTTAAAAAAAAGTCCGAAACTTGTCAATCGATCCCAAAACACGTCCAATGTAAATCCGTAAACAAATGATAAACAATTTTGTTATATAATCCAATCATTTCCATTGAAAACCAAGAAGGGACCAGCATAATGATCCAGTTACGACCTAGTGTCTTTTTAGTCGTTATTCAGTTTTCAAATATAAACAATATAAGGATAATTCGACCTAGCACCAATATCACTACTTCTCAACCTACCTTCCAGCTCTTATCCTGCAGCTTGTCCTGCAGACGCAGCGCTAACTCTTGCGTGTACGCAAGTATGGCGGCACCCTCTGGTGTCTTAAGCTGGTCAACTCCTAAGATGACGACGGGTCGCTGAGCAGATTCCAGACGCTTCATAACTTCGTGCGATGATGAACCGCAGGCTAGGTCTTTGATGGCGGATGCTGAGTCGCCTACGTGCTGTGTGAAAAAGAAAGTATAAGATTGGAGAAAAAACTGTTTTTGTTTTTGGGATTAGGCCTCTTTTGTTTCCTGTGGGATTGCCAGCAATGAAATAGGTTGAATAAATAAACTTATTTAGTAATAGGGTATTTTACTATATACGAGAAAAAACCTATAAATAGATTATTGAGATAGTTTAAGCAAAAAGGAGTCGGAAAATGTTACTTTAAGTTCATAAAATAACAAAATAAATTTTAAAATTCAATTCAACGTTTTCAGTGTTTCTAATCTGTTAAAAACGCCATGAAATAGTAGCCGCCATGTTATTACGTCATACCGCTAAGTAAACTAAAACTTCTGTTGCTTCTGACGACCCGTAACGACTGTCAAAGATCCACGAATGACAGCCGAGACCAACGGCTTAACGTGCTTTCCGAGGCACGGAGGGGTCTTAGTATGTAAAGATGGGCACCCATCCACGGACCAACCGCGGCAAGCGTAGCTTAACCTGATCAATCGACCCGTGCGGCTGTTAGTACTTAGCCACAAGCCCCTCTTTTTCTGTGACCACCAAACTGAACTGTATGCCAACGGCATAGCAGAAGAAAATAATACTAAAATAAACTTGGCGTACGATACGCCGTTTTTCTGTAGGCCAATAATTATAGAGCGATCATAAAGAGTTGGGGAGTGCGTTCCATTAATCGAAAGAAGTGCTTCTATGTTTACAAAAAGTTGTTACTTTTTCTCTGTGACCTAACCTAAAAAGATAGCTAGACTTAAGGTGCAGATATAAGATTTTAGTGACTTATAATTAGAGATCGGATATTCGGATGCATATTCACCTAAAGTTGAGATGTTGGCTAATATGGAATGCGCTTTTGTATCGCAAAATCCCGCCGCTCTGGGAATACAAATTTAGGTTTCTGATTATAGAATCGAATGTATATTAACTTCCTTTCAAATGTTAGCTTATATGGAATGCACTTTTGTATCGATCGTAAAAATCCCGCGCGCCATTCCCGAATCGAAAAATTTTGTTTTTTTTCTGACTACATATGTAATTGGATGTAAAGTAGGTAGAAACATTAATTTTAAACAAACATGCAATCCAATAATCCCGGGTTTTTTTTAATAAATGTTTTTATAGAAGTCGCTTCCCTACTATACACCGGACTATTTATGCATTCCCGTTGATCGGGGCCTCTTAAAAAAAAAAAAAAGAATTTAAGAAGCCGCTTCCATACTTTCACAGCTAAAAATTAACTTTAGGTAAATATGCATTCGAATATCCGATCTCTGCTTATAATTTATAAATCTGTTATTACGCCTTCAAATAATGCAAAAAAGTTATGCAAAAAATGTATGTTAAACTAGAAAGCTTACTCATCAATTCTATAATTTAACATTTAAGTATTGTGGTACTCTATGAAATAAATTCAGGAAGTAATGACTATCGAAAGCATAAAAAACGATTTTACTTTCAAACTACTTAAGATATTTTCATGGTTTTTTTTTTTTTTTAAAGGCTCTTTTATCATCCATAATTCTATCTGTGATATTTTTTTTTCAAATAAATTATATATAAATATATTTATATATACAGTCGTTACGGGTCGTCAGAAGCTCGAAAGTCTGACAACCAGACTTACCAAGGGGTACCCAGTAACTGGGTTGTGGAGGTCAGATAGGCAGTCGCTCCATGTAAAATACTGGTATTCAGCTGTATCTGGTAAGACTGGAAGCCGACCAAAAACATAGTTGGGAAAAGGCTAGGCCGATGATTATGATGATGATGATGATATACATTCATAATTATGTTTGTTACTAGAAATAAATATTCCCTATGAAACCGAACGGGCAGCGCGGCGGGAACGCGACGCGTATTTGTATGGCCAAGTTCAACGGCGTATACCCGACCCTTAAGGCTACAGAATACGTAAGTAAGTAAGTAAGTAAGTAAGTAGAAAAAAAACACTACGAAAATAGTATATTTCCTTACCATGTACTCATAAGTCAGGTCTACTTTAGGGCCAATGAGCGCAACATCGGTGTCCTTGTGAATGAAGGCTTTGCGAATGCGCGCGTTCAGTAGCGGCGCCTCGAAGCGAGTGTTGGTGCCGATCAGAAGCACGAAGTCGGCATCCTCCACGTCTGAAGAAGGAATACAATGTTAAGGGGGATGCGCTAAGGTAGCAAAATTCAAATTTTCTTCAGTATTTTGCAATTTCGGTCAGTATCAGCTTATATGTTGATCGAAATATGATTCGCGACTATAATAAATATTCATAATCAGCCTATAATGTTCCCACTGCTGGGACACAGGGCTCCTCTCTGTGAGAGGGATTGGGCCGTGATCCACCACGCGGGCCCAGTACGGGTTGGTAGATGTCACATGTCTTCGAATATTTGGTTCTAGGACATGCCGGTTTCCTCACGATGTTTTCCTTCACCGTTTAGAGAGCAGTGGTGATGAAATAATTCACACAAAGTAAAGCACCTACCTGGGTTCGAACCTACGACCTACAATTTTATTCACATAATTGTAATCATTAGAATCACACAACTCTCTCAAGAATTACGTAAATCTGTCCAATAATCACGGAGAGCGTGTACACACGCAACAAAAATTCTCGCCGAATGCATATACCCCCCTACTATTTTTGAAGTCAATTAAAAAGGTTTTATGAAATGAAAGTTATACAACTCACTGGCGATCTTAGTGTTGCAGAGGTATGAGGAGCGCAGGTCGATGCCAGCGCCCTCTAGCGGGAAGTATTGCTCGGTGCACGTGTTCTCTGAGCCCAGACCGTTCACCAGGTCTTTGAGAGCCACCAAGGATTCTGCATCGGCTAAGTCACCGGCGACGGCCAATAACTGGTGATAAAGAAAAAATAATGTCATAAAAAGATTAAAGTTTCAACAGAAACTAAAAGACATGGATAAATTTCGGCCCAGCATAGACAGAGAGATTCTTGTCTGTTTATTTGTGTGTACATAAATGGTTTAGTAAATAAATAGACAGACAGACAGATAGATATTTAAAAATAAGTTTTAAATCTCACCACAGCTTTCGGTACTTCGTAAAACTTTGCAGCAAATATTTTTACTAAAAAGAATATTATTTTGATTCAGTTAATCGGGGACATATTATTTTATGTTGCCAGCTTTAGAAATGGGATGGTAATTGAGACATTAATTTTAAGAATTGATATGATTTCACCAGTATTTTTAGAATATAAAAATTTATATTAAGCATATTGAATATTAACTAGACCGTGATGAACATGATATTTAATAATTATATAATAATTACTAGCTGCTGCCCGCGGCATCGCTCGCTTGACTTTTTCTAAAATAAACTACTAAGTTACTCCTACAAAATCAGTTATATGCCAGTGAAAGTCCTGTCAAAATCGGTTCAGCCGTTTCGGAGATTAGTCGGAACAAACAGACAGACAGACAAAAATTTGAAATATTGTTTTTTTGTAATAAGTACCGTGTATACATCCATATGCATTTATTAAAAACCTGTTATTTTAATATTACAAACAGACACACATATTTATCTGTATAGATAATCAATTTGTTGATTAATGTATCAATTTTATTGTTAAAGCAATAGATTAGTCCAGTCTTCAAAGTATGTAATGGCAGCACCTTCTTTATCGTTCATAAAAATTGTCACTGTCATTTATGCTGTGCTCAAAGCTATAAAACATCATCGACGAAAATTGAGGTTTTATAATTAACCTCGAATATATTAAAATCAAAAAAATCTTTAGATAGAATTTAAAATTAGAATTTAAATTACACCATGGCCTATCCTGCAGTATAAGCGCAGGCCGGATAGCACGGCACGCCAGCATCAACGACATCATCCGTCGCGCTCTAGGCACCGAGGTGCCCGCTGTTTTAGAACCCAATGGCTTGGCACGCGACGATGGGAAGAGACCAGACGGAATGACCATGAAGGTAGGTAGGCCTCTGGTGTGTGATGCAACGTGTGTCGACACCCTTGCGCCATCCCATCTTCCTAGCACGGCGGGCTGTGCTGGAGCAGCTGCTGCGGGTACGGAAAACCTCAAACGGTGCAAGTACTGCAATCTTATTGGGACTTATATGTTCGAGCCGTCTGGGATTGAAACACTAGGGCCATGGGGCCCGAGTACCCACTTAATTTTTAGAGACTTCGTCAAGCGGTTGGTCGACTCCTCACGTGACCAGAGGGCTGGTCAAAGAATCAGCATTGCCATACAACGTGGCAATGCTGCCAGCCTTTTGGGCACTTTTCCTGTTGACAGCGATGCGGCCGAATATTTTGATGCCCTGTGATAATTTTCCCTCTTTTTTTTATATAATTGTAGATATATTATTATTATTTTAAGTTTGTTAGTTTTTAAATTATGTAGGTAAATATTTTCAAAATAAAAAAAAAATATCTGGTAACAAAAAATAGAATTTCGGGTTCAAGTATTCAAATAATCAAATTAACCTTTTGACCGCCACAGTCATGTATAGATGACAAACCTAAATGTGCCCAGCACGCCACGGTCACGGTTACATGACAGATTTTAAAGAATAATTTGTAGCTTGGCGCCGTTTTTGCTTTTTTGACGTGGCGGTCAAAGAGTTAAAGTACTCAATTTGTAAATGGCACTACAAATTGGCATCCACACGACGTATTCCGATCCATTAGTTTACACTTTCGTCAAATACTTTTGCAGCAGTCGTTACCTTGCCCGGCGGACAGTCCCTGAGCGCCCGCGCCGCGGCCACCATGGCGTCCTCCCAGTCCACCGGCGTGAGGTTCCCGCGGCTGTCCGTCATCATGGGCGTCACCAGGCGCTGGCGCTTGAGGCCGTCGCACGCGAAGCGAGACTTGTCCGATAACCACTCCTCGTTGATCTCCTGTTGGTGATAACTTTTATGAAGGACCATATTCATGCTTTTTATTTATATTATGTAATACTCATGTATAAAATGTGTTCAAAAACCCTGCCCGATCCTAAAAGGGCAATAACATTACCAAAATGTAATAAAAAACCTGATTATTTAAAAAAAATGCTTTTATTATTCACGTTTTTAGTACCATCATTTAGAGATTTTTTTTTGGAAGGTTTAAGCGTATAATAAATTAATATTAAACTTATAGTGAAACCGTAGCGAACTACTTATAATTATATTAGTTAGGTCGCACTGTCAGCCATATGTATAAAGTCGAAAGATTACCAGAGACGAATTCAGCAGATAAATCATGTCTGTAGACATGATTTATCTGCTGAATTCGTCTCTGTGTGAAGTGTAAATAATATAAATATTTACTGTCTGTTTCAAAAGTATCGGACGAAAGTGTAAACAAACCGTGTTTAGGTTAAATTCTTACTCAATCACTCACTAAAGGGAATTAGTAACACATTCATCTGTATTTAGAAGGTTTCAACTATAAATCCCACTACTTTTTTCAACAATTATTGTTGGAATAACATTATTAAATTTCAATTGATTTTCCTCAAATACTTTTGGAACAGACCACAAGATCCTTACCTCATTGGTTCTCGGGAGAATACGCAACACTTCATTCGTACGTGTAGAAACCACGATGTTACTACCCAAGGGGTCTAAAACATCTACAGAGTCAATCTGTAACAAAACATTTATATTATTATCAGATATCAAACAATATTCCCATAGAAAAGTCGTTTTCGGCTAACTTATATCAAACTAGGAATCAATTAACCACAATTTAATATTTTTTCATTGGTTGGCTGTTGTTCCTCAAAAACAAATGATAAAATACCAGTTAAAATGTGATTTGAAGACATACTTATGAATTAAAGAAAATGCATTCAATGGCATAAGAACTTAAGTGACTTAAGTGTCATAAGTCATTAAATTGCATAAAAACTTTGGTGACTTAAGTGTGATTTACTGATCAGGGACTTCATAGGGCTTCTAGAAACCTCCAGGTAGGTAAGGCTAGTTTAGTAACCTAATCAGCCCTGCAGAATTTCATATTACGTCATTTCACAGTTATTTTACCTCTGCCAGCAACCCAAGCAGTAACTTATCAGCAACCTTATTGTAACAACAATAAAGATCAATTTGATTTAAACAGTGATCATAAATCAGAGGTAAAATAACTGCGTCAAAGGACTGCACAGAACACCTGTAACAGGAGAATATCGGGTGTAAAAAGACGTTTAACGAAGCCGAGAGCCACTTTTTCTTCCCGTCTTTGTGATATTTTTTTGTACTGGACCATCCCTCCATCAACCTTCTGGTAACGGAGACATTGATAATCCATCCAAAGGTTGTCTGGAAAAGATCGTTATTAGCGATAAAACCACCCATTGTGTCACCCTTGTAAAACTTAAACATTTATATCTGTAATTTTTATGGTGTACATAATAAAGAGTATTCTATTCTATTAAAGGGCAAAGCTCCATTTTTTTAAACAATATTTTAAATGTCATAAAAACAATCATTTAGTTACCACAGCCCACAATCCCGGTATACTCACCCAATAGCACAGTGTTTTGCGCGCTACCGTAAACAGCGATTTTTCACAGCAAAAATGCAGCAATTATTTTTGTGCTACTTAGTTTCATGTACAGAATGCGTAATTGATGGCTTTGTGATGGGTCTTGTTACACCCTGTATTTTAAATATCTCACCTTCCTGGTTTCCCAGGGTCGTGCAGCAAAGCTGTAGGGCTTGGAGGTGAGCGCGCCCACGGGGCACAGGTCTATGACGTTGCCGGAAAGCTCTGATAGGAACATTTTCTCCACGTATGTTCCAACCTGGGGAATGAAAGAAATTAGAACAAAGTCTGACGAATATTCAAAGCTGATCATAATTCAGCCTAAATTTAATAAAAAAATAGGCTGAGAAACAGCAATGTTTTAAAAAGTAACGAAAGGGTTATTGTTAAGTACGAAAAGTGACATTGCAAAAACGGCGTTTGCCGCACCTGAGGAGGATACAAATATACGCCGAAAGACGCCGCGGCTAATATGTTAAACTGCAAATAAGAAGCAGCAAAAACATATTTCCTCTTATAACACGATACCTTTTATACAAATAGTCTGAAATAAATCATTAATAACCTGCATGTCAGAGCCTCTGCCAGTGGTTCCGAAGTCATCAATGCCAGCCACCTCAGACGCGAACCGGATGCATCGCGTACAGTGGATGCAACGGGTCATTATGGTCTTGATCAAAGGACCCACGTCTTTGTCCTCAACGGCACTTTCGTAGAGAAAAAAATAAATAACAAAAGTAAGTATCAGATCCACACAATAGGTGCGGTTAGATGCGGCGGCGCTGCATCATTCGTGCACCTTTGTTTTAATTATTGAGTTCAGTTTAATAATATAGTAAGTTTTATTTTTTGTTTATTTATTTATATATACTTTATTGTACACCAGGTACATTACAAAAAAAAAATTATACACTACAAAATACACAATGGGCGGCCTTATCGCTTACTGCGATCTCTTCTACGCAACCATGGAATGGACAGTGATTTTCTGGAGATAAAATGGGGTTGTCTTTGGTGCAAATAAAAGTATATACGTACAATATAATATATTAGAAATATAGATACATACATACTAACTACGAGTATATACCTACGCAACGGAAATAAATGAGTAGTCGGGCCATAAGTTGTCACATAGGTAAAATTTAGAATTTAGAATGCAAGCCGAGGAAAATATTATTTATGGGCATTCGAAATTTGAATATTTAAATAAAATAAAAACAAAGGGTTTCTGGAATTTTGTTCATTTTCTAAAATGGAGTGGACGCGCAAATAAGACAGAGTCGCAGTAATTGCATTGCATCGTTGCGGTCACGCGCCTACTGAGATTTTCAAACTGCTGAAAAATTTGAAAATTCCACTGAGATTTATTTATCGTACTATCTAACGATTCAGGGAAGATAAACAAAGGAGCGGTCGACCTCGTACTGTTCGGACTCCAGCGGTCATCAAAGCCGTGAAGGCGCGAATCCAACGAAATCCTGTCCGCAAGCAAAAAATGTTGGCTCTGTAGATGAGACTAAGCAGAACTACTGTTAAAAGGGTGTTAAATGAAGACCTAGGACTGCGTGCTTATAGAAAAAAACAGCACATATTCTTAACGCACGGCTGAAGAAAATCAGACTCGAAAAAAGCCGGGTCTTGTTAAGGCGGTACGCGGGAAAAAAATACCGCGAAATACTTTTTTCGGACGAAAAAAATTGTAATGTCGAGGAGATTTTAACAAACAAAATGATGCACACTCTAGTGAAGAAGCGAGCAGACGTGTGCCACGTGTTCAGCGTGGTCATCACCCTTCGGCATTCATGGTTTGGCTTGGGGTGTCCTATTTGGGCCCAACGGAGGTGTTTTTTGTGAAAAAGCAGTGAAATCCAGTGCCCTCGTATATCAAAAAAACAGTCCTAACAGACATTCTGGAACCTCTTTCACAAATAATGTTCGAAAACAGGCACTGGGAAATTCAGCAGAATTCTGCGACGGCTAATAAGGCGAAAAGTACCCATAACTCGATCACGAACCGTGGAATCGACTTTATCAGGCATGAGGATTGGCCCTCATCCAGTCCAGACTCGAATCCCTTGGATTACAAAATATGGCAGTGCAGCGCTTAGAGGAGAAGGTCTGCGCTAAACCCCATCGCAACTTGGAGTCACTAAAAGCATCCCTGATTAAAGCAGTCGCCGATATTGACATGAACGTCGTGCGTGCTTCGATTGATGACTGGCCTTGCAGATTGAAGGCTTGTATCGAAGCAAGAGGAGGACATTTCGAATAATTTTGATGTGGTTTAAATCTGTATTTTATACCCTTTGAACTCATTGTGTCATTTAACTTTCCTTATGTGACAAAACTTATGACCAGACTACGTAGATGGTTTAATACAGCTAACAACGAGAACAAAATCACAACGAGAAGTTATGTTCTTTCAAGAGTCTTAAACAAAGGCCTCGATTGCGCGCGTTTTATTGGAATTGGTAATGCATTCCACAAACGAGCAGTCTGGACAGTAAAGGATTTGTCAAAGAAAGTTGTGGAGTGCATTGGCCTTGTTGTAAGTGTAAATGAACACAATACAAATATAACGGCGCCGCGACGCAACGCACCGCGCTCGGTATAAATAGATAAATAGGACCAAAAGATTCACTTAGTTACGGCAATACACATTTCGCCATTCAATGATGAAATGTATGTTTTTTTGACCAGACCTTAATCAGCACCTTTCAAGTTTTTTAATACCAGTTTAAGAAAACTATACTCACCGCTTGCCAGAGAAATGAATGTCAGTAAAGCGACTCCTGTCAGACCCAAAGGCCATGGATTGATCTTGTAAGTCACATTCACCACCCTGATCGCAGATGGGGCAATCCAGGGGATGGTTGACCAGGAGGAACTCCATCACACCCTCACGGGCTTTCCTGGTCAGGTCTGAGTTGGTCTTGACCCTCATTCCCTTCATCACGGGCATAGCGCAGGCAGCTGCAGGTTTGGGGGACTTCTCAATCTCAACCAGACACATGCGGCAGTTACCGGCAACGGCAAGACGCTCATGGTAGCAGAAACGGGGGATCTCCACTCCTACTTGGGCTGCTGCCTGGTACACAAAAATAAACATTATGGATTTTTATCCAAATTAGTAAGTTCATTCATTGATTTTTATTATTGCTCATCTTTTTGTTTTTCATAAAGAAATTAGCAATAATAAAATCTATAAAAAAAAGAAAGGGAGGCATTTGCCCAGCAGTGGGTCAACGCAATCAGTTCTATTTATTATCTTTTTACATAACATAACATAACATCACGCCTTGTTTCCCTGAAGGGTTGGGCAGAGGTGTACCTGTAGTACACCCACATTTCCCCAGTTATGTTTAAGTCCCATGTAATAGGGGGCGAGCCTATTGCCATTAACCCCAACAGAAATTCCAAATATAAAAACCCAATAACACTTCTCCAGACCCAGGTATCGAACCCAGGACCTCATGCTCAGCAGTAGCGCTTGCAATCACTAGACCAACAAGGCAGTCGTTATCTTTTTATGATCAGTTGATCACCTTTCCGTCCTTCCCATTATTTATGTGTAAAAAAACATATTGTGTAATTTTTTTTTTGGAGATCATAAATAAATAAATAAACAGTGAAAATAGTATGGAACTGACTTCATTTGTAACAAGTTATAGTTAGTTTCCAAGTAGTTCCATTGAGTTAGTTATTTTTTAACATGGCAGTTATGTTTGCCAACTACTTGAGATAAACAAGTTGTATGTAACAAATCCATTTAGTGTTTTTTTTTGTTCTAGGCTTTTTATCCACAATCAGCCTTGCAACTATAAATTGAAGGTTGACTCTTGTAATGAGTGTGAAAACTATCAAAGTCACATCCTTGTTTTATAAATACAGATAAGTTTTGGTCAATGGTAGCAGAAAACCATCTTAAGTTTTACAGATATATTAGACATAGTATGTCAACTATTGGTGAAACAAATTTTGGTGAGTCACTAGACAGCGAAAGTATAAAAACTGCATGAAAAATAAATACATGGTTCTGAAATCTGAAAGTAAGTGTGTCACTCTCCTTTGTAAATTTGTACAAAGCAGCTTCACATAATAATTACACTCTGGATTTATATAAGTAATGTTTAAGAGATTTGTATTTACTATTTAGTTTCTGGATTTTTTTATTCACTTCATTGACACAACAATATGAAATATCCTTAATTTTTAGAGAAAAATATAAATAAGACATTAATAATGTAAATTCCAAGCTAGCAGTATTTATCAATTACTTACTTGTAAGATAGTGGTGCCAGGCAGAACTTGGACAGGTTTGTCATCAATGAAGACTTCGAATTTGTCTGGGGGTGGTGGCACTTGGGCGGCATAAGAGCGAGCCGCCAGCGGTGCAGCACGCACCGGTGAGCTCAGCGTAAGCGCCCTGGATAGCGGCTGGCGCAGCATTTTCTGCAGCATACACCAATACGTTTACAACAAATGTCACGCTAATTGGGTTGCTTTTCACGGAGGTTCGTACTCGGTATCTATTCTACTGTATCTTGTTAGTCGAACGACACTACTGCGACATGAAAATCCTTCTAAAACACCCCAAATACAAGCAATTCTTCTGTTATTATTACATAAGAATCAACACCTAACCTAAATAAATATAATGAAAAGTAAGGTTTTTTCTACTCAGTTTACAGTAAATTCACGTTTAAAAACACATAAAAATAATTACTTATTGTAATTTATATCGTATTTTCGTTAAATTCGTACCTAAATATATGTTTCGAAAGTCTTTAAGTGACAGATTAAGAACTGTCACCAGTGTCAAAAACAATAGTTTTCTGTGTGTGTCAAAAATCTTGTAGACTTGAGATTTACCAAAACGTAACTAAAATCCGATTTCAGACACAAACCGTAACATTTCGATAATCCGAACTAGGCTAACAAACCGATTTCACAAAACCATGACAAAAAGTAAATCGACCTCACGCGATATGACAAATTCAAACGGTACCCAACAATAGCTGATGATACAAATCCAAACCACACCGCGCAATCGTTTGCTACCAAAGCAATGAGATCCGTTTTCTGTCTTTCTAACTAAGGAAGCGTTCGGTGGAATAAAAAGACAAAGTGGTATTCATTACACTCAATAGATCTGGTTTTTGGGGGTATCTTGCATGAAAAGTATTGCACATATCATAAAACTACACTGGGAAGTAATAACATCTAATTTAGATTTGACGTTCCCTAATTCAACTGAATAATAAAAAGAGACGATAACGAGCCAGAGGCGCCGAGGCCGCTCCTGAAATTGATTTCAATATCTGAAATTTATCCGTTTGGCCAAATACCAACTTGCGAAATTATGGTTTTACTTACCATAGTACGAGGGCTGCACTAAAAGTATCGGGAATGGAAAATTTCCACTGTTCCTGTCATATTAAAATCTTTTTAATTGAAAAGTCCTTGGTTTTAAAAATCGAATACCATTTATTTATTTAAAAAAAGATTCTCGTTCTTGTCACAAGGTTTTGTCAAACTTGTTTAGTCGTTGAGAAAATGGAATTGACTCGAGAAAGTTCAAGAGCGATGATTTATTATGACTTTCGACGTGGTTTAACACAAAAACAGTGTGTTGACCGGATGATTTCTGCATTTGGTGATGAAGCCCCATCCAAAACCACAATTTATCGCTGGTTTGCTGAAATGCAACGTGGACGTGTCAAGCTCAGTGATGATCCCCGTCAAGGTCGTCCAAAAACTGCAGTCACCCAAGAAAACGTTGATGCTGTGCATAAGCTGATTGAGGAAGATCGACATGTGACATACCGCGAAATTCAGGCAACTTTAGACATTGGCATGAGTCAAATACAAATAATCTTGCATGAACAATTAGGTGTAAAAAAGTTGTTTTCCCGATGGATACCGCATTCGCTCTGTGAAGAGCAAAAAGCAGCTCGCGTTACTTGGTGCGTCAGAACTCTCGAAAGATTCCACGCAGGGTCCTCAAATGCTGTATACAACATCATATCAGGTGACGAATCCTGGATATACGCGTACGAACCCGAAAGAAAAACCAGTCACGAGTTTGGGTGTTCGAAAATGAGTTAAAGCCAACAAAAATTGTTCGTTCACGGAGTGTTGCAAAAAAAATGGTGGCCACGTTTGTCTCCAAAACCGGCCATGTTACGACTATTCGTCTTGAGGGACAAAGAACGGTTAATGCAGAATGGTATGCTAGCATTTGTTTGCCACAGGTCGTTTCTGAACTCCGTAAAGAGAACTGCAACCACCGCATCATCCTCCATCACGACAATGCAAATTCTCACACCGCGCACAGAACAAAAGAGTTTTTAGAGCAAGAAAACATAGAATTATTAGATAATCCGCCGACCTAAGCCCTAATGATTTCTATACTTTCCTTAAAATAAAGAATAAATTGCGTGGACAGAGATTTTCATCACCTGAAGAAGCTGTGGACGCCTACAAAACGGCCATTTTGGAGACCCCAACTTCCGAATGGAATGGTTGCTTCAATGATTGGTTCCATCGTATGGAAAAATGTGTCAAATTTCGCGGAGAATACTTCGAAAAGCAATAAATACATTTTTAAATAGTAATGTTGTGTCACTTCCTTGATTCCCGAAATTTTCAGTGCCGCCCTCGTATGTCCACTCGGCTACATATCAAGCTATACATTTCCACTTTAAGCTGACCTCTCACCGTACGGAAATCCTATACAATGCCAGATCAGCTTATACTAGAAATGTATAGCTTGATATGTAGCAGTGTGTACTACTTACTACTTAGTCTGTGCTTACCATGAAAGGCATGAAAACTATGAAACTATTTGATGTAAGTTTAAGCATTTAAAAGATTTAACTTCTTATTCTGTGGGTGATGCAGGTGAGCAGCTTATTTGCTCTATTACAAAATTAATAAATTTTATGTTTTCAGGCAAAATCAACGCTGATAATATTGCCTCACTTTTATTTGGTGCTAATTTGATCGCCCTAACTAAAAAGGACGGAGGGGTGAGACCCGTTGCTGTGTGGTCAACTTTAAAACGTTTGGCATCCAAAATTGCGGTGAGACATATCAATTCTAAATTACAGTCTGTTTTCGAACCTATACAATTAGGATTTGGCACGAAAGGTGGGTGTGAGGCAGCCTTCCATGCCTTAAGAACCTACCTTTCGTATGATGATTGCGAAATTGTAGTCAAAATTGACGTCAAAAATGCTTTCAATTCAGTAAACAGGGATGCCATGCTGACAGAAGTTAAGAACAAAATTCCGGAACTGTATCAATACCTGCTACGCAGAACCTTCAAAATTAATTTACCGTTCCCATGAACTTTCTTCGCAGGTCGGCTGTCAGCAGGGCGATCCCCTCGGGCCAGCAATTTTTAGCTTGGCTATAATTCCGATTATTCAAAATATAAAATCGAAATTTAACGTTTGGTATTTGGATGACGGAACCCTGGGAGGCGATGTGGACACTGTGTTATCTGACTTAACAGATATTAAAACAAATTTCGAAAATATTGGTTTAGAATTAAATTTTAGCAAATGTGAATTCTTTATTCAAAAACTTCTTACGGTTTGGATAATTTAAAATCCAAATTAAATTTTCTGGCACCCAATATCAAAATAGTAGACAGAAAGTCACTTTGTCTCCTGGGTTCTCCCATCTTTGAAAAATCTTTTCCTGATTATATTACTAACACTATTTCTAAATTCCAAAGTCACGCAAATTGTTTACTCGAAATCAGTCCTCATTATGCTCTTATAATTCTAAAGTTTTGCTTTTTTGTCCCTAAATTTACTTAATGTGCTTCGCTGTAGCCCTTTTTGGAAACATCCAAATTTGCTTTCACCAATAGACGATTTAGTCAAAACTAGTTTAGAAATGATTTTAAATATTCAGCTCAATGAACCATCTTGGTTACAAGCATCCCTCCCTATTCGGTTTGGCGGTTTAGGAATCCGCAAAATTTCGAGTGTTGCTTTCCCAGCCTTTTTGTCGTCCACCCATAGCACGTCACGTCTTATAGGTAATGTCCTAAGGGCTTTGCCCACAAACTATGAGACTGCGGGCTTGGAGGATGCCAAGAATGCTTTTTAAATTGCTTGCCCGGGTAAAGAATTTCCAGACAACCTAAAATCTCAAAGGAGCTGGCACGATATTTATTGCGATTTAACATACAAATTGATTCTGAGCCGCAGTTCAGGTCCGGATCGCGCAAGACTTTTGGCGGTCGGAACCAGAGAGGCCGGTCATTGGCTACATGCCTATCCTTCTCCATATACTGGTACCTTCCTGGATCCGACCTCGCTTCGTCTAGCGACTGGTCTGCGGCTTGGGGTCACGGTATGCACTCCACACACATGCCCTTGTGGCACGGACGTGGACCGACTGGGTCACCACGGACTTTGTTGTGAAAAAAGTGCAGGCCGCTTTTCAAGACATGCGACACTTAATGACATAATCCGCCGGTCTCTTGCCAGCATCAATGTGCCTGCTCTTCTTGAGCCGACTGGCATTGTCAGAGATGATGGCAAAAGACCTGATGGTGTGTCTTTGGTCCCGTGGAGTTTGGGACGGATGCTTGTGAGGGACGCTACCTGTGTAGACACACTGGCACCGTCCCACCTCCAACGGACTACTTCTAAAGAGGGTGCAACGACAGAAAATGTCGAAAATCTGAAATTTATTAAATATGGAGGCCTTGGCAGAGAGTACAACTTTGTGCCCTTTGGCGTCGAGACCCTCGGTCCGTGGGGTCCCAGTGCGCATAAGTTATTTGCGGAAATCGCAAAACGTCTAGTTGATGTAACTGGTGACCGAAAAGCTGGCGGCTTTCTCGCGCAACGCATCAGCATTGCAATTCAGCGAGGAAATGCCGCCAGCATCCTCGGTACAATGCCCCGAGGGCCTTTTTTAAGCTTAACTTAGTTTTATTTTAATTTAGTTAATGTTAATAACCATCTTGTAATTTGGTTATGTAAATAAATATTTTGATGTAAGTCGATTTATCCATTCCGGTTTCTCAATAAAACATGCAAAAGAGAGCAATTCATTCATTTATAACAATCGTTCATTCTTTCAGCGGCTGTCAAATTTTCAACCTTTTTCTTTCCTTCTCGCTCACATTGTGCCGGGGCGTGTGGTTGTTGCTTGAAAAGAATAAGTTTTTTGTATAAAAATGGCAGTAGGAGACGTAAAAACCGCACAAGGCCTCAACGAGCTAAACACATACTTGGCTGATAAGAGCTATGTGTCCGGGTAAGTGTTTTATAAGAAAATTGAGATCCACGTCAACCTGACACAGATTGCAAGAATCTTATTATAACCTCAAAGCACAAATCCAAATGAAATTATAAATTGTGCCCTACTATTTTAAAAGCCGGTATATAAGAACTATAGTAATTTTTAATGTTTTGAAGTCTTATCTTGAAAAAAATGACTTGACCTTGACCACCAGCTGTAAGTTATTCATTCACCATAATAATCAATCATCTTGGTTATTTTTAGTTACACACCAACTCAAGCCGATGTTCAAGTGTTTGAACAAGTCGGCAAGGCCCCGAGCGCAAGCCTGCCCAATGCCCTTCGGTGGTACAACCAGATCGCCTCCTACGCTGCCGGCGAACGTAAGGCATGGGCTGCTGGAGCCAGCCCCCTGACAGCTGGCGGCAAGACTACTACAGCACCTGCACCCGCCGCTAAGCCCGCTGATGACGACGATGACGTCGACCTATTCGGCTCTGGTGATGAGGAAGAGGTCAGTAACCTTTCACCTTTACTGTTTAGTACTCACTTGTTTTGTTTATGCTTATAGAAAAAAAATAATTGTTAAACAGGATGCAGAGGCAGCGAGAGTTCGTGAGGAACGCCTCCAAGCCTATGCTGCCAAGAAATCCAAGAAACCTGCCCTTATTGCCAAGTCATCTATACTCCTTGACGTCAAGCCTTGGGATGATGAAACTGACATGAAGGAAATGGAGAAACTCGTCCGCACCATTGAAATGGATGGTCTCCTTTGGGGTGCTTCCAAATTTGTACCTGTTGGGTACGGTATCAACAAACTACAGATCATGTGTGTTATTGAAGATGAAAAGGTATCAGTCGACCTTCTGACTGAAAAGATCCAGGAAAACGAGGACTTTGTCCAGTCTGTTGATATTGCTGCATTCAACAAGATCTAAGATGTTGAGCCAATTTAATTTTAAGTTTACTTTTGAATAAAATCAAAGATTTCCACATTTGTTCACTTTTATTACACATTTAAAAAAGCTATGTACATAAACAATTCAACACCAAAATAATAGTCATATCAGTCAAATATACTGAGTGCAGACAATGTGATGCGTTTCATTAACATTTACAAAATTCCTAATTTGTTCACTCTTGCTACAGTGTTTTGAACATTTAGTAATATAATATTTATAATAAATATCACAATTCATAAAACATTTAAATGATTATGCACTCTTATATACAACCACAAAATACTTTGAGATAAGGGTATTTATAAATTGTCACAGTATTGCATGTAAGATTGATATAAGTAATTAGACAGCCAAAAATGCATTACCCTTGCATTGACCATTGCTATGAGAATCTTTGTTTACCTGTACAAACGAAAGTAGATAAGCATTTCAGAAAATTATTGAATTTAAAGTAAAGTAGTCTGTACACATTTAACATCGTGGAACTGATGCCGAAGTTGGTAATAGAAGCTCCTGCTAGGGATTTTATGCTTAGACCACAACATTGGTCAAAAACATTGAGGCTAAAAAGTTCATGGTTCATCACTGATATGCAGTCTTTACTGGCTCGTCGCCCCTATTCCGTGACTAGCAGGTGTTTCAAGGTAATTAACACTCATTCAACATGGACACCATTTGGTATAGGAACACTGTCACCGACGGTAGCTTGCAGGAACATGTTGGGGATATCATTGCCGAAGTAGATCTTATTGTTTCGTGCGAGAGCGTCGTATCTCTTCAATTCCAAATACTCTCTTGTCAACAGCATTATGTTAGCTTCCGCCTGTTTCTTCAGATGATAAAAGTCCGCCTCTGCTTTTGTATACTGCTTTGCTTTGTGTATACTGTCTTCAATGAGTTCAATCTTCTGCAAAGATTCTTTCTCCATGATTTTCTGTTCATATTGAATTTTCGCAACTTGAGCCTCTTTTTCGGCTTCAATGACAGCCTTTCGCCTTGCTGTTTCTGCTTCCTTTTCAACAACCTATGGACAATAATAATGTTGAAATTGGAGCTTAGGTCTATAATGTTACACATACAAAGGAGAAAGCAACAAATTTATATGAAGCTAATTCCAAAAAGCTCAAATTTGACGTATCACATTGTTAAGATTTTATTCCAGTTTTTTTTAAAGCCATCAGTGCTTTATACGCAAAACTGCTTCCATTTTATAGCAGCATTTTGTTTAATATAACTGTTGCTGACACTGTATACACGTCCGTCTATAGGTAAATTACCTTTTGATGTTGTGCAGCAATAAGGAGTTTTGACTTCTCTGCTTCCATCAGCTCATAATTCTTGCGAATAGACTCGGGTATCTTTGGTTTTGTTACTCTGACTGCTTGCACCTGCAGCCCTGGCGCCATTTCATGCAAATCTCTTTGTAGTGCCTGCGAAAATATTAAAAATAACTTTCACGATATACCAACTCTTCGTCTTTTATATTACGGGACTATTTATTACTTGTGAAAAGGTAAACTAAAGAAGAGACCCAAACACGGGATAGGTGTCTAATTAGCCTGAGGGTCTTACCACCGTAGCACGCCCTCAGGCTAGGTGGAATGATGATTTTCAAATGAAGATCGCCACTATATTATGGCCATTGGTAGCAGCTAGAGGTTACTAGATGAGGGTCGAGGTAAATTGCGTGTGCATTGGGGAGGTCTATGCCCAGCAGTCAACACTGGACTTTTATAAGCTGATGATGAAAAGAAATACACTTACAGTTCGTAAATTCTCGTCAATTTGATCGAACAGATCGATGTAAACTTCGTGTAGCGTGTGCGCGCTGCAGAACTGGTTCAGCTCGTGATGCACCTTGTTGAAGATGAGAGTCTTGTCGTAGTCCGCAGTGAAGTTACGCACCATGTCTAGCACTGGAAAATGAGAAGTATACTAAAATTATTATTTAATATTTATTCTACAGAATGATTTTAGATGACTTCAAACAATGTTACTAATAAGTTTGTTAAAGCCGCCTGAAATAAAAAAAATATGAAATTTTTCAATTTCTTTTTTGGTATTTGTCTAAAAATAACAAATTTAATTTTTCGAGAATTTAAACCAGATCTTTTAAGACGAGGCCTAAACCCAAAATTTATGTTTGAATTCTACTTTATTACAAAACAAGTTTTTTCCGAGCTTTCCCAAAACCAAACTTTCTGTCTTGGTTGGTACTCGTTTTATCATAAAACCGTGTGTACGAAATAACTGGCGAAAATGGGTGTTTAATACAGCACTGCCTCTGCCTATCTTATAATGAATGCCTACCACTGACGGGTTCCAGTTTGTTTACAACTTCAATCCGCTCGAAATATATCATGACGCCGCCACTCGTACCGCACGGCACATTCTTCACCTCATCAGTTTGAAGAGTGGTCTACAACGGAAAATAATAAGCATCACTCGTCTTGCAGAAGTTTTATACATTTATTTTTTTAAGTTTATTTCAATTTTACAGAAACAATTTTTTTATCTTAAATTACACATTTTATGATCTTGTTGGATTCTGTTACACTTGCTATAGCAAAGTGTCTATAAAAATATCTACATGGTGGTTACAAACATTTTTAATGCAGTAATGAAACTTCAGACATCTTGTTAGTTGAGTCCGATTTTCTGAGACACAGAACCATGTCGGTCCATGGTAACAGTTTCGCTATGATGGCCAATTACTTCATCAACATTACTTAAACCTCATTAGCCAATTGAATCATTCAATTGATAAGCCACTGCCGTTTTCCAAACTCAAACCACTTATTTCAATTAAACCACAGGCACTTTTGAACTGTCAAGGAGTCGGTCAGTCAGATATATGAAGCTCATTGCCCATTTCAAAGCATAGTAGGTTCCTATGGAGACGAATGGGCAAGAAAGGCCACAGACACTCTTTTAACTTCTAATATTGTATGAACAAAATAGCTATTGAAACAAATGAAAATAAGGAAGGAAAGTAATAATACCTGTATAGCTTTGTATGATGTTAGTAGTGGTACCATCATGTGAAAACCGGGCTGGCTGGTGACTGGAAGCAATGCCCCTCCCTGCAAACAAGGAAAGTATTCATACATCCAAACTAATATTATAAATGCGAAACTGAGTTTGTTTGTTACGCTTTCACGTTTAAACGGCTGGACGGATTTGGATTAAATTTGGCACATAAGTAGATCATGACCTGGATTAGGACATAGGATACTTTTTATCCTGATATTCCCACGAGATCGAGACTTATGCAGGTGAACACCGGAGTGCAGCTAATTTAAACATAAAAGTATTACATTTAATTTGTTATGCTTTTGTTTGTGATGTTACTTAACCTATTGACCGCCACGTCAAAAAAGCAAAGACGTGCTCTCGGCGCTAAGCTACGAATTATTCCTTAAAATCTGTCATGTAGTTGTGACCGTTGCGTGCTGGGCACATTTTGCTCTGTCACCTAATACATGACTGTGGCGGTCAAAAGGTTAAAATAAGTTAAGGTGTACGTCATACATACCTAGTATTAATTTAATGAGTATGCAGTTTCACTGATACTGATAGTTTTACAGCAAATAGTCTACTAGCAAAATAAAGCAATAGATGACATTAACCTGTTAAGCCCTGCGCGACACTGATTCGGAGTCAAATGATAGAAAATCAATTGTGCCTCATAAGCTGTCCTTGACCAATTAATAAGCAGCTAAGTCAAGATTTTAAAGCTGATTATGATACTTCTGGACATGGCACATATACAGAAAAGGTTGAGCTTGGCCACTGTACTAAATACTTTGTTTTTCAGTTATTTTTAAATCCAACAAAGTTATTTACAACTGATATAAACAACATTTTAATGAGCTTGTTTTGTGTGTACAATGTGGTAAAATATGCAATAACTACATGCAATTAGAAGTAAAATATGTCAGCATATTTTTATTGATGACTTTGTCCTTAAACTCAATATGATTGTTGACAACAAAACAATACAATTTACTGGTTTTATCTTCATTTTACAAAGGCCATTACTTTAATATATTTTAGTGAAAAAGTGCTATATTTAAATATGTTACCAAGCATAAAGTCTCAGGTTTGATACCCAGTTAGAACCAGTTTCATTAAGTAACCTGGGAAATAGCAACAGGTTTGTCCCATATCTCTCTTGTGTATTGGAACAGAGACAACATGCATGTTGTTAAGAAAAGTCCGTTTGTTCTTTCTGGACTGGAGCTGGCGCTGTGCCAAGTACATTTTCTAAATACTTGTTTGTAATTCTACAGATTGTATTATTTGTATGAAATAATACAATCTGTAGAATTACAAATTAAATGCTACCAGGTAAAGACGCAAAACACGGGTGGTGTTTTAGCAGGTACATATTTGTAAATGTTACTTACTCGGTAATACACGCCTACATGACCCTCTTCCACCTTATGCAAGGAGAAGTGCACAGTGACCCCAACTGCCAGTATTACCAAAGCCAAAACTGACGTCTGATCCGCCATAACCGGACTGAGGAAATATCACAGTTTATTAAGTTAATTAAATAATAGTAAACGCAAAACAGTTACGGACAATTCAATTCACCTCCACAAATCCAAGTGAACACTCACGATTAGCGGTATGATGAATGAACAATAATATTTTATGTTAAATATAAGATTTGATACCCTTATTTATTAGGTTTTAATATGCGCCGGTCGTTAAATATCAGATAATTTTGTGTTTATTCTTACATCGATGATTTTCCGGTTTCGCACAAATAGCATTATTCAATGACACTTGACATTTCATTTGACAGCTTTTGTTCAGTTTAGAAACGTGTTACTTTGTAAACGTACAGTCAACAGCAAATCAGGTTATTCGAAACTGCTCCAAATGATTTACCGTAAAATGTTCAAAATCGAATGAGTTGAGTTTGAGGTAACTTGATGTGCTGGCGGCAACTCTACAACTTTATTAATTTGCAAACAAAAGTAAAAGTAAAGATTAAATATTTATTTATTCCTAGAATAATCAAGTTTTTTATCAATTATGTTTTAATTTATTACAGAACTAGAAAATGTTCCGAAAGGTTTTTAGACGAATATTTTTCAAACGTCTGTTACATACCTCTGTTCTATGAAAGTAGGATAGGCAGGAAATGCGGTCACAGTATGAAAAAATAAAGTAACAAAGAAAACTTCAAGATGGTAATAATAGGTACATTTATTACTGTTCGAAGCTATTTCCTTCCGCGGCACTAGGTAACTTAAGATTTTCCTTCTGCGTGTATAGCGTCTAGCAGACTGCTCATCGTGGTCTTCAACGCTCTATATTCTTCAAGTGCCTTAGCGCATAATTCACCTTCCGGAGAGTTTCCTGGCTCGATGAACAGCATTTCTAAAGACCGTTTCAAATATTTCTCGGCAGACATTAATTCATCCTGTAAACAGCGGTATACTTCAGTTCACACTTCGGCTCTAAAAACACTCGCCTAGTTATGTTTACGTTATTTTATTGCATTCTTACCAAATATTCTGTGCCTGTGATTTCTCGTCCATCAAAGAGCTTTTTCGCTAACTGGACCATTGCAGCATGCAGTTCATATAATGTAATCGCTGTAATAGAAAAATGATCTAATTACAGTTCCGATTTTTTTTTAATTTTTTCCTACTTATTTTTTTTTATACAAAAATTTTAATACATAATTTTAATGACGTCTCGGAACGACTTTTCAAAATTATATTCATTCAGCCTTCACATTCATTCGACACAATTGCTTTGGAGTATCATTTACGAATAGTCACAGGTTTCCCCTAGTTTGGGAGGCAGGGTTTCCGTTATTTAAGCTAGGTACCTTTATTTTTCTGAACATTAACCTAATCGTTAAGTACTTTTGTAACAAATGTTATCTGTATCAATAAAAATATTATTATTATTATTTATTTCTTCTCCCATCTATGGAAGCATCACACCTTTTAGAAATTATTAGGATCACACTAACTTCGATCCTAAATGTGGCCCTGAACGAACGAGCGTGGCAGCAAGCCACACTTCCCATTCGCCTGGGTGGCCTCGGCGTCCGCAAAATTTCGAGTACATATAAGTTTACCGGCCTCCCTCTCCTCGATCCATAGTACTGATAAAGATTTTGAGGTACCGTGTTTGACCGAAGCAAGGCTTGCCAGCATTAACAATATTATTTCTCGAGCCCTTCTCACCGCTGGCGTTTCAGCGGTATTAGAACCAAACGGCTTGGTACGTGACGATGGGAAGAGACCAGGCGGCATGACGTTGTTGCCTTGCAAGATCGGTGGGCCTCTGATGTGGGACGCAACCTGTGTCAACACCCTTGCGCCATATCATGTTCCAAGCACGGCGGGCTGTGCTGGCGCCGCTGCTGCGGCTGCTGAGACCCTTAAGCGGCGCATTGACTATGTAACCTTATGGCATATCTACAGTTTTGAGCCGTTTGGGGTCGAAACGCTCGGGTCATGGGGCCCGAGTTGCCTTTTTTAGGAAATTTATCTGACTGGTCGACACTTCACGTGACTACTTAGAGGGCTGGCTCGTTCTTTGGCCAAACAATTAGTATTGCCATTCAACGTGGCAATGCGGCCAGTATTCTGTAGGGTAAACTTGCCAAATTCGTACCCCTTAAGAGAAAACCACCATATTTAGAAAATTAGGAAAGATAAATTAGTTTTAATTAAACGTATTTTTTGTTTGCTAAATGCTTTATTGGTTCTATAATCAAATTTAACATAAACCTTATAAACTTGTCAAAAATAAACAATTTAAAAAAAAACTAAGAAAGTACGATTTAAGACCATTCATCCCAAATCGTACTGCTATATCCTTAATTCGTACTTTGAGATCTATTCATTGGTATACAGTATTGAGAATCAGCATCATAATCAACAATGTGTTATTAAAACAAGTATTAATTCTTAACAAATTCGACGGATGCTCTTCGCCAATTCTCGGCAATCATCGCAGTTATAAATCGTAAATCGTACCAGTACGTTTAAGAATTTAACTCGAGTACGAAATAGGAGCAAAGGCCAAACAATTTTTAAATTTACCGCCAAAAAAATTGACAACAGTTACGAGTATGATAACACGTCAGATGAAATCGCAAAGATGCACATTAATACGTATCAAATCGTAACATAGGTTATACACGACCTTATTTGAATAAAACTCTTACGAAATGTGTAAAAATATTACATCAATAGTTGAAAAAAACTTAATTTTTCAATATTTTTGTCCAGAGCAGCTTCACAGGTGTTATCTGTCAGGTGCAGTGTTGCCAGACGCCGAAGGCGTGTCCTCGTACAGATATGGTCTGAAATCTCGTATTTTGTCAACACAACCTCGTACATACCATTTATTTAATAAATTGCTTAAAATCTATTGATGTTCTAATCAACTATCTCATAACCAAGCACTCTACAATGCAATTTCGTCAAAATGTAGTACAGAGCAGTTTGTACAATTTATTCAAACACAGCTTACACACCGCTCTGGACAATCTAGTATCCATGGTCGCAGGTAGCAGGTCGTACCACCGGAATTTTGCTTTGGATACTGTATACAGTATCCGAACTGTACCTACTATAGTGGACGTGGAGTAGAATGGAATTAACATAGACATATTTTCTACGATTAACGTTAGTTTGTACGTTCATCTTTTAAAAACAATATAAGTAAAATTAATTAAATGAAACCTTTCGTACGTACACACCGTTCATTCATTTCGAAAATATGATTTGTATCAACGAATCTCGTACAAAATCATACGAGGATGGACGTAAGCTCGTACCTCGTACCAGGACAACTAAATCTCGTATATGTACGAGAAACCTCGTATGGATGGCAACGCTGGTCAGGTGGTGTAATGGCCGACTGTTATTTCTATTTTTTGATACTAGAGGCGCTGATAGCTGTTACCAAAGTCGAGTTTTAAGTGGAGTACGAATTTGGCGTAAGTACGAATTAGGCAAGTTTACCCTACACATTTGCGGTGACAGCGATGCGGAAGAGGACCTATTTCGACGCCTAAGTGTCCTTTTGTAGTTATAGTTAATCATTTAATTTAGTATATAATCAGCCTATAATGTTCCCACTGCTGAGACACAGGCTTCCTCTCGGTGAGATGGAGTGGGCAATATTTTAATTTAGTACCTGGTATAAATAGTTAGTTGTTTTATATTGTATACAAATCATTTTAATGTGTATAATAAAGATACCTACCTTTTGTTCTAGATATTCCAGGACACAGTGTTTCAAGAACAGGAAGTATCTCCTTGCATAATTCCATTTTACGTCTCATTAATTTCTTCGTGGGTCGTGGTTCTCTGTTTATGGTATCTCTTAAAACTCCGGCTAGACGTTGTTTGGCGTCCAGAAGCAAGTAATGGTTTGGAGCAAGAATCAATGATACGTTTCTTATGTATCCTTCGAGTTCCTTTTCATCTTTTTTGTCTGTGAATAAAGCCGTTTTGAATTAATGCATTTAAAAGGTTAGGTTAGGTTAGGGTATTTAGGTTTGACAATCTAATAAAATTAATTTTATTAGATTGTCAAACCTAGACCAACACCCTAATCGCATAACACACTATCAATCACAATATGAATGATTTTGAAGTATATTGCTAATCCATTGCTTCATATGTTCGAAAAAAATTCTGCTCTGCAACGTAAATAGCGCAATGAATGTTGTTGAACTGTCAAATGAAACACATTGCTACTGATAGTGAGTCACGCAATTAAGGGACAGATTTTCCTTTTAAAGACGCATATAAATTACAAATGTTTGTGAAGAAGAATGTAATCAATGTAAACATTTAAGTTTTTTTTTTTTGGTGGAAATTAATGGCAAATTACATGAATGTTAATTTATTTATTTATTAACTATGGATGACCTACAGCTAAAACAAACAGAATAAAAGTAGTATGTGACACTGAGAGCCAATTAAAAGTCTTCACTTCTAAAAACAGCTTGGAAAGAAAGAGCGTGAACAGCACAATACAGCTACCAAAAAAGGTGGTTAAGGTGGAATGAAGAGAGAGCTGATCAGTACCTAACCATTTAGTTGTTTGTACTTAATAACTTCTGTTTACTCACTTATCACTCCAAACTTATCCATACAGCATTTAACTTTGAATCCAATATTATTATCCTCAAAGGATTTACTACAGTTGTCACAAGTCCATTCTTCAGGGGTAGTTAGAGACACGTAGCCGGTCTTGCATTCGGGACAAATGACGGAACTCATGTGAGTGCCTATCTCTGTGATGTCTAAACATCTGTCACAGGTGCATTTGAAGTACTTGCCGATCATTAGATGCTGCTGGCGTATTGAGGTTCCCTGAACAGAAGATACTACGATAAAAAGTACAAAAATACTGCTACCTAATGTATCAATCGCATCATTTGTCATTATTATCATCCCGCCTATAGCAGCCCAATGACATAAAACCTCTCCATTGCGAGTCATTTAGCTTGTGATTCTCGGCGACCGTCATCCAACCATTGTCATCCCTGCATCATCCCTGGTTCAGGCCATGGTACGGAGCGAGAGGGCATGGGCAGCCGTTACCTCCTTCTGCGAAGCAGTAATGCTCGCGAAGGAGGAGGCGGGAAGGTTGAGGGAAAGGCATGTTTCGCGCCCTCTCGCCCCTAGCCGCCGCAGGAGACGCCCTGGGCGTCGGGAATCCCGGGCGGATTTCCGGCCACCGTAGGCGCGGGCTTGCGGACGGTGAGCAATGGGTAGCTCACCGTCCGGTAAGGACCAGGCCCGGGTCGACGCCACGTCGTATTCCACGCGCGCCTCATTGAGATGTCGTCAGCACAATGTAGGGGTCCGCTAGGGCCGATGCCTGCCGGGGTCGCGGGAAGGTACTAATGGGTCACTGAGGCCCCTGGCAACACAGGCAACAAGAAGGAATACGGGTGGGTTTTAGTCAGTAAGAGTCTGACACACCCTCCTGCTCCGTCCAGAGCGGGAGAAGTTATTTGATGATTTCCCACACACAAAAAAAAAAAGCGCTACATCATCCCTTTTCTATCCATTACCGGCTACTGAGTTCCACAACCCAGTCACTGGGTTGTATAGGTCAGATAGGCAATCGCTCCATGTAAAATACAGGTATTCAACTGCATCCGGTTAGACTGGTAGCCGACCTCGACATAGAGAAAGGCTAAGCAGATGATGATAATCCACTACTGAGTAGGTATACAGGCATAATCACGAGGCATTATTTTTATTCTACTATTCAACTTTTATACAGGGTGTCCAAGAACCTGGCGTCCAACTGGATTCCCACGATGCCCCAAGTTCTAACAGTACTCAGAAAAATATTTTAAAAAATCCACCCCATGTACTTACAGAATTATACTGATTTAAAAAAAAAAAGGGGAAATGAGCACCCTGTGACATACTTTTGAATGCTGTGACTGCTAATGCTGATAATTTCGATATTTCTTGGAGGTTTTGTAATCTAGGGTATTGCTGTGTCTAAATAGAATGTAAAAATAAAGTACTTATTGTACCATTTTAAAATAAAATATTATTTTAACTAAAGGTGATATGGAAAACTATTGAATTTCGCAACTTTGACCGACTGTAGTGTAAAAAAAATGTACCAAAATAGTATGGCAAGTGACGTCAAATTTTGACGCGTTTATTCCTCTTTTTAAAAAGGTATAATACTTACACATTAATTTGAAAAAAAAAATTTTTGATAATATTTTTACTCAACAACCCAATTTTTACGATGTCTTACAGAATTCTTAGAAAGAAAAATTTACGACGAATTGAATCTAACCTCTAAAGAATTACTATTGTATGCTCATAAAAATAACAACAGGCCTCTCAAAAAACAGGTTAGACCGTAAGGGACGGTATGTGCATGCATCTCACCATAGTGATTCGTTATTACAACAGGAGGGAGCAAGACAGAAACTATCTTTGCGATTTGCTGGTTCTTCTTTATGGTACCCCATTATTCAGGTAAGAGTGAGGGAGAAAAAGGTTAGAGGTGCGAGTGAGATAGATAGTGACGCTATCTGGGATCGTGCTATTTAGGATAACAGTACGGTCAGTACGCGTCACTGCCTCCTGCCGTTACTACGCACCTCTCTCTTATTGTTACCATTGATCACGTACTACGATTTAAAGCTTTGTTTATTGGACTCGATTACTCTTTGTGCTCTGGACTTTGAAACGAACTCTTTACGACGACCTTTGCCTGTGTTTGGACAGTTTGTGTTTTGTGTGTGCTACCATGGCGACCTACACTCCGCAAGAATACGCAAATATGCACTACATTTATGGAGAATGTAGAGGTAATGGACGAGCTGCAGCGAGACTTTACAGAGAAAGGTATCCGAGGGCTACGCGATATCCCGACCATCGAGTTTTCATTAATGTGCACAGATCACTATGTGACGGGCGGTTCCCCAATCAAGTAGCTGGTGAAGGACGACCCGTAAATGACTTCATACGCGATGAAGTTTTAGAGGCGGTGTCGGCAAATCCAAGCATCTCTGTGCGAGGAATAGAAGCTGATACGGGGATACCGAAGAGCACAGCACACAGTATTCTCCAAAAAGAAGAATATCATCCGTACCACGTACAGCGAGTGCAAAGTCTTTTACCTCGAGACTATCCGAGCCGAGTCGCGTTTTGTGAAACAATCCTGCAAAAACATCGAGAAGACGAAAACTTTATCGACAAAATTTTGTGGTCAGATGAATCAACATTTAAGAAGGATGGCTACATGAACCTACACAACTTGCACGAGTGGCATGTGGAAAATCCGCACTTGATGCGAGAAGATAGATCCCAGTACCGGTTCAAAGTGAACATGTGGACCGGTATTCTCTGTGGGAATATTATTGGTCCATTTGAGATGCCCGAGAATTTGACTGGCGAATCATATTTAAATTTTCTTCAAAATGATTTGCCAAACTTACTAGAAGAGACCCCACCAGATATGTGGTTCCAACACGACGGCTGTCCAGCACATTTTCGCGTATCCGTTAGAGAGTTTTTGGACGAGCAATACCCGAACAGGTGGATTGGGCGATCAGGAACAATCCCGTGGCCAGCCCGCTCACCTGACTTAAATCCGCTGGATTTTTTTTTCTGGGGAACTATGAAGGAGCTCGTTTATGCGAAGCCCATTAATGACATCGCTGACCTTCGTGAGAAGATAACACAAGCAGTGCAGGTGATACGTCAAAAAAGTTACTCGCGAAACATAAAGCGGTCCTTTTTAAGGAGAGTGAGAGCTTGTATTGCCGCGGGTGGTCAACATTTTGAACATTTATTGTAATAAAATATCTTTAAACTAACATTCTTTGCTTTTATTCTACTGGGAACCCATCTACCTGTGTGTATTTCCTTCTTGCTCACTCTTGGAACAGAAGTAAATAATAGTAGTAACATAACAGTTTCTAAGATAAGAAAGGGTCCGACAGTTACCGTTAGTAGGTAGGCACTTCGTAAAAATTGGGTTGTTGAGTAAAAATATTATCAAAATTTTTTTTTTCAAATTAATGTGTAAGTATTATACCTTTTTAAAAAGAGGAATAAACGCGTCAAAATTTGACGTCACTTGCCATACTATTTTGGTACATTTTTTTTACACTACAGTCGGTCAAAGTTGCGAAATTCAATAGTTTTCCATATCACCTTTAGTTAAAATAATATTTTATTTTAAAATGGTACAATAAGTACATTATTTTTACATTCTATTTAGACACAGCAATACCCTAGATTACAAAACCTCCAAGAAATATCGAAATTATCAGCATTAGCAGTCACAGCATTCAAAAGTATGTCACAGGGTGCTCATTTCCCCTTTTTTTTTGAAATCAGTATAATTCTGTAAGTACATGGGGTGGATTTTTTAAAATATTTTTCTGAGTACTGTTAGAACTTGGGGCATCGTGGGAATCCAGTTGGACGCCAGGTTCTTGGACACCCTGTATAATAAATCTCACCTTCAAAGGATCCGTATAATTATAAAAAATAGGTTCTCCCTTCTTGATATTCGTACTGGCATGGCACACCAACACATTATTATCATTGATAGACATGTGCGTATTTCCCACGCAGTCGTGCGCCAATAGTGCAGCTTTCAAGTACACTCCGCGCAAAATTTCGGCGCAACCGATAGCGGGTACAGGCGGGCCGCGTACTTCGAAACTGTTCACGTCGATAGCTGCGCAAATCTTTTGGATCAAGTCAGCGTCCGGTATATCGTCCATTATGCTTAATGACTGGATAAACTGAAAATATCGTGAGGAAAGTCTTGAGTATGAATGTCGATGGTTATAAGAGTAGAGGAAGACCAAAGAAACGATGAATGGACTGTGTGAAAGATGATATGGCTAGAAAGGGGGTGACTACCGAGATGACAACCAATAGAGAAGTATGGAAGAAAGCGACATGTTGCGCCGACCCCAAATAAATTGGGATAAGGGCAGGAGAATGATGATGATGACTGGATAAACTGGAATACAATGTAAAACATACAAGGTCATATTAAATTAGCAAGTGGAACTTCTCAAAACATAGGTCAGGACGTGCGTAGTACTCGCGACCGGCACGAACGTTATAAACGTAAACGAAGCAAAAGGAGTAGGTAGGTATGTAGGAAAGTACCAGGTGGCGTTCTATAGGTTCTGCCTACACCCATGGGAAAACGGCGTAAGTTTGTGTAAGTTTTATGTAACTACACAGACTTCTTAGTATCAAAGTCAAAGTCAAATTGTTTATTTCAAATAGGCACATAAAAGGCACTTTTGAACGTCAAAATGTACAAAAATATAGAATTGATTCTAGTCGCCCCTTCCAAAAGGTAGTTTCGTATGGAGAAGATTGGACAAGAAACTCTACCGGTTACTTACTCTTTTAAAATGTTTTACAATATTTTGTATTTGTATCTACACAACATGTCTGTTGTTTCGCTAGATAACGCTAGTTGTACCTAATATTCTTACTTTTCTGTTTCAATTTGGTTATGTTTAAATACTCTTGTACAACGCAAAATCAATAGTCTAATGCCATAAGCGTAGCTACAGGGTGCGAGCCAGGTAGGTCAAGTCCACCCCTGATAGAATGGATCATTTTTATTTTTAGTGGCATTGACATCTGAACCACAACCACAATACACATAAAGTGACAATTAATCGCAATGGGTTTCATTTTGACAGTTCACCAACTTTCATTTCGCTATTTACATTGATGAGCAGACGAATTTTTCAAACTTATGAAGCAATGGATTAGCAATATCCTTCAAACTCTCGCATTGTGATTGAAAGTGTGTTGCAATTAGGGTGCTGGTCTAGGTTTGACAATCTAATAAAATGCATTCATTCAACATGGCTTTCTTTCACAGACAAAATAGGAACTCGAAAGATAGGTACATAAGAGACGTACCTATCACTGATTCTCGGCCCAAGCCATTACTTACTTCTGGAAGCCAAACAACGTCTTAGACACTATAGACAGAGGCGTAAATTTGAATTATGCAAGGAGAGACTTCCTGTTCTTGAAACACGGTGGTCAATTAGTATGCTGATAAGTTCGATATCAAAAATAGTTTTGGGGTTCATCACCTTAACAGTGTTTTCTGAATATTCCCAAACACTAGTGCCTTTTCTCTCCTCCAAATGGGTTTCCAATTGCATAAACTCCTTCCAAGCTTGAGCATCGACAGTTCTCTTCATAAAAGCGCGTAGCACTAGTAAGGATCCTACATTTTGAACCATTGTCATGGGATGCAAACCATTGGTTAGTTTGACGCTCCTGAAGAAGTCGCATTCCATGTCGGAGTGCCATTCTGGAATAAAGCAAGCCCTATAATAGCATCCCTGTTGAAAAAAACATCGCATAAATAGGATTGATTGTATTTGCCCCAATAACTTCCTCAAAGTTCTAATTTCTAAAAGTCAACTTTGATATCCGGGAGGTGCCAAAACTTCTCAAAACTTCAATTCGTACTTACATATTTGTAAGTACCTACCTATAGGCGCTGTGCATTAAGTTTACTAATCATACATATCTTGACTACAATTTCTATTTCTAAATAAATAAGACAACCTAATGGTGCCGATTCCCTTGTTCACAAACTTAACTAAATTTAAGTTCAGTGCATCTCTTTCTTTCTATTTCAATAAGAAGAGGACAGAAGATAAATTTTAGTTTAGTCCTGTCAAATTAATCAGCGCCTGTCATTACTCCATACAAGTTTAGACGTGATTAAAAACTTGCTTACTAAAATTACGTCAACTTACGTCAAGCGGTGATTAATTTGACAGGACTAAACTATAATTTATCTTCTGTCCTTTTCTTAATGAAATAGAAAGAAAAAGATGCAATGAACTTAAATTTAGGTTAGTTTTTAAACAAGGGAATCGGCACCATTGTCTAGCAGTTTACTTTGTGTAAATTATTTCATCATCCCTGTTCTCAAAACGGCGAAGGAAAACATCGTAAGGAAACCGGCATGTCCTAGAACTAAAAGTTTTAAGACATGTGACATCCACCAACCCGCACTGAGACCGCGTGGTGGATTATGGCCCAGTCCCTTTAACAGAAAGAGGAGGCCTGTGTCCCTGCAGTGGGAACAGTATAGTCTGATTATGCTATTATGCTTATGCTATTGTCGAGAGCCGTGGTGGCCCAGTGGTAACGGCCCCGACTTACGAGTTGTAAGTCGTGGGTTCGAACCCAGACAGGCGCTCTACTTTGTGTAAATAATTTCATCACCACTGCTCTCAAAACGGTGAAGGAAAACATCGTGAGGAAACCGGCATGTCCTAGAACCAAAAAAATCAAAAACATGTGACATCTACCAACCCGCACTGGGCTATCATGGTAGCCCACTCCCTCTCGAAGAGAGGATGCCTGTATCCCAGGAGTGGGAACATTATAGTCTGATTATTGCTGTCTAGTAACCCCTTTCCAAAAAGATTGACTGACAAATAACCCAAAAAAACATGTCGCTATCAATTAACTGCTGAAAAGCAGTTATCCTATTAGATCCTTGCGTCACACACTGCATGACCATACATGCTAAAACTTACTCTTATGTAGATGTTCAGGGCACCCTTCCCCAGGACATATCGGAGCTACCGCACATTTCTTACACACGACGAACTTGCTCATCAGAGGCAGGTAGCAGTTGAAACATACTAGCGAAGTGTCGCTGTTTGGACCAAGGACGAATGGCTCATCTGATAAGATTGTCTCGCCCGCCTTTAAGTCTTTTGCGGCTACTAGGTATCTTGAACATAGAAGAAAATATATTTTAGTTTAGAAATGGTAGACAGAGTTTACTACAGGTAGGTTTGTGTTTAGGGGGTCTACTCTTTAAGTCAGTTAAAAAAGATACGGGCCCGTCCGAAAGTAGTTGATCCGTCAAAACAAGTAACAAATTCAATTTTTCTGACGGGCAAATACACATCGGGATTAGGGATAACTGTCAAATCGTGTTGACATAAATTGTTAGTTCGGACCCCGAACTAAACTTACGTCCGTAAGTGATTCGAAGTAAGAAACGTCCGTGATTACGGCCGAAACTACCGATTTTGTGATAAGGGGGTAGACCCCCAGTAACGAATGTGTAAAACGATGTAGCCAAAAAAATAAGGTGTTATAGTCCAATGGATAAAAAATTTACTGAAATGCGGGGAGGTAGCGAGTTCAATCAACACATTTCTGATATTCTAATAGAAGATTTTAAACGTCTCTCTATCATAGATAACACACAAACCCGGCATTTAATTTTCTAGAACGTGGATATGGTAAAACAAAAGAATATAAATATGCTATGGTCATCACTTTCCGCCAATATGCCACAATGATACCTTTTCCGGCGAATCACCGACCCCATGAAAACAAGTTCTAACTTCAAAAACTGCGAGACAATATCATATTGTTTCAAAAAGCATTGTCCTCGTTACAAATCTAGTGTTTATAATAATAGCCACAAGTTATTCTTTTGCAAAAACTACATCACTAAGTCATTGAGAGTTTGTCTCAAATAAATCGCAAATCGATCGTAGTCTTGTTGCGACTTCCGGTATACTTAGATCACTTCAGAGGAATATTAGGAAAATCTTTTCGCTATAAAACAATGATTTTAAATTATTCCAAATTAATTGGTGGTTAACATACACACCAGCAAACATACATGCGAGGAATTGTCACTTTCTCCCTTTTAAGGTCTTAACACACCTGCCGAGTTTCTCAGAGGTCAGCACTTCGTACCGTGCGGTCTGTGGCGCAGTCATCCTACTTCACAATGTAAGCACAGGTAAACCAACCGGTACCCGCACACGGACGCGAGTAACTGAAGACGTAGCCGTATTTATAGCCGGCAGGCTATTTTTAGGGGCATTACGCCGCTGTAGAGATCCAGCGCGAAATTCTGACAGCCGATCGATGCTTTGATTTTCGTACACTGTCTATTGTTTAAGTCCACGCGTTACGTTTACGTTTTTAGCTATTTGTAGGTCAGTGTGCGGTTGTATCTTGATCAACATATGATTTGCGACCTTAAGGAATATGTATTTACACAATTATAATCATTAAAATCACGAATACATCTCTCTTAGTTAGATTTGTTCCACAATGTCATGAATTCATGAAAAAGTAATTCAATCATCAATGTAACAAATCTAACTTAGAATGTATTAATGATTCTATAGATTATAATTTTGTAAATACATATTTGAGCCGCGAATCATATTTTCATCTAGATACAACCGAACACTGACCTGCAAATAGAAAAAACACGTAAGAAAATTTGAATTTCGCGTTTAAGTTATCGTTATTTGTATGTGTATGTTTCGTTGCTAGCGAGTGTGGTGAATAATGATGTTCTCTACAGCTATAAATGAAAGGCGTTTCTAGAAAGAAATTTGCATTTTATTACTATTTATATTTACAGTACTGTCTACCTTATTTTAAAGGTAATCTTAGAACTAGTAAACTATTTTATTTACAACAACATTATGTACATGTCTATCAAAAACAATTTATAAAAATCTGAAAGTTCGCTAAAGTAATGTTTTATTCCATTCTTGAAATGGATAAGTGCATAATTTTATTTCATGTCGCGAATGCATCGCAAATATTATATTACAACAGTCTTGTCAAAGCGGTACAAATGGCTATGTTAGTCTTGAGCTAATCTATGTTATTTATCATGATAAATAATCTATGTTATTTATCATGATAACTAATCTATGTTATTTATCATGATAATTAACTAGTTATTGCTGTATTGTATTCATCACAATAAGTAAGATATTACATACGGAATCATGACGTCATCTTGTCTGTCACTATTGAGATTTGACACCCTATGACTATCATAAAATTAAAATCACTTTCGTCTAATGGCAGCTATATTATTTATCTTTATGCTACGCTGGTCCCTGAAAAAGAAAGAAAAAAATAGTTACAGCTTAGTCAGAATGAAACTACCTATAAAATACAATGTAAATAGAAAATGGCGCCGATTCCCTTGTTCACAAACTAAACTAAATTTAAGTTCAGTGCATCTTTTTCTTTCTATTTCATTAAGAAAAGGACATAAGATAAATTTTAGTTTAGTCCTGTCAAATTAATCAGCGCCTGTCACTACTCTATACAAGTTTAGACGTGATTAAAAACTTGCCTACTAAAATTACGTCAATTTACGTCAAGCGCTGACTAATTTGACAGGACTAAACTAAAATGTATCTTCTGTCCTTTTCTTATTGAAATAGAAAGAAAAAGATGCACTGAACTTAAATTTACTTTAGTTTGTGAACAAGGGAATCGACGCCATTGTACCGTAAAATTCGTAGGAGGCTGAAGTATAAATAATACCTATGACTAGTAAACACAAGGTCACGGTATTTGAGGGCATTGAAATTTTACAGGGATGTTTTACTTCCCCAGTGTTTGATATAGCCAAAAGAACAACATGTTGAAAAAAAGCTATTTACGTAATGCATAAAAAAAAGACTAACACTTCTGGCCAAGTTAGATAAACGTTCTGACCAATCCTAACGCTTCCATAACGCTAATGAAACATGCATATAATCCTTGCGTATCATGAGGCCCTAAAATCAAATTGACCTAATACGTCGCCGTGCAGTGAAAGAAAACCTCGTAAAGATATTTTTCTTTTTTATTTGTTGGATATTTAGAACAAAGTACCGCGCTAAGACGCTTCTAATCCCTTCTATTGATTATGAGAAACTAAAACGTGAACGACGGCCATTTTTTTCAGATAGTTTTTGACTTCCCCTAAAAACAAATGTGTAACATTGTTTTTCCATCTGGAATTTCTCAGTAGCAGCCCGGAGACTGGATTTGTGCCCGGTTGATAGCAATAGGCTCGCCCCTATGAGACTTAACATAACTGGCGAGATGTGGGTGTACAATAGGTACACCCCTGCCCAACCCTTCGGGAAATACTTGCAAGCGTGATGTTATGTGTGTGTGTGTGTGTGTGTGTGTGTGTGTGTGTGTGTGTGTGAAAAATATCGTTTATTGCAATCACGAGGTTTTAACTGCACGGCGACGAATAATCAAACGACCTATAAAACTTACATCATCGAGCGCAGAGAGCGATGTGGACTGGTGCGAAGCGCTGATGATGTCCTGCAGACAGCGCGCAAACTCCTCGATGACGTCACTCAGCGGGTCGGGCTCCGCGCGCGCCTCGGGCTCCGCCCCCGCGCCGTCGCCGCCCTCCACGCCGGCCGCCAGCAGGCACTGGCACACCGCCTCTATCACTTCTGAGGTCATGAAGCTGCATGGTTGTCTGTGAATTAAGTAAAGTCGGTTAGTAGTCGACACAATGCTGAAGAAGTTTAAAAATCTATGCTGTGCTGTGAATTTATACTCATAGGTCTGCACAATCCTGTGATCAATCGGCCAAAACTATGATGTCAAGATTACCTGAAATGTTTCTTATGAAAACTGTACCAGAGCAAAAACGAAAAGCAGAATAAAACAATCGGATATTTAAAAATTATCGTATGGCAACCGATATTATTTATGTGCCGGGCCAACGGGCCTTCACACAAGATAAAAAATATTAAAATCATTGCTCCACAAGAACATAAAACCATACTCACTTGACTTGTCCAACGGGCGGTGGTCTGAACATGGGATCAGCGAGTTTGTCCCGCAGCCGCATGGCGTCGCGACGTCGCTCCAGCGTCTCCTCCACGTTGCGGCACCCGACGCACTTGCACATCACTGTGCAGGCTATCTTAGCCTGGAGACGCATACGGGTTTAGAAAGCTGATGCAAGAAAAATCTTTACAGAAAACGTTTGTTGAAATTATATAAGACACATAACATCACGCCTTGTTGAAGGGTTGGGCAGAGGTGTACCTATAGTACACTCACATTTCACCAGTTATGTTTAAGTCCCATGTAATTGGGGGCGAGCCTATTGCCACAAACCGGGCACAAATCCAGACTCCAGGCTGCTACTGAGAAATTCCAGATAGAAAAACCCAATAACACTTTGCCCGACCCGGGAATCGAACCCAGGAACTCATTGCTCAGCAGTAGTGCTTGCAACCACTAGACCAACGAGACGGTTGTTGAAATTAGGCTGAGTATATGCACTTTTCAACTGTCAAAATTTACAAAGACAACCCCAAAATATCTACTCATCACGTCCAAGGCCTACTTGCACCAGAAATTACTATATGCGTTTAGCGCTAAACATATATTATTTAAAACGTAATAGGGAAAGTAATTCAAAACTTGCCCATTATTTAAATATACATTGTGTAGGAGTCAAGAAACAAATTCCTATTCTTTTTACATTTTTTAATACATTACTTATTTTACAATTCATTATTTATGTTGCGTTTTTTTGGTGGAGCGGAACGCAAACTCAAAACGCGTCGTCTTCGGCAATGCCGGAAGTGACGAAAGAAACTATGTTAATAAAAATCTATTCTTAGCAAAGTGCTTGAAATCTCACTAAGGTAAGTAGATAAGTGCGATTTCTGCTTGATTAAAGCACAACAAATATGTAATTTAATTTATATGATTTGGGGCTAAAAACAGATGTAAACAAAGAAATTTTGTGGCAAATGACAGTCTCATCATGCCTGCGACAGAAACGGTTGTTTGAGCTGTAGTAGAAAATGATTACAGTTTCATAATTTTTTTGAGCAACAAGCAGTACTTAGTTGAATTTAACTTTAAATACTTTTCTTGGGTTTATGTTCCTGTCTAATAGTGATACAGTGAAAAAAAAAATTACTTGCATATATTCCCTATTCTATCTCAGTAATCTACAAACGATTGACCGAAACGAACGATGTTTTAAAAACATTTAGCGGTATTCGTGTTAAGCGATTTGTAGTGCAAGCCGGTAAGGCCCCGCTTGCACTACAAATCGCCTTAGTATTTAAACTGAGATAAAAAGTCCTGACAAACTCTGTATTAAACTTATAGTTGTGAAATAGTAACATCAAACTCTAGAGCCCAAGCTTTCAATAGTTCCCGGGCGGATTTCCGGCCACCGTAGGCGCTGGCTTGCGGACGGTGACCAATGGGTAGCTCGCCGTCCGGTAAGGACCAGGCCCGGGTCGACGGCGCAACGTGTTCCACGCGCGCCTTAAAGAGATGTCAGCACAAGTGTAGGGGTACACTTGGACCGATGCCTGCCGGGGTCGCGGGAAAGTCCGAAAGGGATACCGAGGCCCCTGTCAACACAGGCAACGGAAGGAACATGGGTGGGTTTTAGTCAGTAAGAGTCTGACACACCCTCCCGCTCCGCCCAGTGCGGGGGAAGTTATTTGAAGATTTCCCACCCAAAAAAAAAAGCTTTCAATAGTTTCAATATCTTTAAAATGTTTTTTTGTGATGTAGTAATTTTATTGTAGGTGCATCGTCTTCACATATAATCTAATGTATGATGTATACAGAACATTGAAATACAATTTTTAAGAGTAACGGTGGAGTTGCTTACCCAGACTTCTACAAACGAAACTACCGAAAGGGCGACTAGAACCGCTTCTATTTTTCTGTAAATTTTGTTGTTCAAAAGTGCCTTTTATGCGTCTACTTAAAATAAATGATTTGACTGACTTTGACTTTGAACAAATAATGATGACGATAAACTCATATTGGCTTAAAAAAATATGCAACTTAGAGTACTTTTATTTTAGAAAAAGCCGCAAGCAGCAGTTGCGGCTTTTTCTAAAATGAAAGTACCCTTTAATATCAGGTATCTGCCAGTGTAGTCCCGTCAAAATCGGTCCAACCGTTTCGGAGATAAGCCGGAACAAACAGACACAATGTTAAAAATAGTTTTTTGTTATAAGTACCGTTATATACGGTTTACATATGCATTTAGTAAATCTGTTTTTTGACATTACAAACAGACACTTAAATTTTATTTATTTGTATAGATTACCTCATAACATTCACAGTAGTTTTTGAGACAGCCGCTCCTTTTACAGTTACACCCCTTATTATGCCTCCTAATAATGTCTGGACCACCACTTTTCGCTTTACCTATCTTCGGCCTGTAATGATACAAAATTAGGTATTTGTAAGCAGTTGTAGTTTTATTTATACCTTCAAAGAATGAAGCCTATGACATATGACAGACATTAGTCCACTTTTTGTAGGTGACGGATTCCCACCGATTAAATTGCCACAACTTGATTATTGGTCACAGAGCACGAAATCGCCGCGCCCGCAGCGTCTAGAGACGGCAGTACTAATTAAACCCAAGGTGCCGAAAGTGCGTTGTACGCACAATTTCTGCCACAGACCACCTTCAAAACCTTCAATTTCTACACATCATTCGTTTGTGTCTTAGTGTTGTATGGAAAAGTGTTGACAATGCCGTCCCTAGCAGCGGCCGCCGAAGCGTCTCCGTTCTCTGTGATATTAATCAATCACCGGCAAAACCCAGTCGTCTACGTAAGACCAACAGTGGTATTAATTTGTTAAGCGTTGAGCTTCTTGATTACTGACAAATTGCTTGCACTGACTGGACAGCTCCACTCAAATTATTTGCGTGGATCTTACCTCAAAAGACCATTTCAGACACGGATCTACACGGTCCTCACATGATCTGACCAAGATTATGTCTGAACTTTTAAAGAGACTGAGTTCACTTAGGAAATGTTGACTCCATCTAGCTTATTTTTTATATGATATGTAAGAGTGATTCCAATATCTTATTTACAGAATAAACAATTTCAATCATTCAAACTATATTTACCTAAAAGCATTAGGGTTTCTATCCAGACACGCCCTGATAGCTTTTTGCCTCAACTCCTCATTCTCCAGATTATTATGGCAGTTGTTACAGTTGCAGCGGTTGCAGAACTCGCCGTTCGCGAAGCAGTCGCAGTACAGCTTGAGACATTGTGACTTTGTGCAGTTACATGCCTTGCGAGGCCTGAGGCCGAGGTCACCGGATACTAAATCTGGAAGACAAAACATTTAATGACCAACTATACAAGTTCCCCAAAGGGTATGTAGACTTACAGGTAAAGTAAGAGCTCTTACGCACGAGCGGCATGTTCCCAACGGCAGAGGTAACTGCAGCCGTCGACATTTCAACTTCAAGTTGAAATGTAGAAACTTCAAGTTGAAATGTTGAGTCGACGGCTGCAGTTACCTCTGCCGTTGGGAACGTGCCGCTCGTGCGTAAGAGCTCTAAAGCCACAAGCGTAGCGTTACCATTCGTCCGGCTCTTTGACCGGACTTTTCGAATTTAGACTTCCGGGGTTTCTTTTAGAAAATAAAAACTTAAATGAATACTGAAAAAATAAAGAATTACCAGTAAAATATCGGCAGTTTTTCGCATATATCCGTCTTTTTTCAGGACTTTTGAAATGGTAACCCTACACAAGAGGCCATTTATGATACAAGTCCCGTGTATTGTATCCTTACGATTACAAGTGTGACAAATAACGGGTGCGTACGCTACGAGCATTATTATACAGGTGAGGCGGGGACGAAAGTTCATCTATGAATCAAAGTGAGCTCATGATCAGATATTTTACTAAGTTGACAATGGTGCCGATTCCCTTGTTCACAAACTAAACTAAATTTAAGTTCAGTGCATGAGTGCAGATTTTTTTTTCTTTCCATTTCATTAAGAAAAGGAGAGAAGATAAGTTTTAGTTTAGTCCTGTCAAATTAATCAGCACTTCACGTAAATTGACGTAATTTTAGTAGGCAAGTTTTTAATCACGTCTAAACTTGTATGGAGCAGTGACAGGCGCTGATTAATTTGACAGGCCTAAACTAACATTTATCTTCTGTCCTCTTCTTAATTAAATACAAAGAAAAAGATGCACTGAACTTAAATTTAGTTTAGTTTGTGAACAAGGGAATCAGTACCACTATCATTAGGACTTACCACTTTCAGAGAGAGCTTGTGACGTTTGTCGCGGTGAGAGGTACGGCATGTTTTCTTGTTCCATATTAGAGTAGCTCGACCTATCGTCCTGGAAACAAGCATTGTATTCGTAAAAAACAATGTAAAGGCAATCGGTTCCGCTATTTTTTTTTTTTTTTTTAGGGTGGGAAATCATCAAATAACTTCCTCCCGCTCTGGGCGGAGCGGGAGGGTGTGTCAGACTCTTACTGACTAAAACCCACCCGTATTCCTTCCTGTTGCCTGTGTTGCGGGGGCCTCGGTGACCCATAAGTACCTTCCCGCGACCCCGGCAGGGCTACTAGCCTTGCTGACTATATTATGTTGAAATGAGTGAATTTTAAATAGTCATTATAACACTACGAGCAGTGGTGGACCAGTGGTAACGACCCCGATTTACGAATTGTAGGTCGTGAGTTTGAACCCAGGCAGCCGCATAACTTTATGTAAATAATTTCATCAACTAGACCTTTTGCGATTTCCGCAAATAACTTATACTTATGCATTTCTATTATTACAAAATCACAAATTACAAAATGAGTGCAGTGGTGGCCCAGTGGTGACGCCCCGTCTTACGAGTGGTAGGTCGTAGGTTCGAACCCAGGCAGGCGCTTTACTTTGTGTAAATTACTTAATCACCACTGCTCTCAAAAAGGTGAAGAAAAACATCGTGAGGAAACCGGCATGTCCTAGAACCAAAAATTGGAAGACGTGACATCTACCAACCCGCACCGGGCCCGCGTGGTGGATTACGGCCCACTCCCTCTCACAGAGAGGAGGCCTGTGTCCCAGCAGCGGGTACATTATAGGCTGATTATGAATAAAACTAAGTCGCATAATTTATTTGCTAGGCGACCAAGTTAATTAGATTCAGTCACTTGTCTAACTTGGTCTCCCGAAATGCGGTAAGCAGGCGGAGAGGACGCATTTCACAAATTTGTCAAATTGTGTTGGTCGTCTAAATTATCCCCCTCTCCTAACTAATATAATAAATGCGAAAGTGAGTTTGTTTATTTTTTACACTTTCACGCTTAAACTGCTGAATGGATTTGCTGGGGAGTTTGTTGCGCCACTTCTTCCCAGCTAAAACACTAGGAAGTAGTGAAGGGCAGGCGTTTTTGGGGGACTGTCTTAAGTAATTTTGACGTTCGAAAAGTGTTGATTCTCAGCCTAGTTTGAAGAAATGACTTTTGATTTTGAATAAATTTTCAAATGATTAGACCATGACTTGGATTATGACATAGGATACTTTTATCCCGATATTGCCACGGGATCGGGACTTATGCGGGTGAAACCGCGAGGCGCAGCTAGTTAATATTATAAATGCGAAAGTAACTCGTAACCTTTTGACCCTTTTGACCGCCACAGTCATTTATAGATGACAGACCAAAATGTGCCCAGCACGCCACGGTCACGACTACATGACAGATTTTAAGGAATAATTCGTAGCTTGGCGCCGAGGGCACGTCTTTGCTTTTTTGACGTGGCGGTTTGGATGAGATTTGGCACATGGATAGACCTGCTCCTGGGTTAGGACATAGCGATTTTTACCCTGGTGGTACGACCCCGTGGGATAATTTCCGACGTCCACGCTGGCTAAGCCAGAATTAATTTTTGTTGTAGTCAATATCCAAGGTTTAATTTTAAGATGTTAACAGACCCGCATCTGGTTGTGTTGTTTCCCGTAGCTGGGAGGTATCACTATGAGCGGGTGCTCGTCCGACCGGTAGCTGCTGTCGCGGTCCATGCTGTTCTCGTCATCTACAGGCGTCTGACAATGAAACATCAACATCAGAACACTTATCAAAGCTTATTGATTAAAGCGAACGCATATAACCCTAATCTCTTCAAAGTGAGAGTGAACAGGCTTCTTCTGGGTAAGCTCGCTCCATCGTCGACTTTGTTTCTGTCACCTCTGACATAGACTAAGGTCAAGAGCAAACCCATCACAAATAAAAAAAAAATAAAAAAGCATACTAATTATATGATCAAACAAATAAAACTTTAAACTAGATTTTTTTGTACAACTTCCACAAGCGTCTGTCAACGAAACATTAACATCAGAACACTTATCACAGCTTGAATAAAGCATGTGAAATGTTTAATCAATTAAATAAAAATCAATCTGAAAAAAAAAGCTCTTATTCAAATTAAATGACACTGACCTCCAGTCTCTCATAGTCCACTTCAACTTCATGCATGCCATGCATTCCTTCTTGTGACTCATCAGCGACAGTATCCGCTATAAGCGCCCTCAAGGCCGCTTTCGACTCTCGTTCCTCCTCGCTCCGCTGCGCTCGTCGCTCAGCGCGCCGCTCCGCTTCCCACTCCGCATCTCGCTCCGTTTGTCGCTCAGTCAGCGTCACCTCCACGTCTTCGGTCATGGTGCGACTTTCTATAAGCTCTGTTACATCTTCCAAGTCGGGGTCAGCCATCGGCGACAGCGGCGCGAGTAAACTTTGTAAAGAACGGGATGATTGTTGTTGCTAGAGAAAAAAAAAATACAAATTTTACTTCAATTTTGGCCCAAATATCGGTGAAACACGTGTCTGCCTACCCCTGGTGTGTATACAGACATGATTTGGGTAAGTGACGTTAAATTGACATTTTTAAGATATTTTGAACTAGAATTAGAAATAGGGCATCGGATAGAGGGCGCTTTTGAGCAATGAAATTAAAACTATTCATCTCAAATGTAAATCGCAGCCTACATCACGGTAAATCGTAGTTACAAGTTAATCAAAATATTGAGCATCGAATTTTTAATCAATGCTCGTAGATTATTTTTATATTCCGTTTCACGGCTGGATTATATGGAGAAGGTATTTCGAAAGGAAAATATTAAATTTACTATCGTAGAGATTTTTACACGACACGGTACAAGAATGTAGATTTGATTCGTTCATTTTCCGTACTTTTACATACCTGCGTGGGTTGCGAAGGTTTCATAGCCACGGGCGCTATTCGCACCAACTTTTTCTGGGGCTTCGTCGTCACTGCACAACAAAATATAATTTTATTAATTCTATGTTAGCTCTTCAGCAAAACATTCCAAATACTGACAACTGACTTTTATAATTTAAAATTATTCCAAAGTTAGTTCCATGTTTAATATTTTCAAATTAAACTTTCAAATAGAGAAACATTTCGTAATTGGACTTGGGTGTCAATATTATTTGAATTTTCCGTTTTCCATTTTCTAAAATTTAATATTTTTTTACTAGTGTCACACAGTGAAAAAGTTAAGTGTGGTTATTTAAGCTTCATGTTTTCGTAGATTTCATTTCTATGAAAAATGTTTATTTACATAATCAAATTACAAGATGGTTATTAACATTATCTAAATTAAATTAAAACTAAGTTAAGCCTAAAAAAGGCCCTCGAGGCATTGTACCGAGGATGCTGGCGTCATTTCCTCGCTGAATTTCAATGCTGATGCGTTGCGCGAGAAAGCCGCCAGCTTTTCGGTCACCAGTTACATCAACTAGACGTTTCGCGATTTCCGCAAATAACTTATACATTTCTATTATTACAAAATCACAAATTACAAAATGACTGCAGTGGTGGCCCAGTGGTAACGGCCCCGACTTACCGAGTTGTAGGTCGTAGGTTCGAACCTAGACAGGCGCTTTACTTTGTATACATTAATTAATCACCACTGCTCTCAAAGCGGTGAAGGAAAACGTCGTGAGGAAATCGGTATGTCCTAGAACCAAAAATTTCGAAGACACGTGACATCTACCAACATGCACTGGGCCCGCATGTCATGCCCGGGTGTTATGGCGCTATTTGGGAGAGGCGTATGTCCAGCATTGGACCGAGATAGACTGAGTTGAAAAAATAGTTATTATTAACCTACTTTTGGCACTCGTATTTCCTGTTATTACTAAAGGCGGGGGCTGTCCACTGGTCATTTTCTCTGCCGTCATTTGAATTAGATTACCTGAAACATTTACAAACATAAAAATCAAGGAATGTGATATTTCTAAAAACATAGTAAAGCCGCGTTTACACTAGGAGTTGGAGACCAGCTGGACGTGATGCGTCTTTAATAATTTATTGCAGTTTGTAGGAAATAAAATATGGACTGACTTTAAAACGGAGAATTGTCGAACAAGCAACATTTTTTTTCTCCTGTTTCCTTTGCCTGTTGCGTGTACATAAATCCATATAACATTATAAATGCGAAAGTAACTCTGTCTGTTTTCACTCAACCAAATCGAATATATAGGTTAACCTGGGACCTGGAGAACGACATAGGCTACTTTTCATCATGAATCGCAGACGAAGTCGCGAGCAACAGCAAGTAACCGTAAGTAATAATTAATTAATTAACATACCTTTATTATCAGTCAAAACGAAACTTTTAGAAGGGATGGCCATTGCAGGTGTTTGCGATTTGGCCGCGATCTTCTGCGGCGCGGGGGTGGGGTTTGTTATCAGTCGGATATATTGGATCTATAACAAACCATAGAATTTTATTATATATTTAATACTTTAAGCACACAAATGTACAGAGGCGGACTTAATGCCATAGACATTTTCTACCTGTCAACCTTTGGGTGATGCAGAGACAAACAGTGGTAAGTGGTGGTGCAATAACGAAAATTGTGGAATAAATATTTATTTAAATATAAGGATATACATAAATAAACTATTAAAAGAACAATTACCTATTAAACAACTTTTGAGGCAAATAAATAAATGTTAATAAATCACTACCTTCTTTTCAGTTATGTTCTTTGTAAAATAAAAAGTGTGTATTAAAAAACAAAAAGGGTGGTTGTCTTTTTAATTTAAATACTTAAGGTGGATGCTCAAAATTAGTTAGTTAGAATTCGTCTCAAATGTCATGATTTCATGAAAAAGTCATTCAATAGACTAATTCTAACTTAGAGAGATGTATTAATGATTATAATTCTGTAAATATATATTTGATAGAGTCGCGAATCATATTTTGATCAAGATATACCTTGACACTGGCCTGAAAATTGTAAAAAACGTAAAAAAAATTGAATTTCGTAGCCCACCTTTGCGCATCCACCTTAATTAAACCAATGCTTAATATTATGCAAATTTGTATATAACATAACTCTTTTGTCCCATGCACTAACTTTTCAGTGTGTTATTATACTTACGCCTTTCCCAGGTACGTTTATTTGATGTAGCTGCGACCTTTGCCCCTGTATCACCACATTACCATCCTTAGTTATCTAAAAAAAAAAAATTAATCATCACCAAGCGTCAAAATAAATACAAGATGATTATGGTAGCCATACACATTATGATATACTTGAATATACTAGTATTATTGTATTTATTTTTTGCACCAACGCGACGACAGCCCCACTTTATGTCCAGGCAAATCACTGTTCATTCTAAGGTTGCCTGGAAGAGATCGCAGAAAGCGATAAGGTCGCCCATTGTATATTTTGACGTATTTGATTTATTTTTTTGTTGTGTATTTTTGTAAAAAAAATAAATAAAAAGGTTTATTGCAGAAACTTGTACAACTTTTACAATAAATCTTACGTAGGGACCTCCTTTTTCAGTAAAAGTTATACCTGTGCTAGGAGATCCCGCTCTTCAATGACAAATTATGAAATGGTAAAAGTGGTGTACAAAAAGAAATATAATAAAATTTAAACAATAATTATTACAAGTAATATCTCAAACTAAACAAGTCAAGACTTGAACTATAACTAAATAAAATAAAAATAAACTTAAGAGATATATCCTAAAATTGTGTGTGTGAGTATTGAGTATGTATGAGTGAGTGTGTGTGAATGTGTGTGCATGTGACCCATTTGACCTTTTTGTGGTGTACAATAAAGTATATATAAATTAATAAATAAATATCTGCGTTACACCGAATGACTCGGGCACTTGTGCTTGTTCATCCCACACAGGTTACTTGTGCAAGTCCAATTTTGCGTAAGTATAATGTGTGTGGCCTGCATTATGGTCGTCACATACCTGTGCAGTTTTAGGAGGCGCAGTGGTTTTCAATATGACGTTTTGACTTGAATTCGCTGATATAACAACCTTTTTGGTAGTAGCAGCACCTGTAACACAATAAAACCTACTTTATAGCACCTAACACCAATTTATATGCATAACTAGATAACCCGGTGAACTTCGTACCATGTAAGACAAAGTTTCTGTTTTAAATTTTTCGGCTGTTCCTTTGAGTTTTTTTCCTAAACCACCCCAGTATTGAGACGAACAAAACAATATATTTCGGGTGTCCCAAAATTCACGCAAGTTTTGAATTAAATAGAAAAACTGTTTTTTCTGTTACATGCTGGTCGCGCGGTAAATTGCTTGCGCGATGCAGGATTTTGCGAGACGACAGTGTGATTCGTAATTCGGACGTGGCGTTGGAAGTTCACAATACTTTGCTATCAATTAGCTGTACAATTGATTAACTAAAGGGTGTCATAAAATTCACGCAAGATTTGAATTAAATAGAAAACACAGTTTTTTTTCTTTTATTATAATTTCTTTATTGAATCATAAAGTAAATAAGCTAGGGTTGTATATGGAATGGCACATCAGGCAAATGGCTTCCACGGCCAAAAAAAAATAGCCACGGCTTAGCGCCGCCGGGCCAGCCCCGACCTTATCCTGCGCTGTGTCGATTGTTTATATGTGAGTCGCTGTGGCAGCTGTCCACCTCGGTGTTAGGCGTGTGGCAGTCACTCACATGTATGGTGGTAGGTTATGGTGTTAGGTTAAGTGATTAGAATAAGAATACTAACATAGGGGTAAGGAATATTGTTACTAACACAACTGAGTCATGTTACTTGATGAACAAAGATCATCATCATCATCATCTGCCTAGCCTTTTTCCCAACTATGTTGGGGTCCGCCTCCAGTTAAGACTGGAAGCGGACCCCAATCGTGTTACTGGGTAACACGATACCCCTTGGTAAGACTGATTGTCAGTACAAATATTTTTTATTTTTTGAACATAATTACAACATCTGTACCTAACCTACCTAGTTAGGTACAGATGTTGTAATTATTAAAGAACGCTATGTCTAGCCGTCATCGGCGTACAAATATTACTTTCGAGCTTCTGACGTCCCGTAACGACTGTCAAAGATCTACAAATGACAGCCGGGACCAACGGCTGAACGTGCTTTCCGAGGCACGGAGGGTTCTTGGTATGTAAAGATGGTCACCCATCCACGGACCAACCGCGGCAAGCGCAACTTAACCTGATCGATCGACCCGTGCGGCTGTTATTACCTAGCCACAAGCCCCTCTTCTCTCTTATCTTGATGAATAAATATATTATTATTAGTTGGCTGGCACATACGCATTCTTGTCGAAAATTTCCATGGCTTTTTTGCATGAATGTGGCTGAATTTCATTGATGTTGAACACCTCCTTCAATGCATGGGTGGTTGTGGCCTTGTTGGCTCTTTAACTTCAAATAACCCCATAAAAAGAAATCCAGTGGTGTAAAATCCCATGATCTAGGGGGGGCAGTTCTCATCACCAAAACGAGAGAGAGTACAGAACCAGGAAATGTCTCATGCAGTAATCGAATTGTTTAACAGCTTAGCCGTGGAGGCCATTTGCCTGATGTGCTATTCCATACATAGCCCTAGCCTATGTACTTTATGATTCAGATTCAATTGATAAAGAAATTATAATAAAATAAGAAAAAAATGGGTTTCCTATTTAATTAAAATCTAGCTGAATTTTGTGACACCCTTTAGTTAATCAATTGTACACCGAGTTTATATCGCGCAAACAGTTTACCGCGCGACCAGCATATACAACGTCCCGACATCAACCGTCGGGCAGTTGCCCACCAGGCATAACACCCGTCTGGTCGGAGGATCCTCCGTTTTCTATGGAGGATGAAGAACTTTACACCCTGTATCTTATACCTCTATAAAGTATTGTGAAACGCAGGTTTCTTCCTTACTTCTTTCCTATACAGGGTCATATTAAATTAGCTAGCGATGGGTGTCAATATCTAAACATGATAAAACAAAACAAATTAATTTGATGCGTTTTTTTTTGGGTTTTCAACCGCCGAAACCGATATTTCAAGTGACTTGTCTCAGTTTTTTGTGTAAACTTCACAGACGTGATGGGTATCGATAACTAATCACGATAAAATAAAAAAAAAACAGATTTTCTCAACTCATACTTCCAGTAACAAAGCTACCAGCGGTCGTTGACCCCAAAATAAAACATCAAAACTTTTTATTTTTTCGTGTTTTAATATACCCATGACATCTGCGGAGTTTTACTAGCTGATTAAATTTGACCCTATATAGGGTGGCAGGGACGCGCAAACTGTAACCATGAATTCAGCACATGGTTCTAGACCTAGCGTAGAAATGTTTCTTCTTTTATCAAAAAAAAAAATCAGCAGTTTTATAGAAAAGTACAATACCTACGCGGTCAAAATGAATGGAACAGGAAGCTTTTTTTTTAATGACCGTCGACAAACTTCGACGCAGGGGGTTTCAAAATCATGTACTGAATATAGATTCAGTACATGATTTTGAAACCCACTGCGCTGAAATAGTTCGACGCCCAGCCTGCTACCATGGGGTAACAGGCTGCGCATTGATGTCTCTGCCACCCTGTATAGCGCAAACGCCCCTGCTAATGATAGGTCTTTGTAAAAAGACTGCAACCGTAACTCTATTCCTGTATTAGAAAAAACCGGCCAAATGCGAGTCAGACTCGTGCACGTCGGGTTCCGTACCATTATCTATAAAAACGGCAAAAAAAATCATGTCTGTTGTATGGGAGCCCCCTTAAATTTTTATTTTATTCTGTTTTTTAGTATTTGTTTTTAAAGCGGCAACAGAAATATATATCATCTGTGAAAATCTCAACTGTCTAATTATCACGGTTCATGAGATAAAGCCCGGTGACAGACGGACGGACGGACAGACAGACAGACGGACAGCAGAGTCTTAGTAATAGGGTCCCGTTTTACCCTTTGGGTACGGAACCCTAAAAGGTAATCAAATTCTATGGTATTAAAAAACCTCACCTTGTGACGTCACCGGCATCAGTTTAGGCGTCGGTGATTTTATAGATATTATTTGTTTCTTGGCGAACTTCACTCCTTGTTTAGAAGGAGACGCCAATACCACCTGCAATTTAAGTGATTTAAATTTAATCTATTAGATACACATTGTAGATATTTGAAACAGACATGTTGCTATTTTTGCCGCTAAGCTAGAATTGGACATAGTTACACGAAAAGGATCCAGTCCACAAAAATACCAAATTGAGTTAAGTATACCAAAGACACCGTAAAGGTTTTACGGTCTTTTTACTCCGTCCAATTATTCTTGTCTCTATAATATTTAATATTTCCAAACAAAGTTGCATCAGAATGACATTTATTGAAATTCCTTTAAGACTACAAAAATATCCAGTGGCATACAGCCAAAATTTCACTGAACTGTAAAAGCTTTAAATAAGCGAATCTTGAGCATTAAAGCGATATTATCAAGCACAGCTGACCTTATTCGATCCTAAAGAGATGGGCACAGTCTTCTGTTGCATGACGTATCGCGTCTGTGTGGTGGCACCCGACGACGTTGGCATCAATTTAGTTATCACCGCTGATTGGCCGAGCGAATCTAGGTTAGGCTGCCCTATTGAATTAAAAATACAGATCATAAATAACAAAGCCATAGTCAAACTATTTTTTTTCAAATAGGCACATAATAGGACTTTTGAACGTCAAAATTTACAATAAAATTGAATTGATTCTAATCGCCCCTTCCAAAAGGTTATTTCGTATGTAAAAGAATGGGCAAGAAACTCCACCTTTTAAAAATATTTTACAATATTTTAAATAGGTTCAATTATATAAGTATATTATTATGTGAAGACGATGGCTTGTGGCTAAATAAAAACAGCCGCAGGGGTCAATCGATCAGGTTAAGCGACGCTTGCCGCGGTTGGTCCATGGATGGGTGATCATCTTTACATACCAAGACCCCTCCATGCTGAAGCTGACGTAAATAATACCCTTAATGTGATAATTAACTGGCTGACACTGAGTGGCACAGGTGCTGGTATCTTTTCGGAAGACTTCAACTAGCCACACCATTGGGGGTCCATAACACAGTGTTCCAGGCCGAGTGCTTGGGTATTTCTCTGGCCGCCTCAGCCATCATGGCCAGGGAAGTTAAGGACCACTCGATACGCCTACTCTCAGACAGCATGGCTGTCCTGCAAGCGCTAAACAGTCACACAGTTGACTCTGGGCCAATACACGAGTGCCACCAGCGCCTCAACCAGGTGGGTAGCCTCAACAACATAACCATTCAATGGATTAAAGGACACAGCGGTTCGCTAGGCAACGATGCAGCCGATGAACTTGCCAGAAGGGGGTCGAGTATGGCACTAGTGGGACCTGAACCCATCGTGCCACTCCCGTTCGGGTATTTACGCACTCTGGTAAGGAAACGCACCAAAGATAAACATCTCAAACTATGGTCGGACCAAGGTGAGTACAGGCAGGCCAAGGAAGCACTTCCTACAATTTATGGTCGCCTCACGAAACGGGTTCTCCGACTAACTAAACTACAGCTGCGCACTGTTACAGCAGCTATAACGGGCCACGGGTCATTTAACAAACACCTCTTTGTCATAGGAGTCACAGACAGTCCGCTGTGCAGGGCCTGCATGGAGGACGACGAGACAGCAGCACATGTGCTACTAAACTGCCCAGTGGTCGCCACATACAGGGAAAAGTACTTCGGTAACCCAGGTACCCTCCGTGAGATGGTCAGTAACACCAAGGCGTTGCAGGCCTTCCTTGAGGAGCTGGGGTGGATCGAATAATCGATTTCCCACCCGTACGCAAAATACGCGCATTGACGTGGAGTTGCGGACATCAGCCCGTATTACCTATTACCTAACTGGCTGACAAATAACAACCTGGTCATCAATTTAGAAAAAACTAAATTAGTCACATTCCCGCGAAAGAGTAAAAACAAACTCAACATTCAACATGATGGTACAGTAATTGAACAAGTCAGCTACGTAAAATTTTTAGGACTATGGATAGATAATGATATGACATGGCAAACACACATTGACGCAGTAAGCAGTAAACTGAACCAGTACTCATATGCTCTATACAAATTGTCTAAAGTTGTCGATCAATCAGCTCTATTAACTGCCTATCATGCCTACGTATCATCAACCCTCAAATACGCCATTATATTCTGGGGCAAAGCCGCAAATAAAGAATCAGTGTTTAAAGCGCAAAAAAGATGCGTTCGCGCATTTGCTGGTATCTTTGTTCCTGAATCTTGCGATCCATACTTTAAAGAGTTTAAAATGTTGACCTTTAAACTCTTTAAAGTATGGATCAGCTTATATCTATGAAGTTACAGTATTTGTTAAAATAAATAAAAATCTAAAAGGTATACACTTAAAATATCTAGTATACCACATAGAACTGCCCTTCTGGGCAAAAGTTTTTTTGGAATGGCATCTAAAATTTACAATAAAATACCTGTAGACATTTTAAACACCAAGGAACTCCCGCTATTCAAATATAAATTGCATATTTTTTAATTGACAAAGCCTACTCCACGATCCAAGATTTTCTTAATAATTAGTACTTGCTACAATCTGTCACCAATACTATAATCTGTCACTAATTCTTTTTGTAAGATTTGCTTTAAAAATAAACTCAATTTTATACTGCATGTTGACATAATTTATTATTGTATGTCTACTAGGCAGGACATAATGGATCTGTAATTTACCTAACATCTGTATGTATAACCTATGCCCACAATAAAAAGATTTGATTTCATTTGATGCCTCGAAAAGCACGTTAAGCCGTTGGTCCCGGCTGTCATTCGTGGATCTTTGACAGTCGTTATGGGTCGTCAGAAGCCCGAAAGTCTGACAAGTCTTACCAAGGGGTATCGTGTTGCCCAGTAACTGGGTTGTGGAGGTCAGATAGGCAGTCGCTCCATGTAAAATACTGGTATTCAGCTGCATCCGGTTAGACTGGAAGCCGACCCCTTTAGCCTTTTCCCAACGAGATGATGATGTGAAGACGATGCATCTAGAATAAAATTACAAAGAACTACGCATCCAAGATTCATCGCAGACCGAAAGGAACGCAACGCATAGGTAACGACATTCAAAAATAAACCTTATTTTCAGTGACTTAAACGAGTTGTCGTGCAACGCCCGAAGACCCATTTGATGTCTATCTACGTCGATGTTTCTACAATTTTGCACTTTATGCCATTGATAATAAGGTGTAGAACCATTCGCAGGTGTGCGAGGATTGGGCGCCCATCTTCGTATTTTTAGGACGTTCGCATTCTAAGGCACCATCTCAACGGGCGAGAGAATCGCGTCGATAGTCTCGCCGTGCGGAGATTGCTCCATACAGTTTGTATAGAATTTGATGTCTGTGGCGTGAGTATCGCCGCGATACTCTAGCCCGTGCAGATGGCGCCTCACCCCAGTCTCAATCTGTCAAAAATACCTCTAATTTCTCTACATTTTTTGACAATGATTTTCGCTAAGAAGTGATTGCGATAGGATTTTCCTTCTATTGACTGTTTAATAGTAATAATACATACCTTGCACGATTACTTTCGCTAGTACTGGCTTCTGTGTATTGCCGCCAACATTTTTGATCAGTTCAGCCTGCAAACATTTTTTTTTGTCTAAACAATTTCTATTGACGTGTTTGTACAGTCGCCAGCACACAAGCTACCACAAACTATCAAATGTATCCAATTTAAACCTTAAAATGTTGATGGTTAAGTTCAAAATCGAATGAGAAAATTTGACTGTGGTAACTTGATGTGGTGGGGACTGTACATGTAGATATTTGTATGTAGATCTTATACCTGATCGTTATTAGCTCGCACATATTGTACTGATTGCACTCCCGAACTGGACGTAACTAATTTGAGTTTTTGTCCAGCACCAGCTGGCACCATAACCAGTTGCTTGCCTATTTGAGCTGGAATTAAAAATAATGTTTAAACATACAATTTTAGAAGAAAGAGATACTCTGCCTGACAGTTTCCATAAAGATTTGATTTTGCAACCAAACAACGTTTACTAACAAACAACGTTTACTAACAAACAACGTTTACTAACAAACAACGTTTACTAACAAACAACGTTTACTAACAAACAACGTTTACTAACAAACAACGTTTACTAACAAACAACGTTTACTAACAAACAACGTTTACTAACAAACAACGTTTACTAACAAACAACGTTTACTAACAAACAACGTTTACTAACAAACAACGTTTACTAACAAACAACGTTTACTAACAAACACTGGCGTGCTTTCCTACAAGTACATTTACAGTTTTCAACCAAACAAAAGCGGACTCACTAAGCAACGTGTTTCCGGATTTCATCCCGCTCTGCAAGACACTTGCTAGAGACATCTTCTTGACCAAACTAGGATTCTTATTGCTGACCATTGCTACCGGTTTTGGCGCTATCGCATACTGTTTGCCCGTCGAGAAAGTTGTAGGCGTTGTGGGTACCAACTTCGGTGGCTTGGGAGCTATCGCTACTTGTCGCGGTGGATTACTGGTCACTATTGTTTCGTTCTTTTTACGCGCTGGTGCCGCCTGAAAAGATAATTTTTGTTTAAGATAAAGCTGTAAAGGGCAGGTCAAACTGAGGCGAAACCTACGCGGGACGAGGCTGCGCACGTCGACTATTCTAAGAGTAGGAAATCACGGGAAACTAGAATTGATACAATCAGTGCGATCGAATTTCGTTCCGCGCAGTATTCGCCTCAGTTTTACAAGAGCTTTACTGTAATTAAATGTATAGGTTCAAAACAGAGCCAAAGAAAATAGTCTATGATTTTTTTTAATGCATTTAAATCATATATTTAAGCAGATCTCCAGTCTCAAGAATACCACAGACAGAAAGGGTTGCGTTTATAAGGAAGTATTTTAAGAAGTTAACTGTATGTGTTATTAATTTGTTGTCTTCGTTTATTAACTTACTGATACAAGTGAAATATTTATAATTACCTTGACAGAAATATATTTAGTTTGCGTAGTAACCTCCTGAGTCACACTATGAGGTATATCAGAATCAAACTGCAAGTCTATCATTGATTCCCCTTGTACATTTAGTCCCTGTAAATTGTAAATGGTTTTTGAAGTGAAAATTTCTTGAGGCGCGTTGAGCGATTTTTAGTGGGGGAAAAATTTTGGGGTTTGCGTCACCAACATGCTAACTACGTGTTGCGCCAGACTGGCGACACGTCGCAGCCTGTGTACATGTATACGTATTTAATATATGTTATTCCCAAGTTTTTATGTTTTGACTTCTGTAGGTAGTCTGCATGACTGCCTGTTTTTTTTAAATCTAATACGTACTGGCAGCAATAATACGTCATTCAATCATTTCATCAGATTGTATTTACAGTGAACTAATTTGTTGATCTATTTGGCAATTGACTGCCTTAGCCAGACAAAGAGCAGTACCTATTTGATGTAGTAGGTGAACAAGCAAAATGTGTGTTGTTTTTGTGGTAGATAATACCTTTTTTTTTTTTTTTGAGGGTGGGAAATCATCGAATGACTTCTCCCGCTCTGGGCGGAGCGGGAGGGTGTGTCAGACTCTTACTGACTAAAACCCACCCGTATTCCTTCCTGTTGCCTGTGTTGCGGGGGCCTCGGTGACCCATAAGTACCTTCCCGCGACCCCGGCAGGCATCGGCCCTAGTGGACCCCTACTTTGTGCTGACGACTTCTCTTTGAGGCGCGCGTGGAATACGACGCGCCTTCGACCCGGGCCTGGTCCTTACCGGACGGTGAGCTACCCATTGCTCACCGTCCGCAAGCCCGCGCCTACGGTGGCCGGAAATCCGCCCGGGATTCCCGACGCCCTGGGCGTCTCCTGCGGCGGCTAGGGGCGAGAGGGCGCGACACTTGCCTTTCCCTCAACCGTCCCGCCTCCTCCTTCGCGAGCATTACTGCTTCGCAGAAGGAGGTGACGGCTGCCCATGCCCTCTAGCTCCGTACCATGGCCTGAACCAGGGCCGGACGCGAGAGGTCTCTGCCGCCAATCGCCTCCACGAGGACACGGCGGTGCTCTGCCCAAGCCGGGCAGACCTCCACCGTATGCTCCACCGTGTCCTCCGGGCGATCCACACAGTGGTGACACCCGGACGTTTCCTCCCGCCTTATCCGACACAGGAACCTCCCGAAGCTGCCGTGTCCGGTGAGGACCTGCGTCAGGCGGAAGGTGAGGACGCCGTGGCGCCTCTCCAGCCACTCCTCAAAGAGGGGACTTATCGCCGCAATCGTGGCGTGCCCCGGTAGATAATACCTATCCATACCTTTTTTGACGTAGCGGTCAAAGGTTTAATTAACCCTTTGACCGCCACGTCAAAAAAGCAAAACCGTGCCCACGGCGCCAAGCTACGAATTATTCCTTAAAATCTGTAATGTAGTCGTGACCATACATGACTGTGGCAGTCAAAAGGTTAAGGCACAATTTCCTTGCTTAGTGAATTTCTGAATGATCCTTTAAGTTTTCAAAGGCAGTGATACAATTACCTAATGGATCATATTAGATTAATTATCATTTGTTTTTTAAGGTTGGGAATATTACAGGCTGGTATACATACATGGCTCTCATCCAATACACATGGTTCTGAAACCGAATCATCTTGAACAGAATATTCTTGCAATGTGTACTGGTCATTCATGAAGTCTGAAACTGAAGATATATTACAAAATAGTTTTTGTTCAAGTTATGCGTTATTCAAAATTAGAGAAACTTATATTAAAATTAATCAATATTGTAAGCTTTGATTATTTTATATATTTCTAAATAGATTTTCGCGCTGCAAAAGAACTAAAACAAACAGGCCAACTTTGATAGGCTGGTTTGCGTGACAGGTACGACTTACACTTGCGCCCCGTCATTGTGCGGTCATTGTGTTATTCTAGTGTGTATGCAGTTTGCGGCCAACAGTTGGACGCAATTTTTTTCGACGAGTTCACAGCTTTGACTATACATCTAGACATATTTATATCTTTGATTGTAAGTAAGATTTATAACTAAAGGATTTACTAACTGATTATTTTAATATTGCATACAAAAATGCACATTATACGCTTGTGACATCTTACATTATACAGTTGGTGTTTATTATTTTATTAAATTAACACATCCTCCTTACTTTTATCTTATTATTTTAACATACACACTTTAATTTTTCATGTGATCTTCATAACCCAACTTTTGATAAATATATATAAAACTAGCAAAAATAAGTGTAACTTTTGATGTATTTCTAGTTAAAAATAATCTAAGAGTATCATTTGCATAGCAATAAAAATCAACCAAATGATTAAAGTATCCAATCAGAAATCCATGTAACACAGACTTAATTGACAATCTATTGTCACAGGTTATTAATTTTTTCTATATTTTTATTATTTTTTTATTAGTGCCCCTTACACCATTAAGAGTTAATGACTGTGTGATATTTTATTTTATCTTTAAAACCAACAGCTAAACACAAATAAAGATTACAGTTTTAAGTCCACAATACTCTAGAGCTAGACAGTAGGTAGGTTCAACTGTAGATGCATCAGTTGCTTAAGAAATATGAGAAAAAAATTATATACCTATAATCTCTTCACTGCCAGTATCCATGAGCATCTGTTGTTCTTCTATGTTCTCAAATTCCATAGGTATGTCCGGTTCATGGCCAGTCGTCTCTAGTGAGATGTCGTCTTGATTCACCACCACATCTGAGTGGTGAAAGTCGATCTGAAAATTTCAATTATGATTTAAATATAATTTTTTATTAATATTTATTTTTATATTTACATAAAAAGATAATAAAAAAATATAACAAAAACAGTTTAATATGGGAACTTTGTAGCTATTTGCTTTTGACCATGCTTCTCTTTTCTTTCCCCAACTTACAATGTGAAATAAATATGCAGCTCTCGGACATTAGTCCTTCAATAGGGTATCCTTAAGCCTATGTTGCCCCTATTTAGGTAGAGGCAAGATAGGTTTAACTGGTCAAGGACAGCTAATGAGACACAATTGATTTTGTATTGTTTGACTCCGAATCCGTGTCGCACGGGGTGGGGGAGGGTATCTTCATAACTCTCTCATATACTACTGCAATCAATTATCAAGTAATAACTTGTTGCACAAGACAAGATTTTTTTTAAAGTCTATGAGTGACATCCAACATTATCTTCAGTAAATAACGCCCTACTGCAGGTCCATAATTGGTTTACTGCTAATAGTTAAGTATTAAAATTCAAAAAAACTAAGTTGATAACATTTTTTTACCAAATGTCAAGAGTAGGAATTGTGAGATAGTATTGAATCAAGAGAAACTAGAATTTGTTGTTAAAACTGTTTTCCTGGGATCATGCTCGACTCAAGCCTACAATGGGGTCCTCATTTAACATCTCTTGCAGGACGGCAAGTTCAGCATACGGTGTCAGAAAAATCTGTCAATTTACTGCAGGCTTAGCATGACGCTTTGTATTTCTTCGAAGAATAGACAAGTATCTTTCTATACAAAGTGACATTTCATTTCTCCTTTTTTGACATCCCACCATAGAAATCCTTCTACATAAATAAGGACCTAGACAAAGATCATTAGAAACGAAAGACAAAATGACAGATTGTAGAAGGATTTCTACAGTGAGATGTCAAAACGGGAGAAACGAAATGTCACTTTGTATATACAAATACAAAGCGTCATGTTAAGCCTGCAGATATAGCTTAATTACTTTCATAGTATCATATTTATTAAAACATTATGTACATAAGAATAAATCAACATCTTTTTAATAAAAGAGGTGAAAGACATAATTATAGTACTAGAAATAGGGAACTATTAGTTCAACCAGGGGCTGCCTCTCGACATAGATAGCAATCGCTTTACGACAGAATTTGGTCACAAAGTCCTAATGGGATGCCTCAATGGTTAAATTCGGTTGTAAAGCAATCACTATCTATGTCGAGACTGCAGCCCCTGGTTAAAGTAGACTCTTCTTTCATAGGGTATTGTTTAAAATGTTACAATAAAATACCTCCCCAAATGAATGAGTCGAAATTTAAATCTTGTATATAAGGCACACTATAAAATCCACAACCACAACTAATTACTTAACATTTGAAAATACTGTTGGAGCTGCTGAAGATTGTAAGACTCTTTGCATTGTATAAACTCAATCACGTTTGTATTATATAATTGCATAGATGTGAGTACTATGTACTCACATCTATGCAATTATGTGAGTAGTCAATTTTAGCTCTATAGAGCTAAAATTCACGTGTATGGTCAATTTTAGCTCTATAGAGCTAAAATTGACCACTTAATATGTCTCTCATTGACTTGCATGTACCCTGTGCGGCTGAGAGTATGTCATGCTCACTCAAATATCTCGCTGTAGGTGGCACGTGTGACCATTTAGCTCCTTCAAAATGGTTGAGTTGAATGAGGCTAATCCAAGTGTCATGTTCGCAAACTCTGGACACTTTTAATGTGTATGTATTTTTACATTATTCTCACATATTGTTATGAATTCAACATAAATGATGTGACAAGATAGTTTAAAAGAGTGTCCATAGGTACCTTCTACGACAAACTCCTTGAAAATTCAAAAGTGCCTGTAAATGGTTTAAGTTTGGGTTTATTAGATAAAGTTGAGTCTGCTGGAGTCAGCTAAAACTTTTTTTAAAGTAAAATAGGTAGTTAAAAAGATATTGAGTTAAATCATAATTCATTTGGCTTCTAGTAACTAATCAAAATTAATTTTAAAAAGTATTAGTTTGTACCTACATTATCTTAAAAGCTACAAAAGATTCTAAAATTATGAAATTGTTCAGCAACACATTTTATGGATTTTGTTCATCAAGTTGCTAACCATGTACATTAAACATAAGATAACATTAACAACTACTATTTAATCATAATAAAACACTGAAATTGTTGACAGTGATACAGTTTGCAATGAAAGACAGAATAAGAGCTAAAGAGTAGCAGCAAATTACATGGTAGAAAAAAACCACCACAAATTGGATTCAGAACTAGGATGTTAAATACTCAAGTGAAACACCAGAAAAAGACTGAATAAAAATAAAGTAATCTAGAGGAATCTTTATTTACTACTTACACCGCCCATGGCACTTTCCAAGTTAAGAGAGTCGTCCAAATTGTGTTCCATGATGAAGCTTCAAACTTGAAGAATTCACTCAATAGTTTAGGCACACAAAAAGCACCTTACACTGGGTTAAAATCAAAAACATTTTTGAGTTCAAAAGAGGCCGCCATTTTAAGTTGTCAAATTCCTCCGACAAGCCCTCCGAAGTCTCTCAAGTCGCCACGGTTGAAAACAAATCGCCACAAACTTAAAATGATATTATGCGACAAAAGTCTTCAACGCACTCAGTAACTATCACATATATACAAAAGAGATCAATTATTCTTTAGTTTGTGATGCTTTAAATGTGAAAAAAACAAACAATTCGCTTGTAAAACGCATCAAAATCGAGAAAAATTATAATGGCGCTTCTTTCAATTTTTTGATGTCACAAGTTGCCAACTTTAGAAAACAAACTTTAATCGATTTGACTTTATATCGATTCTAATATAACTAAATGAGTTAGTAATTTTTCTGTAAATAATCCAGTTATATTAAACAAATTGCAGTTTTGTTTGCTATAACTGCATTTACAGTTAAAAAAACTCCTCTCGTACATACTTGCACAAACCGGAACCATATAAGTCAAAGTCAAAACGTTTATTGCGAACTAAGTGTACAATGTTGTATAAGAATACTTTAAGTTCCTTTCGTTCGGGGCACAAAAGGGAGAAGGCCTATACTTAACACTCAGTGAGCGGAACAAGGCTGCCAATAATGATGATGTAAAACAAAATAGGCAGCCGTGGGGACTTTTTTTTTTGTGGGAAATTATCAAATAACTTCTCCCGCTCTGGGTGGAGTGGGAGGGTGTGTCAGACTCTTAATGACTAAATCCTACCCGTGTTCCTTCCGTTGCCCATGTTGCCAGGGGCCTCGGTATCCCTTTCGGACTTTCCCATGACCCCAGCAGGCATCGGCCCTAGTGGCCATGGGGCTGCCGACAGAAGTGAAAACTTTGGAATAATATATATATAGGGTGGCCAAAAAGTCGTGGTTCAAACGCAACTAGGGGTTAGATGGGGTCTACATTAACTTTCATTATCAGGTTTTTAAATGTATGGGAAGTGGGTATTGTTCTTTTATGTTTAGTTTAAATAGAATAAATAAATAGACGAAATTTCAAATTTATTGTAGGTCATCTCAGGCCCTGACTGACCGAGCTATGGTCACGTCAAGCTTTGACCGAATGACCAACCTTCCTCTGTTCCCCATTAAAAATCACAAATCGACTACATATAAACCGTAACATAATTGCTGAATACTCTTATTACATACAAACCGGTATTAGTAAATAGCTAAAACGTCTGTGGTGATCGTTTAATCTGTGGTCATCAAACATTTTTGGTTTTTTTTCGTAGACAGATATTATCTGTCTACGGTTTTTTGTTGTCATTGATTCTCTTCTCTCAATCTGTCATAATTGTCAAAGTTTCATGTGCGTGAAAAATTGTATTTAAAGAAATAAATAAAATCAATATGCCTATTAATTTACAAGGCGTACGTCAGTATCTAAGCGAATTGAGAAATTCTGGCGGCTTGCATAAAGATCAAGCCGAAAAGTAAGTATAACGGTTACTTGTGTGCTTTTCATAATCAATTTTCGCAAGAAAAATTATTGAATTTACCAATACGTGAAAGCCTTATTGTAATGCTATTGATTTTCTTTCTTAGGTACCGCAATGTTCTTATGGAAATACTGAAAAGCACTGAAACAGAATTGGCAGAATGTCTAAAAGCTTTTATAGAAGCAAGTATGTATATTTCATAAATAAATGTTACTCAAGTTGTTAGCTGTTTAAATTTGTAGTATTGATATTTGTTGGTCTTAGGGAGGTTGTAGATCTCTCAGTTTTTGGTCTAAGTTGTTAGTAACCTTTGGCCACCAGAACTAAAACATTATGACAAATGAAAGTCCTAACAAATATCTCAATCCTCTAATTCCATAGTACTTCACAGCACCATTGGATTGTTATTTAAGCTAACAATAAAGAAATAAATTCAAATTGCAGACTAAGGCTCACTGGCACTACTAAATGCAATTAGTGCTACACAAATTTAAAACATTGTTCTATTTCTGTCAATTATTTGAAGATGAGAGACAGAATTATGTTTTGAATATGTTTAGTGTTAAAGTCATTTATTGATTTAAATGGACATCAAACCTTAACCTTAGTATGTTGTTTCCAGTTGTCAATGAGAATGTGAGCCTGGTGATATCACGGCAGCTGCTGACGGATGTGAGCACTCACTTAGCCCTGCTGCCTGACCCTGTGTCCCAGGAGGTCTCACACTTTGCATTGGATGTTATACAACCTAGAGTCATTTCGTTTGAAGAACAGGTAAATTAATTACTTACAGAAGTTCAATACATTTTGTTACATTAATAAACTACTTCAAAATCAACCGAAGATGGTGTTATTTGCAGATGACACATCATTGATCTTTAAAATAGACAGACTGTTACAAAATCTTGATGATGTAAATATTCTTCAGGTCCAAGGTTGGTTTACAGTAAATAATTTGATACTAAATGAAAAAAAAACCAAATGCATTAGATTTAAATTACCTAATGCTAGAAGTAGCGAATGTGATATCATATTGAATGGAGAAAAACTGGAATTTCTTAATCAATTGGTTTTCCTAGGAATCATGCTAGATGAGAAGCTACAATGGGAACCACATATAGCATCTCTTGCAGTGCTGCAAAGCTCAGCCGCCTATGCTGTTACAAAGTTGTGACAGTTAACAGATGTAGAAACATAATTTCTACATCTGTTAACTGTCATAATGGTTCGTCTATTTGAGCTACTTCGGTCAGGTCAGACTACTGACATTGATTCCATCTTTATTTTGCAAAAGAGAGCTGTCAGAGCCATATAAAATCTAAGTTGCCGCAAATCTCTTAAGGACTATATAAAAAAAAATTAAAATGACGGTACCTTGCCAAATCATTTATGAAAATATTTTGAATGAAAGAAAAAAATCTACATCTTTTTTAATAAAATAAGTGATACACATAATTTTTTTTTTATGTATACAAAATATTTTAAAACATTTTAAAAAAGTGATGGTTGAGTTTCTTGCCCATTCTTCTCCATACGAAACTACCTTTTGGAAGGGGACTAGAGCGTTCAGAAGTGCCTTTTATGTGCCCTTTGAAATAAATAATTTGACTTTGACTGAAACATAAATTCTTTTTGCCAGAAATCTTTGACAAAATTATTTTCTATATGATACATATTGATCTTGCCTCTTGTCTCAGTAACATATTTTTACACTGAAACTAGCTGGCCTGACAGACGTTGTTCTTTCCAAATTTCAGTAGTTCATACAAAATTCCCATAGAAAAAAGGACATTCAGTTTTTCCCCAATTTGAAACTTTCCAACCTAATTCGGATTATTACTTGACAAACATTTTAAAATTAAAATAAATCCAAATCGGTCTAGCCATTCTCAAGAGATACGCTTACCAATGAACAGCATTTTATTTTTATTCATAATGTAGATAAGAAATAAATTTTAATAAATGAAACTATAATTTTTAACTACAACAGAATTTAGTCATAAACAAGCCAACTAGTCTGCCGTCTTAACGAAAAAGGGCACAACTAACATTTTTCCGAAATTTAGTTATATACATATTCGGAATCAGAATAAAAAGGCGCATCTATCAGTTTTTTTATACATTTTTATGAGCAAGATCTTCAAAGATACCTTAAACTAAAAGGGCATAATTACACCATTTTTCACATTAAGATACGGAAAAAGGACTCATTTGACTTTGATTACGTTGAAAGGTCACAAATGTTCAGATGTGGCTTTTGTTTATTTATTTTTTTAATATTTTGTTAAATAAAAAGGCCCATCTGGTCCATATTAAAAATAAAAGGCAAATGTGCCTATTCTTTTTAATTTTCATATACAATACGCTGAGTTAATGAGTTTAAAAGAAAAGACACAACTAGTCAGATGTGCCTTTCTTAACTAGTATTTTTGAAAAGAGGTGAAGTGAGGGGGTCGGTCCCGAAGCGAGTTGTGCCTTATGTGTAAAAGCGAGACCACGCTTCAAGAGTTTACAACTGTTATGTTCTGCCTGCGGCTTATTGTTTTCAATCAGAGTTTTGTTACTGTAGGAGACGAAAAAATACATGAAACTGGTCAAACCTTAGGAGGTTTATGGAATGAAGCTACTTCAGGTAGAAAAAAGGAAGATATTTTTCCTGGAAAACCGAGATTTGAAGCATGTGATTTTATGGTTTGATAACTGTGCGGGGCAAAACATAAATTGGGCGCTATATTCTTATTTAGTTTATTTAGTCAATTTTCCTGACGTCAGCTTTGGAAGTATTACACTTGGAAGTGGGCCACACGTTCATGGCTGCAGATGAGTTCCACCACAGAGTTGAACAATCACTAAAAAAGGAAAAACGTGCATATGACTTTGAGGACTTCTGCAAAGTTGTATCCGATACCAGCTCCCGCACCATTGTAAAGTAAATGAATTTTCAAGATTTTTATGAATTTGAAGACTGTTCCTCAGTATACAAATTGCAAAACTCAGCTCCTCGAGCTTATATGAATACCATTTCCGAAGCAACCTTCCACAGGGGATTTAAATCTCTTATGTACAAAAATAGTCATAGTTCAGAAGAACACTTTGAATTAGATTTTCTGAAACTGAAAAATATTAAAACTGGTATTCCATCACCACGCCAAAAGCTTGTACCAAGAGGTATCGCATCATAAAGAAAGTCTTCAATACTCACCAAGCTTGGCCCACTCATGCCCACTAAAAGAAGGGTTTTTTGGGAAACCTGTAAACGATGGTTCTGCTGATCTCACTCAAATTCATGATAACTAACCAAAGTCAAATTAAGCAAGACTGATTTATAATCTGATTTATTAAGTATAATAGATTTTTTTGTTACTAATGACTGATTTTGTTAAAAGATTTAATTATATAATACTATTGATCTCATTGTGATACTCAAATGTAAATGGTGCCATCTCGTTGATAAGGAATAATTATTATTTTTGGAAGGTAGATAGGTATTGTTTAAAAATAAAACTTATTTTCACTTAATTATTTTTTATTTAACCTGAACAATTATTTACGAATTGAGTTTATAGGTAAAGTAAAACTAAGTCATTACAAGTTTTGAAGTATTTTCTTAATTATTAAAAGGCACAACGGATCAAATGTGCCTTTTCATTGTAATATTTTTTTATTTTAACACTAAATACTAGGAAGAAAGGTCACATTTGGTTATTTATGCCTTTTATACTTAACAATCATATTTTTACATAATTTGTTTTACTAAGTTGAAAGAGAAAATGTAGATTATTTATTAATAGCCAAATAAATAAATTATTTGTATTAAATAGTTTTGTAGGCATCATGTTAATATAACTACTTTCATTAACACATTTTTTATAAAACAACTATTTGTATATTTTTTTGCCGAAAAACAGCAAAATATTTTAAACTCAATTTCCTTAAAATTAACAAAATGTTAGATGTGCCTTTTTACACTACGACAGCAGTAGTATAATATAATATGGTATTCTGGATTTAAAAAAAGTTAGACCGAATTCGCATGAGTGCTTCTTCAATGCGACGTTTTTTTTACCGCGTACTGGATTTTCAACTCTCGGGGAAGTACCAAACGTTGGGAATCCAACAGAGCGCATTCATTGCGTGTTAGAAAAACACACTTGAATTATCAACTCTCAGCGCTACGCCAAGAGTTGACAATCACTGGATTGTCAACTCTCGGCGTAGCGCTGAGAGACGTGGCCTATAGAGAAAGATAAAACAACAATTACTACTACTCTTTCCAGGTGGCCAGTATCAGACAACACTTAGCGGATATTTATGAAAGGAATCAAAATTGGAAGGAAGCTGCCAATGTGCTAGTGGGAATACCATTGGAGACTGGACAGAAGTATGTGACTTTTACTACAAAGTATAACTAACATCTTTTAAAACAATATTATGTAACATTCAGTTCACTAACACATGCTGTGTATTGATTCCATGTTGACACAAGAGGTTTAGTAAATAAAAAGTAGAGAAAATCTGAACCTCTATGACATGCAATACGCGTTTCATATTTTTTCCTAATCAGAAATTATTTACTTTCAAGAAAAAACATTCATATGTAAAATCTGCTTCGCATTTTTAAAATTAAGTGTAATTATAATAATAAGAATCCAGTCTGTGTTGCCCCACTGTAGGGCAAAGGCCTCCCTTTTAATGCAATTATTAATATTGTGAAATAAAAATAACAAATAAAACACTCCACCCAATGAATGGAAATTAAAAAAAAAAACAGGTAATTCATTATGATCCATGTGATTTATTTATTTATTTTTTGTTTCAGGCAATACTCTGTAGATTATAAGCTAGAAACATATCTGAAGATTGCTCGGTTGTACTTGGAGGTAGATGACCCAGTGCAGGCAGAGGCATTCGTTAACAGAGCTTCACTGCTACAGGCGGAGACAACTAATGAACAGCTACAGATCTACTACAAAGTTTGCTATGCCAGGGTCTTGGATTACAGAAGGTATTGCTAGGAATAGTCACTTGTATTGAATTATGCACATTATGGTGGAGTTAAGGAATACATTTTGAATATTTTCAATTATAGGATTTCCTCAGTTGCTTAAAACACTTTGGGTAGCAACAAAATATGTAATATTGTTTTAAAGGCTGATGTAGTATATTGTTTCCAGTCTCTTCTTATAATGCATGAATCAACATATATCTTATTCATCAATGGCTTAATCATGTTACATGTTTCGGCATATTTGCTAAAGATTGACTTGATGGGATGCAATTGCTGCCCAATGATATTATAAGTAAAGAGTTTGATAGGTTATTGGCGCTCTGAAAGTGGCACGTTAAAACTAGGCTAGTTAGCAAACCTGAACTGAGATTCGCGCCGCGGTGTCAAAGGGAACGTGCTGTGTGTGTACCGCGTGTTAGTATTACGTTATTTATAGATGTGTGAGTTGATAGGTTTCTTCTACAACTTCTTTACTTAAAATACCATTGCTGCAGCTTACCAAAATGTAAAAAAATCTTATATATTTAAAAGAATAAAAATATTTTTCGTTCAAATATTTATTTACATACATACATGAATATTAGAATATTTACAAATTAAATTACGAAGTAATGTAAAAAAATTAGTTCGAATCATAACTAGACTCTTCCGTGACAGTTTCATTGTCACTATCATCTCGAAAATTTATGATAAATTCAAAAAAATCTTATATATATGAGATTTTTTGCAACAAACTACATATGTCTTCATTGTTTAATAGGAAGTTTATAGAAGCGGCACAGAGATACAATGAGTTGTCATACCGCAACATCATACACGAAGACGAACGAATGACGTGTCTGAGGAACGCTCTCATATGTACTGTATTGGCGTCCGCTGGTAGTAAGTATCTACTTAGTATTTTTACTTAATTTCGTTCAGGGGCAAAATGTCCAACGGTGTCAAAATGTCCAAATACCCAAAATGTCCAATTCTCAAAATGTCCAACTCCCAAGATGTCCAATCTTTGAGAATGTAGTATTGTTTGATTACAACTGAAAATAAAGATCCAATTTCGTACAAAGAAGCTGCGAAAGATAAAGAATGGTTACATTGAAGTAGCATTTTAAGTATTAAGTAGCAGCTTAATAATCAATTGTTAGCTTTGTTTTAATTTAAACTAGCATCGAGTTTTTGTTTTGGTAACTAAGAGTCACCAACAACCGAGGGGATCTGACCTAACCCAAATGATTTTTATAATTAAAATGCTACTTCACTGTAGCTGCCAACCTATTATTTTTGCTACATATTTTATTTTTTTAGTAGCAAATAGTTAGTCGCCCTTTAAGTTGTTAGTCGCTTGGAAAATAATTAGCCCTATTTTAATAAATAAAACCTATTTTGATTCTTTTTGTATTTTGTATTTATTATTTGTCATAAGTATTAAAAAAGCGTTTTGATGAGTTATTGAACAAGCTACATTCTCAAAGATTGGACATTTTGACAATTGGACATTTTGGGTATTTGGTCATTTTGACACCATTGGACATTTTGCCCCTGAATGGATTCATCTTATTTTTAATAGACTTTAACAAAGGCTGTGATAGCTGCGCCCCGCGGTTTCACCCGTATAAATCTCAATCCCGTAGGAATATCGGGATAAAAAGTATACTATGTCCTAATCCAGGTCTTGGTCTAGGTACCCATGTGCTAAATCTCATCCAAATCTGTTCTGCTGTTTTAGCTTGAAAGCGTAGCGCGAAAAAACAAACAAACTCACTTTCGCATTTTTAATATTAGTTAGGATTGCTTCTGTCCGCGTCTTCGCTCGCGTGGGAGTGATAAGATATCACAATATGATTTTAACTCATGTTAAAACAATTGTCAAAAACTGAGTGATGTTTTAAATTTCGTGTAGCGCTAAAGGTATTTAGTCAATTGTGGCACAAGTAGGCCTTAGCTAGCTTTTTATTTCTTATTTCCTGTTTTGTCTTGCAGGCCAGCAGCGTTCCAGAATGCTAGCAACTCTGTTCAAAGATGAAAGATGTCAACAGTTACCAGCATATTCGATCTTAGAGAAAATGTATCTAGATCGAATAATCAGGCGATCAGAACTGCATGAGTTTGAAGCTCTGATGCAGACGCACCAGAAGGCAACTTGTCATATTTATCATTCGGTACAGGCTAAGTAGGAACGAGCGGCTCATGGAGTTTGTGCTACAACCAATGGTCACGGCATCTCGATCTTTTATAATCTTCACTCACATTACACTTACAATTCACGTCATTTCCTGTTAGAGGCAGACAATAAGGGCCCCATCACTAGTACCATAACCACACCACAGCGACAACACGTGGGCGGGCGCTTATTAAATGAAAATGAATAGTTTATTCACATGAACACGTCGCAGACAGAACATAACCACCAGCGAGACCGGGCACTAGCGGCCACATCGCAAACACGTCGTTGCGTCGACACGACCACACTGTGCGCACGAGTCCCGCCTGCGCCCCCAGAATCAGCGTACACAGAATAACATGAATGAATGAGGGGAACCTCATTCATTCATTTCATTCTGTGTTATGGTGAGGTACCGGGTGGTTGCGTGTAAACAAAATGTCCGACAGCGAGAATTTTGACACAGATTTATTTATTGAAGAGGTCCATAATTTGCCGTGTATTTTGTACTAACAGAGTATTTTTTAATCGCGTAGAAAAATGCAAAGCATGAGCAATCGTTTGCAAGAAGTTTTATGAAGATTTTGATAAAAAAAGAAAGAAACGACGCTGTCATCTTCTTAATAAAAGCTATAATAGGATATAGCAACAACAATGATTTCTCTCCGAAGTCCATGAGTTGGTTGAGTCAAGCCATGCTAACTCTACGAAAGCCTGAGTCGATAATATGTCTGCCTGCAAACACTAACCAGTACGTAACCACATCGGCAACTACTAGTTGCGTTGTGGCGGATGTGGCAACCCCATCGAAATCCACAACGCAACTGCAAGAAGCTGCAGCGACACTATTCACACGTAACCACTGCTTGCCCACATTTTGTTGCTGCGATGTGGTATGATTGTGGTACGTGTGATCGGTCCCTAAGCACACGTTCGTACGGACGGTTTTTTAACGCGACTTTTAAATGAATTTTCAACTACCAGCGCCAAGCCGAGCGTTGAAAATTCAGTGCGCGGTAAATAAACGTCGTGTCCGTGCATTCGTGGACTAATGGAATGCCTCGTGCTAATCTAAACTATCCACTTTTACTTTTTCTATCTACACACGTGCCGGTAAAAGGTCAGATGCGTAATACTCGCTGTATTACGCAGCTAACCTTTTATCAAAGTTCGCGCTATTATTCACTCTATTTATCCTCCCGACGTAATGAAAACATCAACACACATTTGAAATAGCTTGGATCTAGCGTTATGTACTTTATGGCCCGACTCTACTTTGTGATATTTTGTATTTCAATACTGTTTAGTTCTCTATTAACGATTTGGTTTGGTTTCTCAACAGGCCACTACATCGGATGGAACGACGATTCTGGATCGCGCAGTATTTGAACACAACCTCCTTTCAGCTAGCAAACTGTATAATAATATAACTTTTGAAGAGCTGGGCGCGTTGCTCGAGACTCCGCCCGCTAAAGCAGAGAGGATTGCCAGCCACATGATCAGTGAAGGGCGGATGAACGGATATATTGACCAAATCAGCTCAGTTGTACATTTTGAAAGTAAGTTTTCTTGGTTCACTTCCGCATTCAATAATAGCTGTGGTACAGATGGTATTACTTTGATTTACCTTCATACACAAACATGAATGAATGAATGCGCCTAATCTCTTCGGAAATCGGCCGTAACCGTAATTATCACAGTTATTCCCGTCGCCAAGAGAGCAGTGGTAGCCCAGTGGTAGCCCAGTGGTAATGGCCGCGACTTACGAGTTGTAGGTCGGCGATTCGAACCCAGACAGGCGCTTTAATTTGTGTTAATTATTTCATCACCACTGCTTTCAAAACGGTAAAGGAAAACGTCGTCGTGAGGAAACCGGTATGTCCGAGAACCAAATTTCGAAGACATGTGATATCTACCAACTCCACTGGGCCCGCGTGGTGGATTACTGCCCACTCCCTCTCACAGACAGGAGGCCTGTGTCCCAGCAGTGGAATCATTATAGGCTGATTATGTGATACTCGTCGTCTATATTTTGTAAAGTGTTTAGGGTACTTCTAGGGTTTAATCGGTCAAATGTCAATACATCGAAAGTTCTCTTTTATCAGTTTCGATAAGTTATCTAATCAATAGAACAAAAAAAGACATTGGATAATACGACACAACATTATAATCGATCAAAATCAATCGACGCATAGGCATAACGTAAATACTTTATGATGTAAACGCGTGATATATTCACTAGATAGTAAACACTAAAACAAGTAGGTATTCTGCAATACATTGACACTGCTGATAAGATAGAAATGATCTTATGCTAAAGCTGCCCTCAATAGCATAGTTACAGTAAGTCGGATTTTAGTCAAAAACGAGTTAGATATACAGCCGTGATCACGATAACTAGATCTACGTTTTTATCTTACCCATTTATTTGAATCGCTTTTTAAACCAAATTTGACAATTCAAAATTTGCAGTAAGTCGAGCATTTTTTTTACATCACTAAGCATGATTACAGTGGGTACACTTACTGCAGAAGTTCTTATTCAGAGTCTCTATTTTATTATCACTACAGCCTGATAAAATAAAATTTATAAACCATATATTTTATATGGTTACTTAACATAAATACAGTAAAAAACACACTTACTGTGTTTAAGCTAAGTGTTACCTATCAGAGAGCCTCTAGGAGATACTAAGTATAACTAAGATAATGAATTTATTTTGTCTTTCAATTACTCAGTATTGGTTTCTAAATAATAAATAGATAGGTGCTGAGGTACTCTTTTAATTAAGGTATCAACCATCATGATCTGATTGCAAACAAAGGATTTATAGTAGATTTTTTCACCAAAACTTTTACTGCGTTTTTCTCGAAACCGTCTAGAGCGTACTTACTGCAACTATGCTATTGACGGCAGAAAGGTATTTCTAGCGAAATGTGGGTGTACGGTAGGTTTAAGTACACCTCTGGCTAACCCTTTGGTCTAAGTTTCACTAAGCTGTAGTTAATAAAGATTTCCAGTAGGTAGGAGTATTCTATCGACTAGCAACAAAATAAAAAGCATCTCGAGATACTTTCATTATAATTTATTAACACACCTATTATTTGGCTAATGACACGGCAGACGTGTTTACAGTTTACACTTAACGCTTCTTGCGCGTCATCGACCAATATAAATTCCCGGCCGCCTCAGAAGTAAAACAAGAGCCGTACAAGCCAACTCATTACTACCGAATCTTCAACCTTCGTAGTTCTTACAAGGTCAGCAACAAAAGTCGATTTAACAAACATCAGACTTTTACATAATGATCATCGAAATTGACACATAATTATTCGATACCCATAGCTCTGTATGTATACTGCTTGTCAATATTTCACGGAAGTGAAAGTATCTGATCTGCTCAGTACATGTGGTTGTACTATACGCCTCTGCCTAACCCTAAGACCTTGTCCAGAAGAAGCGAATTCGTCGCGAAACGTTTCGCGCGAATTCATTCGCGCGCTATTGAGATACTAGGCACGAATACATCGCGTCCACAAGCATCGCGCGAATTCAAAATACGCGCGTAAATCGCGTGCATAACGCCAGACCCTCGACTCGCGCGTGATTCGCCCTTTCTGGACAAGCCCTTACCACTGGGAATACATGTGTGACGTTTTGTTCAGATTTTTTTCAAACTCTTCGTTTTTTTTAATCATTTAACAAACTGATGTGTTAAATCGTCTTTCGCTGCTGAATAATTGTCAAGTAATAATGTATGACGGCATCACTACGGTATTTTGTTAGTCTGTGCCAAAGCCAACCCTTTGCAAGTATTCTTTGCTAGTTTTTCTATGTTGAAGAACCTTTTTTTTTTTTTCTATCACTAATACTAAAACATGTTTTTTCAGCACGTGAGATCTTACCACAGTGGGACAAACAAATACAAAGTTTGTGTTACCAGGTTAACAGTCTGATAGAGAAGATAGCTGCTGCAGAGCCTGAGTGGATGGCCAAACTCATGGAGGAGGAAATGATACAGTAGCATTCTTTGTAGTACCCCAATTAAACTGTTCTTACTAATATAAATTCTTTTCAGTATAAAAACTTCTTTTTATTTTTTTCAATACCATGTCTTTCAACGGAATGATAATGAAGACCTATGAAACTTATTATGGAAAGTTGAAGTTATATTTATTTTTAAACTACCATAGTTGTCTGCATAGTATGTATTGGAAACATTTAAACAGAACAATATCAGAAAAGCTTTATTATACAACGTCAATGAAATTATTATAAATATTAACACAGTATAAAAAAATATAATATAATTCCTAACCACTTCGGAAACCACACTTATTGTAACGAATAGCGAACACACTGGAAAGGATGAATAGCATATGAATAGGTAGAGGTCTAATAAAACAAGTGCGCGCTGATTCCAACAGACTATTCATTTTTATTACCATTCAATCAATAGGATAATACACCATAGGTATATATACAAGACAACTGGCGTGGGTGACGTATTATAGGTTTATATGGATATTTTGCAAAACAGGGATGCTTATACGCCGCGTGCTAATATACATTAATAACTCTAATAAGAACATTTTGAGGATAAAAGCGACCGTCGCCTTGAAATATAAATTATAATATTGACTGACGGCGCAAACTTGCATTTGCAATGACGAAGTAATTAGGTGTATGACAATTTTATTGTTGCGTTTTGAACGCAGAATACACTATACAGAGAACACTTGAAGATACTGTTTGATAAATTGATTGATAGTTACGCTTTCTTTTCTGTTATTATTAAATAACAGTAAATGTGGCATTATGTACTATCTACAAGTCTAAAAGCCGAAGCGCCTCGAGGGCTTAGGGCTCGAGTTCGAGGGCGACGCCCACTTTGTGTCCGCCAGCGTTGAAGTTCTGGCCGTCGATAGCCGCCGACAGCGTCAAGACGATACCTGCAAATAATGATAACATTATATAACAAAATCTCCACTGAAGTAGGCTTTCTGTGATAACTGATAATATAGATAACGCATAACTATCACGCACATGAGAAAACGGGACAATGATTTACAGATAATATGATCTCATATAACAGAACAATGAAGTTTCAACCTGTTGTAATATTAGTTACCTTATAAACTGATTCTATTCAGAGATGAGATAACTAATAATACAAATAATAGTATGAAGTAACTGACACATGTTGAATTTAAGTAACAGTATGTTCATAAACAAATTATATTACTATTATGAACAATTTCATCATATATCATCATGATTTTCAGTAGCAATGAGTGTTTGTAGAAAAATTGAGAGATAACTTCAATAAGAATTCTAATATTTATTTGACAGTATACTCAAATTAAATATTAATAGGAAGTTGATAATGATTGGAGTCTCACCAGGGCGCAGTTTCTGTTGGTATCCAAGACCAATGAGAGATTTGTTGTTGATCTTGGCATGCAGCGAAGCGTCCGCATCCATCGCAAACTTAGTGCCAACACCAAACAGCGTTTCAGAAGAGCCAGAGGTCCACTTCATGCTGATACCGCACTCAATCTTTTCAGACACCTTCTGGTAAATAGAACCGCCGAATTCCTTTCCATTGTCACTACAACCAATAAGAAAACATTGTATAGCAATGTAAACAAATGTTTTATTAAAATCTACAAAGACAGTCAATCATTGTTTGAAAAGCTAGATAAGAAAACATTTAGCTGAATTCAAAGTGGACAAGTTGAATTTCCAAATAGTCTGCAAAAACATTAGGTCACTAAAAGTAAGAGCTAGATCTTACTTGACTCTTTTCAATGTACAAGGAACAATATAGCTCACTGTATGTTTGTATTAACTTGTTTGCATAACAAGAGAGATGACATGGTTTGCTAAACGTAACTAGGCCATGTGTTATGCAATCATATAAAATCAATAGAATTGACTCAGCCTGTAACAATTAAGGCCTATAGACTTAGATTGAGCTTAGTGAAAATATAGATATTTCTTATCAAGTATTAGCTCTTGCCAGCGTATTCACCTGTGTAAAATGATCCCAAAGGAACATACTACTGTTCAAATTATCCCATGCCTATCCTATAACCATCTAGCTTGTAGTCTACCTGTGTGACAAATTTCATCCAGAAACTTTTAATAATATTATTATTATACAGTAGGATGTTAATCTATGGTTGGAGTAAATATACACAAGAATTTTGGAGATGCCCATAAGAAATATTACTTACACATTGGTGTGTAAGTTGAAGTCCTTTGATTGGTAACCAAGAGCAAAGTTGTTTTTGGAGAGCTTGGACTTCTGTGAGTCAAACTGTCCATGTACACCAGCAAGCCAGCCCTGGTAGGCTAAGACGGCAGCCACATCCACAATCGGACCAGCAAGGTCCAAATCCAAGATGGTGTTTACGGCAACAGTGTCATTGGTAAATGAGGTCTTCAGTTTACCGGTCTTGCTCCTGCAAATTTAATTGTTACATAATATATGATGAAAATCAAAATCTTCGCCAAAAGATGTCCAAACCCAAAATATTTTAATATACCATACAAAATTGGTAAAATAAGGAAAATGGAAATTATTTAATTCTGTCCAAATTCTCTTTACCCTGTTTGTGGTGCGAAGGTTCCTTCAAGGGTAAGTTTAAGCCCAGTAGCAATTTTGTCTGCAATGGTTATGTCAGTGGCAAGTGTGTTATCTGTGTTCCATTTCTCAGTGAATGTGAGACCATAGTCCTTTACTGAATATTTCGATGAAAGGCTACCAAACACCTGAAAGTGAGAACATACATAATATTTATTAATATTTTGGTAAAATGACAGTGTAGCTTTATTGGATTCGTTATCAAAATCTTGATGGAAGTTACTTTTACATCTTTGTACTTTTGCTTTATATAAAAGTAATAAAATGCTCGTTTTACTTTATGTACAGTACTTTAAAGATAAATAGTGAAAATAGAATAACATTAAAATATAAAGATTAAATTTATAGAAACTAGAAATAATGTTCGGTACTATTAATATATTATCAATGACAGGTATAAGTATAAATATGCTTGTGATATGATAGCTATCTCATAACATTTCTAAATGAGTTGCTACAGATCATTCATATTCACATTTGTACCTTACGTACCTTCCCGCTTTCATGGTTGGAGGTGATTCCACTGGTAAATTCAACACCTGTTTCACTCTTGGTCTTCAGGTCAAGTTTGAACACACCAAAGTGGTAGCCTTTGCCGAAAACATCATTGGCCTTCTTTCCAAGATCAGCATAGTATGGGGTAGGTTTTGATTCCTAAAGAACATTTTATTTAACATTAGGTATTTTTTTTTGTATTATTTATGAGATATACAAAAACTATGGGACTAACGGGTCATTAACCTTAAAATAGTACCAATAATAATAAAAACTCAGCCGCAGACCCTTATCACACGAACCAAGGTGAAGCTTTACACGTTTAGCAAAGTCGCGAAATTGCAATCAGTGCCAGCTGTGTCAGGGTCGAAATCGGCTTAGTGACTTATTTACAAGCCACTTCTTCACAAGGTATTACATAACATCAATGCATTGTTACTGAAGCTGTACTAATATTATGTTCCAGCACTGAGAGAAACCATGACACATGAATACCTACTGTAAAGTATAATCAGTGAGGCCGTAAACTTGACCTTCGAGAAAAGGGCCCAAGTTGAGCTCAAAAATCACATGCGTCATTTAGCCTGTACTCCGGGGCCTTTCAGTGCAGCAAATAGGGAGACATTATGTACACTATCCTGAGAACAGTAAAGACCTTGTCCTATAAATGGTTCTTACACCCTTTCTAATTGAAGGAGGATGCGAAGAATAAATAAAATTGGAAAATGACGTCGATTGTTCCCCTATATCACCGGCTCGCCCCGCAAATTGTAAACTAACAACAGCTATGAAAGTCTTACTATTATATCTGAATACCAAACATTACATGAGAAGCTTGAAGAATACTTACTGACATGATGGAACTATTTCACAGTAATTTCCAGTCAATTTACCGAGAAGCCGAGAACAAGACTTCTACACTATACCACACCACAAGACAATTGCAATTTTGACAAAATGTCGACAGAGGGCGTGATTTCCGGAACTCGCGTTATTGATAATAATTTCACTTTATATGCAAGTGATAAAGAGTTAAGTTCATGTATTTTATTACGACTATTATTTTAGATAAAATATAATATGGTTTAATAACATACTTCAATTCAACATTTTATTTTCAAAGTATTTTAGTAATTTTTTGACTCTGAATGTTGTCAGTGACGTTCTAAGACGAGGACACTTTGTAATTTGATGTCCTATTTAAATTTATTTCAATTATTTGTAAATTCCTTGGTTTTTGAACGTATGCAAAATGTTATGTAAATTATCTTGACGTTTGAAGACTAATTTTAAGTGATACTTGAGTAATCAAAAAATTGTATTACACTTTCGCGTAGCATCGTGCATGAAATTCGCGCGAATTTCAAAAAGAGTTACTTCACATTATTTTATTAATTATTTTTATTAACTTATGAATCTCGTCAGGGTATATCATTATGTTCTGTGATAGGAATTTTAAGAAGAGGATTTGAGAAGAGAATAAAGAGGCCGAGCCTCTATTGAGTTATTCAATAAAGTACAGCATTATTTTTTTTTTTCGTACCTAGTATTGGTTATATCTATATTATATAGATACTAATAAAGGTATATTTTGTATTTAGGATGATATTGAAGGCATCGAAACCGTAGAAAATCAATTGTTTTAGAACGAACTGCGGTAGGAGTTGACTGGTAGAAATCGTTATGTAAGGAAAAGCGTTAAGCCCCTGACACCCTCCATGCGACTTTCTCCCTCTCTCGCTTTCTATTATATTATACGAGTGTGGGTGTGTGTGTTAGGAAGGAACTTCGTCCCTGACGGGGTCCCCCGACCGCACAAGTTTTTTACTTACTGATGATCCAAGTCCAAGCCCTTCAGAAACGAAGCACAGAAATCCACATGAACTGTGATTATCTTCTCGGTCGTCCGCATTTTTTGGACAATCCACGGTTTTCCCATCTTCATCCTTACAGGTTACCTCTTCACTCAATGAGCCATCCTATGAATAAAAAGTGACTGTTTTAAACGTTTTATAGAAACTAAGTTGTTGACTGGTAGAAATCGTCACATAAGGGAGAAGCGTTATACCCTCGCCATGCGAGTCTCTCTCTCTATGTCTATTTCTATTATACACGAGTGTGTGCGAGGATCGAAAATCGAACTTCGTTCCTGACGGGGGTTTCCCGACCACAAACTTTTTTTAGAATCGTTATCTTTTGAATGATAACTATATACCTATAGGAAGGTACACCCTACCATTCATATTTTTATCGAATGACTATCAATATGAGAGTCGGCCTGCAAGTAATCGAATATCGGTAAGTAATGGACGATGTGGATCCGCACTGGGCCCATGTGATGATCCGCGCCCCCTCACAGAGAGGAAGCTTCAGTCCCAGCAAAAAGTAAGTTGTAATATGGTTGACTGTACGATCAAACTACTTACATCTAAAATGCATGGTGTGGATTCTCGAAAAATTGCTGCGCTTACTATTATTGGAAATTTCAAGTTTCGCCAACAGTCCTCCAGTACGGTACCATTAGCGAAATCAAATAAATGTTCAAAATATGACATAATTAACAAAAAAACATTAAAATTACTATAATATTGTAACGAAAAATATATGACAAGGGAAGACGACTAGATCGTTCGTTTGGGATTTTAAATAAAGGAAATCTACTAGGCTGTAATTAATAAGCATACTGTACCTAGTTGGTAACTGCATAACAAAACGATCGTGTGCTGCAATGCTACCAGCACAACCTGTTACTTTCAAGCCTGTCAATATAGCGCGCGCTCAGGTATAGCCCAATTCAAACTTAATGGCAGCTCGGAACATGAGGCGAGTCGCTGCGCAGTAACAAATTCACGTGTCAGCGGGGCTGAGGGGGCACTGCGTGCAGCGTTTCCTCTGCGGGTCTACCCTTTATGGCAGATTTTTTTTTGTCATAATATTATTTTGCTAAACGGCGGACAGCAAAAACATCATTTCGCAATAAATCGTTTGGCAGACACACATTTATCATACATTCAAAACTCATAAGTTTGGAAGTCAGAATCATCTTTAGGCATAAATTTTATATCCATTATTCTTAATTAAAAAGTAGAACCATCACATGGCAGAAAGTTCACAGTCAGAATCGTCTTTTTGTTACGAGTACCAAGTGCGAATTGTTCTCCAGCGTTCTGATTTTTGATGACGTTTCTCACGCGAATAGCCACACGGGCTATACGAGTACGAAGCGATTGAATCGAATAGGTTTCTGCCCGGAAAGGCCTAAAAGTAAACCCAAATTCTTTGCATCAATGGATCTAGTGTGACTTGATTTGTTTGTAACGGCCAAATAAAAAATAGTTTAAAAACAACCGGCCAAGTGCGTGTCGAACCAAGTACAATGAAGAGTTCCGCATTTGGGAAGTTGGTATGAATTTATCCCAAATTGTTTTTGGGATAAAAACAAACTTAACATTGTAGTTGAAAAACATGTTCTCCCATACATCGATATTTATGCCACAATAAATTCTCCAACTGCTCTAATTTGGTCGACTATTACTCGTTAACTTGTAAAACCCACTTAGCTGTGATAATTTTCCTTTTAATTTCATTATTTTACTACTGCCATGATTTTTTTCACATCTCAATAAATAACCATTTAGCTGCGAAAAGTGGTGTAATACAGACCCACAATATTTTTGAACGGCCTTTCCAACGATACCCCACATCATGCCCAAGATGAGAAAAAAAAAATGTGGGGATGTTAACTATTTTGTTTTTTTTTAGATTTTATTTTAGCACTATGTCGCGGTCGGTGTGATTAATATTATATATATGTGTAATATTATATATATACAGGGTGGAATTTTGTAATGCCACCTGAAGGGAAAGTATTGAATTTATAAGTCCAGATTTCATCCTTATCCTAAAGATCAATGCAATAAAAGTGCAGAATGTAATTTTTACAGATTTTAGTCGGTTCGATTCCAGGGTGTGACAAGCGAATTTTTGAAAATTTTTGAATGCAGTTTTCTTTCTATTCAAAAATAAACGAATGTTTTCTTTGAGTATTTTTTCTATCTACTGTATTAAGAGTACTTTCTCTTCAGGTGGCATTACAACATTCCACCCTGTATATATGCCAACGTATAGCTTTCTAGAGCTTACTAAGCATCTCTGAGCTACACAGCGGGGACAGACAGACAGACAGACAGAAGGACATGGCGAAACTGTAAGGGTTCCTTGTTTACTACGGAACCCTAAAAAATGTAAAGCGACCCAGCTCCTAAAAGTTTTTCTTTACTTTTGTTGTTTTTTTTATCTTTTTCCCATTTCGAGGCCTTTTTGTATATTTTATGCAAATAAAAATCCTTATACACGATTATGCGGTGAAATATGGTTTTGTAGTAAAGGCCCCCATTGTACTAGGAGTTGACCGTCATGTCTCTTACATATACTTGCAAAAAAACCGGCCAAGTGCGTGTCGGACCACGCACAATGAAGGGTTCCGTAGTTTGGATGAATTTTTCCCAAGAACAAACTTACTTTACATTGTAGTTGAAAAACATCTTCCCTCATACATTCCAACTGCAGATGAAAGATTATTTTAAGATTTCTTGTAGACTTACAGATTTTCCTGTAATCTATAAGTATGGACTATATACAGGATGGAATTTAGTAATGCCACCTGGAGGGAAAGTACTCTTAATACTGCAGATAGAAAGTTTTACTCAAAGGAAACATTCCTTTATTTTTGAATAGAAAGCAAACTGCATTCAAAGATTTTCGAAAATTCTCTTCTCTCACACCCGGGAATCGAACCGGCTAAAATCTGAAAAAATATACCCTGTTCTTTTATTGCATCGATCGTTAGGGTCAATTATAAGGATGAAATCTCTCTAACAAACATAAATTAAATGAAAGGAAAACCAGGAAATCTTAAATTAATTTAATTATTTACAAAATTTGATTTTTTACATATCCCCACAAAAAAAAATCTAATGGGGTGAGATCTGGCGATCTCGCAGGCCATCTGATTGTGCCGTTTGTACCGATCCAGGTATTAAAATGGTTATTAATGTAGGCAGTAGTGATTCTGCTGTTATGTGCTGGAGCACCATCTTGCTGTAGAATTATTTGGTTTCGCTGTTCCTCGGGGAAACCATTTAACTCGTTTCTTAAGAGATCCAGTATTTCAATATACTTCACAGTGTTTAAATGACCTTCGTACACGTGGACTAACACTACATTATTTCTCATAATTCCGCACCAAACGTTGAAAGAAAATCTTACTTGATTGTTAGTTTCATGAACAAGAACAGGATTCACTCGAGACCAATAATGGTTATTGCGGCGATTGTACATGCCATTATTGCTGAAGTTGGTTTCGTCAGACCATACAATGTTACTCAAAAAATTAGGGTTTCGGTCAATTTCTCCAAGCATGTTTTCACAAAATTGTAATCGTCTGTCACGATCCCCAATATGCAATTATTGCACCAACCGACCTTCACGATAGCATTTATACTTATACTTTTTCAGCACTTTAAGTAGGTACGCGAGTGTGGGTTGTTCCTAATTCATCGGCAGCATCTCTACTTGAAGCCTTTGGAAATGATTCAAAGTATGTTAAAACATCTAGTTCAAAATCGAAATAGTTTTGCTGAATAGTTTGCCGTCTCTTCTTGAAACCACCCGTATTCTTTAAATTTTCTACCATTCTTTTCAATACGAACCGAGTTGGTGCATGTCGGTCTTGATATCTCTCTCCATACCACCGCAGAGCTAGATTCACGTTTTTGTTATTTAAAAAATAAGCTTCCATTAAATCAAACTGTTCTTGATAAGCCATTTTCACCGTGAGACAAAATGTGAAATGAGTTGTAAAAACAATCAAATGTGAATAACAACTATGACAATCTAATTTTCAAATTTTAATCTAACATTCCATATTTAAATTACCTCATACACGCAGCTACGAGTATGTCGCAAAGGAGTCTGCATTACAAAAGATGGATGTTAGTTAAAGAGCTTTAACTTGACTCATTGAAGTTGTAACTTCAGATTTCCTGGTTTTCCTTTCATTTAATTTATCATGTTTGTTATAGAGATTTCATCCTTATAATTGACCCTAACGATCGATGCAATAAAAGTACAGGGTATAATTTTTTCAGATTTTAGCCGGTTCGATTCCCGGGTGTGGGAGAAGAGAATTTTCGAAAATCTTTGAATGCAGTTTGCTTTCTATTCAAAAATAAAGGAATGTTTCCTTTGAGTAATATTTTCTATCTGCAGTATTAAGAGTACTTTCCCTCCAGGTGGCATTACAAAATTCCACCCTGTATAATCCTGTATTTTTTTTTAATTTTCGGCTCATTAGTTTCGGAGATAAGGGGGAATGGTCACTTTTCATCAATTTTCTTAGATTTAAACTTTAAAAGCATTTGTTTTTTTTTGTGTTTTTTTAGTTTCATTTGTGACCTCCTGTGCGAGTCCCAATCAATATCTTTTCTTTCTTTTCTTTTAAAATAATAAAAAAAAAATCTGTAATCCTTACAAAAAGCCCTTTTTGATATGCCACACTTGAAAAACTTTTATGTTGGCCCCCTAAATGTGACCCCCATATTCAAAATTCATTGAACGATTGAGTCGACGAATTTGAAACACATACATTTTCGGTGACCCTAATTCATTTATTTACGTTTGTAAATAAATGAATTTTGAATAATTAATTGGCTGTGAATGACTGACATACATACGCACACACGAGTGATCCCATAAGGGTTCCGTTTTTTTTCTTTTTAGGAACGGCACCCAAAAAAACCGATGCAAAAATACGTGTCATGTATGTGTGAATGACCGGACCGTACCGTGGATCACCTTTCCGCATGTTAGTCTATAGATGGAATAGCTATCTTATTGGCATTGCTCCACACTCCATAGATGCTAGATCTAAACATCTGCTGAGTACCTACACTTGACAGGGTTTCTTCCGAAGAAGTGAAATAACGCAGGTCCAAGAAATTCTTAATTCATTTGTTAATTGAACAATTTGAACACATAAATATAAAATACCAGTAGGACATCAAATGTTGACGGTTTACGAGTGATTTATAAAGTAAATTATGTATGCCTAGATCGATACCTACATCGAAAAAAATTCTAAAAAGAAAAAAAATTGCTCTAGCATTTCCGGCTAGGCTCACTCAATTAGCGACCGCGGACGCCAGATATTTTTAGTAGTGGACGTATAGACAATTTATAAATATATATAGTGGACAATAGGTATTGCTGGATGTAAACTTATATCGTATCATATGGAAACGTTCCGAAAGTTTGAGCGGCCCAATTCTTGAATGGACTGAAGTTTATTTTAGACGCTAATCTTGTTCAGCCGGCATTTCGACAAACGCTTTCCCGCTCAATCTCTATCTGATCAATCCAAGGAGCACTTGTGTACTTGAAAAACGAAATGGGCGACGACGTGCGTCATTACAAAATACAACAGAACGATAAATATGGACGATATTTAATTGCAAAAAAGGATTTAGTGGCCGGCGAATTAATATTTACGGATACACCTTTCGCTGTTGGACCCAAACCAGGCAAGTGATTGATTTAGTATATAGGTAGATAGAATTATACGGAAACTATGCTTCCGTCTGTTACCCAATTGAAAAGATATTGCGAGTTAAATCCTATCCTAATAGCCCTCGCATTTTATGGAACTAAAGAAGTAGGTTATAATAATTAAACCTCAAAACCACGCATGCTATAGGTAAAATAGATCATGATTGGGATGCTTGCATGGATTAAAATGTTGAATATCTCTGACTGTACAATATAACTATCACCGGTAGGTATATACTTAAATTAAACTATAACAATAAAATATACAAGGTGTCGTTTTGCATCCTCGTCAAATTTCAGGGGGCTGCTATGAAAGACATATATAATCAAATTAAATTACGATAGCAGTATTATAATTATAATATTACTTCACAGTGGGAAAGTGATGGAGCTATACAGGACTTATAGCTCCATCTCTTTCTCACGCTGAAGTAATATTGAAATAATACTGCTTTAAGAGGTGATGGTTACCCCCCTGCTCAATAATTAATACATACCTACTTGTTATTTAAGCTTGACAGAATTTTAGAATACACCAATGTCACAGAATAGAATCACCCCGTTGTAGTGTGCGTGTAAAAGGGCAGTTACAGTGCGGTATCACACGGGCCGCGTTTTAACATGCGTGTCCCACACATGCCGATTTCCGAAAATTAGAAAATAAATTGACCTAATTATTTTATTATTGATTCGTGTCTAGAATCGTTAGCATCGTTACCTCCTTCAATTTGACGAGGATGCAAAACGACACCTTGTATAAGTAAGTAGGTACCTACTTAGTAAGTATGTACATAAGGTGGTTCATTTATTTTTTTATGTAAAAGATCGCCTCCCGCCATCAAACGTAAAAGTTTAGCGAGTTTAGAATTTAGAAAGTCAAACCTCTCATCTCATTAAATAATTAAAATAATAAATTAATATGAGAAAAAAATTACCTGTATAAATGCCAGTACTGCCCGTTGGGAACGAGGCAAGTGTATTTCATTTTGGTCTTTGTGAACCATTCGTTCGTGCAAAAGTTTGAGTGACACTCATGAAGTTTAAGTTACACACACCCGGGTGGCCCTCAATCTTGAGTTTATGAACTTTATTATATAACGTTATTTAACGTTCTCCATGACCTAGGTACCTATATAAAAGTGGGAAGAGGTTGCGGACGGTCAGCAATGGGTAGCTCACCGTTCGGTGAGGACCAGGCCCGGGTCGACGGCGCGTTGTATTCCACGCGCGCCTCAAAGAGATGTCGTCAGCACAAGTGTAGGGGTCCACTAGGGCCGATGCCTGCCGGGGTCGCGGGAAGGGACTAAAGGGTTACCGAGGCCCAAATAACTTCTCAAAAGACTCTTCGTCCGAGAAGTTATTTGATTTCCTAACCAAAAAAAAAAAAATAGACAGCCGTTATTCTGTAACCTCCGTCCGCTTTCACGAAACCAAAGCTCGGTACCTTTTTCGAGTGTCGTTTGTTTTGCTATAAGTCCCCACTAATTTAAGCTTACCTCCGTCCGGGAGTTGCAATTAAGGCGCTGACAAGACCCAATTGACCAAAATAGGCTTCTCTTAAGGCGCTGACAAGACCCAATTGACCAAAATAGGCTTTACTTAAGAAAAAAAATTGCCAAATCTGTATAGCTTGTGGTAGCGGAAAAAATATATGTTAATTTTGAACATATTTCCCAGAACTTGGTTGTTACCGAAACACGTTTTGAAAAAAAAATCTCGATAACAAACTAACGTTAAACTAACCTCTTACCTTGAGTTCTAATCCAAAATATCTGCATTAAATATGAACATACGTTACGTATTTAATTAATAACAAGAACGTCTTATTTGAATGCAGAACTTGGTTGTTTTTTATTTTCGATTACTCAACTCAATTTTGAGTAAATAGAGAATTGCTTCATATGTTGCAATAAATTACAAGCGTTGTGTCATCGCGCTTCTCTTTCTTTTCTATGCAATCTGACAATGGCTCCGATTCCCTTGTTCACAAACTAACCTAAATTTATGTTCAGTGCATCTTTTTCTTTCTGTTTCATTAAGAAAAGGACAGAAGATAAATTATAGTTTAGTCCTGTCAAATTAATCACTGCTTGACGTAATTTGACGTAATTTTAGTAGGCAAGTTTTTAATCACGTCTAAACTTGTATGGAGTAGTGACAGGCGCTGATTAATTTGACAGGACTAAACTAAAATTTACCTTCTGCCCTCTTCTTAATGAAATAGAAAGAAAGAGATGCACTGAACTTAAATTTAGTTTAGTTTGTGAACAAGGGAATCGGCACCAATGACCGCGGTTTAGGTGTTGTCAGCGTCTTAAGAAAAAAAATTGCCAAATCTGTATAGTTTGTGCAGGTAGCGGAAAAAATATATTTTAATTTTGAACATACTTCCCAGAACTTGGTTGTTACCAAATCAAGTTTTGAAAAAAAATGCAAAACACACGTTACGTATTTAATTAATAACAAGAATATTTGAATGCAGAACTTTTATTTTCGATTACTCAACTCAGTTTTGAGTAAATAGATAATTACTTCATATTTTGCAATAAATTACAAGCTTTGTGATACAGCTGAACAGCAGTATTTTACGTGGAGCGACGGCCTATCTGACCTCCACAACTCAGTTACTCGATAACACGATACCCCTTGGTAAGACTAGCTGTCCGACTTTCGAGCTTCTGACGACCCGTAACGACTGTCAAAGATCAACAAATGACAGCCGGGGCCAACGGCTTAACGTGCTTTCCGAGGCACGGAGGGGTCTTGGTATGTAAAGATGGTCACCCATCCACGGACCAACCGCGGTAAGCGTACCTTAACGTCCTTAACCTAATCGATTGACCCGTGCGGCTGTTATTACCTAGCCACAAGCCCCATCAAAGCACTTGCCATATATACTTTCATAGTATGCATTTAGTTAAAAAGCTGTTATATTGACATTATTTAATTATGTAAATATAGATGTAATGTATAGTCGCCATCACGTCAAGTTACCACAAACTGTCAAATTTTCTCATTTGATTTTGAACTTAACGATCAACATTTTAAGATTAAAAATCATTTGGAGAAATTTGACAGTTCAGTATCCTACAAATATTATAAATGCGAAAGTTTGTAAGGATGGATGGATGGATGGATGGATGGATGGATGGATGGATGTTTGTTACTCTTTCACGCAAAAAGTACTGAACGGATTTGGATGATATTTGGCACACAGATAGTTTATAACCAGGAATAACACATAGGATACTTTTATCCCGATATACCCACGGGGTCCAAACTTATGCGGGTGAAATCGCGGGGCGCATCTAGTTTATTATATTGCATTATTTTCTGTTTAATACAGACACTCCACCTCTATGTCTAAGCTGTTACTGCCCTGTGGAGAACACGTTCTGCTCGTCTTGCGGGTGGCCGGTCTGCAGCGAGGAGTGCGGGAAGTCCACCATACATGCCGGTGAATGTAGCGTCTTTTCCGCCGTCAGGGTGAGGTTCCAGCCGGTTGAGGACTGGACTGCCGGCGCGCCGCAACTTGATTGTATTACACCGCTAAGGTACAAGCATAGGTTTATCATCATTTAACATCGCCGCCTTCCATGTAGATTCACTGCAAACTTGCCAAAAAGTTTGATTAGGATCTGGTGCAAAAGTTTGTGGCATTCTTGAGGTGAGAAGCATTTTTTGTATTATTTTATACAGACACTACCTCTGTGTCTGACCTGTTAGACGATGGTCCACTATAGTAGGTATCCAAATTAAGTGTCCCTACCGACGACGACTTAAAGAACGTAGATAATCTAGACGAATTTTGTATCATCAATTTGAAAAGAAGATAACTATGTACTAAAGATATTGGTGCCGATTCCCTTGTTCACAAACTAAACTAAATTTAAGTTCAGTGCATCTTTTTCTTTCTATTTCATTAAGAAAAGGACAGAATATAAATTTTAGTTTAGTCCTGTCAAATTAATCAGGGCCTGTCACTACTCTATACAAGTTTAGACGTGATTAAAAACTTGCCTACTAAAATTACGTCAATTTACGTCAACCGCTGATTAATTTGACAGGACTAAACTAAAATGTATCTTCTGTCCTTTTCTTAATGAAATAGAAAGAAAAAGATGCACTGAACTTAAGTTTAGTTCAGTTTGTGAACAAGGGAATCGGCGCCATTATGTATTTCATTTACTTATTTTAAATTTGAAAATAGACACTTGGAATATGCAGTGGTGGCCCTGTGGTAACGTCCGCGATTTACGCTTTACTTTGTGTAAATTATTTCATCACCACTGCTCTCAAAACGGTGAAGGAAAACATCGTGAGGAAACCGGCATGTCCTAGAACCAAAAATTCAAAGACGTGCGACATCTACCAACCCGCACTGGGCCCGCGTGGTTGCTTACGGCCCACTCCCTCTCACAGAGAGGAGGCCTGTGTCCCAGCAGTGGGAACATTATAGGCTGATTATGTGTATGTATGTTATGTACTTGGAATATTAATAAGCACTATACCTACATGTTTACCTACCCAGCTGTGGAAATGCTTGATGGATGGTCTTCAAAAGGCAAATTTAATTCGACCACCTTCTCAGTTTTCTTTCAGATCTGTTTCTTCTACTTACATGTTCTCGTTAATATTCTCAGGTAATAATTTTATGACCCTGCCTAGCGGAGGCCAGGGGTACCCGTAGAACTACGCCGGCCTAATATCGTCACATCTTCATTCGTTGAGACTCCAATAAACTTGTTGGCAGCGTAGTATCACTATTTGTCTGACTACGTATTGTATTTTTTTAAATATTCTGTACAGAATACTTTTGGCAAAAGAAAAAGATCCAGATCGATGGCAGCGCGAGCTGGACGTCATGGAGACGCACGCAGAGGAGCGGAAGCTGAGGCCAACCTGGGGCGCTGATCAAGTGAACATCGCTGTCTTCCTCGTTGATCACTGCAAACTTGCCAAGAGGTTTGATAAGGATCTGGTGCAACAAGTTTGTGGAATTCTTGAGGTGAGAGTAGGGTTTTTTTGTATTATTTTATAGGATCAAATTTTTAAAATCGCAACGGTAATACGCGACCCGTTTAGCCAAACTCTGCGAGCTTGCGCATCGAAATACGAATCTAGGCGGTTTTGAGTTTCGGCTCTAGGTATTTTTTTTCGGCCCCTGCTTCGCACGGTTTTTATGACTCGACAAAACATCGGGATTTCTTTTTAACCTTTTGACCGCCACAGTCATGTATAGATAACAGACCAAAATGTGCCCAGCACGCCACGGTCACGACTACATGACAGATATTATGGAATATTTCGAAGCTTGGCGCCGAGGGCACGTTTTTGCTTTTTTGACGTGGCCGTCAAAGGGTTAAACCATCCGAGATAAATTCTCTAAGTAAATGATGTTGGAAACCACATGCGCATCAAAATTCAAAACTTAGGTAGTTATAGACAGGCACGAAGAGCGAGATGTATAGAATATGGTACGTCCACAAGACATATCATGTTTTGTTACCGACTTTCAGCCAACGTCCAGCACTCCAGCCACTTCTTCTTTCTACTTCGTTTTTTTTTGCGAAACTTAATATTTGTATGCAATTATGCACAGGTGAATTCCGTGGAGATACCATCTCGAGGTGGCTTCAGCATACGAGCCCTATATCCTCGGTTAGCCATCGCAGCGCACAACTGTGTCCCTAACATCGTTCACACCATATTGCAGAATGATTACCAGTGAGTATAGAGGCCATACGATTTAATATTACGTAGGTACTTACAGTCAACCGCACATAAGTGGTTGTTACCACTGATGTGCGGTTGACTGAAAGTAGTAGTTTTTTTCGCCGTGTTCACCGTGGCACGGTCGTCAGTGTTGTATGGATCAATATGGAAGCTTGTTGACAGCCACGTTTTTTCTACGGCGCGGTTTATACGCCGTACCGTAAAGAAACCGTGCCGTGTACAAAAAGCTTTACGCTGTCAATAGCAAATTGTAACCACTGATTTGCGGTTTTCTCACTTGATGGCAATAGACTCGCCCCCTATTACATGGGACTTACTACATAACTGGCGAAATGTGGGTACACCTATGAGGATTATCCTCTAACGGTGAGGCCGTTAGAGGATAATCCTCTAATAACATTGATATGTGATGTGCGGTTGGCTGTATAGAAGCATGGGCGTAGCTAGAGGGGGGGGGGAGGGGGGAGGGGGCAGGGGGGGCAAGAGTAGGCAATGCTCACCCTAGTAACGTCTACTTTCCACACTCTGAGTTATTTCCAACTTTTTTGTTTTCACATTAGGCATCGTAGTTAAGTAGGCACTGTTGGTCTGGAAGAAATATCCCACAACGAGAGCTAAACCCAATTCATAATCAGGACGTAATTTTTGGGTAGTATTTAAACGCAAATCAAAAAATATCCTTTTTCTATGCAATAAGATTCCGAATTCCCATCAAAATTACTGATTGCACAGCAAAATATTCAACTCAAAATATCACTAAACACACTACAATTTATTTTCGCAGCGTACAGCGATTTTTCCTAAAGCAAAAGCTTTTTTATCAATGCACAGCTAATAATCTTAATGCACATTATACATGCTAACTCTTCTTCTTTTAAATATAGCTTCTATTTTTATATTATGTAAATTACAGCAGTTTTTACTTACAGCAGTTACTTACAGCAGTTACTTACAGCAGTTTTTCTAAATAAAACAGCATTTTATTAGTCACAGCTGTTACGAGGACAGCGGGACGTGATTTAATTTATTTCCCGTTGTCCCCATTTTTTTTTTGGGTGGGAAATCATCAAATAACTTCTCCCGCTCTGGGCGGAGCGGGAGGGTGTGTCAGACTCTTACTGACTAAAACCCACCCGTATTCCTTCCTGTTGCCTGTGTTGCGGGGGCCTCGGTGACCCATAAGTACCTTCCCGCGACCCCGGCAGGCATCGGCCCTAGTGGACCCCTACTTTGTGCTGACGACATCTCTTTGAGGCGCGCGTGGAATACGACGCGCCGTCGACCCGGGCCTGGTCCTTACCGGACGGTGAGATATAAGTAAAATGTAGCAGCTTAATAATCAGTTGTTAGCTTTGTTTTGATCTAACCTAACCTAACCCAACAACTGATTATTAAGGGGATATTATAAATTGCATATCAAATAAATAAATATTCTTATTTACATCTAATAACTTACTTCACTACAAATAAACTAAATGTTTAACAAAACTCAAACTGCAGATATGGAAAATTTGCTGTGCAGTCAGTATTTATGCTATGTATCTAGTATTTTTGTACAAAAATAAATTTAAGTGTATTGCATTATGAGGAAAAAAGTAATGTCATATTGATGTATAATTTCGAATTATCTGCAGTTTGAGTTTTGTTAAACATTTAGTTTATTTGTAGTGAAGTAAGTTATTAGATGTAAATAAGAATAAAAATGATGAGTATGTATTGATAGGCGATTATTTATTTGATATGCAATTTATAATATCCCGTAATTTTTGCCTACCGTCACTTATGGGGCCGAAACATGGACGCTCACTAAAGAGACCGTGTACAAAGTCCAAGTTGCACAAAGCAAGTTGAAGCGCGCCATGTTAGGCCAATCATTGAAAGACCGATTCCGTAACTCAGAGATCCGACGTAGGACTAAGGTTCAAGACGTCGGACTACGGATAGCGTCTCTAAAATTGAAGTGGTCTTGGCTAGACGTGGTGATGGATGGCAGGTGAAGCAGAACCCTAACGGAATAGTAGCCGAGAGACGGTAGAAGGAGCATTGGCAAACCAACGGCCAGGTGGGCAGACGACCTACAAAAGATCGCGGGAAAGACCTGGATGAGACTCGCACAGACCAGTGACGCAAGGCACGAAAGGGAGGAGAACTGTACTCGGCCGTGGGTGGAACAAGTCTGCCATGATGATGATGATGATGTATTTTTTGAGGTTGGAAGTTGGGATTTTTTTATTGTAACACGCTGAAAACGTGATAATACGTGCATTGTTTTCTGTCCGGTAAGTAAGAGGAACACCATTTGACTCGTCTGTCTAGCCATGTCTGCAATCTGCATGAATAAAGCTGTGTAAATGGCGATGGAATGCATTTAAGTTACAAACAATAGTATTTTGCCAGTTTCTCTCAAGTTAGATTTGTTCTCAACTGTCACGATTTCATGAAAAAGTCATTCAATAGAACAAACCTAACTTAGAGATGTATTTGAGATTATAATTCTGTAAATAAAATACATATTTGTTATAGTCGCGAAGTTACTTTCAATAGTATTTTGCCAGTTTATCTAAGTTAGATTACCTACTAATGTAACCTACATTCGTTGCAAATGAATGATTGATTGATTGATTGAGACCTTTGCGGATCCACCTTAGGTAATTGATTGTGGTTAGTTCAGCTGGACGGCTGCTACACCTAGACAAAATCCCTAGGTACGCCTGCAATGTGTACACGAAAAAAAAAGGATCTCTTCAGCGAAGAATATCAATATTCTCAGAAAAATTGTTTCAATCCAAGTAAATATTTTCTTAGCGTAAGTAAATGTACTCAGTCCAACAAAACCTGTTTACTCAAATTAAGAATAATAAATACTTGGTTTTTATTCTTGACCTATGCAAATATTTTTGATTCAAGACTATAATAATCTTAATTGAAGAAAATATCTAGTTTTTACTGAAAAATTCTTAAAATTAAATTTAATAATTCTTCATTTAAGTATAATGTCTTCGAAGAAGACAATAAAACTAAGACAAAATTTTACTTCATTCAAGAATATGTATATTGTTTTCCCCATTATGTATCAATATTTGTCTTGACCAAAAGGATATTATCCTTTTTTTCCGTGTAGGAGCACTCATTCTTTTGTTTTTTTAGAATGAATATTTATCTCAGTAGGTATATTAATGATTCCTATTCCATGTTTTCAGGGTACAAGTTAGAGCAGCGGTCCCAATAATAGAGGGGGACAGTCTTCATATTTGTTACACGCACTCTTTATCCCCAACACTGGTTCGACGGGACTTTCTGGCCGAGTCCAAGTTCTTCCAGTGCGACTGTGCGCGCTGTGCTGACCCCACGGAACTTGGCACGCACCTCAGCACACTTAAGTGCAGTAAATGTGACAACGGCGTTATACTGTCGACTAATCCTCTAGGTAAGTAATGGTAAAGCAGGGGTGGGCAGACTTACACCAACGGCGATCTACAACAATAAAATTGGACGGCAAGCGATCGACTCGCCAGCAGTTATTACTTTATTTTATGTAAGTACCGGCATTTATTGTAGGTACTAGCTACGTAGGTACATATTATTTAGAGGTCACTGCATGTTTTTCGCTCTTTTTTCTGAAATAGATATTCTTTGCCATCGAGGTGTGGAGTTCGGCCAGCGTAGTATTTGCCCTTTTCTGGGGGAAATAGCCACATTATTCGTAGGTATTATAAAATTAAACCCTCCTCGTTGGTCGGCTGCCTCGTTGGTCTAGTGGTCGCAAGCGCTACTGCTGAGCATGAGGTCCTGGGTTCGATTCCCGGGTCGCGCAGTGTTATTGGGTTTTTCTATCTGGAATTTCTCAGTAGCAGCCCCGAGTCTTGATTTGTGCCCGGTTGATGGCAATAGGGTGGCCCCCTATTACATGGAACTTAAATATAACTGGCGAAATGTGGGTGTACTACAAATACACCTCCGCCCAACCCTTCGGGGAAACAAGGCGTGATGATATGTGTGTTATGTTATAAAATTAAATAACTTTAGTTTTTAATAAAGACTAAGTAGAATTACGCTATTATTGGGCCGGCCCGGCCGGACAGGGTTTTGTAAACTTTTACGTTTTGTTAATATAAGCGCGATCGACCCTAAAACCGCTTGTGATCGACTGTTTGCCCACCACTGGTGTAAAGCATTAAAATTAAAATTAGTGAGGGTCTCAATAGACTCCGCATCACGCTAACTTACAGTAATACAGAAATGAGCCAACTGTTGATACTTCGACCATCATTATAGTTATTTTGTCCGATGCTTTCATGGACGAACGTAGTAGGTATAATGTAAAAAATATGATAAGTAGTTTAGAAGTTACGAGGTAACAGATGAACATTCATACCTGTCAAAATCATAACCCTCCTTTTTGCTTCACCGTAGTCTGGTCAAAATAAATAAACGGTGACAAAAGGGTGAATAAAAGGGTACAAAGAGAGTTTTGTAAACGATTTCTTTTGTGATTTGTCAAAAGGTCTAATGAACTTGAGCCGACTGTAGTTATGGATTGTATCTATTGTAAAAGACTGAATACCAACAAACGTTTACGTCGTTGACCTAATAGTTATTTTAAAATGAGCGGGAAAACTGTCACAATTATTTAATTACGACGGACAGTTCTACAAAAGTAGGCCGTTAACCCAGCTGGCAATGCCAATACCGGGATTACAAGCCGACTTATAGACAACTGTTAGTCGTGACTTCATCTGAAAATATTCGAAGAATTTGAACGGTTCTAAGATGAACACAGGATCAGCACAATCTGAATGATTTTGAAGTATACCTATTGCTAATCTAATGCTTCATAAGTTCGAAAAATTTATCTGCCCAGCAAAATAAATAACGCAATGAATGTTCTTGAACTTTCAAAATGTAACCCATTGCTACCGATGGTATATGTTACGCAATTACTTCGCAGAAGCCATAAGTGGGAAGGTGGGTGGGCCAGCAGTCCACCCAATGCGGTCGGTTGGTCGGCTATTGTACCAAAGGAATGTCTGATAAGTGGTAGTTATTATGAAGAGGTTGTTCTGTATGTATGTAACCCAACTATTTTGTGGTAAAGTTTGCTTTGGCCTTGACCCTTAACCTAACGGTTTTTTTAGGAGGCTTCTCGTTATATGTTTCCAGACAACGACGCCCCATGGACGTGTTCGGACAAAAACTGCGGGTTCAAGACGACCAATGCCGCGATGCGTAAAATATTGGCAGTGGTACAGGCGGAGATTGATCAGCTTGAGGTGCTGGAGCCCGGCCCTGGCGCCATTGAGCAGAGGGAGGCTACTATTAATAAGGTACGATACACCCTACATAATCAGAGCAGACGGTGCCAAAGCCACACACACATTTCGCCATGTTGTGTTATTGTGAGTCCCACGCAATGGGGAGTGTGCCTATAAATCCATTCCTTATAATTCTTCATATAGAAAAAAAAACCGATAATACTTCCACTGATCTGAGGATCGAAGCCAGGACCCCATGCTCAACCATGGACGGGTATGCTATGTGCAGCCACGAGCATAAATACCTTATAGTTCCGAAAAAATACAAAGCGTTTTTGTTGTGTTTCAACTTTGAGAAAAGACCTATTTAATATTTCTTAATACTTAGTATGATTTCAAAAATACTGTAGGGTAAACTTGCCAAATTCGTACCCCTAAAGAGAAAACCATCATATTTAGAAAATTAGGAAAAATAAATTAGTTTTAATTAAAAGTAATTTTTGTTTGCTAAATGCTTTATTGGTTCTTTAATCAAATTTAACATAAACCTTATAAACTTCTCAGAAATAAACAATTAAAAAAAAAACTAAAAAAGTACGATTTAAGACCATTCATTCAGATCTATTCATTGGTATACAGTATTGAGAATCAGCATCATAATCAACAATGTGTTATTAAAACAAGTAGTAATTCTTAACAAATTCGACGGATGGTCTTCGCCAATTCTCGGCAATCATCGCAGTTGTAAATCATAAATCGTACCAGTACGTTTAAGAATTTAACTCGAGTACGAAATAGGAGCAAGGCCAAACAAATTTTAAATTTACCGCCAAAAAAGTTAACAACAGTTACGCGTATGATAACACGTCAGATGAAATCGCAAAGACATACATTAATACGTGTCAAATCGTAAAATAGGTTATACACGACCTTATTTGAATAAAACTCTTACGAAATGTGTAAAAATATTACAACAATAGTTGAAAAAAACTTAATTTTTCAATATTTTTGTCGAGAGCAGCTTCACAGGTGTTATCTGTCAGGTGGTGAAATGGCCGACTGTTCTATTCTATTCTATTTTTATTAAATGGCAAGCAAAGCCGATGTCGACTATTCTGCCAATGTCTAGAGTGCATTGGAAAAACAAGTGTGCATGAAGTAAGATAAAAAAAAAAAAAAAACAATAACTGAAGACAAGTAAAATTCTTTGATTGATACAGTTGAACACAATGTAGATCTTGTTGGGTTAGTACGGGACTGAAACAAACAAAAAAAAAAAAATATAAAATAAATACATATTATTATTATAATTGTTAAAACATAAAATGTACGCATACCACACACACATAATTTACAGTTTTATGTTATTGTGGCGGATGAAAGTCATCAGCGCCACGAGCAGTTCAGGAGAGGAATGTGTTAACAAAGCGGGAAAGTTAGTCGGAAGAGGGATTTTAAATTTAGGAAGACGGCTATAGAGATCTAGAGGTGGAACGTTGTTTGAGCATTCAAAGAAGATGTGATCCAGAGTGCCCTCCTCCAACCCGCACTCGCAGAGGGAGGAGTCCCTAACCCGGATTTTTTCCAAGAACACAGGGGTACAACAAAACCCCAGGCGAATACGACAAAGGACGGATATAACAGTTTTGGAAACTTTTTTGTAGCCGTAGAACCAAGGTTTTGACTTTATGGTTGGTTGAACTGCATAATAAAACCTGCCCTTTATTCTACCAGAGTTATTCCACTGTTCCTGCCATGAAGATTGGAGATTAACATGTGGAAGGCTTAGCAAGTCATACCCCTGATGAGTATTGTGGGTGAGATCAGCTACTGCTGATGAGCAAGCATCTTTGGCCAGAGCATCAGCGCACTCATTGCCCTTAATGCCACAATGACCAGGTATCCAAACTAACTGAACCTCTTTTTGATTGCTAGTACAAGATAATAGGGATTTTTTAATTTTTAAAACTAGGGAGCTGTGCAATTTACTTTTGAAGGGGTTCTGTACTAGAGCTTGCAAACAGCTAAGAGAATCTGTGAAGATTACGGCTTTGTCAATATTGTGGTGAGACTCTATAAAAAGACAAGCTTCCAATAAAGCCACACACTCGCCCGTGAACACAGAAGACTCTTTAGGACATTTAAATTGCAAAATAATACTGGAGCTTTGGTAGTAAACTGCAGCACCAGTGCTACTGAGGTCATTAAATTTTGAAGCATCTGTAAAAAACCGTTGAAAGCCAATCCATCGTATGGCCGACTGTTATTTCTATTTTTTGACACTAGAGGCGCTGATAGCTGTTACCAAAGCCGAGTTTTAAGTGGAGTACGAATTTGGCGTAAGTACGAATTAGGCAAGTTTACCCTAATATGTTTGTAAGGTTATAAAATATACATAAAAATACTTTAGGAGGAAATCGCTTTTAAATCTCGCGTAAGTATAGGTAAGTGCTCATATACACGCGCGGCCGTTGCCAACTGCAGTCGTCGACACTAGTCAGCCTCAGCCGTAGACGCGTCGATGGTAGCCGTCGACACTAGTCAGCGTCAGCCGTAGACGCGTCGATGGTAGCCGTCGACACTGGCGCCGATTCCCTTGTTAACAAACTAAACTAAATTTAAGTTCAGTGCATCTTTTTCTTTCTATTTCATTAAGAAGAGGACAGCAGATAAATTTTAGTTTAGTCCTGTCAAATTAATGAGCGCCTGTCACTACTCCATACAAGTTTAGACGTGATTAAAAACTTGCCTACTAAAATTACGTCATTTTACGTCAAGCGCTTATTAATTTGACAGGACTAAACTAAAATTGATCATCTGTCCTTTTCTTAATGAAATAGAAAGAAAAAGATGCACTGAACTTAAATTTAGTTTAGTTTGTGAACAAGGGAATCGGCACCACTAGTCAGCGTCAGCCGTAGACGCATCGATGGTAGCCGTGGACACTAGTCAGCGTCAGCCGTAGACGCATCGATGGTAGCCGTGGACACTAGTCAGCGTCAGCCGTAGACACTAGTCAGCGTCAGCCGTAGACGCATTGATGGTAGCCGTGGACACTAGTCAGCGTCAGCCGTAGACGCATTGATGGTAGCCGTGGACACTAGTCAGCGTCAGCCGTAGACGCGTCGATGGTAGCCGTCGACACTAGTCAGCGTCAGCCGTAGACGCGTCGATGGTAGCCGTCGACACTAGTCAGCGTCAGCCGTAGACGCATCGATGGTAGCCGTGGACACTAGTCAGCGTCAGCCGTAGACGCGTCGATGGTAGCCGTCGACACTAGTCAGCGTCAGTCGTAGACGCGTCGATGGTAGCCGTCGACAATAGTCAGCGTCAGCCGTAGACGCGTCGATGGTAGCCGTAGACGCGTCGATGGTAGCCGTCGACACTAGTCAGCGTCAGCCGTAGACGCGTCGATGGTAGCCGTCGACACTAGTCAGCGTCAGTCGTAGACGCGTCGATGGTAGCCGTCGACACTAGTCAGCGTCAGCCGTAGACGCGTCGATGGTAGCCGTCGACACTGGTCAGCGTCAGCCGTAGACGCGTCGATGGTAGCCGTAGACACTAGTCAGCGTCAGCCGTAGACGCATCGATGGTAGCCGTGGACACTAGTCAGCGTCAGCCGTAGACGCGTCGATGGTAGCCGTCGACACTAGTCAGCGTCAGCCGTAGACGCGTCGATGGTAGCCGTCGACACTAGTCAGCGTCAGTCGTAGACGCGTCGATGGTAGCCGTCGACACTAGTCAGCGTCAGCCGTAGACGCGTCGATGCTAGCCCTCGACACTGGTCAGCGTCAGCCGTAGACGCGTCGATGGTAGCCGTCGACACTGGTCAGCGTCAGCCGTAGACGCATCGATGGTAGCCGTGGACACTAGTCAGCGTTAGCCGTAGACGCGTCGATGGTAGCCGTCGACACTAGTCAGCGTCAGCCGTAGACGCGTCGATGGTAGCCGTCGACACTGGTCAGCGTCAGCCGTAGACGCGTCGATGGTAGCCGTTGACAACTTGCCGCTCGACGTGTATTTAAAGTACGGTGCTCAAAAACACGAGCGGCACGTTGTCGACGGCTGCAGTTGACACGTACCGCTCATGTGTATGAGCACTATATAAAGTATTTACCTATGCTCATGACAAGCAAGTTAAAAGCAAACTATTAAACTATAAAAGTTTTCTATTTAAAATTCGATGTTACATGATAGTCGTTACTATAGCTCCCGCCGGGTACTGTCCTAGTCGATATATCCACGTAACATTTCTGTTCCAGTACAAATCAGTGTTCCATCCTCAGCATTCACTCCTCCTGTCCTTGAAGCACTCGTTAGCACAACTGTATGGACGAGTGGAAGGGTACGGTATCGATGAACTGCCTGACCTCATGTTGGAGAGGAAGGCGGAGTTCTGTCGTCTCGTGCTCAAGACCCTGGATGTTATCATGCCTGGGGAGTCCAGGATGAGAGGTAACGAACGACGAGATTATGTTTGAGAAAAAATCTATAAGTACTATGTTTTAGTATTTTTACATACAGCAAAGGAATTCAGTTAACGTCTTTGCAGAAATTATAATATTGAACACTATAAGAATATTTAAAAAAAGTGAAATATAACTTCGGAAGTCGATGTCTTTCGATCTGATTTTTGCCACCGACTTCCGAAATTAAAGTTATTTTTCACTTTGTACTATTTTTATTGGAAGTCGTCGGATTTTTTGTTTTGTTACCTACCCCACACAAATTCGAATACCACTACCTGCCATGCTGCTATGTAAACAACAGTGACAGGAAGTTACTAAGGTCCGTATTACAGAAGGTTCCTCAAGTCTAGTTTGAGCGTCAATCAGTCGATCACTGTTTAAGTATAGAATCAGTACTCGAGCATCGGTCATATTCCAGAACGGTAATCAATCTCTATTCAGCTGAATCGAGACTCAAATCGAACCTCAAGCAGAGATTTGTATCAGCCTGTTTTCGTTTACGATTTATTTTATTTACCAACTTTGTTTTAATCTTCACTGGATTAGAAATATTAAAATATACCTTAAGCGCCCAATTATTTAGGAAATCAGCGTTATTAGTTCGGTCCCGAATAGTACAATCCCTCATTTATTGATGTAAAGTATAGTAATTTTGTAAGCATAATATTATTGTAAAACTTAAAAGACTTGTATAGAGACTTGTACGACTTGTATAAAGACTTGTTTTCATTTCATTTCATTTCATTTATTTATTGTTTGTCACAGGTAAATAGTCAGATCTTACAATAGTGTTAATGAATCACTGTAACATACCCATGGGGTGTACAATATTTATATTAATAACTAGGTAGGTATATCAATGTTGTTGGTTATGTTACTGTTTTTGTCAACCTCATTTTACATTAATTCATACACAATTATTAGGGACATACAATTTAGTTTAATAAGTCAAAAAAATAAAAATAGAAAAATAAGTATACCATGTCAATTTTGCGTCAACCTCATCAGACATTATTAATAGACATAATTATTTTGGTCATGCGATTTACATTAGATAAGTACAAAAAAGTAAACAAAATAAAATAAGTTTAACATGTCAAGTTTTAGTCAACCTCATACTAACATTAACAATAGAAGACATAATTATTACGGTTGTATATTTCACCTTAAATAAGTCAAAAACAAGTTTAGTCAATAATTCGGTCTGTTAGAAATTCATTAATTGAATAATATGTTTTACTTAGGAGAAATTCTTTTAACTTTAATTCAAAAACTTTTAATGAAGAGATATTCTTGATGCAGTTTGGTAGCTTGTTATAGATTTTAACTCCAACACCAAATACACTCGATTTAAATTTAACTGTTCTACATTGAATGCCTTTAAGTTCATTTTTGTGTCTCGCGCTTCTCAACGCTTCATACTTATCTATATCGCGTTTTATCATCCTTGCCGCTTCAAATATGTAAAGTGAAGGTAGGGTTAAGATTTTCAATCTTTTGAAAACTGGTCCACATGAATCCGTCTGTCTCAATCCGCATATACTTCTGATGCACTTTTTTTGTGCTTTTAGAGCACACTCTCTGTTCGGTGAATTACCCCAGAATAGGATACCGTATTTTAGTATGGAGCCTACATATGCATGATAAACACTTAGTAAAGTACTCTCATTTGTAACTTTTCTTAACATGTAGAGGGCATATGAGAACTGATTTATTTTTTTGCAAACATGGTCAATCTGTATTTTCCAGTTTAGTGCAGAGTCAATATGTATGCCAAGAAATTTGGTTGTCTTAACTTCTTTTAAGGTTTCACCTTTGTATTTTACGTTTAGGTTCTTTAGTTTTTTATTTATATTAGCAAACGAAATATAGCAAGTTTTATCTAAGTTAATTTTAAGATTATTTACATTTAACCAATTTATAATACATTCAAGGGAATTATTTACATTAATTTCGTATTTATCTTCATCCTCGTCAGTGAAAATAGCTGTACTGTCGTCTGCAAATAATATCATGTCATGGATTACGGCTTTTGGGAAGTCATTTATATATATTATGAACAAAAGTGGACCAAGAATACTTCCTTGAGGTACCCCGTACTTAACTGTTTTAGGCTTAGACTGAAACGTTTGTTCATATTTTGTTTTATTTGATATTCTTGTTATTTGTGTTATTTGAACCCTATTTTTGAGGTATGATTTTATAACATCTAAAGCATTCCCTCTAACTCCGTATTGTTCTAGTTTATTTAAGAGTATGTCATGATCTACGTAGTCAAATGCTTTTGACATGTCCATAAATATTGTAGTTATATGTCGTTTATTGTCCAGTCCTGTCATTACCTTCTTCAAAAATTTAAAAAGTGCATCGCCCGTTGATTTGCCTTTTCGAAACCCAAATTGCTCATGTGTGAATATACTATTAGATTCAAAATAGTTATATAAATTTTTATAAATGACTTTTTCAAAAATTTTTGCAATAATTGGTATTAAAGCTATTGGTCTATAAAATTTCATCTCTTTTCTATCTTCTTTTTTAAATAATGGGTTAGTGACTGTTATTTTTAGTTTTGACGGAAATATTCCGTATTCTAGGCACAGATTTATAATTGTGCTGAGTACTGGCGCTATGATATGGGAAACGCGTTTAATTATTTTAGTATTTATATTATCATACCCTGTACTATTAGTGTTTTTTAGTCCTTTTATTATTTGGTCAACTTCGTACGGATTAGTCGGTTTCATGAACATTGAATTACAATTATTATATGTCAGTGTTTTTGGGTAGGTATCATTTTCCTTAGTTGTAGGTTTTATGTCATCTATAAAATAATTATTAAAACGTTGTACGAACAACTAACAAGCATTATGACTTCTGTAACGTAATATGAAGTGTGTAACATCACACATAATTGTTATCTTCATTCTTTTGTAGACTGGTATACTTACATTTTTCCAGGTATGATGTTATACGAGCTGCACGCGCCACTGATGTTCTTAGCAAGAAACGAATTTGGTGCTGGCCTCATAACTCAAGAGAAATTGAAGGAAAGGTTGCAAGAGCCCATTCGATGTTTAACTGAAGCCGCGCGGGTTCTGATGAGAGAAGACCCGCATAGTCCCGAAGGAATTACTGGACAAGTCGCTCAGCAGTCCATGGAACAACTTAAGGCTAGCGTTGAGTGCTTATAAACTTTTAGTCAGAGATGACTTTATAGTTGGCATAGTACGCGTCAAACGTAATGGCGGCTCTGAAGTGCGCTACTCACTGCGCAGTACCCCACCCCTCACCCCCGCTGACATATGAATTCGTACTGCGCAGCGACTCGCCTCATGTTGCGAGCCGCCATAAAGTAAATCGGGCCGTAACTACATTTACTTAGACCCTTTGAATTAGATTTTTTAAAATTTGTTTTCTAATTTAGTTGTGTTGTAGGTACATTCTTTTAACATTGTTTCCAAAAGCTATGAAAAGACAAAATAATAATGATCTCTTACAATTCACTTTTATGAATTTCTGTTAATTAATAAAATGTAGTCTTTATGATTATGATTTTTGTTTTATTTCACAATAATTTAGGACACTTTAGAATGTTATTTTCTTGGGCTTTTTGCTGGGTTCAGCAGATTTTAATTTATTATTCTGTAATCCAACATCTTCAATGTTTTCTGAACTGTCTAATGTGTGAAGTTTTACTGAGGACTCTTCCTTTTTGTCCATCACCTAGAAACAAAAGCAGTTCTCCCATTAGTATTAAAATCTTATTATTAACTACCGTAAAACGGGGTGAATAGGGATGCAGGGGTGAATCAAGACGAAACTTTAAAATGGATTTTAACGTTGAAATAATATACTTTGTTGCCAAAAAGGACTCTAATGCGTTTCCTGGATAATAATTAACGACTAACTTTCCTTGGCAGCTAACTGTATTATTTCAATGTTAACTTCAATTTTAAAGGTTCGTCCCGATTCACCCCTGCATCCCTATTCACCCCTTTTTACGGTATGTGATATGCATAGTTGGTACTCACAGTAGGACAATCTTTCCTCATATGTGTGACATCACCACAAAGCTTGCAGGAACCTCCATTGGGGTACAGTCCTTTGGGGTTATCAGGACACTGCCTGGCTATATGACCCTGAAAATATAAATAAAAAGTAAATTACAATGATGCCTTCGCTCTATGAAAAGAGGCCTTTCCCTGTAGTGACAACAATATTATAATAGACTGGTATTAAAAATAAATGATTGAAAAATTTGCTGATGAATGAATGTGTTTACTTACAGGCTCCCTACAAATGAAGCACGTGGCAAATCTGAACTCCTTACTCTCTTCTCTTTGTACTTTACATTCAAACTGCCTGTGTTCTGTAGAGCCACACTTGAAGCATACTCCGTCTGCCAAATCCCCTGGTATCTTGGACTTCAACTCAGGACAGTCAGACAGAACATGGCCTCCTTTCCTACAGTTATAGCAGACTTCTCTCTTCATCCTTGCCAACGCTTTCTCTGCCCTTCTTCGTTCCAATTTCATTGTCCTCTGAACCTCACTCTTTGGTATTCCTTTCTTGATCATGTTATTTTTTAACTCCTGTAGTCTTTCAGCATCTCTTTTCATCACCGGAAAACCATCAAATCTGACCAGTTCTATTTCCTTGCCATGTACAATAAGTTGGAAACTGTTGTCATCTATCTCCTTCCTTCGAACAGGGTTGCCGTTTATTAGCTTTTTGTTCTTTTTGTTTTTCGGTTTTGGTTCATTGTTGTTCTTAGGGTTAGGAAGACTATTATTCTTTTCATTATTTCCTGTTGAACTGGCAACATTAGTATTAGAAACCTCTGTAGATTCTGCAGACATTGCATTTTGTTTATTCTTCTTCTTTTTATTCTTTTTTGGATTTGGAACAGTCTCTGTTACTTCTGTAGACTTGTTTTCATTCTGTGGCTCAGTTGTACTTTCTGAATTTTTCTTCTTTTTAGGCTTCTTTTTCCCTGTACCCTCATTACTCTCAGAACCATGGTTTTGTGGATTGTTGTCACTGTTGGTGGCTTCAGAGTGCTCTGCTGCACTGGTGGCCTTTTTCTTATTTTTCTTTTTAGTTTTAGCTAGTGCGCCATTTGTCTCAGGCAAATTGGTTACTTTCTTATTATTTTCAGTTTCGGGAAAATCACACCAGGTTGCTTTTCTTTTTTGAGTTTTGTGTTCTTTAAGGAATTTCTCATAGTTTTCTATGCGTTGCTTTTCAGCCTGGAATTAAACAAAAATAAAGACTAATCATATGGTACAGTAATTCTTATGAATGAGCCATGAGGGGTTTTACTAAGTACAGAGAGTACTTAGTAAAACCCCTCATTATGGAAAATCATTCATGATGATTACTATTTATATAGCACCTACATTTTTGATTTATACTTTATGTATTAATATTGAATAGAATAGAAAAGAATACTCTTGATTATGTACACCTTTTAAAATAATGATATATAAATGTTGAAATTTTATATAGGGTTACACAATGGGCAGTCATGCTCAGTGCAATCTTCTACCGACAACCTTTGGATATTAAAGGGAGAAAGAGAGACAATACTGCACTATTGACTAACTGCAGTATTGTCTCTTCTGTTCCTTTTAATATTATATTCCATTTCCATTTACATATACAACTAGCTTTTGCCCGCGGCTTCGCCCATGTGGATATCAGAAAATATCCCAAGGGAACATACTACCGAGATTAAAAAGAAATTAAGTAATACCAATGCATACCTCATAGCCAAGGAAAAGATCATTGAATCCTAGCATTGTGCCCGCCTCCATCAACCATAATTATTTTGTTACACATAATTTTGAATCTGTGATATCTTTTAAAGTATTCATTTAAATGGTATGATGTAAAGGCATATTTAAATCTAAATTAAATTAATATAATAACGGTTAAACTAGCTTCGGAAATAACTTTGAAGTTTTTATTAAATTCTGTAAGATAACAATGTTTACTGTCCTCCTAAGAAGAGACATATGCTATTGTGGACTTATTTGTTGAACTTTTTAAGATGTCCAATGTGTAGAACATAATAAGTATCTCGTACAGTTTACCCAGTGTACACCAGTAAAGCTGCCAGTCAGCATGATTTTTTCCGACATCATCAACGATAATGATCATGTTTCAGCCAATTTACACAAAACCTTAATTGATTATACACCCAAACCTTCCTCATGAATCACTCCGTTCATTGGTGAAAACCGTTAGAAAATCCGTTCAGTAGTTTTAGAGCTTATCCCGTTCAGATAGACAGACAAACGCGGCGGGGGGGACTTTGTTTTATATTATGTAAGGCTATATACATAAAACATATACTTTTCTATATAAATATATATACATATACAATAATAAACATGAAACGAGAGCAAGATCCTATTTTATGTAATGATGATGAGGTTTAAGGAGAGAATATACCTCTTTCCTATTCTTGGATTCGTCACCATCTTTTTTGGCTTGCAGCAACTGCTCTTTCATAACCTCCCATGGAGTACTGTCTTCAGGAGTTCTTTCATTTGAAGACTTCGAGCCTTTGGCTCTAGCAAACCTTGTCATGTTGCATATATTCTATACAAACTCTTTATTACAATAATTATTTAAATTATTAAAACCCGCACGTGCAAAACAAGCAATGTTGATGACATTTGGCATCAGGCAAGATGATGGCATGACAGCACAACATGGACATCCATAGACATTGGACATCACCACAGTCACTTGACAGCACAGAGTACTTTATAATCTTGACAGTCTGACACATTGAGATAGGAAAATTTCACCATTGCCATAGAGAAAAAATATATGTCAAGGGTCTGACACCATGTCTGACATTAGTTCACAATTTATATGTCAATGAGTTCACAGGACAGTGACGTGATTTGTCACGTTCGAACACTGAACCAAAGAATTAGTAAGTAGTATACAGTACCGAAAACAGTCAATTTAACCACTTAACTTACTAACTAAAGTAACTAAGGCCCGTATTACAGAACCTCACTCAAACTCAAGCATTACTTAAAACTCGTTTAAAGCCATTAGATTGGTTGAAACTAGTTTTAAGTCATGCTTGAGTCTTGAATAAGGTTCTGTAATACGGCCTTAAGACAAGCGAGTTGCAGCTGGTATTGCCATTGATTTCCATTTGTCACTCAGGATCATTTTATGACACTAAGAGCACAGAATACTAGTACTCCTAGCGGAGCACTAAGCACCTGTCCCACCACCGCACGGTGGTACCGCCAATTACCCCCATTTTAATTACTTATAACGATTTATCTATAAACAAGCTACCCAAAAATATAAATATCTCACCCATTTTACCTAATTATCACGCATTCCGTGTAGCTTGCTTCATATTAGTACTCTGTGATTCCGTGCTCGCCTCCCGCCGTGAACGGACGTGCTGCCGCCGCTGCTCCCGCTCGCTGCACTCGCTCACCGCTCCCGCCGAACCGGATTGTTACGCTGCCGTAACCTCCAGTAGTCGCCTGACTACTAACGATCCACGATCAATTCATTTTATTAGATTATTAATTGGCCGTACTTGTTCTCAAAAAGTGCCTTTTTCAAGGCAAATTGTTTCACTTTTAGAAATATTATCCGAGTAACTTCCTAAACCCCTCTGGGCCAAAACCACTGTTTCGTGGTCCTCGGTGGATACCATAATGGTGCCAACGAAACCGATTGGGGTGTTGTCTCAATAACACCCGCCGAACCCTTTCAAGGCTAGGCAGTCAATTGGACGGGTCCCAGAGTTAACCGGCCTTGAGGGATCTCCTAGTCTTGTGGCTAAGTAATAACAGCCGCACGGTTCGATCGATCAGGTTAAGCTACGCTTGCCGCGGTTGGTCCGTGGATGGGTGACCATCTTTACATACCAAGACCCCTTCGTGCCTCGGAAAGCACGTTAAGCTGTTGGTCCCGGCTGTCATTTCTAGATCTTTGACAATCGTTACGGGTCGTCAGAAGCCCGAATGTCTGACAACTAGTCTTACCAAGGAGTATCGTGTTGCCCAGTAAATGGGTTGTGGAGGTCAGATAGGCAGTCGCTCCATGTAAAATACTGGTATTCAGCTGCATCCGGTTAGACTGGAAGCCGACCCCAACATAGTTGGGAAAAGGCTAGGCAGATGATGATGAGGGATCTCCTAGTCGGCTCTGGTGTACCATCTTTTCTCCACAGCTACTCACCTACAGTCTTTAGGTGTGTCTACACCCTTCGCGCTAGACTGGTCAAGGCCCCTTTGCACAATAAGATTGGCAAAGGGTTTACAAGCTTAGGGATCACAATTAGGTACACACCTCCCTGTATGCACCCGACAGGGAGGGAGACTCATCCCCGGGCCTATCCACCCGGGGAGTTAGGTATAGGGCCGTTAGGCTATAAAATCAGGATTTTATAGCCAAATATGGCGCCAAATTCGCTGCACAGCTGATTCAACAAGATAGCATTGCTAATTTTAGTGATATCCTTGCCCCCGTTTCCCCCTTCAGTCCCGCAGTGTCAATGGACACTGACGAAACTGCGTCTCAGGACAAACGCTGTCCGACCCCCATCTCTTACATAGAGTCAGAGCACTCTTCCTCGGCTCACTCCAACCACTCTTCCGAGGACGACGGCTTCGTGCCCGTCACCGGAAAAGGGTAAAAGAGGAAGCAGAAGAAAGCGACCTCACCGCAAGCGACTAAGATCGCTGCCACGGAGGTAATCTCTACCCAACCCCATCTCTACCTCTCCCCCTGCCCCTGTGGCTCCCTCCATTGTCAACCCACCATGTCCACTTCTGCTCCCAAAAAGGTCCCCCCTCCCCCTCCTGTGTTCTTACAGGACAAGTCCAAGTGGGTGGACGTTTCAAAGTGGTGCGTCACCACCACCTAGTAATGGGTATATGAATCCAAGCGCGAACTAAACCCCGGACCCTAAAGTTAGGCTTCTTTAATGCCAATGGCATTCAAGGACAACGCGATGAAATCGCTGCGTTCCTCCGTGCGTGACCATCAAATAGACATTCTCTTCTTACAGGAAACTTTCTTAAAGCCCAGCCTTCGATTCGAGGAGAATGTCCATAATGTTCTTAAAGCCCAGCCTTCGAAACCCGTCAATTGCCAACTATCGCATAGTTCGCAATGACAGGACTAGATGTCACAAGGTTGGCACCCTAATTTATCATAAAAAAAAACCTCGGCCCTCTTCAACTAGAAACTGCAGACCTATTCACATTCAATTTTTGAAAGAAACCTCTGAAGTATCTAAGGAAGAGGAAGCCTACATCCGACAAAAGATTAGGAATTTGAATGCAACAACTTTTAGTTTTAATAACTGCGATTTCAGAATTCAGTACTCTGTACAGTTAACTATGGTGGATGGTAAAGTGTGTACTGCTTTGAGTGAATCATCATCCTGTAAGTGTTATATTTGTGGAGCAACTCCCAAAGAAATGAACAAAATAGACGTTTGCTTATAGAAACAACCTGATGAAAGTAGGTTAGCCTATCTCCTTTACATTCATGGATTTGCTTTTTCATGTAATTTGTTCATCTTGCTTACAGGATCGATGTTAAAAAGTGGCAGGTTAGGTCGGGTGATGAGAAGAGACAAGTAGCAACTAGGAAATCGTATGTACAGAATGAGTTTAGACGTAGATTAGGTTTAATAGTAGACAAACCACGAAGAGGCGGAAGCGGGACCTCGAACGATTGAAATACGGCACGATTTCTTTTCTCTAATTCTGCAGTTTCAGCTGAAATTACTGGCTTTAAATAAAGATTTGATTGATCCTTGTTCCACAATTTTACAAGCCTTGTCCTCGGGTTTTATATTGATTCGGATAAATTAAATGAATATGCTTTGGAAACCGCGCGACTTTTAATTCAAGAATATCCGTGGTATAATCTCCCAGTTTCCGTTCACAAAGTCCTCCGTCCGTGGTGCTGAAGTGGCACAATATGCTCTATTATCTATCGGGGAATTATCCGAAGAGGCAGCAGAATCTAACAACAAACATTATAAGGCCTTCAGGCGGGATCACACGAGAAAAATGTCGCGAGTACTTACGAATACGGACTTTTACTTAATTCAGACCCATTCGTTACCAGTCTTCGGAAACTTCCCCGTAAGAAGAAGAGCGTTATGTCGAGGCAGGTTTTAGATTTATTATGAATTTAGTTTAAAGTGAAATTAGGTTGGTTGTTGTGGTTATTAAGCTTCCTTGAGCGTTGAAGGCGGCTCGCCTTGACTAGTTGAGACGTTTTTTTTTTTTTAGTCGATTTATGAGAATTTACGGTTTTCCTAGAATTCGATTACGTTACTTCTTCCTAAGACATGTTTACAACATTGTGGTTGAAAAAAGCGCGGGAATCATCGAATTTGGCGGGCGTGATTTTTCTTTCGTTTTCTTTTTTAAATTAAAAAACACTTAATATTGGAGATAAGTTGTGTAAATATATGTAGATATTCATTAGATTAGTTAATTTTATTGTTTGTGTATATTGTACTTCATATTTAGGGTAAGTTTTTTGTATTTTATATTTTTCTGGTCACAATGGACAACGAACCGCCTGATCCGGGGGGCACAGTCCCCTCGGTCGGGCATAATATAACCATCTACGAATCCAGTATGGATACCGATTCATCCATAACCAGATCGGAGCGGAAAAGGACTAGAGCTCCACGTAAAGTGTGCAAAAATTGCAATAAAAAAAGGCGAAATAGTCACTCTCACACTACAACAGAAATAAATAAAGGAGCACAGTGTCATTGCGACAATGACTCAGCCACTAGTTCAAAAATAGCATCAGACGTACCGGTTCATTCAATTTTAGTTCATCAAGAAACCTCTCCACGTTCTGTGGATGTTCCCCAGACTGAAAACCTCATAAAGTCAGATCTTCCCCAGAAGCCACAGGTTACTAGGACTTTGTATGAGGCCACAGACCTGTCGCCATACGTTGTACACATTCAAAAAATGTTTGATACACAAAACTCTGCTCAAACATTACACCCAATAACTTTAGGACATTTTCTTAAAAAACGCATGTTCAACAACATCATTAACGGTTCATTAAAACGCATTGGTCGTAATAGAATATCGCTAAGTTTCTCTCGTTACGTAGATGCTAACTCTTTCTTAGATGACCCAAGTTTGGCCAAAGAAAAGTTGAAGGCATTTGTTCCATCAATTAATGTGTGTCGCATTGGAATTGTTAAAGGCGTACCTACCGAATGGTCTCCGGAGGAAATACTGGAAAATATATCTGTCCCCGCTGGATGCGGGAAAGTTATCAAAGCAAGGCGTCTCAATTATAAAGTGCACGAACCGACCCCTGTGTGGAAACCATCGCAAACAGTCGTGCTCACCTTTGACGGACAAATTTTACCAAAACGTGTGTTTTGTTGTTACAATTCTATGCCAGTGGAATTGTATACATTCCCAACAATTCAATGTTTTAATTGTTGTCGTTTTGGCCATACAAAGGTACAATGCAGGTCGAACCCTCAGTGCTTCAAGTGTGGGGAGAAGCATTCTGCTGACACTTGCAGTATTGAAGATGAGAGTAATAGTAAATGCTGTCATTGCGGTGGCATTCATTACGCCATTAATAAAAAATGCCCAGAATTTGAGAGGCAAAAAGCAATTAAGCATTATATGGCCCATAGCTGCGTGTCATATGCGGAAGCGTCACAGCTACATCCACCAATCTCAAAATTGTATGCCGATGTGGTCACATCTGCCCCATCACATACCACTAAAAATTCTTTCTTTTCACAACCTTCGCCCCAATCACGTAACACACCAATTGTCTCCTCACAAAGAAAAACCGTATTTCTTAAACCTCGGGATCCCCCAAAAACAACTAAGGGGTATGACCGGGCAGCTCATCAAGCATTAATCACTAATGATGTTTCTGTGTCAGGGAATGGTGTTGCATTCCAAAATAAAACAACAAATAATAATGAGAGCCAAATTTTTAATTTAATAATTATGCTTATTAATACTTTATCTAAAAATAATAATATTGAACCGTCCAACGTTGCTACTTTAATTGATACTCTGTCTAACTTATTTAACCTTAATCATAATGGATCTAAATCTACCCAAGATTGTCCAGTGGAACAGTCGCAGCATTGTGAATAAAAAATCTGATCTGTCCTACATATTGAACAAATACGATCCCTTTGCAGTCGCTCTCTGTGAGACATGGCTTAAACCAGGGTTTTCTTTTAGATTTCCTGGCTATGCGTGTCTAAGAACAGACAGAAGCGATGGGTATGGCGGTGTCGCCATACTTATTAAAAATAACTTGTCTTTTCAATCTTTTCCTCTTCCAAGTCTCAGTGACGAAATATCTGCTGTCGCTGCTATTGTAAATAAAATCTGCTTAGTATGTATATATTATTCTCGTCCCACTATAGATATTCTTTCTGAAATAAGTAATCTTCTTTCAGTTTTACCTAAACCATTTTTGGTAATGGGAGATTTTAACGCACAACATCAGTCCTGGGGTAGTTCTAATTCCAATTGCTATGGGGAAAAGTTATTAGAAATTCTAGACTTTAATAATTTGTGTATTTTGAACACATGTCTCCCAACACGCCGAACAAATCCAGATGAGGGAATAAGTGCCCCTGACCTCTCAATCTGCACACCTGAGTTAGCATCAACATTATCCTGGTCTCCTTTACCGTCTTCTTATGGTAGTGATCATTACCCTTTAATAATTTCTTTTCCACATAAAAAACCAGTTGCTAGCAATCCAGCACCACGATTAAAGTATAGACTTCAAAATGCAGATTGGGATACATACAAAAATGATGTACAAGAAAGAATTCTTGGTTTATCTAATTCCTTACAACTACACGATCCTCAGTTATTATCTAATCAAATAACAAGAATTTTAATAGAGGTGGCAGATAATACTTTCCCTATTAAGAATGGTGTTACAGGCAAAATTCCTTCACCACCTTGGTGGGATGCTGAGTGCACTCAGGCCATTAAAAAAAGAAAAGAGGCAGAAAAAAATTATGGCCATACTATGACTCGTCACAATTTTGAGATATACCTAGAAGCTGCTCGTACAACTCGTAAGCTCCTTAGGAAAAAGAAATTTGAAGGTTGGCAAAGATTCTGTGCATCTATCTCGCCAGAAGTTAATGCATCTCTAGTATGGCAAAATATTAGGCGATTCAGGTCAGCATTTAGTGACACAACAGCCTCAAAACTGCCATTAGAATTAGCCAATGAGTTTATGGATCATTTAGCTCCTCCTTCAGTCCCAGAACAGAGATCTTTAATGCACTATTCCTATGTTCCTATTCCTAATTCTGAGTTGAATTCCCTGTTCACACTAAGTGAGTTGAAGGGAGTCCTTTCACATGTTAAGGATTCAGCTCCTGGTGAAGATGGTATACCATATTCATTTATATCTAATTTATCCGACTCTGTTCTTTTAATATATTTAAATCTCATCAATACAGCTTTGATATCTGGCAACATACCATCAAGTTGGAAGTCTCAAACAATTATTCCCATTCTGAAACCAAACAAACCTTCCTCTAATGTTACATCTTATCGACCAATTGCACTTTCTACAGTTCTTGCTAAAATTGTTGAACATCTCATTAAGAATCGTTTGGAGTGGTTTTTGGAAAGCAAAAACTTGCTAGCTACGTCACAGTTTGGTTTTCGGAAGGGTAAAAGTACGATGGACAGCCTTAGTGTATTCACAACTGATATTCGCTTAGCCTTCTCTTCTAATAACTCTGTAATTGCTGCTTTCCTGGATATTAGCTCAGCTTACGATAATGTCCAGGTATCAATCCTAGAACAAAAGCTGAATTCATTACAAGTTCCATTAATGCTGTCTAAGTTCATAATTAACATGCTTTCAGAGAGATCTTTAAATCTTCATATTGAAGGGTATACATTTACCCGTTTAGTATGGAAAGGTCTCCCTCAAGGTTCTGTAATTAGTCCAATTCTCTACAATATTTACACTTATGATTTGGAATCCTCCCTAAATGAGTCAGTACAAGTTCTTCAATATGCAGATGATTTACTTCTTTATTCATCTGGTCATTCTGTTGAGAATATTTGTACTTCCTTAACCTCTTCTTTATGCTTACTGAAGACTTGGCTAGAAACCAATGGTCTACACCTGTCAATTGATAAAAGCAACATTGTCTTGTTTACTAGAATGCGTAAGCCCCCTATAGTTATAGTAAGGTATAATAATATCCCTATGCCCGTTAAAAACCAGGTAAAATTTTTAGGCCTTATTTTGGATACACATCTTACTGGTTTACCACACTGTGACTATATAGCTGCTAAATGTGAACGAAATATCAACATAATTAGATGTCTTGCTGGTGTTTGGTGGGGAGCACATCCCTTTTCATTAAAACTATTGTACAACACCTTGATTAGAAGCGTATTGGACTATGGGACGTTTTTGCTGGAACCTGCTAATGTTGCTGGTCTTAAGAAACTTGACAGTGTTCAGTCAAAGGCACTTAGAGTAGTTTCAGGTGCAATGAAAAGCAGTCCTATTAATTGTCTTCAGGTGGAATGTGGAGACCCTCCACTTCATTTACGACGTCAATTTTTAGCTGATAGATTTATGGCTCGGTGTCTGCAATTTACATATCATCCTTTGCGAAATAAACTTTTCATTCTCTCTGAAGAAGTAATTTCATCCACTTACTGGAGGCACAAAGCTACTCCGTGTTTAGTTAAAAGCTTTAGAAAATTCAATTTAATTGAAGCTCCCTGTCACCAATCTCAATTTCTTCCTTTATTTCACTGTAATTACAGTTCATTAATTATGTCACCAAATATACATTATAACCTTGACATTTACCGAGATGACGTATGTCACAACCATATCTTCAACTTCACTATGGATAGAGACTGGAAGGGCTGTCAGCTCTTGTTCACAGATGCTTCGAAGCATGGAAGAGACTCATGTGTGGGAGTAGGTGTATACCACTCCCAATTTAATATCGTCCAAAAAATAAAACTCCCGCCCGAATCATCTGTTTTTACGGGAGAATGTTACGGTCTATTCAAAGCTGTCGAATATATACTTCTAATGGGCTTACGGAATTCACTCATTTTGACTGATGCAAGGAGTGCCTTACAATCTTTGGCCAGATTCCCTTTCTATTCTCATAATCCTTATATTATATTTGAAACACGTGAACTCCTTTATAGGTGTTCTATTAAGGGGTATTCAGTGCATTTTGCGTGGATACCCTCGCATTGTGGCATTTTAGGTAATGAGAGAGCTGACCAGATAGCTAATGATGCCGTATTGTGTGGAGACGTTTTTCCGAACAAAAATAACACCCAAGATCTGGCAGCTCTGCCTAGGGTTTATCTACAGGAATCCTGGGGTCAGCTTTGGTCCGGGCAATCAGTGAAAGGGAAATTTTATCGTAATATTCAGCCATCCATTTTTGTTAAACCTTGGTTTAGCAAATACAAACTAAACAAAAAGATTACAACAATATTCATACGTATGCGATTAGGTCATGTGTGCACTCCTGCTCATCTTACCAGGCTTGGCATTGTGCAGAACCCTGCGTGTGAATGTGGCGCTGAAGTGGGTGATCTGAACCACCTTATTTTTTCCTGCCCCCTTTATGACCACTCCTCACTTTTCCAAAGTCTTGTTTCCCTCCGAGTCCCTTTTCCCACTTCTATTGCATGTATTTTATTTAATTTTAATGTAGATATCTATAAAACCATAGCTCTTTTCCTTGTAAATAATGATATATCTATTTAAACATCATTTATAAACCTCTTTTATTTACCATGTAGCTCTTAGTTTACGCATCGAGTCGGCCTTTTTGCTGGGTCACCTGGTGGCGTTAAAACGTTAGTTTTCTGTTAAATTAAATTCCCATAGTGTTAATTTGTTATATTTTATTATTTTTATTTAATAACATCTAATCTCCTTTCCATTTCCAAATTCCCCGTTATAATATTTTATCATTTCGCGAGTACTTGATTCTTACGTTTTGTTAACAAATAAAACATTGTCAGTGGCAATAAGCATGAATAGTGCAACGCCAAAACAAAAAAAAAAAAAAAAAACATTGTGGTTGAAAAAAGCGCGGGAATCATCGAATTTGGCGGGCGTGATTTTTCTTTCGTTTTCTTTTTTAAATTAAAAAACACTTAATATTGGAGATAAGTTGTGTAAATATATGTAGATATTCATTAGATTAGTTAATTTTATTGTTTGTGTATATTGTACTTCATATTTAGGGTAAGTTTTTTGTATTTTATATTTTTCTGGTCACAATGGACAACGAACCGCCTGATCCGGGGGGCACAGTCCCCTCGGTCGGGCATAATATAACCATCTACGAATCCAGTATGGATACCGATTCATCCATAACCAGATCGGAGCGGAAAAGGACTAGAGCTCCACGTAAAGTGTGCAAAAATTGCAATAAAAAAAGGCGAAATAGTCACTCTCACACTACAACAGAAATAAATAAAGGAGCACAGTGTCATTGCGACAATGACTCAGCCACTAGTTCAAAAATAGCATCAGACGTACCGGTTCATTCAATTTTAGTTCATCAAGAAACCTCTCCACGTTCTGTGGATGTTCCCCAGACTGAAAACCTCATAAAGTCAGATCTTCCCCAGAAGCCACAGGTTACTAGGACTTTGTATGAGGCCACAGACCTGTCGCCATACGTTGTACACATTCAAAAAATGTTTGATACACAAAACTCTGCTCAAACATTACACCCAATAACTTTAGGACATTTTCTTAAAAAACGCATGTTCAACAACATCATTAACGGTTCATTAAAACGCATTGGTCGTAATAGAATATCGCTAAGTTTCTCTCGTTACGTAGATGCTAACTCTTTCTTAGATGACCCAAGTTTGGCCAAAGAAAAGTTGAAGGCATTTGTTCCATCAATTAATGTGTGTCGCATTGGAATTGTTAAAGGCGTACCTACCGAATGGTCTCCGGAGGAAATACTGGAAAATATATCTGTCCCCGCTGGATGCGGGAAAGTTATCAAAGCAAGGCGTCTCAATTATAAAGTGCACGAACCGACCCCTGTGTGGAAACCATCGCAAACAGTCGTGCTCACCTTTGACGGACAAATTTTACCAAAACGTGTGTTTTGTTGTTACAATTCTATGCCAGTGGAATTGTATACATTCCCAACAATTCAATGTTTTAATTGTTGTCGTTTTGGCCATACAAAGGTACAATGCAGGTCGAACCCTCAGTGCTTCAAGTGTGGGGAGAAGCATTCTGCTGACACTTGCAGTATTGAAGATGAGAGTAATAGTAAATGCTGTCATTGCGGTGGCATTCATTACGCCATTAATAAAAAATGCCCAGAATTTGAGAGGCAAAAAGCAATTAAGCATTATATGGCCCATAGCTGTGTGTCATATGCGGAAGCGTCACAGCTACATCCACCAATCTCAAAATTGTATGCCGATGTGGTCACATCTGCCCCATCACATACCACTAAAAATTCTTTCTTTTCACAACCTTCGCCCCAATCACGTAACACACCAATTGTCTCCTCACAAAGAAAAACCGTATTTCTTAAACCTCGGGATCCCCCAAAAACAACTAAGGGGTATGACCGGGCAGCTCATCAAGCATTAATCACTAATGATGTTTCTGTGTCAGGGAATGGTGTTGCATTCCAAAATAAAACAACAAATAATAATGAGAGCCAAATTTTTAATTTAATAATTATGCTTATTAATACTTTATCTAAAAATAATAATATTGAACCGTCCAACGTTGCTACTTTAATTGATACTCTGTCTAACTTATTTAACCTTAATCATAATGGATCTAAATCTACCCAAGATTGTCCAGTGGAACAGTCGCAGCATTGTGAATAAAAAATCTGATCTGTCCTACATATTGAACAAATACGATCCCTTTGCAGTCGCTCTCTGTGAGACATGGCTTAAACCAGGGTTTTCTTTTAGATTTCCTGGCTATGCGTGTCTAAGAACAGACAGAAGCGATGGGTATGGCGGTGTCGCCATACTTATTAAAAATAACTTGTCTTTTCAATCTTTTCCTCTTCCAAGTCTCAGTGACGAAATATCTGCTGTCGCTGCTATTGTAAATAAAATCTGCTTAGTATGTATATATTATTCTCGTCCCACTATAGATATTCTTTCTGAAATAAGTAATCTTCTTTCAGTTTTACCTAAACCATTTTTGGTAATGGGAGATTTTAACGCACAACATCAGTCCTGGGGTAGTTCTAATTCCAATTGCTATGGGGAAAAGTTATTAGAAATTCTAGACTTTAATAATTTGTGTATTTTGAACACATGTCTCCCAACACGCCGAACAAATCCAGATGAGGGAATAAGTGCCCCTGACCTCTCAATCTGCACACCTGAGTTAGCATCAACATTATCCTGGTCTCCTTTACCGTCTTCTTATGGTAGTGATCATTACCCTTTAATAATTTCTTTTCCACATAAAAAACCAGTTGCTAGCAATCCAGCACCACGATTAAAGTATAGACTTCAAAATGCAGATTGGGATACATACAAAAATGATGTACAAGAAAGAATTCTTGGTTTATCTAATTCCTTACAACTACACGATCCTCAGTTATTATCTAATCAAATAACAAGAATTTTAATAGAGGTGGCAGATAATACTTTCCCTATTAAGAATGGTGTTACAGGCAAAATTCCTTCACCACCTTGGTGGGATGCTGAGTGCACTCAGGCCATTAAAAAAAGAAAAGAGGCAGAAAAAAATTATGGCCATACTATGACTCGTCACAATTTTGAGATATACCTAGAAGCTGCTCGTACAACTCGTAAGCTCCTTAGGAAAAAGAAATTTGAAGGTTGGCAAAGATTCTGTGCATCTATCTCGCCAGAAGTTAATGCATCTCTAGTATGGCAAAATATTAGGCGATTCAGGTCAGCATTTAGTGACACAACAGCCTCAAAACTGCCATTAGAATTAGCCAATGAGTTTATGGATCATTTAGCTCCTCCTTCAGTCCCAGAACAGAGATCTTTAATGCACTATTCCTATGTTCCTATTCCTAATTCTGAGTTGAATTCCCTGTTCACACTAAGTGAGTTGAAGGGAGTCCTTTCACATGTTAAGGATTCAGCTCCTGGTGAAGATGGTATACCATATTCATTTATATCTAATTTATCCGACTCTGTTCTTTTAATATATTTAAATCTCATCAATACAGCTTTGATATCTGGCAACATACCATCAAGTTGGAAGTCTCAAACAATTATTCCCATTCTGAAACCAAACAAACCTTCCTCTAATGTTACATCTTATCGACCAATTGCACTTTCTACAGTTCTTGCTAAAATTGTTGAACATCTCATTAAGAATCGTTTGGAGTGGTTTTTGGAAAGCAAAAACTTGCTAGCTACGTCACAGTTTGGTTTTCGGAAGGGTAAAAGTACGATGGACAGCCTTAGTGTATTCACAACTGATATTCGCTTAGCCTTCTCTTCTAATAACTCTGTAATTGCTGCTTTCCTGGATATTAGCTCAGCTTACGATAATGTCCAGGTATCAATCCTAGAACAAAAGCTGAATTCATTACAAGTTCCATTAATGCTGTCTAAGTTCATAATTAACATGCTTTCAGAGAGATCTTTAAATCTTCATATTGAAGGGTATACATTTACCCGTTTAGTATGGAAAGGTCTCCCTCAAGGTTCTGTAATTAGTCCAATTCTCTACAATATTTACACTTATGATTTGGAATCCTCCCTAAATGAGTCAGTACAAGTTCTTCAATATGCAGATGATTTACTTCTTTATTCATCTGGTCATTCTGTTGAGAATATTTGTACTTCCTTAACCTCTTCTTTATGCTTACTGAAGACTTGGCTAGAAACCAATGGTCTACACCTGTCAATTGATAAAAGCAACATTGTCTTGTTTACTAGAATGCGTAAGCCCCCTATAGTTATAGTAAGGTATAATAATATCCCTATGCCCGTTAAAAACCAGGTAAAATTTTTAGGCCTTATTTTGGATACACATCTTACTGGTTTACCACACTGTGACTATATAGCTGCTAAATGTGAACGAAATATCAACATAATTAGATGTCTTGCTGGTGTTTGGTGGGGAGCACATCCCTTTTCATTAAAACTATTGTACAACACCTTGATTAGAAGCGTATTGGACTATGGGACGTTTTTGCTGGAACCTGCTAATGTTGCTGGTCTTAAGAAACTTGACAGTGTTCAGTCAAAGGCACTTAGAGTAGTTTCAGGTGCAATGAAAAGCAGTCCTATTAATTGTCTTCAGGTGGAATGTGGAGACCCTCCACTTCATTTACGACGTCAATTTTTAGCTGATAGATTTATGGCTCGGTGTCTGCAATTTACATATCATCCTTTGCGAAATAAACTTTTCATTCTCTCTGAAGAAGTAATTTCATCCACTTACTGGAGGCACAAAGCTACTCCGTGTTTAGTTAAAAGCTTTAGAAAATTCAATTTAATTGAAGCTCCCTGTCACCAATCTCAATTTCTTCCTTTATTTCACTGTAATTACAGTTCATTAATTATGTCACCAAATATACATTATAACCTTAACATTTACCGAGATGACGTATGTCACAACCATATCTTCAACTTCACTATGGATAGAGACTGGAAGGGCTGTCAGCTCTTGTTCACAGATGCTTCGAAGCATGGAAGAGACTCATGTGTGGGAGTAGGTGTATACCACTCCCAATTTAATATCGTCCAAAAAATAAAACTCCCGCCCGAATCATCTGTTTTTACGGGAGAATGTTACGGTCTATTCAAAGCTGTCGAATATATACTTCTAATGGGCTTACGGAATTCACTCATTTTGACTGATGCAAGGAGTGCCTTACAATCTTTGGCCAGATTCCCTTTCTATTCTCATAATCCTTATATTATATTTGAAACACGTGAACTCCTTTATAGGTGTTCTATTAAGGGGTATTCAGTGCATTTTGCGTGGATACCCTCGCATTGTGGCATTTTAGGTAATGAGAGAGCTGACCAGATAGCTAATGATGCCGTATTGTGTGGAGACGTTTTTCCGAACAAAAATAACACCCAAGATCTGGCAGCTCTGCCTAGGGTTTATCTACAGGAATCCTGGGGTCAGCTTTGGTCCGGGCAATCAGTGAAAGGGAAATTTTATCGTAATATTCAGCCATCCATTTTTGTTAAACCTTGGTTTAGCAAATACAAACTAAACAAAAAGATTACAACAATATTCATACGTATGCGATTAGGTCATGTGTGCACTCCTGCTCATCTTACCAGGCTTGGCATTGTGCAGAACCCTGCGTGTGAATGTGGCGCTGAAGTGGGTGATCTGAACCACCTTATTTTTTCCTGCCCCCTTTATGACCACTCCTCACTTTTCCAAAGTCTTGTTTCCCTCCGAGTCCCTTTTCCCACTTCTATTGCATGTATTTTATTTAATTTTAATGTAGATATCTATAAAACCATAGCTCTTTTCCTTGTAAATAATGATATATCTATTTAAACATCATTTATAAACCTCTTTTATTTACCATGTAGCTCTTAGTTTACGCATCGAGTCGGCCTTTTTGCTGGGTCACCTGGTGGCGTTAAAACGTTAGTTTTCTGTTAAATTAAATTCCCATAGTGTTAATTTGTTATATTTTATTATTTTTATTTAATAACATCTAATCTCCTTTCCATTTCCAAATTCCCCGTTATAATATTTTATCATTTCGCGAGTACTTGATTCTTACGTTTTGTTAACAAATAAAACATTGTCAGTGGCAATAAGCATGAATAGTGCAACGCCAAAACAAAAAAAAAAAAAAAAAACATTGTGGTTTCTTTGCAGTTTTGAGGTTAAACTAAAACTACTTGGTAAACAAATAGACTTCTACTGTTGTAATCAACGTTGTCGAAGCTCGTTAATTGTTGGTGACGGTAAAAATGTTCCGAACTTAATGAAACATTAGAAAAAGTCTCTAGCACGGAATAATTTCAACAGGTAAAATTTTAATGTTAATTTCTGTCATCTCATCACTAACAAGTTTAGCAATAAAAATAAAGAGTAATTCAGTAAGGCCATATATTTTTTACGAAATAGATTCACGTACATTTGCACAACTACACTCGATTAAACCACTAAATTTGTGGCATTATATATCTATTTATGTATAGTAATTGCTATTCTGTTTAGTTGGGCATATAGGTACCTATAGTGTTGATGCGAAACAGCTAGCTATCTCGGTTACGGTAGAAACGAGTACGAATCTACGAATGAAAAACGAGTATCTAAAAATAGGTCTAGGAATTGGGTAACACTAATGATGAACAACCGCATTCGTTTCATAATGTAGGTCTAATAATTATAACACAATAAAGTTACAAAAACAAAAATAAAAATTTATTATAGAAAGGTTTACTCGATAGTTTACTTAAATATAAAGGCTAGAGCTGCATATATCTCTTTGTGGCTTTGGCTTCACACCTGCATAGAAATGCAAATAGTTTATGTGTGCGATAATAATAAATCAAATGGAATGATATGTCTCATAAAATACGTAAATTATTACCTATGAATGTCTAGAGAACCGTTATAATAAATTGGAAACGTTCTTTATCATACAATATGAATATTATGATTAATGGAGCTTGTATCCGAAATAGACATCGATATTTATTAATAGGTATGTAAAACATCCTGATTCGAGAATAATGACAATATGAATTTTCAATTCTCAAAATTGTGGTTGTTTCCTAAAACCGTGATCTACAGTTGCTTGCTACTTATTGCGGCATAAGATATAATCCTTCGTGACCTCGCTTCTTAACAAAGTGGAGGTATTTATTTTTATTAGATAGATAGATTAATTATTTTATAACATAATTATGATAAGATCGAGAAAACGTTAATAAATAATAAACAACTTATATAATTGCAATTGCGGCACCTTTCGCTGCATCTCCCCCTGACGTAAATTCTAGTGGTAAACTGTAATAATGCTCCACAGCTCTTTGCAATACAGCATTCCTAGATAATCCCGAACCATTTCCAACAATTCTCTTGACATTGGCGTTTCGCAATATTTCTTTAGGCATCATGGTGTGTAAATTTTGTATTAAACTTTCACAGAGAGATTTAAATACGCTGCCCAAATGTATATTAGAAAGATCGATATTTTCCACTGAAGCTTTAGCTGTTGGTGACTGTCTTTCACCTAATAAATGTGGAATTATACTCAAACTTGATATCTGTGCTTCTAGACCCAAAGCAATTAGTTTTTCCCATACCTTTGACTGTGGCGTTGGAAATCCTAGTTCAAGCATCCATTGTTGGAGCATTTTGACAAACGTGGCCAGCACATTGCCTCCGTTTAAAGATGCAGCAACAACCAAATATGTGTTGTGAAAATATGGTAGATGCTCAACTGTTTTACAGCCTAGATCTGACATGTTATTCACCACAAACGCTAGTTGAGCAGAAGTTGATATGTTTAATACAGCATCCTCTCGACTTTCGAGTGTAGCAATAATAGAACATTGCAAATCGCCCATAGCAACACTCACAGGCGTTCCCTCAGGAATCCCATTCCACGAGGCATTTAACTTTCCTGCAAATTCCCTACTTTTATTAATCTTAGGTAAGAGTCTTACTGGGAAGTCGACTGATTGTAGAATGTCGATATTCCATTCATTCTTTTCAGTGTTAAAATAGCCCCAACTTGCAGCGATTTGGTCAGACATAATTGGTGCCTCCAAATCGCAAAGCATAGTAACAACAAAATCTTGTATTGTTCCAGAATATTGAAAATTTTTGAGTTTTTCGGGTTTGTGCTTAAGCATCCACAAAAGGGTCGCGCACCCGTATCCCGAGTAACAATTAAGATGTGAATCAGGTTTTGGGAGTGAATCTAAAAATTCTGGTTTGCATCTTGTATCTTGCCAGGTGTACAACGCCGACATATTTTCTCTTTTCGCCTCAAATCGCATTACTACTCCATCTTTTTCAACCTTTTCCCAAGCACTAAAACAAAAGCAAAAATGCATTCATTACTTAAATGATAGTAATCTATATCTTACAACAGCACACTAACATTTATGAAGAAGTTAAGTACTCGACTTTGGCAGGAATCATCTAGGACCCATTCATTAATTTAAGAAATATAAAGAAAATAGGCAAAAGAAAACAATCTCGAGTACACAGCTAACATAACACACTTTCAAAGCTAGGAAATAAGGTAAACTGGTAGATATAGGGTACATAAAATTAATTTAGTGTTAAAACATACCCTTTCTTCCACAACAGAACTCCGTGCATTTGTCCACACACCCCAATTTTTATCACATTTCGTAATACATCTCTCGGAAGACGGGAGATGCAATAGTGAACAGCTGATACTATTTTTGGCACATCTTGCTTGTTACCTTCAATACCCTGGTCACTCGGTATGTTTGCTGCTGTATCCTTATTTTGTTTAGCAACAATTTCTTTCGCGTTAGGGTCGTAAACACAAACTTTCACTGAAGTCGTTCCAATATCCATACCCAAAATATAACTCTTCTCAGCCATTTTGCTGTTGAATAAAAACAAAAAATGGAAGTTAAAAAATAACACACTCGATAAAGCAGTGAGACGACACAATCCGCGCGGCGATTTGTTTCGATTGCTCGATCACGGCAACCCGCAAGAGAAGTGGGTGGCGGGTGGTCTCGTCTGGTGGCAATGCGCCCGCATCGGCCTCGTGTTAGTTATTACGTAAATGTAGGTTTGTATTCCTTATCTCATTGAGTGGTCTATGTGTTTATCAAACACTTCAAAAATTCACTGACTTACAGCTAATAAATAACTTCAGTTGATATTAGTTTTACGATACAGGTACAAATTGTTTTTTTTTTGTGTTTGCACTTGTAAACATTCACGCACTTTTTATGTTCTTTTCTCTGATTGAGCCAAATAATTATTCAATTTGCAAGAAACTCAAAGCAGACATCAGCAATTACTCTAGTGTTTCAAACTGAGTCTGAAAATAGTTATAACAGCACTGACGTCAGAGTTTACTTCTGACTGACGTCTTACTTTATTTACAATCAAAACGCTAGATCGTATCGAGTCGACGACAGTAATTAATATAATGTGCTTTTACCCAGAATTATCTTGCCACCGTTTTTTTTTTCTGACATTTCGTGTGCCAACTCTGTATAAATGGTGTAGTAGGATAGGACAGACATAATGTAAATCACAGAATATTTCGTAGTGGGATGTAAATAAGTAGAAACCGAATATAACTAAAGCTGAACAGTATTGAATGTTGCTAATGCCTTACTGCCCTTTCTATCGTAAGCAAATCGGACATATGCACCTATGCACGAATCTCATTAACGAAAATTACCAAATAAAATCATTTCTCTTTTTTCTCAGAATCATGGGCAAAAGAAGCAAAGCAGATAGCACTGCTAGTGAGCCCGGCTTAGTTGCTGAAAGCAAACGAGTGAAAAATAAAAAAAATAAGCCCGAATGTAGCGATACAAATGATGAATCTAAGCCTGAGGAGACAACTATAACTTCTGAGGACAAACAAGTTAAAAGACAAAAGAAAAATAAATCACAGTCGACCGAAGGTGAGAATGAAAAGAAAAATAAAAAAATAATATTTAACGACGACGATAATGATCCAGTTGAAGTTGATAATACCCCAATTCAACGAAAACGAACTAATCATGGAGAATCTTCTCAAGAGAATGACGAAGATATTAAAGATGAGGATATTGACAAGTTCTGTGATGAATTAAACGAAGAAGATAACGAAGAATACGAAACTTGGGTTAAATTAATAGAAGCTAAGCTTAATTCAAATAAAAAGAAACCTGAATAATTTTAATGGATTTTTATTGTAGGTAGGTAACAAACAACTTAAAGCTTGTATTGAAATAAGATCTGCATTTTCATTCCAAAAATGTTTTAAAAACTGTAACTAGCCACGAATTGGTTTAAAAGTGAAGAAAAAAAAACCGTGAGTCATTTTGCCATCTGATGTTTATCATGTAAATGTTTATTTTGCCTACGTACATCAACGTGAATTATTTTTTGATACATTACGTGTCAACTCTCGTGTTCTCATAAAAACGTATGCCCTTCATAAATAAAGAGGAAATTAGGAAGCGACCCATTTAGGAACCCCTCGCTACATTGTCTTATGAACGATGTCGTGACAATTTAAATTATTTGCGAACCTTGTGAACTCGTGACTAGTACGATATACCTAGCTTCCTTTATACTTTGTATTATCTTTTGCTTTGTACTATTCAGTTGTTTTTGGTCGAATTAGGATTTCATATCAATTTACCCCAACGAAAGAGACTGCCGAAGAAAGTTACGAGTCTGAAAATCACAAGAGAGGCGCGCGCCGCTGTCGTATCGGTAATTCGGTCCTACTCCTGACTCATTTGGATGAAAAATATGACAGTACTTATTCTATAAAGTCTTATTTATTTCTCTATGTATCATAGTAAATAAAAAACATACTTCGAATCGTCTGACGGTATACCTACCGTTAACTACCTACCCGACGTTTAATTAGTCATCTACTTACCCTTACTATAAATAAAATGAACAAGAAGCTACTCTTTCTTTGATTTTAATAATAATATAGATACCTCTCCAACCCTTACTACTGCTTACTATTCTAAAAACGACCTTGTTAATGAAATGATTGTGTGTTTATTTTAACAGCCTCATAACAAAACATAACAATGATGTTATTGGGTTGTTAACCCCGACTGCGATTACCGCGGTAATTTAGTCAGCCATTTTTTTATTCTGATGCTCATACGAGTACAACCGATAGTTTTATTTTCAGATAGGATAGATCAATGAAAAAATGAACGTCGCTTGGATGAAAAAATAATAGATAATCTTCTTTGTTTTGGGGCGAACGACTCATTTTATGGAAATAATTAAAACATGCAATAACAAAACAAGATATAATACCTGCGATTTGTAAATTCCTAGTTTAAAAAGTCGATCGCTTCGCCCGAGATGAATGGAGTGGAGGAGAGAGCGCTATCTTAAGTGATACTGATGCTGTGTGAATTGCTATTCTTGTATATAGAACACTGTATAATCTGCTATACACCTACGTTTTAAAACCGAACTTTGAGACAAGAAATCGATTTACACGTAGAACAACACTATATATTAGTTTTGGATAAAGAAATCGACAGATGTCAAGATGACTTTAGATGACAGTTTAGTTGACAGATCAACTTGCGGACCTTACAGAATTTATTTTATGATTTCTCTTTGAATATCGGTCATCACCGGTGCCAATAATAACGGGATTATGTGCAAACAGTTTTAATCTACACGTAGCTCGATGATGAGTCTAACCACCATCTCATTTATAAATATAACAATGATTTAAGTTCGCTCAAGTTTCGTGGAAAGCGGTTTGTTTTACATCTCGTCAAAATGGATCACAATAAGAAAACTGAAGATATGGACATACCAAACGTCGAAGGAAACCTCTTACAACAACCGAAAGAGGAAACATTGCCAACTCGAAATCCGCTTATGAAAGTGCGTACTTATGTGCTTGCGTTGCGCCCATGGTCATTGAGTGCGAGTTTGCTGCCGACTCTGCTGGGGGCTGCGCTCGCGTACCGTCTGCCCGGCGACAGTGGCTTCAGTTGGTGCACCTTGTTATTGACCTTATGTACAATTATTCCAGTTCATGGTGCAGGCAATGTTGTCAATACATACTTTGATTTTGTAAAAGGGATAGATAACCGTAAATCTGATGACAGAACTCTTGTTGATCATATTTTGAGTATAGATGAGGTGGTATCCCTAGGTGCTATATTATATCTAGCTGGATGTGCCTCATTTGTTCCACTTGTCATTTTATCTCCAGCCCGTATGGAGCATTTGGCTCTTGTATATTTTGGTGGATTATCTTCATCATTTTTATACACTGGTGGTATTGGACTGAAGTATATAGCTCTTGGTGATATTCTAGTTTTAGTTATATTTGGACCAGTGTCTGTGGTTTTTGCTTTCTTAGCACAGACTGGCAGGGTGGACTGGCCTATAATTTACTATGCAATACCACTTGCCCTAAATACAGAGGCTATTTTACACAGTAACAACACAAGAGACCTCGAGACAGACAGTAAAGCAGAAATTGTGACATTAGCAATATTGATTGGGAGGACTGCTTCATACTTGTTGTATGCATTTTTACTATTTACTCCTTATATTATGTTTGTAGTAGCTTCCGTGCGCTGTTCGTTGTGGTTTTTAATTCCAATGCTGACATTACCAAGAGCTTTTGAAATAGAAAGAAGGTTTAGAAGCCCTGAGACAATGAGATATGTACCGAGGCAAACAGCAAGGCTTAACTTTTATTTTGGCATGCTATACATGATCTCATGTTTGTTTGCTTATCGTCTTCCATTCCTTCTCCGATGAAATATTGACTGTTTCTAATCAATAAAGTAGAAAACTGAATAAATGCTTCATAATCTTTCTTGAGCTTATGAAATAAATGTACAAGAATGGCCTTTTGAATTATTGTAGCTGGATTATAGAGAGTGACTGACCAGTTTTGTAAGTCATGATATTGTAATTTGTATAAATTTGTAATATACAAGAAAGAAAACCGATAAATAATTGAGCACAAGTATCATTGTTTCAAGGCCTTAGCTTTTTGAAAGATATGTAGGTTTTAGAAATATTAATTAAAAGTTAACATGATAATGATTTTTGTTTGTGCTTAGTTTTCCTTAAAATGTGAGCGGAAGTAGTGTACTAAGGACAACATTATCTCATTTATTTCTTTGTTATGAAGAAATCTGATTATCATAATTGTAAATGGCTTTGTTATGAACCTCACAGCAGCATATTGTGTATATATAGGTTGCTGACAATGAACCTCTCTAACAAATGCTAAATGATTGTACTTGTTATGAATACAAAAGTAGTATTAACCTACTGGCTTTAAACTATTATTATTGTACAGAATGGAGTCTGAATAATTTCAGTGATGATAATGTAGTCAAACAAGGAGTTAATCATATCACATCTGAATGCCTAAGTGACTTTGCTTTAGTTTTATAGATTATGTTACATATACACTGTTTTAAATATTATCTACCTCTTAAATGTTATTTTTAATAAGAGCTATTGATGTTTATCAAGATTTTTATTTAAAGAATATTGTGGTTGTAGTACTTTTGTAATTTGAATACAATGAAATCTCTTAATTGTGAATTGACAATAATTTATTTATTTATCTAGAAAAGAATAAAATTTAGTCAAATATAATTCATGAAGAAGTTTTTTAACTTTGTTTATTATTGTGATGACAAAAACAATACAATTTCCATTTATTTAATTTTATTGATATAATCAACGTAGGAGACCTCTATAATATAGAATCTTCATAATATAATGATAAATTACAAGTCAAATTATCATACAAGTGAGACCATGTAATTTAAAGAAATGGATTTCATTCAGGAATGCCTGTTCTAAAAACTACATTGAATATATTGGCAGTGACTGGAGAAATATGATAAACTTGAGATACATGTAACAAACATATTAGATTCTGATACAGTGACGCCTCGAGAGTGCGCTAGTCCAACAATTGAACTCGTGTGCCCACTGTGGAAACATATTATGCATGTTTCAAGTTTGCCATGATCATCATCATAGATACTAAGTCGAATGGACATAACATCCGCGAATCTCTTACCTTGCAGGACATTGACAAGCCGTTACTGATTCTAATTATACTTTTAATTGAATTATGCTAATGATATTATAATGAACACTATTCCTTAATTCTCAAGTGAAAATCCATTTCAAATCATAACTAAAGTTATAAAGGAACAAATCACAATGTATTAAATGATAATACAAAAAACATGTTTGCTAACAAAGACTAAACATAATATCACTATAATCAAATAGTAATCAAATCCATAATATAATTAAATACATTTTTCTAATTTTCATTTTGCACAAAAATAAGAAGTCTTCAACATTCCATACAATTCCTATATGTTTATATATTTATATCCTAATGTATAACCATTAGTTAAACTAATGCAGGACTAACCAATCTAAAATCGAAATTACTCACGATTTTCGTTACAGAGATTTCCTATAAAATGCAGAAAGACGTCCAGCTTACAAGTTCACACCAAATAATCTAAGGTTGTGCCGTTTCGTACTCGTCGAGACAAAAGCACCCATCTTAATCAGAAATGTCATGTTGGTTGTATCTTAGAATTTAGGCCTTGTACATCTACATGTGATGGTAATTTCAATAAACGTTCGTATTTAGCGTTCCAAGACGCCAAAGGTCATAGGTTAAATAATGATACAGATGTTAATTTAAGTTTTTTATTATTCGAATTTAATTTAATTAATTTTGTGTAACGTAATGATATAAAATTTCGAGACTCACGTGCATTGTTTGTGTTAAAGCTTAAAATAGATGCCAAGTTCAATACTCCGTGAAGTTATTAAAGCTTTTAATTTAATTGTAGAATATATTAATTTAGTAGTGGTTAAGATAAAATTTGGTTCTTTTCACAATGGGTAATACTAATGGAAGAATTGTGTGACAATACAAAACGAAGGTAATGATTAAATTAACACCTGTATGTAAATTGAAAATGATCCGTTAGGTCAGAAACGTGACAATACTCGTAGTTTCAACTTCACGAAACATTCGCACTGAATAACATACATGGAATAATCTCACATTCATGCATACGGACAATAGTCCCATCATCAAAGGCGGAAAAATCCGTCCGGTAGTCTTTATATATGGGTTACGTTATATACATCAGACTTTAGTGTTGGCCGCGGACGATTACGACGACGTCGATTTCTTCTCGCGCTGCCATTGGATGATCTTCTCTTTGAGCTCAGTTGCTGAAACATTCAACATTTAGGTTAGGCTCACATATACAAGCGTTTGAAACGTAATTACACACGTTCAGTATGCATTACTCTTGTATTTAGGTAATAAATGTCAATATACCTGGACGTAGTTGATCCTCGGAGAGAGGTTGTCGGTTGAAGGGGTCGGTGGCACTGTTTAACAAGTGACGCAAGATCACCGACCGGTCCATTATCTGCAAACGTGTTTTGAGTTCATTAAAACAGAATTTATTCTTGCGAATATAATCGACGGTCGGAACCTATTCCAATTCTCAAGAGAAACTACGTAAACAACTGCATTAGACCCGTTGTATACATACGTTATTTCCGTGAAAAACTACGGTTGCTCCGCCGTGTGTAAACACGGTCATCAGTGTAGTATGGATCACTATGGAAGTTTGTTGACAGACACAGCGGCACTACGGCACGGCGCCGTCACCGTATACCATACAACCGGTGGTTTGCCGTGTCATATACAAGCTCACATGATTATTTAACGCGCTGTACCGTAAAGAAACCGTGTACGACGGGCCTTATACTTCCAGCCCTGGCTGTAAATATAGCACATCGAATTTTAGAAAGATTCTTGTATAGCGTCGTCTCACTCATACCTATGTCAGTCTCTTTCTAAAGTGCGATATGTCATACGCTGCCAACACCTAAACCGCGGTCACTGTCAGACTGCATAGAAAAGAAAGAGAAGCGCGATGACACAACGCTTGTAATTTATTGCAAAATATGAAGCAATTATCTATTTACTCAAAATTGAGTTGAGTAATCGAAAATAAAAAAAAAACCAAGTTCTGCATTAAAATATGACGTTCTTGTTATTAATTAAATACGTAACGTACGTTGATATTGCATACAGATGATATTTTGGATTGGAACTCAAGGTAAAAAGTTAGAACGTTAGTTTGAGATTTTTTGTTATGGTAACAACCACGTTCTGAGAAATATGTTCAAAACTAACATAAATATTGTTTCCGCTACCACAAACTATTCAGATTTGACATGTTTTTTTCTTAAGACAATACTATTTTGGTCATTGCCTCTTGCCAGCGCCCTAAAGCCCGACCACTGTTAGATGGCAGAAGGGTACTCACCTTTCCAGAGGGTAATAAAACTGGGTCAGTCATTAGCGTGTCCATGAGCGGATCTCGGAATTCCTCAGGAGCGTCGGCGAATTCGTCGCTTTTCTGTTGATTAGATACTGAAACAATGCCATTTTGTTACATTTAGTTTTTTTGTTAAAGGTTGTTCAATTCAATCTGTTGTCAAATCTGGTTTCAGTTTGATTGGCTCATGGATGCTGTGATTTCTGATAACAATGTTAAACCTTTAAAGCAGCTAACGTGAGATTGGACATTCGATTAATTAAGATTTGATCGGCTGCTCGGAAACCGCGAGCAATTGATCAAGAAAATGAAGTAGGTATACAGACAGGCAGTTGGTCTTTCTTTGGTATTCTTCGTCGTTTCGTTGAGCTCCTTGAGTTCTGAGTTGAGCCACACGATTACTGACATATGCTTGCACTGACTGGACACCGAACATCTCCACTTAAATCTGTATAGCTCTCAAAAGACCATCTCAGACATTAATCTGCATGGTTCTCATATGGCCTGACCAAGATTATGTCTGGACTTAAAAGAGACTGTGACCTCTGAGTTTGTTTCGGTCTTTCTTCTCAGACAGGAAACACTGAATTCATCTAGTTTTAAAATAATTTAATTTTGATGTGTTTAAGTGTTTTTTTTTAACCAATTTACATAAATTTATATCATTTATCATAGTAAAAAAAAATATGGTGTAACAAGCCGTTTCCACAGTGGGATTCCCCATCGGCAAAAATGACAACTTTCTATAAAAATAAGTGTCCGACCGAAACATGTTTTCTTTTTTGGCGGTCGAAACCGAAGGTACGGTGTTGATAATAGTTTCAGCCGAAACCGAAAGCGAACCTTTTATAAACGTGATTAAAACTTTGAATAAAATGTCAGTGGGCCTTTCCAGATATATAAATAATGAAACATCTCGCTGGCCTAATATTACAGGGTTCTACGTTTCACTTTTATCGAATTGAAGTTTCAACATTGTCATTCATCCCCTATTTAACCCCTTTAGGGGTGGAATTTTCAATAATCCCTCCTTAGGGCTCACTTTTGCTACATAGGGAACTCTTGTCCAAAATTGCATGCTTCTAGATCCAATGCTTTGTTTGTCAGTGAATGAATGAATGAATGAGTTTAAGACTCATTAAGTAGATACGGAACATACTTGCGATTTGATATGCATTGTCTGCGAGCGACTTGAAGCGCTCTATTTCTGTGGGCGTCTTGATGCACGACTTAGCTAGTCGCACGGAAGCCTCCTCGAATAACTCTTTGCGGAATGATCTCTGGAAACGGAAGGATTCATTTTATGATTAAAGCAGTCTAGAACTCTAAAATTTTGGTCAATACTATACAAACTGTTAAACGGTTATCCATTAAATTCAAAACCGACAGCTGTCCGGATTCGGAAATAGAAAAACATAGTTGAGAGTCTAATAAAACAAAGTTTTAAACTAGGACGGAACAAAAGACGATCACTTGTGGGCATTTTCATCATAATATATTAACTGCACCAAATAGTTTTATCCTAAATCACATTCAGCTAACCCCACCATACACTCATAGCAAACCAATCCTAATTAATATTATAAATGCGAAAGTGAGTTTGTTTGTCTGTTACGCTTTCACGCGGCTGAACGGATTTGGATGAAATTTGGCACAAGGGTAGACCATGACCTGGAGATGGACATAAGCTACTCTTTATCCCGCATCGCAGACGAATTCGCGGACAAAAGCTAATATTTGATAAGTGTAAAAAAAGTCGAGCAAGCGATTTTGAACCGTGTGGGCATTTTCATCATAATATATTAACTGCACCAAACAGTTTTATCCTAAATCACATTCAGCTAACCCCACCCACCATACTCTCATAGCAAACCAATCCTAATTAATATTATAAATGCGAAAGTGAGTTTGTTTGTCTGTTACGCTTTCACGCGGCTGAACGGATTTGGATGAAATTTGGCACAAGGGTAGACCATGACCTGGAGATGGACATAAGCTACTCTTTATACCGCATCGCAGACGAATTCGCGGACAAAAGCTAATATTTGATAAGTGTAAAAAAGTCGAGCAAGCGATTTTGAACCGTGTGGGCATTTTCATCATAATATATTAACTGCACCAAACAGTTTTATCCTAAATCACATTCAGCCAACCCCACCCACCATACTCTCATAGCAAACCAATCCTAATTAATATTATAAATGCGAAAGTGAGTTTGTTTGTCTGTTACGCTTTCACGCTAAAACAGCTGAACGGATTTAGATGAAATTTGGCACAATAGACCATGACCTGGAGAAGCACATAGGCTACTCTTTATCCCGCATTGCAGACGAAGTCACGGGCAACACCTAATATTTGATAAGTGTAAAAAAGTCGAGTGTCAAGCGATTTTGAACCATATGCGGTGCAACTATTACTGTCATCTTAAACTACCTGAAATAAGAGTACAGTATATTACCTCGTCGGCGGCAAGCGCGGCGTGGAACTGCGGCGAGTCGAGGTGCAGGTAGATGTCCACCAGCTGGCTCAACAACCGCCGCGGCTCCCAGCCGTACTTCTCAGGCCGACGTACCTGTGCACGGCAAATAAGTAGCATAGTAAGAAAGAAATAAAGAAAAAGTATTTATTGGAATATAATTATGTAATCATTAAAACACAACAGAAAAAAAACTACAGTTACAACTGTCAGTCGTACTGCACGTCAGAAATGTAAAACTTCTTAGATTCACAAACTTGTAAACATCTGTATATATGTATCTGAGCGTGCTGGTCACGAGAGTTCAGTTCTTTTTCCCCATAACAAAAGGGCCCAACGTGCCTAAAGAAGTTTTTACTTTAAAAATAAACATTATGAGGGGCTGAAAGACTATCTCAGCATGATGCTGTGACATATAAAAATAAATGGGTAGTAGAGGGTTTTATACGAAAACGTGGTGATAAAGGGATCCTCCTTAGGTTCTTAATACAGAAAGCATATTACACTATCAACGAATATTTAGAATAAAAATAAAAACCTAATACCATCTTCTCAGACTTATTTATTACCTACTTAATTTAGTTAATATGATTGTTACCTTAATTTTTATTATTTTGTTTATGGTTTGTGTTTATTGCAAAAGATTTAAGCCTGATACTTAGCAGTTTTTTTATTATTTTATAGGCAGTACTACCTGTACACTTATTACCTACTGTGTAAGAAATGTTTGTACGCCTTGCAGGGCATCACATAATGACACAATATTTTTATTTTATTACATCATGTACCAACATTATACCTGTGTGTACAAGTAAATAAATTTGAATTTGAAATAAAAATTGCAAAGAGCTGTTTTTAAAACCAAAAACCGCAATCACAAGATATCTTGTTGCGATGCAAAAACACGAAGTCGATATTGACTTCGTTGCAAATATCCTTACGATAATGATGCTAAAGTATGGAAAACTGCAAAAGCTGTTGAAAGATGTTAGAAGTCTAGAAACGGCTTTATATTGTCTCGGGGACATAGTTGACGTGTTAGCTGGAGCTAAATACGCCTAACAAGTGCTGTTAGGCGTATCCATTTTCCACAAATGACTTTCATACTTATAATATGCTTCGAAGAGGTATTACAACAAATAATTTTCTTCACCTAAATGTTTCCCTTATTTGAAAAGAGACTGGCTCCCATGACAGAGATAACCTTGGTGAATTTGTAAAAATCTAGCGCCTAAGACTCTTATGTTATGTAGGGGTCCACTAGGGCCGATGCCTGCCGGGGTCGCGGGAAGGTACTAAAGGGTCACCGAGGCCTCTGGCAACACAGGCAACGGAAGGAATACGGGTGGGTTTTAGTCAGTAAGAGTCTGACACACCCTCCCGCTCCGCCCAGAGCGGGAGAAGTTATTTGATGATTTCTAAATAAAAAAAAAGGCTCTTATGTTATGTATGAACAATTTTTTAGGAATCCGTACCTCAAAAGGAAAAAAATGGAACCCTTATAGGATCACTTCGTTATCTGTCTGTCTGTCAAGACCATTTTCTCAGGAACGCGTGGAAGTATCAAGTAAAAATTAATATCAAATACGTCTGAGGTCTCTTGGAGCTTTAAAAAAATCAAGCTTCTAAGTCAACTCAATAAAAAAATACGGCCATTTATGCGACATTTTTGATACTCGCAAATAAATCAAAACCATAGGGTACTTTCTGTTGACCTAGAATCATAAAATTTGGCAAGAAGGAAAGTCTTACAGCACAAGTAAAGGAAAAAGTCCGAAAAACGTTAATTTGTAGTTTTATAAAATAAAAAAAAATGCCATTACAAACTTACATTTACAGCTGGCGAATTGATCGTGACGTAAACGATGTATGGAAGAACATGTTTTACTACAATTATTTAACTACAATGTTAAGTTTGTTTTTGGGATAAATTCATCCCAATTACGGAACCCTTCATTGCCCGTGGTCCAACACGCACGTGGCCTGTTTTATTTTTATATTGTACCGCATTTTCTGAATCGATTAATTTTTATATATTTATTACCTTGAGATTTTTGCACTTCGGCCCGCACAGCTGCTGAAGGTTAAAGTTGAGCATAGACGCCAGGCGGTCCACCAGCTCTGCGCGCAAGAACGGCTCCTTGATCTCTACTGTCAGATACTCCAGCATGTCCACGGTTTCTCTACAAAAAACAATAACATTAATATTTACTTGGTTGGCCAAAAAATAGGAACATAATTTGTTAGGTTCGGAAGACCAAAAACGTTTAGATAGTAAGTGTTGTGGCTTCAAATCAGTTTTTACGCGAAACTGTGAATTTAGTAGTGGCACTTGAAAACCAGCCAAAAAATGTTGTGAATAACTGAGAAAGATCACAAGGCCATATTAGGTGTCATCAAATGACACGATCAGCTACTTATTTGGTATATACAGCAAATATCAATCCTTCGGTTGTTCTTATAGCAAAACACCGAAGTTATTAATCATTTACACCCAGTTTCTGCAATGAAAATTATCAATGTGTCAAAATTAAACGCAAGTCAAGTGATGCGATTGGCTTTTAATAAATCATTCAACCAATCACAGCCGATTACGCTGTTCGACTGACAATTTGTTATATCCTCGTAAGGCCCAACCCAAATTTAGGTCGATATATATTTTTATGATTAGATATATAATTTAAATGATTTTAAATAGTGTCTCGGGCCGGAGTGTCAAAATTTTTTTGTCATTAAATTAGGTCGTTCGGCCTTACGAGGATATAATTTTTGTGTTGATTTTTATTCTAGAAACTGAACCTCATTGAATACACACACAAGTGTCCCCCAGTTACCTAGCGAGCGTGAGGTAGGAGCGGCACTGGCGCTCGTCCTGCGCCAGCGCACGCGCGCGCGCCTCGCCGCCCGCGCCGCCCGCCGCGCCCTCCTGCGCCTCGTGGATGCGCTTCAGGTACTGCACACAACGGTATTATTAGTACACACTTCACATGGACAACCCTTTTATGGATGCATTGAAGTTAGCTACCCATTGTCACCAACCACAGCTAAAAAGAGATTTAGGAGACCTAAAATGCATGCGTAGACGAAGACAGCGGTATACTGCTCGAACATAGGGAACTGTCTCTGTTTTCAGTTTTACAAACTGCCTCTTTGGTCACCATGGTCGCAAGAGGTTTGATTCCCAGTTCCAGCAGTATAATTGCATTTTTCCAACAGAATCTTGTCGATAAAAGCCCAGAGTCTGGATTTGTGGCCAGTTGAAGATAATGGGCTCGCCCTCTATTACATGTAATAACGTATGTTCGCTTCTAGGTTAGGTAGAAAATTCTTTGGAGAAAAAACAGGCGTTACTTTACGTTATTTTTGAGACATTCCCAATCAAAAGGTACCTGTCATATACCAATATTCCAAGGTCCACCTTCCAATAGTGGTGTATGACAAAGAATAGGTATTTAAACGTTCGATATTTAACAAAGAATAGGAACATGAAGGGTTTTAATGTGTTTTTGTTACTTCCAAAACACATTATAATTTTAGCTAGAGAATATTTGAATACTTACCGTGAGACACTCGTCGAGGAGGAATGTAGTGTCGTTCATGAGCATATTGATGAACTTCACGAACTGACGGCCAGAGCGAGACTCTTTCACTATAGCCTGAAAAGAAAATTACATTTATTTTATTTATTTATTTTTATTAAACTTTAAGCACAACTAAAAAAAAATACCGTACAATAGCGGACTTAATGCCTCATACATTCATTTAATATTATACTTAGCTTTTAGTAGGGATGCCAAACACTATCTATAAATATCGTATCGATATTTAAAAAAAAAATGAATATCGATAACGACATGTTGAAAACAAAAAATCGATATACGAGTATCGGTGGAAAATTTCTAAAAAATGTTTGTACTTAATGAAATACTATTCTTTGTTTTTTGATGTGTAACACCTTTCCTTTCGTTTTCTGTGGGACTGATTTCGTGAAAAGGGACGGGAGTGTGTAGACATGAAGTGACGGCTTGAGCATGGAATAAGTAAGTACTTTATAGTAGCATGCAATTCGTGTACTCAGTGTGTGAAATTAGTAAGTATTACTATTACCTATATGTATTGATTGTAAGTACCTGGGGTCAATTTTAAATATTTCAGTATTTAGCATTTTTTAATTCTGTGGTTAACGTTTGTCGCTGCTCAGTTGCTTATTACCAAGGTGAAATGTCAGATGTTACACATCAAATGCGAATACTGTAAGGCTAGCTCGTTATTTTTATTTTTAGGATCGGGAAACTGAACCATTTTGACTAAACATACGAGGTGCATTCAATAAGTACCTAGCCTCATCGCCAGAGGGCGCTGTAGTTTCAAAAGAGTTTTACCACAGTGTAGCACATTCTTTTTTAAAATTTTCATTCCAATCCCTTCATTTGTTTTAATTTGACAACTTATGGAAGCGAACGTGTCGATCGGTTTTACAAAAATGGAAAAAGAGCAATATCGTTCGGTGATTCGATTCCTATTTTTGGAAGGGAAAACGCGCATCGAAATCAAAGAGCGCTTGGATGCTGTGTACGGTGACTCTTCTCCATCGATGGTTACCGTCAAGAATTGGTTCAACGAGTTTGCACGTGGCCGTACGTCGGTTTTTGATGAACCACGTCCAGGTGCACCGAAAACAGCTGCTACGGAGGAAAACATTAAAAAAATCCATGATTTCGTATTGGCAGATCGCCGATTGAAGGTTCGGGAGCTAGCTGAGACTGTAGGCATTTCAGAAGGAACAGTGCATCATATTCTTCACGAGGAACTCGGCATGAGAAAGCTGTCGGCGCGATGGGTGCCGCGTTTACTCACACCAGAAAACAAGCGCAACCGTGAGACCACATCGGAGACGTGTTTGGCGCTGTTTAAGCGGAATCCAGCGGAGTTTTTGCGTCGTTTTGTGACCGTCGATGAAACCTGGATCCACTGGTACACACCAGAGACCAAGGAGCAATCAAAACAATGGATCCAGACCGGGGAACGTGCTCCAAAGAAGGCGAAAACTGTAAAATCGGCCGGAAAAGTTATGGCCACCGTTTTCTGGGATTCACAAGGTGTGATCTACATCGATTACCTCGAGAAGGGTAAAACAATTACAGGGCTTTACTATGCCGATTTATTGGGCCGATTTAAAGAAAAAACGACCCCATCTGGCGAAGAAAAATGTGCTGTTTCACCACGACAACGCACCGGTTCACACGTCTGCCGTTGCCATGGCCAAATTGGTCGAATTACGCTACGAATTGTTGCCCCATCCACCGTATTCTCCAGATTTGGCCCCTTGTGACTTCTTTCTGTTTCCTAATCTGAAAAAATCACTCGCCGGGAATAGATATGGATCGAATGAGGAGGTCATCGCCGCCACGGAGGCCTATTTTGCAGAGTTTGACAAAAACTATTTTTCGGACGGGTTAAAAACGTTGGAGCATCGCTGGGCTAAGTGTATCGAACTAAAAGGAGACTTTGTTGAAAAATAAATTGCCACTTTTCCAAAATTTTCGTTTACTTTTTGTAGGCTAAGTATTTATTGAATGACCCTCGTACATGAGAAATTTAAAACTTTTGGAATAGTCTTTCGAATAGGTTTAGAAATGAGGCCGATAAACTAAAAGTGGCTTTCACGAACATGATTTTACGAAGGAGCATGCACGTTTCACAAGCTACTTTAAACCGTATTGCTAGCTAGGTTAAGGCGCTGACAAGACCCAATTGACCAAAATTGGCTTCTCTTAAGAAAAAAATTGCCAAATCTGTGTAGTTTGTGGTAGCGGAAAAAATATATGTTGATTTTGAACATATTTCCCAGAACTTGGTTGTTACGAAAACACGTTTTGAAAAAAGATTTTGATACAAACTAACGTTAAACTAACCTCTTACCTTGAGTTCTAATCCAAAATATCTGTATTAAATATCAACATACGTTACATATTTAATTTATAACAAGAACGTCTTATTTGATTGCAGAACTTAGTTGTTTTTTATTTTCGATTACCCAACTCAATTTTGAGTAAATTGATAATTGCTTCATATTTTGCAATAAATTACAAGCGTTGTGTCATCGCGCTTCTCTTTCTTTTCTATGCAATCTGACAGTGACCGCGGTTTAGGTGTTGTCAGCGTCTTAAGATCGAAATTCAAGTTCTGCATGTGTTCTCACCTGTTTATGAATCGGTCTCTCCCACATCCCTTTCAGTATAATACTGATATGGAATCTTATAGTAAACTTGTCATAGAACTCCGTGCTTTGTCCAGTAGTTTCTATATCCGTGTAGAACTTCATAAGGGCACTCGGCAGGGCTGTCTGTGACATCGGATGGTCCATAAATTTTTCGTATACATTCTTAAGTTTTAGTGGCACGGATAGGTTTATCACGAAGAGCACTTCCACGATCTTGGCGACTAAGTAGGGGTTTTTGAAGAGTCGAGAGTGGCATATAGCACTTAGGAGCCAAGTTATGATCGGGTCTTCGATGTAGTCGGCCACTATTTGTGGGACGTATCTGAAAAGAGATGTAGATTTTGTTAGCAAATTTAATACAACCTCAAAAATTTTGTGGATGAACCATTTTAAATTATAGAGACATCAACAAAAACATAATTAGCTTGTTATAATCAGTTTTCTTTGCTGGGACTCAGGCTTCCATTATGTGAGAGGGAGTGACGTAGTCCACGTCATAGGCCCACGCCGGGTCTAGGCCCAACCGCCAATTTGACATTCACTAGGCATTGGTGCCTAGTAAATGTCATTTTTTTTGGTTCTGGGACTGTTTTTGTTGTGTAACGTCTTTCCTGTCGCTTTTAGAGTGATTTCGTGGAAAGTGACGGAAACGGAAGTGTGTAATAGGAACAGGTGACAGCTTGAGTATGGAATAAGTAAGTACTTTGTAATAGCATGGAATTAGTAAGTACTATATAGATTTTAAGTAGAGGGGGTCGAATTTCGACTATTGAGCGACCACACTAGTAATGAATATTTTTTTGAATAAATATTTCAGTATTAAGCTTTTTTAAATTTTGAGGTTAATTTCTGGCGCTGCTCAGTTGCTCATTACCAAGGTGAGATGTCAGTTGTTACACATCATATGCGACTACTGTAAGGCTCACAATGACAGTCATAGAGCAGTGGTGATGTAATAAATCGCTGCATGGCCCTACAATTTGTAAGGCGCACTACTGTTCCTGCTGCAACCCTTATAGCAACGCAGAAGAAGGCTACTCACTGCACCGCGAACAGCATGAACTCGGCGATGTCCTCCACGTACCACTCGGGCGTGGCGGCGAAGGCGTCGGCCAGCGCGCCCGCGCCGGCGCGCGCGGCGTCCAGCGCGGCGCCCAGCAGCGCGCACACGGAGCCGTAGAACTGCAGGCTGCGCCGCATGAGCTCGCCCTCCAGCAGCGCCGTCTCCGCGCACTGCTTGGACCTGGCGGCGGCAGCGGTCGGACAATACCGTACCATAACTTAATACGGGGCTGTTTTACCCGCAGTCCCACACCGATTGGTACCGACTTGTGTTTACCAGGAAACCGCGTTTTCATGAAGTAGCTCATACTAATTACAGACGTGAGCAATTTCCTATTAAAAAAACCGGCCAAGTGCGTGTCGGACCACGCACAATGAAGGGTTCCGTGGTTGAAATGATTTTATCCCAAAAACAAATTTAATGTTGTAGTTGAAAAACATGTTCTCCCATATATCGAATACGTCACGGTCAATTTTCCAACTGCAAAGGTAAGTTGTAATGGTTGTAAAGCCTTCTCAGCTGTGATAGTTTTCCTTTTAATTTCGTTATATATACTACTGCCATGATTTTTTTCACAGATTCAAACACAACCATTTAGCCGGCGGGGACACACTTGACTCTAACAAATATTAGCACTATATCACCACCACATTACGTGCAAGGGAGGTAAAAAAAAATATTTTTTAAGCTTTTATTTCACCACTTTGTCGGCATAATTAATATGTTTAGCCATGCTAAGTTACAACTTGCTTCTAATACTAAGAGTATCTGAGCTAATCAGGGACAGACGGACGGACATGGCAGAACTATAAGGGTTCCTAGTTGACTACGGAACCCTAATATAAACAAGGTATTATGTGGATACGACATCAGAAGTTAAGCTAGCAAGAATATAAACTATCGTAATCCTATTCTATTCTATTCCTTCGGCGCGGCCGTGAGACACACATGGCGCTATATTTAATCTGTTCAAATGTGATGTGTGTGATGTTTTTCTTTCTGTCTTTAATAAAAAAATAATTATGATTATTACCTGTGTAGCCTCTTTATTTGGCGGCGCCACCTGCGCAACAACTCGCGGTTGCGCAACGCAGAGAAACTGTTGCGCCACTGTGGCTCAGCTGCCATCAACTCTTCGATCACTTTTTGCAGATCACGGAATGCCCTGAGAAAAATAAAATAAAATGAAATGCTGTTCGTTGGTCAGCGCAACACTTGAGAACGGCTGGTCCGATTTGGCTATTTTTTTGTTTTCTAAATGTTCGTAATAGTCCCGAGTTAGGTTTTTATGGAAATAAAAATTGGAGAAGTTACACAGAAAGTTTTAAAATTTGGAAATAACTGAACTCCTTTTCTCCGTTCCGTAGTCAACAAAGAACCCTTATAGTTTCGCCATGTTCGTCGTCTGTCTGTCTGTCCCCGGCTTAGCTCCGAGACTCTTTGTACTAGAAAGCTGTATTTTTTTACATATCCACAAAAAACCCATTTAGCTGGCAGGGATTCAAGTGACCCCGCCCAGGTCACTTGAATCTAAGAAAAATTAACACTTTAAATATTAATATTACGCTAATGGATCCCTGAACCGAAAAATGGTTTTCACAGACCCGCAATATTTTTGAACGAGAAAAAAAATATCATCCCCACTTTACACGCAAAGGTGTTACATTACAAAATTACAAAACATTTTTTTCATGATTTTATTTTAGCACTTTGTCGGCGTGATTACCATGTATGCCAAATTACGGCTTTCTAGTACTAAGAGTCTCCCAAGTTAAGCCGCGGACAGACAGACAGACAGACGGACAGACGGATATGGCGAAAGCAAAGGCTTCGTTGTTGACTGCAGAACCCTAAAAAGGTAAATAAATATGCAGGCAGTTGACTGTTGTGTAACATTGAAACTGAGTTGTGCGTAATAGTGGCCAAAGTTTCATCACACTGGTCTGAGCGTTAATCCATCCATTTAATATGCCTAGCCATTTCCCAACTCTGTTGGGTCAGTTTCCAGTCTTGCCGGATGCAGCTGAATACCAGTATTTTACATGGAGCGTCTGCTTATCTGACCTCCATAACCTAGTTAGTTATGTGCAATGACTTTGACAACCTGTAACACAGCTTTTCTTCAGCCAGATACAAGTTATTCCGAAAGCAATTTTCCCATAGCAGCTGTTCTTGCCGGAATACTAAACTCTTTATGCGGGTACTGCTTCACTCACCGAATGCGCCTCTGATGCGTGTGCAGGGCCGGGATGAGCGCCACGTGATGCATGTGCAGTGTCAGGAACCAGCACACTGTCTGGAACTTCGCTTCGGGCCACTTGTGAGCTGGGTCCTTAGCTAAATTAAAACGAGTTCTTTTAGAAGACGTCGAAGATCTTTAAGACACTGTTGCACGTAAATTTTATGGACAATATTTTAAAACTAGCTGGCGCCGGCTTTTCCTAGCTGACTGATCCCTGAGACAAAATGCCGAAACAAACTCTCTTGATCATGGTCTTTTTAAAATTCAAACATTTATTTTTAAGATATTAGCTGCGCCTCGCGGTTTCACCCGCATTAAGTCTCGATCCCGTGGGAATATCGGTATAAAAAGTATCCTATGTCCTAATCCAGGCCATGGTCTACCCATGTGTCAAATTTCATTAAAATCTGTTCGGCCATTTTAGCGTGACAGCGTAACAAACAAACAAACTCACTTTCGCAATTATAATATTAGGTTAGGATAGTTAAGATTATTGTGAGTCTAACAACGTATGGAGGGCATGTGTCTGGAAGACCCTTTTATTTTAGGGAGCTCAGCGACCCGTCATATCATGCTACCAGATCTTCAGGAAATTTGCATAGGCCACATAAAAGTACTCAAAACCGCCAGACAGTTATAAAGTCATGTACTCGATCGACCCTACATGGTACACACGGCTACATATCAAGCTATACGTTTCCAGTATAAGCTGATCTCGCATTGTATAGGATATCCGTACAATAAGAGGTCAGCAGCCGTGTGAAAAGCCAGCCTCAACAAGATGTATATAATTTGTGTTCCGTTATACTGTATCACTGTGTAGCTACAATTAAGAACCCAATATTAATATGTTTGTGGTGGTTACACATTGGTACAATATTATGGAACAAGATTGTAGACGATCAAATTATTTTTTGTCGATGTTATACATCTTTTTGAGGCTGACTGTATTCACAGTCAGTTTTCGCTTTAAATGTCATAAAAAATATGGTTGTCACGTAAATTAATTAAAATAAAGAAAAAAAATCATATCATCACAGTCTACCTAGAACTCCTTACAGAAGGTCATCGCGAAGGTTTTCACAGGCCAGTCGTGAGACGGGTTGCGGGGGGATGGGGGCGGATCTTATGAGAAAAAGGCCCGGTTTCCAATAAAGCGGAGAGGAGGGATGTAAACAACCAACAGGAGATGGAATTGCGTTGAAGCTAACCAACGCAAATGAATGATACCAAAACAACGCAAACACATTGGTTGATCGAGACACATCTTAGGGGGGCGTCCATTAATTGCGTGAGGTGATTAGGGGGGGGTGGGTCAAGCAAAGCCTCACCAAATCACACCGGGGGGGGGGGGTTCCCTCGGCAAATATCTCGTAATTTATTTTTTGGCAGCTAAATATGTAAAAATGTGAGAGAATCAGATCAAATTAATGTAAAACATGTTTCTACAGTAAAATATTGTGAAATCTGACACATCCTTTTTATATATTAAAATTCATGAGTAGGTGTGAAATGACTTAGTATCGATATATCGAAAACGTAATCCACGATTTCTTATTAGTTGAAAAATTGAGCCACGCAGTCCAAATTTCTTTACTAGAAATTTGAACTGGGCGCCTCAATTTTTCAACTATTTATTTATCGTGGTTATTTGAACGCCGCTAAGCAGCACAATAGCCCATCAATTGTTTAATAAAAATAATAAAACAAATTATGTCTTTATAAATGAATACAACACATTTATACTCAAAATATAAAATTTGAAAGATCTCACGTGAGGGTAGGGGAGGGGTGGAAGAAAATTTCACGAAATCTCACAAGGGGCTTGGGGGTTGAAAAATCCTCAAAAACGCCTCACGTAGTTAATGGACGCGCCCTTACCTCCGTTTTGGTGGTAACCAGGCCTAAGATATGCCACAAACACTGGCATTTCTCAAACCCTTTCAAATACTTATATGGGCGATGAACAACATGTAAGACGAAGATAATCTGTGATATCAGTAACAGTAACTGGTACTTCGTTTTTCCCATGAACTTGGTACTATGACTGACAAATAAAATTAAATTGTCCATGATGACGTGTTCTTTGGGTCAACGTAAAATTGAGGGTCATTGAGCTCGTTTGTGGGTCATTATGTTTTAATGTACACAATACTGTTAGGAATATTGTATGTGGAGTGCTGACAGGCTTGGAACAGTTGCTGTGCGTTTATAACTGTACAGATTACACACTGTTTAGTGATGTCTGCATAGCGACGCGCTGTTTTACCGAGAATGTAAGTTAAAAACATATCTCCAGTTTGGTATATCTCGACTGGTTGTCAGACTTTCGGGCTTCTGACGACCCGTAACGACTGTTAAAGATCCAGGACTGATAGCCGGGACCAACGACTTAACATGCTTTCCGAGACACGGAGGGGGATCTTGATATGTAAAGAGGGTCACCCATCCAAGGACAACGGCGGAAAGCGTAGCTTAATCTGATCGATCGACGCGTGCGGCTGTTATTAGGTTATTACTTAGCTACAAGCCCCTCGTTACAGTTCTCCAGTTTGGTACCATTGCGACTTAATCTTGACCTCTAGGCGAAGTCTGACTTTGGGTTTACATTTCAATGACTGAGATTGCTTTTATATGGTCCTTAATGTGACAATTTGATCGTCACATTTAGGACCATATAAAACCAATCTTGACTTTAAAATTGAGTGTTGATGCTCAAAAAGAACTCAAAATGTAAACAAATAATTTATTACGTTGTCTTAGACATTGGGCAAAGTTGATTAGGAAGATTAGTTGAACCCACGCAACGGAGATAGAGATGTGGCCCGTTTATTTTCATAAGGTGATTCAAAAATATATTTTTGATGCAAATCGTCTTATTTTCCCGAAAGTCTTATTTGCAGCAAATATAATTTCAAGAGCTATATTGATGTTTTAAATGGTTATAATTTAGTAATTATTTTATCATAATTGCAGTGTAATAAATTTTGATAAACATACAACGTAAAACAGCGCCGCAATTTGTAAAAAAACCTAAGATATTTTGAATTTCGCGGGCTAAAGAGAAACCTCTCCAGCATATGCAAGCTCTTGTTTACTTACTGAGAGAATCAAGCCAGTCTTGTGCCTCCTGCGCGGTGAAGTACAGCCTGGTCTCGTCGCGGACGTTGACCCACGAATCGGGTTGGAAGGTGTAAAGAGGATACACACGCTCCAACTTGATGCGCACCGACAACAGTTGCAGCACTGAACATACGTTCAGCATGAAGCCGTCACCTGAAACAATACAAAAAGTCGTTACTTCTTCTAGTTTATAGTAGTTTAATGCATTATATGCTTATTTAGACCAGGTATAATAATCCTGGGGTCAGGCCTCCACATTGTAGCCATCCATGACGAGCCATGAGCGAGCCTTTTTTTTTGTTCCGGGGTCCGTCCCATCTCATCCCATCTCCATCGTCATGGATGTCCTCCGCTCTGGGGCCAACGATATTTTTATGTTTGGAGTGAATAAAGAAATAAATAAAAATAAGAAACAATATAGTGTTTAGATAAAACATTAGTAATAGACGCTTTTTTTTGGGTGGTAAATTATCAAATAACTTCTCCCGTTCTGGGCGGAGCGGGAGGGTCTGTCAGACTCTTACTGACTAAAAACCACCCCGGTGTTCCCTTCGTACACTTGCACCGGGGATCATGGATTGAATCTGCGTATCAGTTCTATTGATCATCAGTACGCCAGTGCAGATAACCTTGTCGTTCAGTTCAGCTTTTGATTTATTTACAAGAATTCTGGTAAATTGACAGCTCCATGTTAAATATAATTATACTTTTAAGTATTATATTTGTAGTTTTACAACATATATTCCTGTAGGGCGCATTTACAATATTCCTGTCATTATAATACGCATCTTTCGCAGCATGTTGATTTGTAATCAAGGCACGGAAATATATTACTTATTGATGTCATTACAGGAATTAGAATACGTTTGTTGTGAATGTGAATAAGTAGTTCATAGAATACCTGCAATTATATTATTAGCAGTTTTCCTTGTTTATCCTGTATTTCGTTTATTTACTGTTATATTTTCTGGTTAAGTTCTAGTTAATTTTATAGTTAACTTGAGAGCCTTTTTTTTTTTTTTTGGGTGGGAAATCATCAAATAACTTCTCCCGCTTTGGGCGGAGCGGGAGGGTGTGTCAGACTCTTACTGACTAAAACCCACCCGTATTCCTTCTTGTTGCCTGTGTTGCGGGGGCCTCGGTGACCCATAAGTACCTTCCCGCGACCCCGGCAGGCATCGGCCCTAGTGGACCCCTACTATGTGCTGACGACATCTCTTTGAGGCGCGCGTGGAATACAACGCGCCGTCGACCCGGGCCTGGTCCTTACCGGACGGTGAGCTACCCATTGCTCACCGTCCGCAAGCCCGCGCCTACGGTGGCCGGAAATCCGCCCGGGATTCCCGACGCCCTGGGCGTCTCCTGCGGCGGCTAGGGGCGAGAGGGCGCGAAACTTGCCTTTCCCTCAACCGTCCCGCCTCCTCCTTCGCGAGCATTACTGCTTCGCAGAAGGAGGTGACGGCTGCCCATGCCCTCTCGCTCCGTACCATGGCCTGAACCAGGGCCGGACGCGAGAGGTCTCTGCCGCCGATCGCCTCCAAGAGGACACGGCGGTGCTCTGCCCAAGCCGGGCAGACCTCCACCGTATGCTCCACCGTGTCCTCCGGGCGATCCACACAGTGGTGACACCCGGACGTTTCCTCCCGCCTTATCCGACACAGGAACCTCCCGAAGCTGCCGTGTCCGGTGAGGACCTGCGTCAGGCGGAAGGTGAGGACGCCGTGGCGCCTCTCCAGCCACTCCTCAAAGAGGGGACTTATCGCCGCAATCGTGGCGTGCCCAGCACTGGGTTGCGACAACCGTACTTTCCATGACGCCATGAGATCCCGCCGGAGCTCCGTCCGCTGTGCCGCGATTTCTCGCGGCAGCGGACTTACGCCCCGGCGTTTCGCCTCCTCGCGCCACTCCCATACGTGCGCGAGGACTTTTGCCTCCAGATCCCATGGCGGCAACTTGAGAGCCTTGACCTGACACCCATATCACAAGTTTAATCTTAGCTTGGGGGACAGAAGTTTATAACTCTGTAATAAGAATAACCTACATTTTTTATGACAAAATGTGTTATGATAAACCAATTGGTAAATGTAAAATTTTTAAACTGGAAATCAAAATTACTTATTTAATTATTTTCGATCATCCTAAGCGTTTGACAATAGTCAGGGAAACAAACATGACAGACGAGAGATGTTTTTTATGGTAATGTTTACCAGATATTGTTTATTATGAAGGTCTAGAAGTGTGCAAGTATCAGTTATAAATATAACAATCGTAATATAATTTGCATGTTGTTCGCGACCGAAGTCTGTTTGTCTCGAACACCTGACTACGTTACAAACATAAATATTTACAGAAAACCGTCAACAAGTAGCGCTCAATGTTTCGATCCGAATCTTGGAAAGTAAATTATTTGGAAGAGTGCCAATACAAATTCGTCGACTAGACAAGGCGAGTTGAGCGACATTTCAACGAAATATGTGGTCTATTTTCGCCAGTCATTACTAGCAGGGACCAACTACGCACATAACTCTTCAATTTATTACAGTTGTCTGTGTTCTGATAAACGTACAGTAATGTCTTTATCAATTAGTTATAAGAGCCCTAACCGACCGGCCATCAATGAGTTCTTGGCATACATTTATAAATAAAAGAACAAAGAAATTTTAACGTGAAATGTGTATGCAGTTGGTGTACCAAAATACACAAATACACGCACGCAGTCATGAACAAATTCTGTACAATAAGCGTCGAATGCTTTCCGTGCATTGTCTTGTTTATTGAGAACCGATGAACATATCTCTTCACTATAAAGTGATTTACTTTTTTTTTTAAATATTCTTTTTCATGATAAAAACTTTGCCTCTGAATTTTAAGCAATGAGTTCGCAAACTCGTTTCATTGTTCATTCAGTACAAGTTTTGTCCTCTTCTCCTTTGAACGTTTTTGTTTTTATACAGGTCTCACAGTGCAGCATTGTGTAAAACTAATCCGCGGAATCGAAGTCACAAGATTACTAAAGTAAATGACTTTTTGATTTAAGGCGCAGGTATATGATTTTAGTGACTTTTAAATATATTATAAGCCTTCACATAATGCAAGTAAGATGCTATTGATTATTGCTATGACTATTTTATTATCTATATTTCTATGTGTTTTTTTTTCAAATGAATATTTGTATTTTCCTTATTAAAAATAAATATTCCCTATGAAATCGAACGGCGGTGCGGCGTGAGCGTGACGCATATTTGTATGGCCAAGCTCAACGGCGATTATCCGAGCCTTAAACAGGGTCATTATCATTTAAAATATTCAGTTGTCATCAAGACTCTCACTCTAGGCAATCAGCTTCACGACCGTGAAGCTAACAGTACAGTGAGGTGTACAGCCCGATTCAAACTTTATGGAGGCTCGGAACATGAGGCGAGTTGCTGCGCAGTAACGAATTCATGTGTCAGCGGGAGTGAGGGGTGCAGTACTGCGCAGCGAGTAGCGCACGTCAGAGCCGCCATCATGTTTGACGCGTGCTATACTTATAAATAACGCAACTTAAGGAGGCTATCTCTTAATGCAGCTTGAACCTCTAGGAACATGTATGTTATTAAAATGACAAGCCATGAGCCACTTCTTACTTTCGTGACGTCATAAGAAATTCTAGTGCTAAATTTCATGCTTCTTGCGGCTGTGAGTTGTCTGTCAGTGAATTGTTTAAAGTAGAAGTTCGTTACTCACCGGCCAGAGATCTCTCATCAGTCTGCAGCTGCGCTCTCCTGTCGTTCCTCTGCAGTAGCGCAGCAAAGTAATTTAGCAGTGGTTCCCTCGCATCGGGACACAGCAGGATGTTGTGGCAGATGTTATGCAACGTGTTGCGACTCGCCTCCACCTCGCGTTGTAACGCGAACGCCAGGCTTCGGTCGCCCGAACCCGTCGCGAACAAACGCTCCGCTAGACGAGGGTTCTCTTCGGCGAACAACGATATCTGTTAGAATATAATAAAAAATGTTAATTTGCATAGAATGTAGATAATACAAGTCGGTTGTTACAAAATAATGTTTGGTGCCAGTGCCACAATTTGGCATGCCAATATTTGTACTTATAACTAATACAATACATCTAATTGGTGACTCTAATTATACAGTATTTGGTACAACATTTAAATTCTACAGTCTAATAAATCCAAAGGTGTAAATGTTTTGGATTTGTAAGTGTTAGTGTGATTGTTATCTTATTCGAATTGAATCGTTGGCAGATTGTTGACATCAAGTGTCTTGTGATCTTAACTTCTCAACTACAATGTACACGAAGGCTCATCCATAAGAGTTTAATTATAAAAAAAATCTTCTCAGTATTCAGGCTCATTAAACAAGGTGTCGTTTTGCATCCTCGTCAAATTTCAGGAGGCTGCTGTGAAAGGCATGTATAATCAAATAAAATTACGATACCTACTGAATAATTAATACATTCATGTTTTTTTAGTTATTTAAGTTTGACAGTATTTTAGAATACACCACATTCACAGAACAGAATCACCCCGTTGCGTATCCGGTAGCGTGTGTGTGTAAAAGGGCAGTTACAGTGCGGTATCATACATGCCGCGTTTTAACATGCATGTCATGTCCTACACATGCCTATTTTCGAAAATTAAAAAAAAGACCTTATTTTATTATTGATTCGTGTCGAGAATCATTAGTATAGTTACCTCCTTGAATTTGACGAGGATGCAAAACGACACCTTGTATAATTTAATATGTACATATCTGCATCTATGCTCGCCAAAAATAGTTAGCCTCAGCATCAGCTATAGCAGTTGGACATAGACTTTTACGCATTACACTGGATATTCAGCTACTCTCATCCAGCCAGCCGTTACCAGTCACCCTATGAAAATTGCCGCTCCACGTAACCTGAGGGCGTCCTACCTTACGATGACAACTCCAGAACACGTTCATACTATTTAAGTTATAACACTTACCGCAAAGAATGGTCCAAGGAAGCTGACACGCGCGATCTCCCTGCCGGACGCGGTGGTGACGGGGTCGGGGCACAGACTGGGCAGGCGCGCCAGTAACTCAGCCAGGGGGCGGCGCGCGTGGCGCGGGCCTGCGCGCAGCTCGCACAGCGCGCGCAGGGCTCGCAGGGCGGAGCCCCCGCCGCACGCGCCGCGACCGCCGAGAGGGGACACCGCGCGGCGCATCTCTTCGCGGATACCCATTACTAGTGGGATAAATACCTGCACACAAACAAGCCTTTAAACAACCCGCTTATGATACTAAATTCGTTTAAGCGATAAACGAATTTGAAACATCGTTTTGGTTCTGTCAATAGTTTGAATATGCTTAGCGCTAATCGCATTTAGTGATTTGTGGTGCAAGCGAGCCTAATGGCTCCTACATACTGAGGCGATATCGCGGGCGCGACAGGCTTATTGCTGCCTGTCGCGCTCGCGATATCGCCTCAGTATGCAGGAACCTTAAGTGTCGTCCTGGTCCTGCTCCAAAGTTCTAAGATCGCGACAGTCACGAGTACTGGCGTTTAGTACAGTGGTCAATGGTTATGCCTAGAAGGTATGAAATACTTTACAAAACGAAACAGATTTGCGTAACACTTGTTTCATTACTGTGTTACACATGTTCCATTGCTGTGTCCTTCCCTTCGTAAAAACCAATGTTTGCTTTGAGTTATTAAAATGTGGTACTCACAAGAAAAAAAATCAGATACAAAAATGATATCACTCACCTCTTCAAAGACTTCCTTATCATTATAGGTAGCAAGTAGCAGCTCGGGTATGAGGCCAGTGGGTGGTGACACCACCAGCATGTACGGCAGCAAAGCCGACTTCCTGCACTTCTCTAACTCGAACTTGCCCTGAAGCACTAGCACTAAGTGGTTCACTAGTAATGTTCTTAAACTCTGAAGCAAGTCGCTCAAAGGCGGCTCTGAGCTCTTCTTCGAGTACTCCCGTTCATACGAGTTGATGTTTGTGTAGAATCGCACTATGTAGCTCACAGCTAGACCTTGTGTGGGTATCGTCTTCGGCAGTGGCAGTGATGGCGCGGGGCAATCTGCCTTGTCAGCTTCCGTCTCCGAACCAATCTGTCCACTAGTCAACATATCGTCTCCACAATCTTCACTAGGCCTCTTTGTAGTTTCGGTAATCGCGATGAGTTTTTGGTTAAGGGGATCTGAACCATCCGCTATTTGAGTAATAACGTCAATCAAAGCCTCTGATGCCAGTTCATCTAAACTTAGTTTAGGGTTGTCGAGAAGTGATGCTGCGACCGACGGTACAAATATTCCACCTGAAAAGAAAAACTATATGAAGAAGTGGATGGCTAAACCTGATGATGAGAAAATTGGGTACCTACCTTTCCAGTAATCGGAAGTCGTAATATGATGAGAATTTACTTAGCAATCTTTGATATAAATGTTTTATCAATTGAAAGAGTTTGTTTCCTTGTATATCCCAGAAGAATACATTTACAGATGTGCAACAAGGTCGCCTGATCGCGGCGCGCTAACTAGCGTCTGTCTTGAGAACAAGGCTAACATCTTCCATACGGCGTTGTATTGACAAGACAGTATAAGACACCACATAAAGGGTGTAAAAGATCGATCGCAAAACTGTAATCTACGCATTCTGCACATTAGACTGTAACATTTCTCTCCCGTCCGGCCCTGGTTCAGGCCATGGTACGGAGCGAGAGGGCATGGGCAGCCGTCACCTCCTTCTACGAAGCAGTAATGCTCGCGAAGGAGGCGGGACGGTTGAGAGAAAGGCAAATTTCGCGCCCTCTCGCCCCTAACCGCCGCAGGAGACGACATGGGCGTCGGGAATCCCGGGCGGACTTCCGGCCACCATAGGCGCGAGCTTGCGGACGGTAAGCAATGGGTAGCTCACCGTCCGGTAAGGACCAGGCCCGGGTCGACGGCGCGTTGTGTTCCACGCGCGCCTCAAAGAGATGTCGTCAGCACAAGTGTAGGGGTCCACTAGGGACAATGATTTGCGTACGTACAATGATGGGATGAACAAGTGACCCTCGGCTTCGTCTTTTTATACCCGCCATAACCAGTTGTGTAACAAACCTGCACTGTCTTCCGACCAGGACACCTGTAGGATCTTGGCAACGATGTTCCTCAGTTGATCTTCAGTCAGATCAGTGCAGCTCACTGTGCGGGACCGGTGTATCTTGCGGGCCGGTGACGCCGTTGGATTGTCATTGTCGTCCACCTGGCAAAGTGTTCCATCGTTTAATATCGCCTATCTTTCCCAGGACAGGTAAGGTCTGTTATATTGCGGCAGCCAGATTAATAAATAATTTTAAAGAGATAATATTGCAAAAGTGTGTCTTGAAAATGTGTTGAAGTATCTGATTATAGAGTCTGTTTATATAAATATTTGTTGGTAGCTGCTCTGCAAGTTTGGTTGGCCATAATAATAACAAAAATCATCACAATACAAACATACATTGCATTGAAGTCTGGTGGGCCATGGGCTTTATTATTTGATTGCAGATAACAAAGATGATGGGTATTTTTATACTTTCATGGAGGTCAAGTTATATGGTTGTGGTGGTAGCTTAAATGGTGCTATGTCGAGGTCATAGCCACTGCTAGTGTTAAATTTGACCTTCTTCTATTGTAGACTGATTACTAGTGGTAAATCCATTAGCCTATGTGATCCTGAGGAAATGTGATTCCCTTTAACATTCAAGCTTTTCTTTATAATGCCTTCACCTTAGGAAAGTCGTCTATGTCGCCTCGCCTGCGCTTCATAGGCCTGCCGCGGGGACGACGTACATCCTCAGGCACGCACTGTGTTTCGACTTTAGTTTAATCTCATTGTACTATATTACACATAGGGTGAGGTCTTCAGAACTGTTCTGAACACCTTATTCCTTACTGTAAGTTATTGATCAGATAAGTGGCTAATGAACAAAAACATAAAAAAATCTTTCCAGCTGCAAGCCATAGCTGATTGCTGTTTTGCAATTGATAATTGTTTGGATAAAGATCATTATATAAACATTCTTAGAAACAATCTTGACATGGCAAATACAATTTTTAAAAATGTACTTTAACAACCTTTAAATCTGATGATCTCCTGTCACCTGTTATGATTGGCTGAACAAAATAACAACAAGCAATCATAATAAGTTGATATAAGATTAAACAACAGATAAAATTGAATAGGCTTTTAAAACTATGGGTTAGAGAATAATAACTCCTCCTCAATAGGGCAATAATGGTAACTCATACTGATGATAAAATTTAACAAAATATGCAATAATAAGGTATTAAATTCAAAAATCACCGGGGCAGACTGCCTAATTCTAAATATTCATACTGCACTTCACTTCATAGGTGTTGACCAATGCTAAACTCAGAAAATCACAAGATATCATCTAATTAATACACATTACAGAAGGTAAAACTTATGTCACCTAGTGTAGATTGTATTATTATGTAAGTAACTAACCTCCATTGGTTCCTGCTGTTGTTCCAATTGTGAATTCCTCTCTGACACATCATCAACTTCCATTGAGAGAGACCGTCGGGAGCAACTGGGCGAGGCATTACTGGGCCGTGGCCGCACTGGTGATGGCTCGGCAAACTGTGCTGGGGATATTGACCGTGATGTACTGTCGTCTCTTGTTGAAGCACCTTCTGTCCCACCCACTGTAGACTGTGGTAAACTGGCCACTCTAACTGATCCACAACTCAACAATGTGTCATCACCCATGGAGTCAAAGCTGTTGTACTGTCTTGTTTGTGACAGATCTGTCATTTTGGTATCAGGCATTTCATCCAACAGATTATTATCTGTCTTTTCAGTGACAATTAACCCATCAGCTGGTATCTTTGTCTGATCATCTACTTCACTTTTAACTCCATCTGAATAGTTTGGTTCTTTGTTTGTGTTGGCGACATCAGGCGTGGATGGTTCTATGGAGCCACGGGGTACTGGTACGGGGGAGAAGCGAGCTTGTGAGGATATCTGCAGATCTGGCGAGGGCATCGACGCACCTGGTGTGACCGGAGGACTGGCTGGCGACGGCGCTGAGCCTGCGCCATCGAGTGCGGCGAGGCGCGCCAGGCGACGTCTCCGTATCTGCAACCAACCGACATGAGGTCCTGCAGCACGTGTATGAACCTTATGCGCGCACAACGTCAAACACCAACGCTTTGTTTTGTTACGAAATTAGATTGGCCATACGCATTACGCCAAGGTTCGTTTACAAAACAAATTTTCTACTTACCTCTTCTTGACTCAGCTCACTCATGATTGAAGATTACTATTCTGCACGTTGAGCAATAACTATTGAAACCACTATTCCTATGAATTTAGTTTCAAAATTTTGGATAAGAAGGAAGAGCAAGCCACAAAACGGCGAGTCAGTCACCTCGCTCAGCTGTTTGACGTTTGTGGTTGGTACAATGACGAGAAACTATTGAAAATACACGCGTCATCTTTGCCCGAGCTCCAGTCCTAACAAAAGCTTAAAATTTTCTCTCTCTGTCTAACACCGTCAATTCAAACTGAACCTCTTTCGGTTCGATCACGAATAGTGTTGGTCTTCATCTCTTTTTATTATGTATACTGAAGCGTATTCAGTTCACGGCATTTTTTCTAACGTAGATCATTTATTTTTAATTAGATTGTAAACATAGTGCTAATTACATTAAATGGAGCATGCTAAACAATGCATTGTATCCAATAAACATCGTAATGGAATGTTTTCCGCTTTATCAAAAAATGTAATTAAAAAAATAGTTCGTTGTAAAACTTTGTAAGAGTCAAATCAAATCGAGTGAGTACTGCTGTTAACAAAATAATCATCGATATTGGCTTGGTTGAATTTATAATAATAGTATGAAGGAAAACTGTGGATTAATTCGGGTTTCCAGAGATTTTTTCTTATAACAACGATAAATATATTTAAAAAATGCTTTGATACGTCTAATATATACATTTTAGAACGAAAGTTAAGTGGTCAATGGCCGCATGTATTATTAATTTGTTTACGTTTAGATTGTTAAAAAATTGCTATAATACTATTTGCATTTTTTTTTGTGATTATTCTAAGTAAACGTAAATTTATTCCATCTTTATGTTTAGTGTTAGAGATGAGATAAATAATATTGATTTAGGAATGTGGAGTGCAATTATAGTTTGTCAATAATGTAATTCTTTTGATAGAATTATCTTGTAATTTGTTGGTGGATTAGATTTGTGATTAGTGTTTAACGAAATGACGAGTTTTCAAGTATGCGATTTGGTGTCGGGGTTGAAGTCGCGCCATGCGGAGACGCGACATAAGGCCATTCGAGAACTGTTGCACTTCACCAAAACAGACCTTCGGGAAATGGCCCAGGAGTCTCTCACGCAAGTGCTCGATGACTTCAACCAACAGATACATGCGCTTACCTCCAGCTACGACAACAACGAAAAGAAAGCAGGAATCCTGACCATAGGTGTGTACTTTATAGGTTATATTATTTTGATTTACATCACTATCAATCATCCTTAGAACGAGGATAATACAAAGTTGTCCTTGTGTTATTATCACGCAAACAGATATTTTACATTTATTTAAGCCATGGTCTAGAATCCTAAGGCAATCTAAATTATTTGTTGTTCTACTTACATTCAAAACAACTATGTTATGATTTCAAGTTTTAGTAAACAAATCAAAATTATTACCTTTTTTTGTAGTCTGCCTGATTGGTGGAGATACCGAAACAACAAAAACAAGAAACATTCGCTATGCATACTACCTCAGAAATGTCTTCCCATCTACTGATTTGAATGTCCTGGAGTTAGCAGCCAAGACTATGGGTAGGCTTGCTGTCACACTAGGCATCAAGAGAGGAGAATATGTCGAGTCTGAACTAAAGAGGGCATATGAGTGGCTGGCAGAGGAAAGAAATGAAGGGAAACGACTTTCATCTGTGATGATACTGAGAGAGCTGGCTATATCTATGCCATCATATTTCTTTCAACATATAAATGGCTTCTTTAATTATATCATGATACCTCTACGAGATCCTAAAGAGCAGATCAGGGAAGCTGCAGCAAAGGCTCTGAGAGCTGCTTTAGTAATAACTTCCCAGAGAGAGATTCCTGATCAGAGTAACAAAGCTCACTGGTACATACAGTGTTATGAACAGTCCATGTTATCATTTGCTGAACAACCGGGTAGAGAGAGGGGCTTGACTAGAGATGACCATGTTCATGGAGCACTCTTGATACTTAATGAACTACTCAGATGTTCCAATGCAACTTGGGAAAAGAAATATACAACATTGATGCAGAAACTTGATTCAGAACAAGACATATCAGATGAGATGACATCACTGAACTCAAAAGTACAAAACTCTTGGACAGCTCAACAATTTCCTGATGATAAAAGTCAACATACACTTGTTTATGAATCAAGTATTTGTAAAAAGTTGATTGCAGAGCAATATGAGAAGATTTGCTTAGGTAAGTACCTATAGAATAATTTACAATTGACTTTACTGTGATAGGAATGAAGTTTTCAGGAATGCAGAGATGTACAATTTAGGATGGATTCTAAATTAGTGTTCAAGTGCTTGAGCATTAAAAAAAGTGGTACTGAATATCATGGGAACTATCTTTGCCATATCCTGCATAAATATTACCATAGTTGAATCTCTTTATCATAGTGTTTGTTATTTCTTCAGTCCCTTGCTGATGCTGAATAATTTATTATTTACAGATGTGATGGCCCAACAAATATCTAGAGCACATAATGTTCATCAACTGCTTCTGTTAATGATACCGAGGCTGGCTGCATTTAACAGAGAAGCATATTCTAAGAGGCATCTTAAGTCCACAATAAATCACTTAATAACCTTCTTACGTGGACGAGAAAAGGAGAAAGCTATGGCATTCACCACATTAGGCCTTATTTGTGTAGCAGTAGAGTCTGATGTCCAGCAGTACTTGGGCAGGATCATAGAAATTATCAAATTGACTTTACCACTCAAAGACACTCCCAAAAAGCGTAATGGGTCAGACACGCCATTATTTAATTGCGTAACATTATTAGGCTTTGCTATGAAAGAAGATGTGGCTAATGAAGTAAAAGAGCTGCTGGACCCAATGTGTGCAACTGGCTTAAGTCCACAACTCACGACATGCTTCAAAGAACTCAGTCAGAATCTACCATCTCTAAAAAAGGAAATAACTGACAGGCTTCTCAACATGCTGTCATTGATATTGCGGAAGAAGCCCTACGCGCCCAGTAATGGAGAGAATCAAATAGTTCACATGTTCACGACGGCCATGTTGGTGGAGCCGCACGATGCGTCTAAGTTAGTTCTAGCTTTACGCACTCTGGGCTCGTTTGACTTTGAATGGAACAATACTCTGATGTCGTTCATAAGAAGATGTACCGACCATTACCTTTTAAGTGAACAGCATGACATCAGAATAGAAGCTGTAAAAACTGCGTCGAAGTTACTAATAAAAGCGGTTGACAGATGCGCTCAGACTAATTCGCGGACGTTGACCGTAATCGTTGATGAGTCTCTCGGTAAATTGTTATCTGTAGGTCGCTCCGACTTCGATCATGAAGTTCGGTACAGAGTGCTGGAAATATTCACCAATCCAATCTTCGATAGATATTTAGCTGTAGAAGAACATCTTAATTGTCTTTTTGTAGCGATTAATGACTCCAATAATGATGTTAGTGAATTAGCATTATGTTTGGTTGGAAGACTGAGCAACCTAAACCCCAGTTACACAATACCGACATTACGTCAACTGTTTGTGCAAGTGTTAATGGAACTGCAACATTCAGAATCCACACGTAATAAAGAACAAGCACTTCGAATGGTGAACAATATCATTTCACATGCTCCAAGGATTACGCGGCAATTTGTAGATACTATACTCAATGTTCTAGTACCCAAATTAAAAGCAGAAGCTGATAATCCCATTATGGTTTCAACTATATTAAAAGCGATAGGAGATTTAGCAGAAGTAAATGGGGGCGGAACTGCTCTCAATCAATGGTTACCTGAACTAATGTCTATTCAGATTGGTATCCTTTCGGACCCTAATCAACCGGAAAAAAGGAGCGTAGCCCTCTGGTCTTTCGGTCAAGTAGTCGGTGCCACGGGTCACGTCGTTACTCCTTACATGGAATATCCGCATTTAATGGACATGATGCTGAACTTTTTGAAAACAGAACAGCAGCCAAGAGAAAGACGAGAAACTATTCGCGTGTTAGGCTTGCTGGGAGCCCTCGATCCATACAAAAATAAAGTTAATCAGGGTTTAATCGACTTCCAAACCGTGTCCACTTTAATTCCTGTATCTGACGCTACCAATGAAAATATTGATGTAAATATTAGTGAAATGGTTGTTAACATGTCACCACTTATTCTTGATGAATTTTACCCGGCCATTGTTCTCACGTCGCTGATGAGAATGCTCCGCGACCCGATGTTGACACAACATCACACAAGCGTGGTGCATTCAGTTACATTTATTTTCCAGTCTCTAGGCATCAAGTGCGTGCCGTACATATCTCGAGTGACGCCTTGCCTTCTGAATGTGATACGAACAACAGACAATAGCACCTTCCGCGAGTTTCTGTTGACCCAACTGGCGCAACTTATATCCGTAGTCAAAATACAAATACGAAACTATTTGGAAGATATATTTGATATAATCAAGGAGTACTGGACGCCAAACAGTCAACTGCAGCCAACGCTCATAATGTTGGTCGAACACATCACTTTAGCAATCGGACCGGAATTTAAAGTGTATCTTCGGAAAATTCTGCCCAATATTCTGAGGGTTCTGAAGTACGACAATAGCAAGGATAAAGTTTTGACTGAAAAGCTGTTGCTGACCATACAGAAGTTTGAGAATAATTTGGACGATGTGCTACTGTCAATAGTGCCTGCTGTGACGGCGCTTTTTGATGGCAGAAATATTCCGCTGTCAATATCGAAGCTGGCAATGGAGACCATGGAGCACTTGTCCATGTATTTGTACTTCAGACCATATTCAGCGGTTATAATACAAGCTCTGGCCAAAGTTTTGGACAACAATCCGTCGTTGCGGCAAACCGCCATGAATACACTTTGCGCGTTGATTGTTCAACTGGGCCGTGAATACATTGACTACATACCGTCAGTGGACAGAATACTGATGAAGCATAAAATACAGTGTCCTAACTATATCGTTTTAGTAACGAGGTTACAAGCTATATCTACGTTAGCATCTGATGACGATTATTTAGATGAAACTCGACTACGATTGAGAAATCAAAAGACTGATGTGAGTTGAGATTCTTAAATCTAAATAAACCTATATTATTAAACAAAGCTAAGATTAATGTTTTATGCCTATTTTTAGGTTGTTGGTTCAGGTGACATCCAAACCATACAGAAATTATCACTGAATGTGTCCAACTTACGCAAATGTTGGTCAATAAAGAATATAGTGTCAAAAGAGGACTGGATGGAATGGCTGAGACAGTTGAGTGTCGGCTTCTTGACTGAGTCCAATAGCCCTGCTATAAGGTCAGTTAACTATTGCAAAGTTGTACCACTGTTGTCACTGTTGTTGTTGTAGTTGTACCACTTGATTAGGAACCTCAAAGCAATTAGTTATATTTTTTACTTTATTAGCCATAGTTGTCCCACTGCTGAGCAAAGTACATCCCTACTCTCTTTCTAGTTATAATTTGCCAGTGCATTTAATTAATTATGTTCAGTTCTAGTTTATGTGCTGACCGAAATGACATACATAACGATAATTTGTTATTGTACTTAGTACAAAATAACGTTTTCAAGGTAAACTTGGTGAGACCTGAAATTGATCCAGAACAAGACATATAATAAGCTGTTCTAATGATGCTTGATAAGGGTAGAAAGTTAAAAAAAAAATATGCTGTAATTCTTTTTCTTTTCCAGAGCTTGTTCAAGTCTCGCTCAAAACTACCCACAACTAGCGAGCGAGTTATTCAACGCGGCTTTCATGTCGTGTTGGACGGAACTCGACGATAAGTCTCGAAAGGAACTGGTCTTAGCTCTAGAGCATGCTCTTACAGTGCCGGATGCGCCGGAGTTGGCACTCGCTGTGCTTAACCTGGCCGAGTTCTTAGAACATTGTGAGAAGGGTGCCTTGCCTATACCTATCAAGTTGTTAGGTGATACAGCTATTAATTGCAGAGCGTATGCCAAAGCTTTGTATTATAAGGTAAGATAAAAGTTATAAAAAATATCTGGTATCAATGCTAGAATTTACGTCGAATTTTTGAAGTTGTAAATGAAACGAAAATACTTTTTAAAACCATGAATATATTTAAAAAATATACTACCTCAATTATTTGTTTGATGCATGAACTATTTGATTATTTGTCTTTAAAAAAAAGTCTCACAATTGACAGGAACAAGAGTACAAAAGAAATCCCACTAAACAAGTCATTGAGGCACTCATACTCATAAACAACAAACTCCAAAGAAACGAGGCGAGTAACGGTCTCCTCGAGAAAGTTATATCGCAAAAGAAAAACGGTGACACCTCCCTTAATGTGCACGTTAGGTGGTACGAAAAACTTCACAACTGGGACCAAGCACTCGAACTATACAGTAAGAAGTTAGAAGTAGAGCCGCTGGACGAAGATTCCCGGCTAGGAACGATGAGGTGCCTCGAGGCTTTAGGAGAGTGGAGGAAGATATACACCCACACTGCCGAACAGTGGGACAATGCAGCCGAAGATATTAGAAACAAATCTGCAAAAATAGCTGCCGCAGCGTCTTGGGGATTGCAGGAGTGGGACTCAATGCGAAAATATGTGGATTGCATCCCAGAAGATAGCCAAGAAGGTGCGTTCTATAGAGCCATCCTCGCTATCCATGAAGGGCATTGGCCGGAGTCTAGGCATTATATCGACTGTGCTAGAAGTGTGCTAGATCTTGAGTTAACAGCTGTAGTCGGCGAAAGTTACCAGCGAGCGTACGGAGCTCTTGTCAACGCTCAACTACTGACGGAACTAGAGGAAGTCGTTACCTACAAACTTGTTGAAGAAAGACGAAATCCCATTCGTAAATGTTGGTGGTTGAGACTGCAAGGAGGGCAGCGGTTGGTTGAAGATTGGAGGAAGATGCTACAGATACGCAGTCTAGTTTTGTCTCCACGGGAAGACTTCCAGACTTGGCTAAAGTTCGCTTCTTTATGTAGGAAGACCGGCGCAATTAATCAAGCACATAAGATAGTTCTTTCGATATTAGGATGCGATCCTATCACTAACCCTGACGTACTACTACGAATGCAGGATCCGAGAATCGTGTTAGCTTATAGTAAGAACTTGTGGGATGCTGGGAATAAACGATACGCTTATGACGTGTTGCAAAGATTCTTGGATAACTCTGAACCGGATAACGATGAGCACTGCAGGTTACTAGCACGTTGCCATCTGAAGCTAGGTTCTTGGTGCGAATCTCTTCAGGAAATCAACGAGTTGTCAATTCCTGAGATATTAAGAAACTACGCATCAGCGACGATTCTCGCGCCGGATTGGTATAAGGCGTGCCACGCATGGGCATGTATGAACTTCGAAACAGTTTTGTTCTATAAACAACAAGACAATATATCCGAGAGTAGTTTGGCTGGAGGTTCTGGGGAAAAGAAAGTGTCTAGAGCAGACTTTATTAATACTCATACTATACCAGCTATTGAAGGCTTCTTCAAATCGATTAGTTTATCGAACGGTAGCGCGTTGCAGGATACATTACGACTGCTGACGTTATGGTTCGACCACGGTCACCACCCTGCGATATACGACGCATTATTTGAGGGTATCAGGCAAATAGATGTGAAGATTTGGTTGCAAGTGATACCTCAGCTTATCGCCCGCATAGACTCGCCGAGGAGTTTAGTAGCCAAACTAGTTCATATACTGCTTATAGATATAGGCAAGCTGCACCCACAAGCGTTGGTATATCCTCTGACAGTAGCAACAAAATCCTCTTTCGTGACGAGAAAGAATGCGGCCAACTATATTTTGAAGACGATGTGTGCACATTCCCAGAATTTAGTGAATGAAGCCGCTGTCATATCAGAGGAATTGATAAAAGTAGCCATTTTGTGGCACGATCAAGTGTTTATTGCGCTGGATGAGGCTTCTAGGTAAATATTATATCTTCTGATGTTCGTCCTCATAGTTCACAGTAAAGTATAATAATAATACTAGTACCCGCAGTACTGTCTCTCCTTCCTCCGTAATCCATCCAAAGCGATAAGACCGCCCATTGTGTTACCCCTTGTAACATTTCTACATTTATATCTGTAATTTTTGTTGTGTACATAATAAAGAGTAGTCCAGCTATATATTTATAATAATTGATCCACCCGTCTTTTACTTATTCTAGTGAACAATTTTTTATTTATTTTTCAGATTATATTTCAGTGAAAAAGACTACCGCGGAATGTTTAAGACGTTAGACAAAATGCATGCGATGCTGGACCGCCCTCCAGAAACGTTGAAAGAAGTTTCATTCCTACAGATGTATGGAAGAGATCTACAGGAGGCACATCGGTGGTTAGAACTTTACAAAGTAAGTATTCAACTTTTCTTAAAAGGACTGACTACTATTTTGGGTTTCCTTTGTAACTTCAATGTCATCAGTTTATAGCAGTCCGCTGCTGATCATAGGTGTCTCCAGTCGCGAGTTCACGATCCTTACATTCTTACTATTTTGTATGTGTGTTCTGCCTTTTCTTAAATCAAAATTCTGTTTCGAACAATAGGCTAGTTGCCAGTAAGAAAAATACCTTATAATTTTGCATTGTAGAATGGTTGTGAGCTAAAAATATAAAAAAAATAGTAAATATTGTATATTAATTTATATTTTTGAGAAATAATTGCGTAAAAATAAAGCCAGTGGTCACGTGACATTGATAATGATAATGATAAATGGTTTTATTTGTGTAAGTAGGTTTTTACTAACACTTACACGTCAAACATATTTTTTAAAACTAGATAAGGTCGGCGTTTCCTATCTGAAGAAAGGCCGAAACAAACTCAGAGGTCACAGTCTCTTTTAAAGTCCAGACATAATCTTGGTCAGATCACGTGAAGACCACGTCGATTGGTGTCTGAAATGGTCTTTTGGTGAAAGAACCACACCGATTGAGTGGACCTGTCCAGTCAGTGCAAGCATTTGTCAGTCGTTGTGCAGCTCAACTCAGAACTAAAGGAGCTCAACGATTCAACGGACAATACCAAAGAAAGGACATTTGGCTAGGCCGCAAAAAATACTCAATCAGCCAGACCATGTTAAAAACTAACTGAGAATAAAACAAAATTAAACAATGACCCACATAGTCTTCACATTTACAATAATTAATATAATATAATACTACACAGAGTAAATATTCATGTCATTGCATAAATAAAATTCATCAATGTGAATGTGTATATCCGGACATAATCTTGGTCAGATCATTTGAGGACCATGTAGGTTGGTGTCCGAAATGGTCTTTTGAGGAAAGAACCACACAGATTTGAGTGGACCTGTCCAGTCAGTGCACGCATTTGTCAGTTATCATGCAGCTCAACTCAAAACTTAAAGAGCTCAATGATTTGACGAACAATACCAAAGAAAAGACATTTGGGTAGGCCGCATAAAGTACTCAAACTGCCAGACCATCATTAAAACTAACTAAGAGACAAAAAAAAAACAAACAATGACCCACATAGTCCTCACATTCCTAATAATTAAAATAATATAATACTTTACAAAGTAAATATTCATGTTAGGTATTGTTTATATAAAATGTTATATTGAATAAGAAAATATAAATAGCTAGCAAAATAAAAGAGTAAAAAAAAACAACATTCACTGTAAATTTATTGGAGCAGCTCAATCCCAAGCCTTTTTGTCCTCAATATAATCTTTAACAGTATAAAAGGCTTTCAGGCACAGTTTCTGTTTTATAAAACATTTGAATTTGTTAAGGCTTAGTTCTTGAATGTGGCTAAGAAGTTTATTATAAAAACGTATACATTGGCATCTAAACGAGCTGCCTATTTTTTTGAGCCTGGTTGTAGGAACAACAAATTTGTGTTTGTTCCTAGTATTTACATTATGGGTATCACTGTATTTTTTAAACAAATTAATAATTTTATGTGCGTACAAAATATTTTCATAAATATACAGAGAAGCTACAGTCATTATATTAATCTCTTTTAATTTGTCTCTGAGGGAGTATCTGGGACTTAATTAATAAATTGAACGGATTGCCCTTTTTTGTAAAACAAAAATTGTCTGATTATCGGCGGCATTTCGCCATAACAGAATACCGTACGACATTACGCTATGTAAATAACTAAACGGACTGTGTCTAAATCAGTTAAATCACGAATTTTTCTAACGGTCGGCGTATGCTGCAGAGCTAAGCAGTTTTGGTAATTTATCTATATGGGGGCCCCATTCAAGCTTGGCATCCAAAGTTATGCCTAAGAACACAGTGGTATCTTCGGGGTTCAACTCTTCACCCTTTATGAGAACACTAGTTTTTACTTGTCTAACATGAGGTATTGTAAACTTAATACATTTAGTTTTTTTCTCGTTAAGAAGTAGGTTATTAACATTAAACCAGTTAACTACTTTTTCGAGGGCACTATTTACATGGTCAGTAACCAACTGCTGACGTTTGAGTTTAAATAAAAGTGAAGTGTCGTCTGCAAACAGCACTATATCATGATTATCCTTTATGAGGCAAGGCAAGTCATTTATATAAATCAGAAACAAGAAAAAAATAAATTGAACGCGAATCAGAGCGTGTCGCGTCATGACTTTCAGACCACAGTTTCAAATTGTAAATCTTTGTAAATTGAAACAAACTTTACACATAGTTAAGGTAAATAAACCACAAAGAACATTACTAAATAGTTTTTCAAAATCCGTCACGAATAGGCTAGTGCACATTCGTGCCTCCGGCTGCTCCGCAAAATGGTAAAGATATTTTGTATTGCTCGGAAACAAAACCCCTCTCCCCAGTTTCTGAACAGTAAATGTCATGTGTGAATGCATAATCAGCTTATAACGTTCCCACTGCTGGGACACAGGCCTCCTCTCTGTGAGAGGGAGTGGGCCGTAATCTACCTCGCGGGCCCAGTGGGGGTTGGTAGATGTCACATGCCTTCAAATTTTTTGGTTCAAAGACATGCTGGTTTCCTCACGATGTTTTCATTCACTGTTTTGAGATCAGTGGTGATGAAATAATTTATATAAAGTAAAGCGCCTGTCTGGGTTCGAACCTCGGACCTAAAACTCTTAAGTCGCGGCCGTTATCACTAGGCTACCACTGCGCACTATGCCACTACTGCGCAATAGGCCACCACTGCTCATTAGGCCACCACTGCGCAATAGGCCACCACTGCCCACTAGGCAACCACTGACCACTAGGCAAGCTAGGCGACCACTGCCCACTAGGTCACCACTGCTCACTAGGCCACCACTGCCCATTAGGCCACCACTGCTCACTAGGCCACCACTGCGCAATAGGCCATCATTGCCCACTAGTCCTCCACTGCTCATTAGGCCACTACTGCCCACTAGGCCACCACTAACCACTAGGCCACCACTGCCCACTAGGTCACCGCTGCCCGTTAGGCGACCACTGTCCACAAGGCCACTACTGCCCACTAGGTCACCACTACTCACTAGGCCACCACTGCTCACTAGGCCACCACTGCCCACTAGGTCACCACTGCTCACTAGGCCACCACTGCCCAATAGGCCACCACTGCTCACTAGGCCACCACTGCCCACTAGGCCGCCACTGCCCACTAGGTCACCACTGCCCACTAGGCCACCACTGTCATGTGTGAATGCTTAACCAAAATAGCATCAACCAATCATAATAAAACTAGCATATGTCCAATGAGAGTGATTTTCTTCAAAATAATTTCTAGTTAAACATGTTCTTACAAACCTCTTTATCTTCCAGGAGACTGGTGAGAACAGGTACTTGAACGAATCCTGGGACCTGTACTACCATGTGGTCCGGCGCATCGCGTCACAGTTCCGTTCTCTGATTTCACTAGAACTGCAGTACGTCAGCAAACGTCTTCATTCCTGTAAGGACTATGAGCTGGCCGTGCCGGGGTCCTATGTGCCTAATGAGAAGGTTTGCAGGATATCGCATATACATAGCCATTTACAAGTGAGTAATCCTATTTTCTATCCAGGCTTTAGCTATAATAAGTGCATTTTACAAGAGTACCACAATAATTTCAATTTAAAGCTTATGTCAATGATATAAAAGTCACAAAGGCCATTTTGTGGGCCCATTCGGGCGCCTTTTGGTGCTGTTATAAATATTGATATTGCTTGCCGTTTTGTATTTTTAAACTTTAGTACACTCTATCTGCACTTGCCGATGAATGTCTGTAAAGATATAAAGTGTTTTTTTTTTAAAGTGAAAACTTCTTTAGGCGCGTTAAGCTTTTTTGGTAGGGGTAAAACTTATGGTTTCGCGTCACCGACATGCCCGCGCCGACATGCTGTAGAAACATTAAGTGAAATTAAATTGACCATGTAAAAGTTTAATTTGTGTATACTGTGCATTGTTTAAATTGTGCTTTAGATAATCATTATTTTATTGAAGTGAAAACTTCTTTAGCCGCGTTGAGTGATAAGTTTTCACTTCCGTCGGAAGTCCCCATGACTGCCTATGCTTTTTTTTTATATTTACCATTTGTAGACGCATTTCAAGTCCTGGGCCGATTGTTATTTTTTTTATATTTACCATTTGTATACGCATTTCAAGTCCTGAGCCGATTGCAGCATAAATATATTATGTGTGTAGTATATTATCTCCTAACTTAATCTTCCCAATTCCACAGGTTATTAAATCCAAACAGCGCCCTCGTCGCCTAACTATTCAAGGCTCCGACGGCAAACAATACATGTTCTTACTCAAAGGACACGAGGACTTACGTCAAGACGAGCGTGTCATGCAACTGTTCGGTCTAGTCAACACGCTACTGCAAGCCGACACAAACACCTACAGGCATGACTTAGCTATACAACGGTATGCTGTAATACCGCTATCCCCTAACTCCGGGTTAATAGGCTGGGTGCCCCAGTGTGACACGCTGTACAACCTCATTAGTGACTATAGAGACAAGAAGACTAATAAAATGGCGTTGAGTACGGAGCAGCAGATTATGTTGAGAATGGCGTCCGATTATCAGAAGTTGATGTTAAAGCATAAGGTACGTTTGTATAAACTACATTATTCTTATGATCCGGTGCTGTATTCATTATTAATTGGGTGCAGACCTACATTTTTACTATAAACTCAATTCTGAATATTAGATTCATTTTTCACTCATTTTTACTTACTGCAAATGCAATAAATACCTAATAATTATACCCAAGTCCATCCAAAGGTTGTCTGTAAAAGATCACTTTTAGCGATTAGACCGCCTATTGTGACATTATGTAACTCTCAAAAGTTCAAGAAGGAGGAGCTCGTGGCTAAGTAATAACAGCCGCACGGGTCGATCCATCAGGTTAAGGCACGCTTACCGGGGTTGGTCCGTGGATGGGTGACCATCTTTATATACCGAGACTCCTCCGTGCCTCAAAAAGCACGTTAAACCGTTGGACCTGGCTGTCATACGTGGATCTTTGACAGTCGTTACGGGTCGTCAGAAGCCCGAAAGTCTGACAACCAGTCTTATCGAGGAGTATGACCCAGTTACTGGGTTGTGGAGGTCAGATAGGCAGTCGCTCCATGTAAAATACTGGTATTCAGCTGGATCCGGTTAGACTGGAAACCGACCCCAACATAGTTGGGAAAAGGCTGGGCAGACTGACTGATGTACAAGAAATAGTTTTATATCTATAATCTTTTATGCACTTGCTTTTATTACCTACTCTGTTGTAATTCACAACCAGTCAGAAAGCCAAAATTCATTAGTACAGTCCCCGGCACGTAAGTTGGCAAGAGTCGTTTGATGCGCAAAAGTCATATTTTAGGTCCCTTTGGTACGCGCGCGGGACGCGGGGTGTGAGGCAGCGCCGAGCCGAGCGCGCGATTGGTGCATCAGTAGACCCTTGCGCCTCGCATTGTATCTACGTCCCGTTCGCTCCCGAATGCCACTAAGTGTACGATGCGCGAACTTACCCCCACTATGCCAAATCCTTGCCAAGTTACGCGCCGGCTACTGTAAATTTATAAAAATTGATATCATAATATTTTTCCAAACAGGTGGAAGTCTTCGAATACACCCTCTCACAGACTCCTGGGAACGACCTTTCCCGCCTACTTTGGCTGAAGAGTCCGTCAGCAGAAGCATGGTTCGAACGTCGCACCAACTACACGCGTTCTCTGGCCGTCATGAGCATGGTGGGCTACATCCTAGGGCTCGGAGACCGGCACCCCTCCAACATCATGCTGCATAGAGTCACCGGGAAAGTCCTGCATATAGACTTTGGAGATTGTTTTGAAGTAACTCAGTCAAGGGATAAGTTTCCGGAGAAAATTCCATTTAGATTGACCAGGATGCTTATCAGTGCTATGGAGGTAAGTTGTGTTGAATTTTGTACTTAATTGACTATCGAACAGAGTTAACCTTGCCAAAAAAGACTTCAGTTTTATAAAAAAAAAAATATTACATTATAAAGCTATAATGATATAGGTAATTAACTTTCGTAGGACCAGATAATTATGATATTCAAAGCTTGACATGATGACATACAAAGAAAAGATAGCATTTTAAAAAAAATCTAAATATTTGTACGTCCAGGGCCAAATACACAAGCAAAACGGACTGGCGCTGTTAATTATCCAGTTTCAAAATATAAACAGGCCTTTCTTTTTGGCTCGTTATTATGTAACCAAAAAAAAAAATGTTACAGCATTCTTGCTACAGTATTTCAAAACGGCTTACCAGATTATTTGAATCACGATAGAAATATGAAACATGATTTCGCTACTCAAGAATTGCTTGTACATTTAACAGCATCATAATTTAATGTAAATACACACTAAAGTCGGACGGATAGTGAATGCCTGACACAATAATGGCAACTGCGTCGTGTACTAAATTTATTTGATCTTGCTGACCTCGGATTTAGCACAAATTGGTCGTATTTAACTATTTATACACCATGAACTATTTAGCCAACTGTTTTTTTCGGTAATTGTGTCAACAGCCGCGTGCAGAGCAAAGGGTTTTCTCAAGACATTAAATAATAACTGAGCACTGAATAATACACTTTATCATAACTGTCGTAAAGTGTAAAGTTGTACAAACATCGACGCAGACGATTATTATACAGGGTGTCCCGTAATTAATGGATAACCTTGAAATAGCATATAAAAGACCTTATGGCCGTTCTATTAAAAATACAAAATATATATATATATTATATATGCCAAGTAATATCTAAGATTTTTTTTTAAGTACTGTGCAATTCCTAGTCACGTTATGTACTGCCTCTCTGTCGACATAGTAAACGTACAATATACCAACAACAAATAACATTAATTTGTGATTGTGGCGAAGAAGAATGTAAAATAAGGTAAAAAAATATTTAAAAATCTTAGCTACTACTTGGGATATAATTATATTTTTTTAGGACAGCTATTAGGTATATTATATACTATTTCAAGGTTATCCATTATTTACGGGACACCCTGTGTAATGTCATGAATTAATCTTTGCTCTGCGCTCAAAAAGGATTACATAATTGTATTTCAATTAAAAATACTATCAATCATTATTGATATTATGCCATAAGAATGTCTGTTTTATCAAACTGCATGCCTACGTCATCGTAGGTACTTTACCGGCGGCGACCTCTAGAATAGAAGTGATCACTAAATGATTAAGAAAAGATAATGAGATAAACAGCTATTATGTTTTGCGGGAAACAATAGTCAATAATTACGTCCAATAAATAAGTTTAGGTATCAAATATTATGAAAAAAACCGGCCAAGTGCGTGTCGTACCACGCACAATGAAGGGTACCATAGTTGGGATGAATTTATTATATTTTGAAAAACATGTTCTCCCATACATCGATATACGTCACGGTCAATTCTCCAACTGCAAATGTAAGTTGGTCGACTATTACTCGTTAACTTGTAAAGCCTACTTAGCTGTGATACTTTTCTTTTTATTTTCGTTATAATATACTACTGCCATGATTTTTTTTCACATATCCAAAAACAACCGTTTAGCTGGCGGGGCATTTAGCATTTGACTCTAACAAAAATCAACACTTTAAGGCTTAATATTACGCAAACGGATCCCTGAATCGAAAAATTGTGTTCACAGGCCCGCAATATTTTTGAATGCTGCCTATCCAACGATACCCCACACTATGGGATAGACGAGAAAAAAAAATGTCATCCCTATTTTACGTGTAAAATAGGGGGTCCTATTTTAAAATACCTTACACGTAAAAGCTGACGACACTAAAAAAAAAATAAGCTTTTATTCTACCACTTCGTGATTACCATGTATACCCATGCCAAATTACGGCTTTTTAGTACTAAGAGTCTCTCGAGCTAAGCCGCGGACAGACAGACAGACGGACATGGCGAAACTATAAGGGTTCATTGTTTATTACGGAACCCTAAAAAGGTAAATAAATATGCAGGCAGTTGACTGTTGTGTATCGTTGTAAACTGAGTTGATAGTGGCCAAGCTTTCATCACACTGGTCTGAGCGTTAATCCATCCATTTAATATGTCTAGCCTTTTCCCAACCCTGTTGGGTCAGTTTCCAGTCTAGCCGGATGCATTTCAGGAGACTCATGATTTTCTCAGGAGACTCGTTCATTGAAAAACGATAAATATCTCCACTTTTTCAACACCTACCTTTTTGTCATAGGTAACCGGCATCGAGGGAACGTACCGTTCAACATGCGAATCCGTGATGCACGTGCTTCACAAACACCGAGACAGTGTGATGGCCGTCCTAGAAGCCTTCGTATACGACCCTCTTCTAAATTGGAGGCTCGTTGATAACGACCACCACTCCCTCACCGAATCTTCATTCTCCTCGGATATAGACTCATCCTACACACTCCCAAGCCGTTCCCGCAATCATTTACACTATGAATCTCTAGAGATCCCTCCCGAAGCGAACCTCAACAAGCGAGCGCTCTCGATCCTTACCAGGATAAGAGACAAACTGACGGGAAGAGATTTCCCGCATGTCGAGGCAGTGGTCAGCGTGCCTAAGCAAGTGGACTTGCTCATCAAACAGGCGACAAACAATGAGAACTTGTGTCAGTGTTACATCGGCTGGTGTCCTTATTGGTGAGTCAGTCATGAACTTTAAGTATTTATTTAGTCTGGTGTATAGTAGCCATCGCGCCGCAGCGCATCGCATTGCAAAACAAAAAGGTGCGGACCGCCTGAGTGTGCGATAGTTCATACAAAATGAAACAATCACGTTCGTGCAGACAGGGAACTTGATTGATAAACAGACTATCAGATTAAATTACCCGTAAATTCAATTCACAAAAACTATCATTCTTTGTCAGTCGTAAGAAATGGCTATAAAACGGAACGTTGACGTTGTATTTCAATCTGCTCGACAATCAAGTTCCCTGGCTGTACCAATGTGATGTAGGGAGGCTTGCAATTCGTTGCGTTGCGGCCCGCAAATGTGCGCTAGCCTTTCCACGTATTATTCGGAAACGCTGAAAGCGTTCGTGAGCGATTAAGAAAACTCACTGTTTTATGTAAATAACTTTGTTATGTTAGGTGTAAACATAGTTTTATAACTACGACGATTATATTGTTTTATCTCTATTTGCACCTTATTATATAACTGTGTTTATAATGTAAAAATTTAGTCACTTAAATAAGACTAATTATTTTATTTATGTTATTATGATATTAATATTTATTAAGGAAATTGATTTAAGTTTGTTAAACTTTGTTTATGTTAATTATGAGTTAGTAATTGGCGAAATGTGCTTTCTCAGTCAGACTACGAAACTATCTAATTTAATTACCTACTTATCTCGTTAGATAACTTTCATAACATCACGCCGGTATTCCCCAGAGGTGTACCTAATAGTACAACTTGTTCTCGTTAGATAGTGTCATAAATGATGTACTTTTCATATAATCCTTTAGGGCCATGACTACAGGATCCAGGGAGATTGTGTTGCCATTCAAAAATACAATTTTGTCAAGTTAATACAATACGTTATAAACTTAATAGCATTTATTCAACGACTCCAGTATTTTATTATTATCTTTTACCACCGAATTGTAGTTCAAAAGGCGTTGTCAACTACGGGTATTTAATGGAACATCCACGTGGAAAATATATTGTTTGTCAGATCGGAGTTCCATAACAATGATGTTTTTAATGTTTGCACGATTTTTACATTGAAATAAAACACTCGAGGTGTGTATGCTGTAAATTTTATCGATAGCACAAATTGTAAACATGTTGTTAACACGAGGGGTAACTCTAAAACGAATGCAGTTGCAACGAAACCGATCCACACACAAGTTAGTGCTAATCCTACTATTCTGAATGCCAACATTTTTGGCAGTTGTGGTCATACAACGCCAGAGCGAGAAGACACTAAACACTGTAGGTATCGTTATCAGAAATATAGTACACGTCAAACTTTATGGCGGCTCTGAAGTGCGCTACACGCTGCGCAGTACCGCACTCCCCACCTCCGCAGACATGAATTCGTTACTGCGCAGCGACTCGCCTCATGTTCCGAGCCGCAATAAAGTATGAATCTCGCTGTATCTATAAAATATTCACCGTCCTTCTCGCGTTTTATGAAAGTGACTGTCACGGTTCTTGACGTTGACGCTGGACTTCGAGAAAAAAGGGCGCAACTGCGTGCTTTAACCCTTTGACCGCCACAGTCATGTATAAATGTCAGACCAAAATGTGCCCAGCACGCCACGGTCACGACTACATGACAGATTTATAAGGAATAATTCGTAGCTTGGCGCTGAGGGCGCGTTTGTGCATTTTTGACGTGGCTGTCAAAGGGTTAAAATAATCTGAAAAACAAAATGATATTATATTTTTTGTTACGGCATTTTGTGTTTAACTATGATTGCATTTGTTAATATACAAACGAATGATCGTTGTTGGTTATGTTATTGTAAATACCCTTTAAGTATAAATGAGTGCTTCACGTAAAACGCGTTGCCATTACGCTGTGTATATTGGACCCATACTATTAGTTATAAGTTTTGTAAATACAATACGCAATAAAACCGTTAAAGCTTTTCGTACATTTTTATTTCACATTTCATTTAGAATTTTCAGCGGTCATCACAAGTTATCGATATATGTTTTCATACAGGTCACTTCACTTTAAAAAAATACAGTGTTACGATATAATACTATCATTCTTATAGCTTACGTATGCTAGTGGAAGCATATGTGATAGCTTTGTGCACAGCACTTTGTCGTGCGATGGTTTACCGAGGTATATCTCAATGTCTCCGTCTGATGCTCTAAATTCACTGAGCGACTGTCTGCAAACTCCACAAGGGGCGGTGAAGTTCTGTTGATGTGCCACAACGGCTACTGTCTTGAACTTAAGGTATCCGTCGCATACTGTCTTCCCTATCGCCGTACGCTCGGCGCAAAGCGACGGCGATAAGGTCGAGTTTTCTATGTTACATCCTGTGTAAACTTTGTCATCTTCTTCCGTCAATATCGCGCATCCCACTGCGAAGTTGGAATACGGACAGTATGACCTTTTTCTTACTTCTGCTGCAGCTTTCAGTAAATTTTGTGCAGTTTCACCTGTAAACCGATTGAAGTTTATTAATTATTTTTTGTAGCAGTTAATTCGATATCGGTTTTATGCGGTGTCGATAAGGACGGTAATTACTTAAACTGGTTTCCGATTATATGGCCAACATCAATTACAGACAACTCATGTCAGTTGATGGCTACCAAAATCTGTACCTAAATATTAATGACCTCTACGATCAGAGTAGCTTTAATGGAGGGCTATATATTTTTCCAAGTCCCGGAAATGCAAAGGGTTCCTGTACAAACCATGGTTGCAACGAACCCATACAGTGACCCAGAAGACAACCGCTCAACCCCTACTCTAATCGATACGTACCTACCTAACTTTCGTTTATGTATTGTTTAATATGAATATGATGACGATGAAATATTGATTATCGCAGTCAAGAGCCACGACTTGGCACTAATCGTAGGAAACATAATTATGTTGTCATATATGAAACAACTTATAATAATAATTGTGCAAGTTATTTGATATGCAGCAGCAGTTCAGTGGCACTTCTTGCCTGTCATAATAAAACCTGCCTGTACGCTAAATGCGACTAATCTAAACTAATACCTATTCTATAGATAAAAGATTTGATTTTTTTATTTGTTTGTTACGGTTTCATGCTAAAACGGCTGAACGGATTTGGATGAAATTTGACACATGGGTAGACCTTGACCTGGGTTAGGACATAGGAAACTTTTTATCCCGATATTCCCTCGGGATCGAAACTTATGCGGGTGAAACCACGGGGCGCAGCTAGTAGCATATAAATAAGAATTAAATTCGTTAAGTATGATACCTGATAATAATAAATACCTGTTTATATCCATTCAGTTTGACTAGGATAATAACTATCACTAAACTATCTTGTTAGGTAGATATTGGCGCCGATTCCCTTGTTCACAAACTAAACTAAATTTAAGTTCAGTGCATCTTTTTCTTTCTATTTCATTTAGAAAAGGACAGAAGATAAATTTTAGTTTAGTCCTGTCAAATTAATCAGCTCCTGTCACTACTCTATACAAGTTTAGACGTGATTAAAAACTTGCCTACTAAAATTACGTCAATTTACGTCAAGCGCTGATTAATTTGACAGGACTAAACTAAAATGTATCTTCTGTCCTTTTCTTAATGAAATAGAAAGAAAAAGATGCACTGAACTTAAATTTACTTTAGTTTGTGAACAAGGGAATCGGCGCCATTTTTTAATCACAGTTTTAAATTATAGTAATAAGGAAATAGTGTGTATTTCCGTATTGATCTAACATTTATGCATACCGAGTCTATTCGAAGGGTAACGAGTTAGCGGTCGCATATCAATGTTATTAAACAGTCGCTAAAATAATTGTTTTTGTCTACGTAACTATTGTTTAATGTATCTAGGCCATCACTTAGAGAAAATTCATGCAAAACTTACGAACTAGCTAAACACAATAAAATAAAGACGTAAACATTGGCATTGTTTTGGAAAGAAATTGAGCAAGAAGTAAGACTATATTAAAAATAAAACATTTCGCAATAAATATTACAAAACTTACTCAGTGAGCTGAAGTCACGAATTTCGTAATTCTCCATGTGCGTGCGTTCGCGTGATATTTCGTACGGAGCAGTTGAAGGGGCGACCAGCGCTCTCTGCGGTCACCGGCCAACTGATTAAGTCAAACGATCGTTGATTAGATAGTGGTTTATGATTGAATATCCCTTGTGACAAACAGCGTGGTGTTTCTGTTTAAAATGACCGACGCGCACTGGAAACAATTACTTTCTTCACGCATGAGGGCCGAGGGGATCCCGTTTATTTTGCTGAAACCTGTGTTTTAACACAGGTTAAAATGGTAAAACATAAACGCTTTTATTTTAGCCTGTCTTTTAGCGGTTTCGTTATATATTTAAAATACTAAGTAGGGAAACTTAATAGGTACTAAATAAACACGCGTGCGTTTTCCTGTTTAGGTAAATTCTGACTCGGGTTTGTCTAATAAGTATTATTAATTTGCATTATTAGACAACCAGCCAAACTGTAATACCTACCTACGTGATCAATAGCATGGTCTACTCAATACCATAACGTTATTTAGATTTTTAACCGACTTCCAAAAAGAAAGAGACCACTGAAAATCAGCGCTGTGCTGCGGGTCCCCCATAGCACAGCATCATGCTGAGTGGAAGCCTTCTTGTCAGTCATGTCTCATCATGTCACGTCATGACGTGCAGCTGTGTGTGTTTTGTGATTATAAAATATTTTGTTTTATTTTTCTGTTTATCTACTCTAGATCTTTTTGTATGCACGTGTTTCTGTCACAAATAAACTGATTTTTCTTTCTTTCTATGTTCGTCTGTAGGCATGTTTTTTTTAATGTATGTTCACCGATTTCTCCGTCAATTGTGGACCGATTTTGAAAATTCTTTTTTTTTGTTGGAAAGGGTATGTTCTCGAGGTATCCCATTGTCACCAAGTCAGAATCTGATGAGCGGATCCCATGGAAATCGAAGGAAATCCTCAAATTTTATAAGCACACCTTTTTGCTCTCGGAAAGCATTTGGTGAAGTGGAACTGAAGATGAAGACCTCAGATGGCCACCGGAACTACCTACTTAATAATACGTATTTCACGGGTCGCGATTCGACAAGGTACTTTAATATGGTTGTTATGCTCATAGCTCTAGTTCTCCGGGTTCTTACCAGGAGAACTCCTCAACAATCAACGTCCCTGCATCGGGCAAAAGCAATATTTTTTAAAAGGTGATGAGCAGTTGTCATTAGACTATTGTAACTTAGATAAATTACAAACTAACCCACTAAAAAGTAAAAATAAAAAAGTTTTTACAAAAAAAAAAAATCAACTGAGTTCCAAAAAAAAAAAACGCTACGCAGTGAAAAATTAAAATTATTTTTCACTTGGTGGTGTTTCTTTTTTTGACTTCATTTGTTTTGTTTGTTACATTACTGATCATAGTATTTATACAGAGTGACCATCTGTTGCTATCACCAAATCATAATCAATCAATCGTTCTTTGTGTGCAGTTTTTCTCTAGTAAACCGACGACATTGTTCCTAAGAACAAACTCTGTCTCTAAAACCTAGTTTTAGATTTTCCCATGCACTTACTGACCCATCTCAACGGATCAGCCTGTATATATGATAATCTCTACAAGCTGTAGGTAGAAACGGTGAGTCGCCTTTTACGACACCCTTAGATAGTCTTAGATTGCTTCAAAAGACACACATGTACACATTATATAATAATATATTGTAATATTAGGTAGGTACTTACATAATTCTGCTAGTGAAAGTGTAGTATATCAATTTAGTAAAGTTCAGACGAGGACATTTTCAATGATCAATCTTTATTTCATAATAAATCGTATGTTTAAACTCCAATGACTCATAGAGTCAACCATTGCCGTGTCTTGTAAGCAACCATGAATAAAGATCCATGTCCTTTTATACGTTGGTAGGTTATCGAATTGCAACATTGCAAATTAATCACATAGGTAGGTACGCTAATACTGATGTATGCTACTATCATAGACGCTTAAATTAATTAAGTAAACGTAATATTTTAGCTAACTTATCTTTTGCGATAAGACCGCCCATTGTGTTACCCTATACAGGGTGACATTGAAAACATGCGACAAATCGAAATGGAAGATTGTACTCATCATTATGAACAACTTTTACTAAGGGACCAAAGCTACAATCCCAAAAAAAAAACTGCTGTCCCCTACATTTATGTTCGCAATACCTCATCAAAATGTAGGAAAAGCAGATTTTTTTTTTTGGGATTACAGTCCCTTAGTAAAAGTTGTTAATAATGATGTATACAATGTCCCATTTCAGTTTGTCGCAAGTTTTCAATTTCCTGTATAAAATTTCAACATTTATATCTGTACCTACCTACATAATAAAGAGTATTCTTTTGGCCTTTCGTCATCCATGGTCTTCGATTGATGTGTAGGAGATGGTAGGTGACATCACCTGTTGGTCGTTCTTCAAAGAGAGGGCACATATTCCAGGACCCTATGTCAACATATTCCAGCTCTTGTGCTGGAATATGTTAACTTCTATCTAATATCATATTCATACATATCGCCACGCCTTGTTTCCCCGAAGGGTTGGGCAGATGTGTACCTGTAGTACACCCACATTTCGCCAGTTATGTTTAAGTCCCATTTAATAGGGGGCGAGCCTATTGCCGTCAACCGGGCACAAATCCTGTCTCCAGAAAAATTCCAGATAGAAAAACCCAATAACACTGCCCGACCCGGGAATCGAACCCAGGACCTCATGCTCAGCAGTAGCGCTTGCAACCACTAGACAAATTAGGCAGTAACGGCCGCGACTTACGAGTTGTAGGTCGTAGGTTCGAACCCAGACAGGTGCTTTACTTTGTGTAAATTATTGCATCACCACCGCTCTCCAAACGGTGAAGGAAAACATCGTGAGGAAACCTGCATGTCCTTAGAACCAAAAATTCGAAGACATGTGACATCTACCAACCAGCACTGTGCCCGCGTGGTGGATTACGGCCCAATCTGTCTTACCGAGAGGAGGCCTGTGTCCCAGCAGTGGGAACATTAAAGGCTGATTATGAATGCATGTTTGAGATTAGGACCTAAAGCCTGAAGAGCAATTTAAGAGAAACTCAAACTCAAAGCATTTATTTCAATTAAACCATTTACAGGCAGTTTTTAATTTGTCAAAGAGTCGGTCAGTTAGTCTTAAAGTTGAGTCTTGTTGTTGTAGTATTTGCCCATTCCAAAACGTAGATCTCTATGAAGAACAGGCAAGAAAGTCCAAGGACACTCTTTTAAATCGATATACCTAATTATTACAAAATCCTGGGTACATCATTCTTGTTGCTTCTATATGAGAGAAAAAAGTATAAAAATTAAATAAAGAAACAATTCAGAATATAAAATTAAAAACTATAAGGGTTCCTTGATTACTACGGAACCGAACGGAACAAGCCTCGATTGATGGCGTCCGTTCACGAACGCAACGCGTGGATCTGCACTATCCAGGGGGGTAACCATCACCTCTTATAGCAGTATTATTTCAATATTACTTTAGCGTGAGAAAGAGATGGAGCTATAAGTCCTGTATAGCTCCATCACTTTCCCACTGTGAAGTAATATTATAATAATACT